>OX375868.1:86571971-86993877 GCA_947359475.1 Heligmosomoides polygyrus bakeri | reverse complement strand
TGGATAATTTGGTCGGCTGCCTGACGTGCTGTAGATCCTTTAATGAATTCAAGAAGAATTTGAAGAATTCATGAATTCATTAAAGGATTCGCGTGCCGAGAATGGCCATGAGGTAGATCTGGCATTGAGTCCAGAAGATTGGATAGATAACGAAGTACAAGAAGGGTCTTAGTGTTCGCGTGCGAACGGTAGACAACTGTGGTAGGATTGCGAAGTCAGCAATCAATATTGGCTAGTGCGTTTAAAAAGGGAACGGTAAAAAAAAAAATTCGGAATGTGAAGAGACTTTTTTCCAACCTAATAACTTTCCTTATTGAAAATTTGTTGATAATTCTCAAAATTGTTGCACTTTGAGGTATTATTTGTATGTCTCATTTATAAATAGCATTAACGCATGATAAAAGTAGAGTTTTTAAATGCAAGAAATAGAACGAGAAAGAAAGTATGAAACATCTTTTAAAATGTTATTCGAGAGCATCAGCATATTCGGTTTCAACTTCATACGACCTCTGCAACGCCCAAGGTTTGGGGATACTTCAGTTTGTAAAACAGCGCGGGCACTCAGGAACCAGCAAATTATCCATAAAATTTTCAACACTAGGCAAACATGTGAGATATAATAGGGCAACTCACGGTATGGCTTAAATCGACAAATCATTCAATATCTCTTGCGTTAAACGGGACAACGGACCTGTGCGCCACCAGATGTGAGATGGTAGACTTCTCTTCGAGTACTTATCTCCGGTCTACTGGAGGAGCTACAGTACCGCCGCTAAACATTCAACCAAACGACGTTTGCGACGCAAAAACGCGTTTTTTGCGTCGCATCATGATAACTTTGTTCAAAGTAAAGCCTTTCTCACCAAAATTTACAAGCGCTCCTAGCATCATCCTACCTACCAATGGGCATGCAAACGCCATTAAAAAGTGGATGGAAGCCTGAAAACCAGTGCCGCAATTAAGGAGGGTCCTAATTATTGTGACCCGACCCAACACCGTCGCCGAGTCTCGCTTAATTATGTCCCTAGGCGCAAATAGTGCTGCCCAGTTGAATTTTAAAATTCTTAAACCTAATTAAAATTTATTTTCCTGCTGTTTGTGACCTTCTCCTGGCTGCGACAATTCATTTGATACCCAATTTGGCAGGAAAATATGCACGAGTCTGCAGCTGCTTCAACCGATTTTGTTTATTTCAACGGAAACATCCTCAGTCTAAACCTGTTATTGTAGCTTGCAATCTACTCATCTTTAAGGAGGGAAAATGGCATAGAAAATTGACGTTTCGAGTTCATTTTGGGCATTTGCGTGCTGGCTGCGATTCATCAAAACTGCAAGTGAACCTTCGTGAATAACACCCTCTGTCGCCGAGTTTGGCTGCGAATATCCATGTCTAAGGAAGGAGTTAGTCCAAAAATACGTCTGCACTTACCATACACAATGTAGAGGCTCCAAGTATGAAATATCGAGAAACCAGGTGATCAGATGGCAGAATTTCAGCTGGTTAAAGTGAAGACTTCTTTCAAAAGTGCGACTGAGCTTCTACAGTGTTTCATGGTCAGTCTTTGCAGAATGAATGCTGGGAAGCCCAGCATTCATATTAAGTATTTTTTCGCTCAAAATTTTCAACCAGTCCAGATGCCAATATTTTGACGTACCAGATCAAGCGTCGATGTAGAGGTCTTCTTCGACCATAATTGCACTGACCTGACATGCCCTACAGAGATATTGCACTCGGTTGCATGACCAACGAATCCCTCACTTTTCTTTCTCGTAATTACGGTCCTGTTCGACTTTATGCAGCTCACCAATATCGATCCATGCTGCCAAATCTCGATAAGTTTTTTGGTTTTTCGGATTGCGTAGATCACGCAGATTCTATATGTCTCAAAATTGTGTGCCTAGCCGCAACGTAAAATATGCATTTATCATTTTCACGTGGAGTTCTTGGAAAAGGGACACTTTTCCATTTAAATAGAAATTAAACATCTTCCAAATTGAAGCGAGCTTTTTACAGGTTAAAATACGAACACTTCAAGAAGGGTAGAATAATTTTTTGTCCAAGAACAATTTGGTATAACTTTCTTGAATTTTTTAATAGTTAACCTGCCCGAACGAATGTAATAATTTTACACAAGCTTTGTTTCTTTTGAAAAAATAATCAAATAACTTTTGTCTTAAAGCGCAACAAGGTAGGATTCATTTAGTGCATCAAAGACCAGATTGCGCCCTGCACTTGAAAAGCTCGCCGCGAATTTTATTTGATTTATAATGTGAATGCTGCTTACATGAGGTATCAAAAGGAGAATATGTGTTTTTACAATTTTCTTTGTTATGTTGTTTACAGGCGTAAAACTCTATGCAAACAGCAATTTTGCTATCAATCGAATAAAAGCCGCGATGTCTTGGACAATTGCATGGCGCAATCTCTTTTGGCGCTAAAAACTGCCGCGGTTCTACGTTTTAGAACAGGATATAAACCATTATTTTCTACAAAAAAATGAGAATTTTATAAAACTTCAAACGAAGTGTTCATTTTTGAGTAAGTGAATGAAAGCATGAAAGAAATCGTACTGAAATTTTCAGCCAACAATTTCATGTTATTAGGTTGTCCGGAAAGTTATCAGCGTTTTGCGTTGCTATCTTTCATTCGTCTATTATCAAGTAAAAATTCACTAAAAAAACTTGTATTGCGCATTAATGTTACTTTCTGCACAGAATTTTTCCCTTTATCTGACTAAAAAAATATGTTTCAACATTGTTTTGTATTTCTGTTCTTGAAGGGCTTATTGGAGTATGTCAAATGAGCAATTCCGAGCGATATCTTATCACAACTTTAAATTGGGAGAATCCGCAGCCGAGAAGCTTGACATATCGATCAAGTGTGGGGCATAATAGTGCTGGAAAAGGCACTGTGTGCCAGTGCTTCAGTAAAATCCGGACTGGAGATTTCAGCCTCGAAGATGATCCTGTAGCGGTCGATCAAGGGCAATCCTGGAAGACGAGTTGAAAGAATTGGTGGAAGCCAAACCATCCTAAACAGTTCGCGAAATCGCGAAAGAGCTAGACGTCAGTAGAGCTGCAGTTGCGGATGCTTTGAAACGCCTTGGAAAAGTGATAAAGCTGAAAACGTGGGTGCCCCAAGAATTGAGTGAGCGGCAAAAATTGTCACGTTTCGAGATTTGTTCTTCTCACCTTTTACGCAACAAAACGGACCCCTTTTTGGATGGAATCATCACTTGTGATGAAAAGTGGATTCCGTATGATAACAGTAAACGTTCCGGGCAGTGGTTGCACGCCGTCGAACCCCCTAGGCATTTTCCGAAGGCGAACCTACACGAAAAGAGGTAATGGTCACTGTGTGGTGGTCAGCGGCTGGTGTGATCCATTACAACTTTTCGGCGTCAGGCCAAACGATCACAGCAAAGTCCTATTGTAAGGAGATCGACGAAATGCACCGAAAATCGAGTCAATTTCAGTTAGCAATAACCAGCAGAAAAGGCCCGATTCTTTTGCACGATAGCGCCCGCCACACGTTTCGCAAATCACCACACGAACATTAAACGAACTAAGGGTTGAAGTTCTGCCTCACCCGTCATATTTTCCAGACCTCTCACCAATCGACTACCACCTTTCCAAACACTTTCAGAACTTTCTCGCTGGTAAAACCTTCACCAGTCAACACCAAGCCAAAACAGCTTTCGTGAATTTTATCGAATCTCGACCACCTAATTCTTTCGTTGATGGAATAAGACGACGGGTTCCCCGTTTGCAAAAGTGTGCTGACTGAAGCGATTTCGACTAAATCCGATAGAATTTTAGAAAGTTATGTTAGTTCAAAGTGGAGCACTCAAAACAGTGAGAACTTTCCGGACAACCTAATATGATGTACGCAATTTGGAAAACCTAAAAACGCATCGAGATTTGGCAGCATGGATCGATATTGGTGAGTTGCATAAAGTCGAACAGGCCCGTAATTATAAGAAAGAAAAGTGAGGGATTCGTTGGTCATGCAGCCGAGTGCGGTATCTCTGTAGGGCATGTCAGGTCAGTGCAATTATGGTCGAAGAAGACCTCTACATCGACGCTTGATCTGGTGCGTCAAAATATTGGCATCTGGACTGGTTGAAAATTTTGAGCGAAAAAATACTTAATATGAATGCTGGGCTTCCCAGCATTCATTCTGCAAAGACTGAGCATGAAACGCTGTAGAAGCTCGGTCGCACTTTTGAAAGAAGTTTTCACTTTAACCAGCTGAAATTCGGCCATCTGATCTCCCGGCTTCTCGATATTTGATACTTGGAGTCCCTACATAGCGTACGGTTAGCCAACATATTTTTGGACTAACTCATTTGCTTAGGACGTAGAAATTCGCAGCCAAAATCGGCGACAGGGAGTGCTCTTTACCAAGGTTCACTTGCAGTTTGACGAATTTCAACCAGCACACAAATGCCCAAAGTGAACTCGCAACGTAAATTTTTTATGTCATTTTCCTTCCTTAAAGATGAGTAGATCGCAAGCTACAATAACAGGTTTAGACTGAGGATGTTTCCGTTGAAATAAACAAAATCGGTTGAAGCAGCTGCAGACTCATGCATATTTTCCTGCCAAATTTGGTATCAAATGAATTGTCGCAGCCAGGAGAAGGTCACAAACAGCAGGAAAATAAGTTTTAATTAGGATTAAGAGTTTTAAAATTCAACTGGGCAGCACTATTTGTGCCTAGGGACATAATTAAGCGAGACTCGGCGACGGTGTTGGGTCGGGTCACAGTAATTAGGACCCTCCTTAATTGCGGCACTGGTTTTCAGGCTTCCATCCACTTTTTAATGGCGTTTGCATGCCCATTGGTAGGTAGGATAATGCTAGGAGCGCTTGTAAATTTTGGTGAGAAAGGCTTTACTTTGAACAAAGTTATCATGATGCGACGCAAAAAACGCGTTTTTGCGTCGCAAACGTCGTTTGGTTGAATGTTTAGCGGCGGTACTGTATTAACTGTTTAAATTTACAGTGGTTCAGTGCCATTTATTTCGTTACAACCTAATAGCTTGCCAATTATTTAGACGCCTCTGCAGTGCGAAGTATACCATGACTCATGCCTACGTCAAGCTCCTTCTTGCCGTTGGATCAGCGCATCACGTGGTCTCTTCTCGCTGATAGCCCAAGGGTATAAGTGAGCAGGTATCTTTCCGGTCATATCTTTCCGTTCCACCGACTTGAGCAGTGTAATGGTGAATAATGCTATTTAACCATAACCCTCTTCATCCTCTACCTGGTGAGCAGGCACTTGACGTTGATTTATTCGAGGGCTTACACTGTAACAACCGGGTGGATTCAGTCATGGGAAAAAAATAGTTAAACTGGAATCAAGCCAAAACACCGAGAATGGAAATTTTGCCCAAGTCCGACTTTCGATAAATCTTGGCATATCGAGTATACTTCAACGTGTTTCGTCTTTAAGCTGTTTACCAAGATTGTTAAACAGGCTTTACATCGGCTGACGTTTCGGTGTCTTCGCTTTCTTTGGAACTCGGAAAAGTCGAGAATATTAGTGAAACTATTCCCCCATAGCTGCCAAGAACTCACAGGTCAACCGCAAGGATGAATGCATAGCGATAACCGAAGAACTGGCACCCTTTGTCGAGCTCTGTGGGTTTTGATTAATTAGATCTGACCTCCAGGGTACTCAAGTCGGATGGCATCCGAGCTAAGCTCATTCACCCACGTCTATCTCCTCCCGCGGGTGACTGGTGGTGCTCGTCGGAACCAACCTGGAAGGTTAGTTGATACGCTGTACCTGGGACAACTGTTCTTTACTCTAGCTGACTTGAGAATGCTCTTCTGTATGATGAAGTGACGTTTGGGGGAATAGTTTCACTAATGTTCTCGACTTTTCAAGGCTCCAAAGAAGACGAAGACGCCGAAAAGTCAGCCGAAGACGAGCCTGTTCAACAATGGAAACTTCATTGCGCACAAAGTGGGAAACACTTGAAAAAAAATCGAAAGCATTCGATTACAAGTGAAAAACGAGAACGCAAAAACGCACTTGATAGGGCGTTCAACGACAAGCGCTGAAAACAACCATGAGAAGAGCACGGCAATAATAATGACAAATTAGTAACCAAGCTGGATGATCAGGAAGGGCTTAAAAACAGTAGCCAAAAGAAGAAAAGAAGGATCTATCCTAGTCCGGGGGGCACATAACTAAAACGCAATAATAGATCTGTAATAAATCGACTTGAGACTTACCGACGAGCTCCTACACAAGAAGATAGGACCTAAACGAAACAGAAAAAAACGAACAGAAAAACAAAAAAAAATCGCCGCGATTTTACAACCGTCTCTACGGGCAGAATGCAACGCAGTGGAGCCTTGCTGCGTGCTACCCCCGTCTGACATGTTATAACAAGGGTCTAACATGGTGAGGGGGGCACATAGCTTTGCCTGCTTACAATTGCGACGAAAACAATCGTAATGATTTCGTTTTTTTTGTTGTGAATTTTCTAAGTAAGGTCCTATTTTGTTCTGCAGGGGCCGTTCGGTAAGTCTCAAGTCGATTTATTACATACTTTTTAGTTATGTGCTCCCTCCGGACTAGGATAGATCCGAAAAGAACATAGAACATATAACATAGAACATTCGTTGGCCAAAATGTGATACAAAGTCGGTTTAGTAAAAAAGAATACATCAAAAGTGATTTTTTGAGAATTGTCAAAATCAGAACGTAAAAATTTGTTGAGCAAAAAAAGGCGATACAAATCAGTTTAGCAGGAAACATCACGGCACAAAGGCAAATCATTCAACCCTTCAACGACAGCAAAAGAGTATTGTTTCCATGTTTTAAATAAGGTGAAAGACGCTTCTTTTGTTGAGAGCGACTCCGTGATCCATTCAATGAAAAAACTATTATATGCTAGGGCAAGGTGTCGTTCATTTTGCCAAAAAACTAATTTGTACTTGACTTCAAAAATTTGCTCTTTGTTTAAGAAAGTTTTCCAATTCGTAATTAAACGTCCCTGGTGAAGAAGTGAGGATCAATGCTGGAAGTTCATTCCAAGTTCTAATAACACAGCCAAAAAGGATTGCGGATCGATTCTAAGATTGTGCCCTCTCGTAATTCCGTTGAGTGTGGCGAGGTGAAGATTTCATTTTTATCAATATCCAAGTGATCATTAACAATTCTAAAAACAAAGTTCTGATCGTAGATAATTCGTCTTACGATTAGTGATAATGATGTAGTACCGAGACGAGCCATTGTTTCAGGGTAAGAAACTTCGAATAGGCCGTTTCTAATGAGCCCTTGCTTTGTAAATCTTTTTTGAACACTTTCTATCAGACTTATACTACATTGTTTCAATGGTTACCAAATAGGTGTACAGTAAATAAAGACGCCTTACATAAATGGAAAAAAGTTTAAATAACGTTACCATGTTGCGAGTTTGAAAGGCTCGAAATATACAGTTTGATTTAGCATAAGCTGCGGCAACAGTCTTCTCAATATGTTCATCAAAAGCTGGTTGGTCGGAATATATAACTCCTAAGTCACGAATAGAGTTTGAAGTATGCAGTTTGTAACCAGCTAAATGGAAGAAGCAGAGGGCAAGGATTGCAACGCGAAATCGTTTTAGCAATAGAAAGTAAGTGCCTTGGAGAGTTTATTTCTCACAAGATGGAGGTTCTGTGTTTGGGTACCGACAACGTCAACCAGGCCTCCAGATCTCTGGGGCCCGTGAATTGGTACTAGACTTCTCTGGAAAGAATGAAGGATCGCTGACCTGTTTATCTGATGGTCAGCGTAAATCATCATTCTATAGGTGAAGTTCGCATTCATCGCACCTCCACGATATCACCTAGAAGTATTAGGTTGTCCCACACGGAATGTTGCATATATTGTGGCTTTCTTTTCACAGTTATTCACACCGGTTAAGGGCTCACTTAGGTATATTTATTTTTTATCTATATTTTCTATTTTCCCCACTTCACTCCATCTAAAATGGGTTTCTAAAATTATAGCCTTCAGAATACAATGGACCAGAAAATGGTCGTGCGCGCGGGCCTGCTCTACGACTTCAAATTGGAGAAATCCGCTGCGAAATCGCATCGTTCGTTGGTAGCTGTATTTGGCGAAGATGTGGTTTTCAAAAGACAATGCGAGCGGTGATTTCAACGTCTTGCCGCCGGCGACGAAAGTCCTGAAGACGAAAAGCACGGAAGACGGACGCCTATTCTGAATAGTGACCCTCATGGACTGCTGTTAAAGCTGATCCGACAAGATCGACTCGGGAGCTTGCAGTAGAGGTTCTCTGCTCCAAATCCCACTCTAAATCTTGCTCCAAATTTAAATCCAAATCGAATTGACACGTCGTGTACCAACTTGCTGCATGCTCGTGCGAGGCCTCATGCCGCAAAAGTCGTTCAGCATGTAATCGAGAAACTTGGTTGGACCGTTCTGCCTCATCCGCTGACATTGCTCCATCCGACTATCACATCTTCCGCTCGATGCAGCACGCCTTGACTGGGAAGATGTTCGCCGACTACGATGAAATTGGGATTTGGGTGACCAACTTCCGCGATTCGCGGCCAGCTCATTCCTTTAAAGACGGTATCCAATCTTTGCGCGTGCGTTGACGAAAGGTTGCTGATAATTGTGGAAAATATATTACCGAATTAAGTTTGATTTTAATTTTTTTGTATGAATTTAATTTTTTGGTCTGAAGGTCTGTGCGACACCCTAATAGAATATGTAGCGCATCGCAAAAGGATGCACTTCCTCAAGCCAATTATAGGTATAGGGTAAATACACACGTAAACAGCCACTCCGACACTGCAAAAACGAAACGTGGGAGCATCTCAAACGAGACTCATCAGGGTCAACCTGACCATTTTTATTATTTATTTGCAAAGGAAGATTCAAAATGACATCTATACCATTTTCATGTCGAATTGGACACTCGGGCAGGTGAACCAAAAAATTTAAAAAAAAACTTACACTAAATTTTCCATGAATAAAAATTGGTTTAATCGTCTCGGAGAGTATCCAGCTCATTGTGTAAGAAACCTATTTTAATTTGAAAGACGTTCACTTTGGGTTTCGGATTTGTCAAGCTGGTGTAAATGAATGTCTAATTTGACGTAAAATTGTATATATGTGAGTTAAAACCTCGCTATGACAGGATGATCACTTTGAAGATAAAGCCAAGTGTTGGGAAAGAAGCGATTATTTCTTTCAGCTTATGGTTATTCTAAACGATACCATGCGGCTAAACTCACCAGACCAGATCGGGCTGTTAGAACGTTGGTAGCAGGAGAACGATGACTCTCAGATGATTCAAATGCTCGACGTGTAACATAGCTACCATTGTTTGAACACAGCACAAATAACTAAACGGATAAACCTTTGAGGGATGCGCTGGTGCTGCGGGGGGGGGGACGGTCAGGAGGTACACCCGCCCCTGCTGGTGGGCGTGAGACCTTCCTCTTATCCCCTTGTTCACCCACCCCAACCCCCTAGGCTTCGCCAAGAGCCTAACGGCTACCTTACCAAACCTTTGACACGCAAAACAAAAGTTTGCGGTCCGCAGAGCAGCAGTGTACCTCCTGACGCCACGCCCCAGCAGGGGGCGGGTGTACCTCCTGTCGCACTGCCTGGTGCTGGTGGTTTCGGATGTTATGGAAGGTACCTGAATACTTTTTTAGCCTATACAATGCCTTGCGGGGATAACACGAGATGACAAGAAAGTGTTTTATCCTTTCCAGACAAGCAATAACACTAACACGATTCTGACGAACACACCCCCGAGTGGTTACCGTATACCGATTAGCGATGGAGCGTAGAAGCCATCGTGCTCCTAAAGCCCTCCGCCCTCAGCCCGACATTTTCCAACAAGGCCTGACGAGGCGCAAAGCGGCTCGGAGGGGGTTACTTGCATTTATTGGTTATCCAGCTTCATAAGGAGGCACATGATTGCTCAGTTACAACGAAAATCGCCTAGTTCAGTTCAGCACAGCGATAGACCACGTAGGGCTGCCACACGGAGTGACCCCCTCCGAGCCGCGTTGAGCTTCTGGCGAGCGATTTACTGCTGTTGTTTTCATAATTCAACTTGTTATGTGCGAGGACTCCAGCGTGTGGTGTATCCAAGCTGCTCGTGTGGATATCTACTGCGCCCGAGTGGCTTACCCGCTCTGCCATCGCGTCCTACAAGTGTACAAGAGACTCCCCGCACAGTTTCCGCGCTCCGTCGCTAATCGGTATAGGTAACCGTTCGTGAGTGTGTTCGTCGGAACCGTTTTACAAGCAATAACCAGCAATCTCGAAAAGATCGAAGGCCTGGGGAATCCCAACCACGAGACGTGAATCAGGGTACACGCGACAGCAGGCGCATCCTCCCACTGCGCTACCAACGCCCGTTCAATTAACTACGAAATTAAAATAGGGTTAATAGGTGAGAGGAGGTCTACATTCTTTAGAAGATCCAGTCAGTTCAAAAATTGTTTTTGGTCGATGAGTTGCCAAACTCGATCACGCTCGCTTCGAAATACTCAGATTCGAATGGAAAAGAAGCAGGGCTGTAGTCTAAAGGATAACGGATAAAAGACGGCGTTACTTAATCCCTTTTGGGATGCGCCAGAGCCTTCTACTTCTACGGGATGTCGTGGGGGGGGGGGGGGCGACATGAATGCGTATTTGGCCATACAATGACTTGCGGTGGCCAGCCGATGAACAAGTCAGCGCTTTATCCTTCCCAGACTAGCCTGGTACCAATTCACCGACCCCGGAGGGATGGAAGGCTTGGTTGGCCTGGGTGGGAAATCCGAACCAGGGACATGGTATCGGGTGCACGTGATAGTCACGCCTCCTCCGACTGCGCCACACGCGCCCTGCTGTAGTCTACGACCGGTGTTTAGGTTGAGGCCAGTTCACAACAGCAGAGGACCAGTCCCACAAAACAGTTGTTTCCAGGCATTATCTGGCATATGCGATGTCCAACACACTTATAATTCATCCGGTTGCACTCCTGTCTCCTCAGCTTTACAGCAGCTTCGCGTATCAGCTGGTGATGTTGAGGGCCAAGCATGATGTGATTTGGCAGGTGGGGTGATATCTGGGATGAGATGAGGAATCCTAGCCTCCAGGGTGATCACCAGAACAGAGTTCGAGAAAACGGCAGTGGTATACTTCGGACCGAATTAATATCGATCGAATAGTTGAATAAATTCGAATATTCGAATATTCATTGTACGATCATTCGATGAGATCCAAAATTCAAATATATTCATTATTCGACTACTCGACGAGGTCCAAAATTCGAATATATTCATTATTCGAATAATCGGTTTTTCATGAAACCTAATATACTCGATTATTCATTTATTCGAAAATTTTTTGGGAGGTCAGAAGTGTAGGCAGTAGCCTAAATCAGCGGCATTGATTGAAGAAATTTCATAATTTACGGGGTGGACCGTAGGTCCTGCAACAAAAACTTAGTCGTATAAAAAGGCTAAAAATGCACCAAATGCCGAGGAATTTGAAATGTTGTTTCTCCATAGCCTGAAGATTATGATGGAGTAGTCTTATTCATAAGGGGCCACTCATGGACTTATAAAGGACTTCAGGTCGTGTGGGTACCTTTGTAGCCTGCCTCGGAGCGCCTCCTATAGGATTTTATTTCCCTTTTGTTCCAAAGAAGATATTGAACAGTAATTTTTCTACGCCATGTAGAGCAATACATTTTCTCTCAGGCGGTACATGAGAGGATACCAAGAATCTCAATATATAGGAATTTCTCAGCTTGTCTTTTGCAGTCACGATGTTTGGCAGATGGGCAGCTTTCAGGTCCTCTTCTTTTTGCTGTTAGAATCATCGCTCTAACGGAATACGCGTTTTGCCTTTAAGCAGCGCGATTGAGTTCAGAAAATATGGCGTCACATTTTTGTGCCTATCGGACAAATATTTTTACTGATTTTCACTCTTTTTACATAAAACCTAACGTATGTAGAGGGAAGACATTTTGGAAAATCGTGAAAAAAAACGAGCAGCTGCCATTTGTAGCCATTGTTTGCAAATCACCGTGTCTCAAAGGTAGTATTAAGCTAACTATCACTTTGACGGGCGCGTGGAGCGCAGTCGGAGGAGGCGCCGGCTGTCGCCTGCACTCGATACCAGGTTCCTGGTTCGGATTTCCCGGCCAGGCCAACCAAGCCTTCCATCCCTACGGGGTCGGTGAATTTGTACCAGACTTGTCTGGGAAGGATAAATCACTGACTTGTACATCAGCTGGCCACCGCAAGTCATTGTATGGCCAAACACGCATTCATATCGCCTCCACGATATCCCGTAGAAGTAGAATGCGCTGGCGCATCCCAAAAGGGATTGAATAACGCCGTCCTTTATCCTTTTATCCTTATCACTTTGAGCTTTCTGAAATGGCTCAGCTTTTAGAAAATTTTCACCAAATGAAGTGTTGGCTGAATACCCAGCCTGAGCTTAAAATTTTCTTTCTACTCTCTTCTTCTCACAGCTGATTCTTCGCCTTACCTGTGGGCTTGTAGAGCTTTCCTTGTAGTTTTTTTAAAAACCACGTATTTTGTAATAATAGATTACTACACCAACGACTGAATATTGCATTTGTTGTAGCTGGTTGCTGCTTTATGTATGATCAGCAAATGAATAGCGTTTTTCCGATGTAGTTCAGATCAAATAATCTAATATTCATTTTTGGGAAGGCTCTGAATTGCCCTACACGATACTACAATAGCGGCGAGTGTTCCACTACAAATCTTCAGAAATTTAGCCACATCGGAATGGAAGTGCTTCACCACGGACCAGAAATGAATTTTCGGTAGTTTTACGTGATAACGCATTACTTTCTATTAGGTTGTTGGATTATAAATGTTGTTGTTGCTCAAAATGAAATTTCGCTACAAGAAAAGAATGACCGTACCTTGATACAAGAGGCAATCTCCGTTACTATCAATGACATGTCGCCAACGTCCTCACAAAGAAAGGACGCCTTTCTTTAAGAACTCCGCTGGCTGCTACTCGAAGAAGTTGGACACCCAAATTTCGACTTCGTCACGATTCTTGAATTTTTCTCCACCAACATGCATTGCATCGACCGGAAAAGATGGTAGTCTAACGGCGCAATGTTTGGGGTATAAGGCAGGTGAGGCAGGAGTTTCCAGCTCAACTCCTCAATTTCTTGCAGCATGATTATTTGCGGCGTGTGGTCGACTGTTGTCATGTAAGAATTTCACAGTTGCTGTGTTCACTCCTTGTTGACGCAGTGCTTGGTCCACGCGGCTCAGCTGTTCTTTGCGAAGGTCTGCCGTAACTGTTTGGCTTGGATCCAGCACCTCAAGGTGCACCAGACCTCTACTGTTCCACCAAGCACAGAGCTTGACTCTCTTTCCGCGAATGTCAGGTTTCGTCGTTGTCCTCGGAGCCTCAGCGGAGCTCAACCATTGCCGCTGTCGTGTGTTATTGTCGTGGTGAATCCGCTTCTCATCCGACGGAGTCATAGAAACCGCTGATCTTGGTTTTGCCGATGAGAATTCCAGCCATAACGACTCGTGCTGCGTTGTTTGTGTCGCTGAGCTGATGTGGCACCCGTTTTATCCACAAATTCAGAACGCCGTTGATGTTCTTCGTCTTCAAGACTTTCATCATCGTCTCGGAAACGTTGAAACCGTCGCTGGCATTGACGTAGCGATGGGACTTTGTTACCAAATACTTCAGCCAAGATGTGGTGGGATTCTGCAGCAGTTCTTCATTGCTTAAAGTAGTATGGCAAGCAAACCCCCACTCGGCACATGCTCGATCATCGTTAATCTAAAAAATTATCTAAAAGGGTCAACGAGTCACGAATCGGAGCGAAACTTTGGCGAAAGATGCCTTTAGAAACGCTTGCTAAACACGTAAATGTACATGATCCAGAAATGTTAGGTTGTCCCATAAGTTTCCGCCGTTTTTTACCAATTCATTGCGGATTTCAGTGATGGTCTCTTGCTTAGTGCTATATAGCATTCGAAAGAGAATGATTCGATCTATCAGAGCATGTATTGCACTTTTTTCACCCTTAATTTTGTCAATTTTTAGGTCGCTGAAGTCAAAAGTGAAAAAGTGAGAAGTGGCCATCGCCGACAGTTCCTTCCCTCCGCTTAGATTAAGAATTTTTTGCGCAGCTATTTATAGCATTTGGAAGGCAATTTTCTGTGCTGTAGCTGCAAGATTACGTATTGGTCTAATTTGGTTATTTCTCCTTTATCGATTTTTAGGTCATAAAACTGGGACGTCCAAAGGAGAAGATTTGTTTTTACCGATACTCCTGCTCGTGGTAAGATTTTTTTGCTCAGTGTTATGTGTCAGCAGAAAGAGAATGTCTTGCTCAATAAGAATTCGTGTTGCTTTCATTGGCTCATGCTGATTTCTGTCGAATATCAACAAAATACCAAAACGAGAAAAATCATCTTCACCAACAACTCCTTCGCCTTGTTCAGTCTGTCTTGTTCAGTTGAATATGATACTCGAAAGTGCATATCATGTTCTACCGGAATATAGAGTTCGTTCTTGGGCCTTTTAAATTTTTGCCCCTTTTCAGGTCATCAAAAATGGAGTGCCAGATCGACAAGGATGAGCACTTCTGGCACCTTCTTCTTTCTTCTCTTTGCCTTCAACCAGAGTTCTAGTGCTGCTAAGGCTGCCAGAGAGACGGCGCTTCATGTTGATATACAAACACCATTTTTTAACGCCAATTACAATTCCGTGCAAAATTGTTCAATATGTCTTTGTGATGAGTGATGCCTGCCGGCCTGCTTGCCTTTCAAATGCTATAAGAAGCTGCGCAAAAAATTCCAAACCTAACCGGAGAGAAGGAACTGTCGGCGATAGCCACTTTTCACTTTTTCACTTTTCACTTTAACGACCTAAAATTTGACAAAGTTCAGGATGAAAAAAGAAACGCAATACCAATACATATTCTGTAAGAGCAAATTATTCTCTTTCGAAAGCTTATAGCGATAGGCAAGAGACCGCCAGCGAAATCCGCAGTGGTTGAAAAAAACGGCGGGGACTTATGGGCCTACCTAATAAAGATCTCTCGTCAGATGACAAATCGAAGTAAGGCGACATTTATAGTCCGCACCCTGTGGTGGAATTTTCAGCGTGTTAAGCGTGGTAGGCTAGCTAGCAACCACCCTCTAGAAAAGTCACACTCGGCGTTTCTTCTGGAAACTTCCAGGTATTCGTGGTCTTCTCCTCTTGATGTGAAAAGTGAAACGTTTCGCGAAGGAGGCGGTGATGCGATCTCTAGAGGGCAATGGAGAAGTCGTTCAGGCAATGCTTGCGGTTGAAGATGATGTGTTCGATCTCTTTGGTGAAGTGGCCCAGAGAAAGATCTTTTGGTCCGGAGTAGAGCGGGAGACTTCTGGGACTGCGAGTTTCCATGGGTAATCTTGAACGTTTGATGAACTCAAACAGTCTTTCACCTTGCTCGTTCCACTCCAAACCGTGGGTTCCGACATGAATTCTTCCGGCGACCTACGATACGATATTGCGATATTGGCGGGGAAGTCGCCGAGGACCACCTTGTAGAAGGTACGATCTTCCTTATAGAATTTCTCCAGCTAAAGGCTTCGACGTCTTCGTCGTCGTAGTCGGATGTTGGGGCATACGCGACCTTCAGTCGCAGACGTCCGATTCGGCTTGTCAGAGACTCCTACGAATCGATGTTCATGGCCAAGTGCCTGTTGACGAGAACACCAACGTTGCCTACTCCTGCTGTCGCATGTCCTGAGGATCAGTTCTTCTCCGGAGTCGTAGGCGGCGTGTAGGGGGTGGTGTCTTCTCGTCTCGGTCAGTTCGATGACGTCCTACTTGATCTTCCTGGCTTGCATCATCAGGTCCTCGACGGATGCTTCCGATGCAAGCGTGCGGGCGTTGTAAGTACCGATCGTCATCCTAGTCCTTCTCAATTTGCGGAGCCTGGTTAGGCCCTGAGCATTTAGCAGCCTCTCCGTACTCGTCCTTCCCATCGCTCCAGAAATGGGGCTCTTTTGGGGTCAGGGAATGAGGCCCTTTAGTGCTGCTGTGTTTGACTGGAGTGCACACGCAGTCAGGCTCTGTCGTGCGGGCAGGGAACTCCGGACAGCCAGCTATACTGCTCGAATGGACGGGGCGAGACTTTTCAGGCGGCCTCTAATCGCTCTACATGTACTTCCAGTCTACCGAGTGCATGCTTTTGGCCGGACCGACAGAGACACAATACGCGCATACGCGAACCCATACGTACTCTGTGCATGAACATGCCGCTCCCGAGCACAAGGAACGAGTCTACCCGACACAGCAAGAGCAAGGAGTCCATCCCCTACATACAACCTGCGTCTCTGGGGAGTACACGGTCGGATTTTGTTCATTTTCTTTTCCACCACCCGGGGATACGCTACGGGGCCCTGCAACAGGCGGCGCGAGATCCCTTTTAACAAGAACGTCCAGCTCGTCGCGATTTTCATTTTGTTCATAGTGAAAATGCTGCTTTCTTGAAAATATACGGGAGTGTCCCAAAGCTTGCTATCGAGGGAGATCTGTGAGCCATTACTTAACAGGAAAAATACTGTAAAACCAGGTGCAGACTACGCATAAAATACCGTAGCGCAGACAGATAAATTGATTTGAAGACAAATTGTTTGTATGGACCGTGTCAGTTTGCATTTACACTACCTGTCTGTTCTTAAGGTTCATGATTCTGTAGAAGTGAAGTGAACATTTGAAACACTTTTTATTAATACAAAGAGATAGGGAAATGTTATTACTGTTACAGAAGCAATTTATGCGTCCCGCTACTTCGGAGGTGGTCCATGCTCAGGCATTTTTGGAGTCTCTTCTCCTGGATGAGCACGTTGCGTGCTTGCGCTCATTGAAGCCATCGATGCTGCTTGCGTATGTGCTGAAGGAAGGAAAAGCACATTTTCATTCCATGAAGCAAAACCTTCGTAATAGCCGAATTTATGAGCATTTTTTCCTCAAGTTCAGATCTATAAACGATTAACTCACACGTCAGAGTAGATTGACTCGGCTGGGTGGCGTTTTGCGTGCTAAGTGTTCTCGTCAGCTCAGCGACCAGTTCGCCCGAAGGAACTCCTGTAGCAGGCTCGTCCGCCGCTTCCTGTGGACTAGACGGCTGCGTCGGGGCGATGCCACGTGCCGGAGAAATCTGCGTCGATTGTGTTGGTGGCGTCTTTAAATCCAGATGCTAGAAGACGTCTGAATACGAATCTAAGAAAAGCAGAGCAAAGTAAAAATGCCAGACCTTGGACTCTGGCCGATCCCGCGTCGACAACTAAAATTCGAGAGTCTTCAGAACTTGCAAAACTTGTTTCCAAAAGAAGAAAAAAATGTTTTTTGTTGCTATATGGCTCACCGATTAAGAACGTAAAGTGAAAAGAATGGAAGTCAGCGCAGTCTTTTTGGCACAAAATAACTATTTTCACGTAGAATTTGGCACTTTTCATATCAAATTAGACACTCTTCTGTTTCAAGGCTGTTGAAATAAAAGCGAACTCTTCCAAAACGAAATCACCTTCAGACAGGTTAAACTACAGACTCACTAAGATGGTTACAATAATTCTTTATTCTAGGAAAATTTGGTATAACATTGTTTGAAAAATTTCTATTTTACCTCCCCAATAAGTCTAATAATTTTATGAATTTTTATTATTTCAAAGGAAATATTATAAATTCAAATTGGTTATACAGTACACCAAAGAAGCAATCGCAATCTTATAGCGCATTAAAAGAATTAAAAGGTGCGATTTTTATTGGAGCGACAGTGCAAATGCTGCTTACATAAAGCATCTAAGCGAGAATATGTGTGATTTTTACAACTGTTTGTGTTGTTTCGTTTACAAGCGAAAAACACAAATCTACATGCACGCATAAATTTTGCTTGCAATCGAATAAAAATCGCAACATCTTAGACGGCATGGCGCAATCTCATTTTTTGGCAGTAAAGATTGGCTGCCCTCCTGTTCTATAAACGAAGTTTTAAATAATTATTTTCTCTTGAAAATGAGAATTTTAAAAAATTTCGAACGATGTGTTCATTTATTGGGTAGGTGAATCCAAGCTTCAAAGAAAGTTATACTAAAATTTACCTTGATTAAAAGAATATTTTTATCATTTTCAAGAGTCTCTACTTTAGTGTAGAAGCTCATTTCGATTTGGAAGAGTTCGCTTTGATCTCATAAGTGTAAGGCTAGCTTGAAAGAGTGTGAGTGCCCAATTTGGTTTGAAAAGTGTCTAATTCAACGTGAAAATTTTAAACTTAACATACTATTAGGGGGGCCAAAAGTAATGAAACTCCCCATACCGTGTCCGTATATCTCGTGGCTGGAGTCTGGTTTCGTGCTTATCGTATTTGTATGTTTGTATGCTACTTACTGAAGACCACCTGAGAAGTTACCACTTTCGCCCTTTCCAGAAGCATGCCAAAACCCCAGTCTGTCTCATGCCGAAACCCCGGTCTGACGAGTCGACCTGTATCGCGCAAATCTCGCCCAATTCCCAATCCCGAGCAGCCTGGGCTCAATGTTCACGCAAGATGAGAAGTACGTCTTCTACCTTAACCCTTCCAAGCAGCGAGTCTGGGTGAGGCCTGGTGACCCGTTAGCGACCTTCGTTCGGCGAGATGGTCACGGCGAGAAGCACCTTTGGAGCTTTTGGATCTGCGCCCATGGATCGGTTTACCGGAAGCTGTTTCCCAAGAGCACTACGATGAGCTCCAAGGCCATGGTGAACGAAATAGAAGAGATGGGCCGGCGACTCGCTCTTATCCATTCGCAGCGCTTCAAGAAGGTTCTCCTCTTCGACAACGCCGCACCCCATCGGGAACAAGTAACCACGGATAAGCTTGGCCAGCTGGGCTACGTTCACATGCCTCATCCACCGAATTCGCCGGACATCTCTCTATGCGACTACCACTACTTCTTGAGCCTACAGGACATCCTGGTCGGAAGGGACACAAGAACCCAAGCAGTGCTTGACAACCATATCGAGCAGTTGATCAACACCAGGCCCAAGCAGTTCTGGAAGGATGGGATCAGGAAGTTGGCTGAGCGATGGCAGCAAGATCATTGCCCTTAATGACGAATACATTCCTCAGCACCGTTGAGTTGTAATTGAGTTATAAAGAGATAAAGATTTTTTTTCAATTTGTCTCATTACTTTTGGCCCCCTCCCCTAATAAGTTCTCTGGTGCTAACACGCTGACCCTTGAGGGTGTCTAGCTTCGGCACGATTTGATGCTAGGACCAATTCCTAGCATCAGATCGTGCCGA
Source organism: Heligmosomoides polygyrus bakeri (assembly GCA_947359475.1). Taxonomy (NCBI): domain Eukaryota; kingdom Metazoa; phylum Nematoda; class Chromadorea; order Rhabditida; family Heligmosomidae; genus Heligmosomoides; species Heligmosomoides polygyrus. The sequence goes on along the minus strand of OX375868.1, from coordinate 86,974,548 downwards.
GACTAGACACCCTCAAGGGCTGCATTATGTATGCATGTATGTACATATTTATATATGTGTGTGGTATGGTATTTCAGTTTTTGGAGGGCTCATTGAAGACGTCGAAGGTGCAGTTCTGGACGATATTTTATTTTCACTTTAAATTGGGACAATTAGCAGCCGAGACAGCTCGACAAATCAACCAAGTGCGGTCGATCGTTGCGGGGATCTGATAGTGTTGGAGAAAGCACTGTGCGCCAGTGGTTCAGTGAATTTCGGCACCGGAGGTTTCAGCCTCGAAGATGACCCACGTAGCGGTGGACCTAGAGCAGTCCTGGACGACGCGTTGAAGGAACTGGTGGAAGGTGAACCATACCGAACAGTTTGCTGGGTCTGCTGTTGTGGGTGCTTCGAAACGCCATAGGGAGACGCTGGAAAAGTTAGTGCCCCACAAGTTGAGTGAGCGGCAAAAATTGTTGAGTTTTGAGACTTTTCTTCTCTACTTTTACGCAACAAACCTGACCCGTTTTGGATCGAATCGTCATTGGTGATGAAATGTGGATTCTGTATGATAACAGAAAACGTTCCGGACAGTGGTTGGACGCCGACGAACCTTCTGGGCATTTTCCAAAGGTGAACCTCCACCCAAATGGTCACTGCGTGGTGGTCGGCGGCTGATGTGATCCATTACAACTTTTTTGTTCAAGGCCCAGCACAGCAGAGTCCTACTGTAAGGAACGACAAAACGCAATGAAAATTGCGTCAACTTCAGCCAGCACTGGTCAACAGAAGAGGTCCGATTCTTTCGTCCATACCCATCACAAATCACTATTTAAAAATTGAGCGAATTAAGGGTTGAAGTTCTGCCTCACCCTTCATATTCTCCAGACCTCTGGACAACCGACTACTACCTTTTCGAACACTTTCATTCTTTCTGGTAAAAACCTTCACCAATCAGGACCAAACAAAACAGCTTTCGTGGATTTTATCAATTTCGATCATGTAATTTTTTCGCTGATGGAATAATTCGACTGTTGACCCGTTGGCGAAAGCGTGCTGTTCCGAACGGTGCTTATTTCGACTAAGTCCGGATAAGATTTGAGAAAGTTATAGTAGTTCAAAGCGAAGCTTTCAAACGCTGAGAACTTTCCGGACAACCTAATAGTATCGATTAGCCGACCAAAATCGATTGGTTTTCTATCTATTTTTCTGCAACTTAGATAACGTCGAAGTGGCCGCAAGGGAATTAATGCACATTTTGGATTATAAATCGTGTGAATGCGAGGAGAATCTACTATCTAATTCAATACTATATTTCAAACCACTTTTTTACTGTAGTAGAGGTAAGAAGGAATAAAGAAGAAGTGAAGAACCGCTGCTGACAGGGTGTTGGATTACTAGGGAACCAGGACGTATTACTCGACGTCTATGAAAGGCCATATGGACAGACGGAAGGACGGACGGACAGCCACTAACTCTTTTATATTTAGTAGGATGGGGGGAAACCACCAGCCAGAAGAAGAATAGTCGGTAGGCCGCTGAACGCCTGGTCGGCGACGTGAAAATTACCCATCACATCCTGGCCACGTTATCCTACATAGACGGAAAGTTGCAGAAGAAGGCTTTCTTGCCCGCCACTTCGCCGTTCTAATTGAACGGTCAGGTCATTTCTACTATACACGCTTGAACATAGTACATAGCATTTGACATGTGCTAGAACACTGGTACTACTACATGCACGCCCTGCAAGACTCTGCAGCACCTGAAGTCTTTGGAAGAAATCGCCCCATTTTTTTGTTGTTGTTGAGAAATGCACTTACGTTTGACTTCGGGTCAAGCGCAGCAAAATGGGTAGGTGAAGTGACTGGAGAGCCTAAATCTTGCGTATATTCAAAGCTTCATTAAAGATTCACTGACAACGAACACCTGAACAAGAATTTCTGGTATTATGGTTCTAGAAATGCACCTGGTTCATGCGTTTCTTTCTCAGCAATGCCTTCTACTGTTTGTTGGATAACGATTGCTGCAAATGTAACTACTGTTAGTTATAGAGCTAGTAATAAGACGACATGTTCGTTTTTGCGGTTATTTTTGGTGACATTTCTTGCGGAATCATATGTAGTCGGAAAAGATTTGCTAGAGCGAAACTCACGAGGAACCTCGATACGCTCAGCAGTTCGTGTCTACAAAATACAGAATGTGGTTAAAAATGAAGCAGGAATGCAAAACGGGTAACAGCCACAGAAGGTAAAAATTCCTAACCTTGGTTCTGTAGATTTCAGGCACTTCTCGACCAGAAGCTTGGTAGATTGCTAAAAATCTTTTCACATTTTCAGCACAAAAATTGAATAACTTTAGCCTTAAGGGCAGCATGTAGGAGCTTTGTATTGCAGCGCCTCAAACTCGCTTCACTGCTGCATAAGTATTGCACAAACAGAATGACGGAAAGCAACTGCTGATATTCTGGTGAGAAATTCTGCTGCAATGAAGGGATTAGGCCTGAATTCAGGCGTCGATAAACCAAGGCTCCTTACTGCGCATTGTGTTTATGCTCGAGTGATTCATTCGAGTGGGTATTTGAATGGGTTTCATTAGAATTGGAGCATTTGAATTCGAAAAATTGAAAATCGCGCTTTTCGAATGTTCGAAAATTCCTATTGTTCGAGACCATTCGAATATGCGAAAATCTTGAGAGGACACAAATATACTACGCATCGGTTGACCAGCTCCAGAGTTTCTTTGGAAAGATGAGAAGCTGGGAATAAAGCATAGTATAGTCGAAGTGTCTCTTTAGATAAGCAGAATGTTCAAGTTCGAGTTCCAGGAACTTTGACAACAACGAAGGCTCCTTGTAAAGGTTGCTTTTCTCACGTCAAGATTTTCGCGGTACGGAACCATGGTACCGTTACCTGTGAGCCCCCACCTCCGTCGATAAATATATCCGCTGTGGTCTGAAATTTTTCTTGGACGGATGGTTTCTCAAACTCTACTTGACTCTTCCAGTGTCTGAAGAAGGCGGTTACGCCGAAACGTTAGCCGGAATGAAGGATCTATACTAATCTTGGTTCGCAACAAGCTGCATCACTTGGGTACTCATACTGATCTATACAAGAAGCCAGGCCGCTGCGAGACCAAAGATGACGATGTCAATGACAGGCACTTCCATACAGTCGGCCAGCAAGGCACTTCCAGATGGGCAAACCAGTCCGAGTCGTCGTCGTGGCACGGTCAAGTGCACACGTGGTCCGGCCGACAGGCCCACATCAGGCCGGGGACTCTTAGGGTCAAGTCCACCTAGCCCATCTCTCTACATATCGAAACGAATACGCAGCCGGCCGATTGGCCAACGTGGCCCGACCAACCCCTAAATAAGAGAGACAAGTTTAAAAGGACCAAACCTCCCACCGACCCTATATCACTTTGATATAAATGTTTTTAGGACAAAAAAAAACTTCTTCTTCTTCTTCTTATTCTTCAGCGTTTGTCCCCCATCGTCGCGGGGTCCGCTCTTCTGGTGTTACGACGCCACCTTTCCCGATCCTGCGCTTGATCAGGGTGAACACCAGCTACTTTCATGTCCGTGTGTAACGTATCGGACCAACGCTGCTTCGGGCGTCCTCTAGGCCGCTTTCCAGATACTTGCAACTCAAGGCCTATCTTGCGGACGTTGTCTTCTTTCCCACGCAGAACGTGGCCGTACCATCGCAAGCGAGCTTCGCGCATCTGTCGGCTATCGGCGCGACACCGAACTTTTGCCGAATAGCATCATTTCGAATGCGGTCCATGCGCGTGACTCCAACCGTCCAGCGCAGTATCTTCGTCTCCATGACGCTGAGGCGTGACTTCCTTAGTCGCAGGCCAACACTCAGCGCCATGGATACCGGGCGCACGACGGCTCTGTAAATCTTCGACTTCAGGTGCTCTGGTATCTTTCTATCGCAGAGCACGCCAGTCAGCGAACGCCACTTGGACCATGCTGCACTCACGCGTGGGTTTACTTCAACCATCAGACCGCCATCAGACGCTATTGCTGATCCCAGTTATTTAAACACCGAAGTGCGTGCAAGTTCAGTACCGTTAATCTTAATGGAGCCGGACTCGTTCACGTCAGTCGTTAGGTACTCGGTCTTCTTGACGCTCAATTTGAGTCCAAACCTCGCCAGACGGTCGCACCAAGCTTGCACCTGCCGCTCGAGATCGTCTTTCTCTTCGCAAGCGAGCATTACGTCATCAGCATAAAGCAGCGTCCATGGAACAGGCTGCTGAAGATCTCGCCTAATGGCATCCATGACGACAACAAAGAGGAGTGGAGAAAGCGCAGAACCCTGGTGCACCCCAACAGAGATGGGTAACTCCATTGAGGTTCCAGCTGCAGCTTGCAGTCTACTCTTTCGGCAAGAATAGTGCATCCGTATCCACTCTATAAGTTCCTCAGGTACGTTGTGTCGTCGCAAGGCGTACCATATAACCTCACGCGGTACGCGGTCGAAAGCCTTCTCCAAGTCGAGAAAGGCGATATGCACCGGCTTCCGTCTCTCGCGATGCTTCTCCACGAGGAGGCGGGCGGCGTGTATAGCATCAATGTCCCACAACCAGACACAAAGCCGCACTGGTTGGAGAGCTTGACGATTTCACGGATTCTTCTATCGAGGATTCGCTAAAAGATCTTCATCGAGCGATTCCTCGATAGAAGAAACCGTGACAGACAAAAAAAAACTTATTAAATAAACATTATAAGTCTAAGCAAGCAAGACTTATAAATGAACCACCAAGTTACTATTGGACCTCGATGTAGTCCAAACACTTACAATTCAGGTTTGCACGAGTTTTGCATTCAAATTCGCATAAATTTTCCCCGATGTGCTATAGAAACGGGATGCGTGGCGCATTTGCTTACTCCTCTGCAAGTGGTCGCGCCCACTCGATTGATTTTGTCGAACCTGTATGCATTGTTCAACTCTGTAAGGGATTTATATGCCAAAAGATAATCTTGAGCTGGTAAACTCAAATATACGTTTCTTTATTTAAGATATCCAATTCTAAAGAAGTTATTCAAAAAAAATTTTGAAGCAATAGTGCCGCTCCTACTTTTTGACACCTTCTTCGTCCAATAACGAAAAAAAAACGCGGAAAAAAAGGATAATTGCCAATGGATATTATAAGATGTGCGGACCACACGCTACTAATGGTAAGTTGTGATAAACATAATATTATAAATCCGCTGGAAGAAACACCTTCTATAATTCGCGCCTGCTTGGCTTGGGCGTCAAGGCGAGGAGGTCGAGCTGTCAGTTTGGACAGTTGGGTGGCTTCAGCAGCCAAGTCCGCCATGCGCACAGCATCCTCATGTGACGATTCTTCGACAGAGCGTGATGTTTGCTGGAAAGAAAGAATCAGGCAACTGGTGCTGCTTCGCATGGCTTATTTTTTATTAGGGTAGTGCAAAAATAATGACCGTTTTGAGACAACGGCTTTGAAGAGCTAGGATTCGCCACGGAAGGAAGCTTTGCAATCGAAGTAGCAACCAGAAAAATTAACACATTTCTTCCAACGAAAGCCTAGTTTAGATATTCCAGCATCGTAAAACTCTGAAGTTCTGATGGCAACGAAATCAACGAACGCCTTTTTTGTTCTCTTCGTGTAGGAACCACTCCTAGCGCAGGAGGATGTCAAGGTGCTTGAAGAGTGATAGCCTGTAGGAGAGGGGTCTGGGAAGTATGAAGGATAGATGAGAGTTTTGTCTCAACGAAAAGAATAGAACTGGTTATTGTATGAGTCGTTTTCGATAGGTCAAAAAATCGACCGGCCGCTCTCCGTATTGCAAGTTTGTGAATCTTTCTTGAGCGATCCGACCTGCGACCCGTGGCTATCAATATCCCGTTGTTGGTCAAGCAGGACTGAGTGGCGGACGCCCGTCGTCCTTCTGGAGATGCCAACGCTCTCAACTCTGCTGCGCTCACCCGATTCGTGTAGCCAACCGCCCCTCCGGGAGCCACTGTCTCACTCATTCTCCTTCACGTGATCATCGCTGTTGGTTCATTACATCTGCCGACTAAGAGTGAATGTTGGAATTCGACTGTTCCGTTCCCATTTTTTCTTCCTGAAATACCGCCAGGTGCCACTACCTTCAAGATGCCATAGAATCTCCGAATGAAGCCTGTGTAAATGTAACATGAACGCTGAGCGTGCTTTGCCCTCGGTTTCTCCTGCTCCTGCTGTCGTGGACATGTTCAAAGGATGTGGAATTGCTTTGTAATTAGTTCGGCTCCAGAATTTCACGGTTGTTCTTCCAATATCACTTTCGTTAGCGTTGTTTGTCCATTTCACTGCCTAAACTCTCTTTGCCTCTGGCTCTAGAAGCAGCTCAATGCTCGTTATTTTCGAGCTGTAAATACAATGTTTATTTGCCGTTGGTAAAAAAATGTAGTAAAAGTATCAATTCAAAGAATTTTTTGTTGTCATCAGGTGGGACATGGTCATTGGTCAAACGGTCATTGGTCAAACGGTCATTGACATGGTCATGGACATGGGACATGGTCATTGGTCATTGGTCATTGGTCAAACGCATGGTCAGGCGCTGTCACGAGGTAGGATTACACCTTCTCTGTTGGTCATTGTCTGGTAAAGTCTATGCAACTTTTGGTGCACTACTTCCCTGCTACGACGATTCGACCGGAGCTAGAAAGCTATGGTGACTCATATCTTCTGTTACCCACGAAACTGTCACCATTGTTGCCGCAAAAGTCAGAACCTCCTGGCTCTTCCGTAACATGGGCGGGACCAGAGGGAAGGCCTGGCGGGGTCGGCCTCCGTGGCGCACTGTTCAATAAACGTTCAACTAGCAACGCCGTTCACCATGCGAATGGTAAAACCTTCGTCCAACACATTTTCTACACAACGTGCTGATCAGGGATGTGCGGAATTTCCGTTTCCGTGTTCCGAATTCCGGTTTCCGGCCATTTTGAGCTCTTCCGTTCCGTTCCGTGTTCCGCCTGTTTTTGGGCCGGAAGGCGGAACGGAAATGAGCACTGTTCCACACTAGTTTTCTATTGAACACAATCAACTTATCAATTAAAAAAGTGCTCCTTAATAAAATTGTGAGAGAAATACTGTTTAACAACCCTAATATTCTTATTATTAAGATTCTATTATTAATATTAATATTGATATTCTTGAAATTGGTTAGACTACCAAAAAAGCACTTAAAAATGGCAACGGCTGGGTGCGGGGCAAAATTAATGCGCCACAAAGGCTATGTATGGATTGTATGCTAAGAAAATGCACTCAACATTTGAATGATCATAAAACTCTTGATCCAAACAGTAGTTAAAAATAGCTACAAAAACACTGCATGCATATAAAGCATTATCATAAAGCAAAGGATTCAGTGAAGGTTGTGGCATGTGGTTGTCTGCTCCAACATTACATCAGTGTTCCTGATCAAAGGTGCAAATTTCAATTTTTAATTTCGTTAGTGATATTCATCCAAATGGAGTTATGCGATTTATTTTTTAATGAAATATCACGAATATCTAAAATAGATATCTACCATACGTTGTTATTTTGACTGACTATGGTGACTTATTGAATTCTGTCACAAAACGAAAACCATTTAGGAACTGTCCAGCTGTGTCATTTTGGGCGTAGCGTTTCTAGGCGGGCACAGATTGAATATTTCTGTAGAAATGTGGACCCACCATGACCAATCTGTCATCCAGTTATCATCTTGGATCCTAGAATGGATTCTGATCGTGAGTTTTGGTTTTGATGACTACAAGGTAACTGCTAATGTTGAGTATACAGATATCTCTGCATTCACAAATCGTCCGTGATGCCACAGGTTTCTAAAAGTGTTGAAAGGAATCTCTTTCCTGGTCGTCGGAAAATGATCTAGGTGGCTACTCCAGTTTTAGACTTCACCCGAGTCAGTTTTTTTTAATGCGGGTCTGTAAGTAACATCAAGTAATTAAGTCTGTTAAATCTGCCGTTCAAAAAATATCAGCATCAAAAAAGTCAGTGAAAAACCCGTCGCAGGAACTAGATATGGAAAGGCTGCATGCTGAAATGGTGAGAAATAATGAGATAAGACCCTGAATTTGTTTTTGTTTATTGCTCTAGCCATAGCTAAAAGGTTACCATATCAATATTATGAATTCATGCTCGTTATGTTATGTAATGATGAGGGTGAGCATTAAACTATGGGAGGTTCTGCTTTTCGGGAAGTTCTAGGCAAGAAAAGGTGCAATAGAAGCCGCTTCTAACGCCGTTTCAGATGCGATTTTTGAAAAATGGCGAGTATGTGTTATTTCCGTTTCCGCGTTTCGTATTCCGGTTTCCGGCCATTTTTGAAGGTTTCCGTTCCGCCTTTCGTCTTCCGCTTTTTCCAGAAAATTTCCCGCACATCCCTGGTGCTGATATTCGCATCGAGGAAATGGACAAGGTGGTGGATTGAAAAAAGAAGACCATCAGCATGTTGCTTCCGTGCAAATGTACTTGTTTCTTTAAGAGCATTCATGTAATTCCAATCGTGTTTTCTTGGGCCGCGGGGAGTGTTCCGGCAAATGCCAGAACCTCCTCGCTTGCCCGATAACAAGAACAGGACCAGCGGGAAGGCCTGGCGTGGATCGACCTCCGTGGCGCACTGTTCAATAAACGTTCAACTAGCAATGTCGTTCACCGTGCACAAGGGCAAACCTTCGCCTAACACATTTTGATCAGCTAGCCTATTTGGACTTTTCCGACGTCGGCAACATGCTCAATCAAGTCGTTGTGAAGCTGTCCAACGCTGACCTGCTCAACGCCATAAAGGAGTACCAGGCCCATGTGAATTCCACCTTCAACCACATGGCGGCAAGGCTGCGAAGCTTGGAAGGAGCCATATCAGAACTCCTCGAAAGATCCAAGCCGAAGCCAGCCGGCATATTCTGTCCGGTTGAGGACAACCGTGATGGTCACACGACCTCACGGTGTAATCGCTTCCCAGATGTGGTAACGAAAAGCTTCGACAACATAAAATTTTAATAATAATTTTTACATTTTTAAAGATTTCATGTCCTATAATTTATCTAAATGTAGGTGGCGCGAATGGAACTCACAAGGCCACGCATGATATCGGCAACGATTGCGGCGTGCAGTGCACCGCTTTGGAGGCCTACACATATGTGCGAATCGAGGCAATGGACAAGGTGGCGGATTCAAAGGAAGATGACCATAAGGGTGTTGCTCCCGTGTAAATGAACTTGTGTGTTTGTGTCATGTAATTCTAATTGTGTTTTCTTGGGCCGCGGGGAGTGTTCGGAGAAACGCGAGAACCTCCTGGCTCTCCTGGTAACAGAGTCGGGAACAGGGGGAAGGCCTGGCGTGGGTTGGCCTCCGTGACGCTTTGTTCAATAAACGTTCATCTAGCAACGTCGTTCAGCGTGCGCAAGGGCAAACCTTCGCCCAACACAACCATGACCTTTATTTGGTGCAACAATCTTGACCGACCATCAAAACGGTCGAACTGGAACTGGTACGGACTCGGGGAATCCGACTGTCTAATTAAAACAGAGGAGACAGATGGCTTGCGGACGTTTACAGTCTCTGATTTCTGCCCAGTGCTCTGAATGTTAAATCGTAGTAATTAAGCGTAAGCGCGGGTAAACGGCGGGAGTAACTATGACTCTCTTAAGGTAGCCAAATGCCTCGTCAGCTAACTACTGTCGCGCATCTCTGGCTGGGGCTACCTCATTGTGGTGACGGGATGAACACCGCTCTTTGAGCGGTGGCTAACAGCCCCACCGGTCACGCAGTACGCGGCGCAAGCCACGTATGGGCGGCCCTTCTGAGACTCCGTGAATAGTCGAGGGAGGGTATCCAGACCAACAGCCTCTAGTATCCGGGATGGTTAGGTCCTCGTAACCGTCCAGTCCCACAGGTGCAACGCTAGTGCATAGTGGGCCCGTCTAATGACTATCTGAGCCGCCATGCACTCTGGTGTGATGAGCGATGATCCCTTCGGGTTGAACACGTGTAAGCACTGGAGCAGACCCGTCTGGAAACAGACGTGAGTTGTAGCACTAGAGGTTCATGCACTCGGCTCTGGGCGAGAGCACGGTCTCATGCGTTGCCGACTCTGCTACGCATGCCAGCGAGCAGCGGAGTCGCTTCTCCCCGCATGGGTGAGAAGCACCTGGTGGTTGTACGCAGAAATGCGTGGTACCTGGTGTTCAGGAAACCTTAATGACCTGCTGCTAGCTGCAGGCGCCAAATCCTCTGTTCTATACTATTCTCTACATCCTGCTCGTGATTCCTTGGGTTCGCCATTCGCGTCGTTCCTAGTGCTCGTTTGAGACGATTGTGCAGATGTATTTCTGATGAATCGTTTCAGATGGCGCCTCGTCTTGTTGCGATTGACATCGTGGCATTGATGCACGCCGTGCGGCCGAGGGGAACGTGTTTCGTGGCGGATCCGGCGCGGCTTCGTAAACTTATCGAGGAAGCGCAGAAAAGGACGTCATGCCAGCCAGACGTCGAAAAGCTCTCTAAGAGCTTGGAGGAACTGGAGCGGGAGAACGAGGTCCTGCGGAAGGCCATTAGGGAGGGTGGGCTCTCCACCAGCCCTTCCGGCTCGGACGCGGGGTCTAAGAAGAAGAAGAGGAGAGCGAAGAACAAGAAGGAGACCTTGAAGAGAATCGTCATAAAAGATGAATTCGACGAGTGATTTATTGAATAAATTCTTGTTGTTGATTCTTTTCTACATTGAGTTACGAGTTTAGCAATAACTATTGCTTAATTTGAACTTGATGTCGCATTCACTGTCTAACGTGTAATTTAGGCAGTGCCCATATTGAGAAATGCGTCTCCGACGGCACCGCGATGTGGCACAGGTAGGTCCTTCAGGGGGGGCTGTACCCTCCTTTTTATTTTTTAAGAAGGATGGGGAAAAGCATCCCGGAGGACTCGATGTATACATCGCATCAACCCTTGACTGAGAAATTGGACAAGGGTTGATATGCTGGAGAATCGTAACGCTGCACGTTCTCCAGCATGTCCTACTGAAACAGCGAGGTACAACCTTCGGGATGGACCTTGCACTCGGCAGGACTGCTTCGTTACTGAAGCTCATCTGGTGAGACTAACGACAGGAATCCTCCCGGAAGGAGGTGTGAGTCCTGTCCGATGGTCACACCAAGAGAGACTCACACCCACACATGGATGTGAGGCTTTCCTAGAAAGTCCATGTTATTACTGTAATAGCTGGATCTCCTCTGTCTCGATTGAATTTGGAGCCATTGTCTAGCGTCTATGGACTCCATCCGACAGAGATAGCTTCAAAACATTTGAAGCACGCGGCGATGCCATCGTGGGAGGCTCTAGTCGGCACACCGATAGGAGCCATACCAGATGAAGAACGCCAGAGGAGACTCTTTCCCGTTAACTCGGATGTGAGTCGCCTCGTCAGTGGAAGTTTGCTTCTATCCCGAGCTTCCCGCTGCAGTCGCATTGGGCTAGAGACCGCTTCGGCGAACTCTGCCCAATGCAGTGCATGGTCGTCTGGCTATTGGAGTTGAGTGTTTCACTCCTCGTAGGAGCATAGCTCCGTCAATGCCCTGGCCTATGCACTGAAGGTATAGCATGGCTATGCCTTGTAACTGGATCTTGATGGATCTTGAAGAGGGGACACAAAGAAAGGTTACCATAACTACTACAAGCCTAAGTGAAGCTGTGGATAAGTGGATAAGTGAAGCTTGGATGAAGTAGTGGCCGATAGTTGTATTCGCATGACTATTCGAGATTCTACTGTTCATGCTTGAGCGCAGTAGAGTTACTTGATGTCACTCTGTAACACCAAGTCGCTTGGTTGATAAAACCAAGCGGGATCGCGTCTGGCGTGATGAATCAGGCATCCCTACCGTGGAAGTTGAACCACATGTGGATCCTTCCTCAGTCAAACGCAAGAAAATATGTTGCAGTGATGCACATATTGTTCGCACAAGCGTCTGGCATTACGTCCAGATAGGGTTTTACACACCTAGGGGCAACCATTTGCTTAAAGCCCCTGGGTCTCCTACCACTAGTGGTAGCGGGACCCGTCAGCGAGAACACTTCTTGCCGGCGCTACTGATTCTCACCACATAACAGATAATGCACCCTACGGGGTGCACCACGGGGATCAGTACTGTCATTCCTCTTCGAAGGTTGCTTTTATGTTTCAGCTCTTTACCACTCTCGCAACGTCACGGAGCGGTCGTGTTTTTTTTGTCTCTCGCATTGCTGTTGAAAACTCACTATTATCATCTTAACCTGATTCCTAACAAGCTCTGATTTTCGTTTCTAATTCCCTGCTGATAGTGTTCTTTTGATAATGTAATCGTTTAACGTCCTCCTTTGTTTTGCACGTTTTCTTGCTGTGCGTTGCAGAAATTCTCGATAGTCGACTGTTGTATCTCAGGTAGATCAAAGATCGAAATGGGACCAAAAATCAAATGGCAGCCATAAAAAAGGCTACTAGAAGTTCGACGCAGCAACAGCCTAAACCAGATGTCGAAGATGAATTTTGTGAAATGTCTGCGGCTGAGCTCCTCCAGTTGGCTGTCAAGATGAATAAGGACCCCGCCGCTGAACGGGTCCTGAAAGCTGCAGTTCAGAGGGTTCCTAAGGACTTTTCTGAAATGCTTGAGAGCGACAAACGTGCTCGAAGCATAGTGATCAGCGGGCTGGATGAGACGTCACAGGACTTGCCACCGTCTGAAAGGCAAAAGGCCCTTGAGAACGATGTGGCCAAAGTTCTTGACGTGCTCGACGTTTAGTGCCGGCCATCCGAAATTTTCAGAATGGGTAAAATTGACCCTAAGCGTCCTCGTTTAGTAAAGGTTGTTCTCCCGTCCACCACCCACTGGCGCCGTGCTCTCGCTAACGCGCGCCTTCTTCGTAGTAGCGGCTTTCCTCAGTTGTTCGTGCGAAGGAGTATGACAGCAGAGGAAAGGAAGCATGACTACGAGTTGAGGGTACAAGCACGGGAACTGAACAAGGGCAGTGTTGACCGCCAGTGGGTCGTGTACCGTTGAGAACTCAGACGCACATCTGAACTCCTTAGGAGATCGGGAAAAGCCTAACCCTGCACGGCTCTAAATTGAAGTGTTACCTGGTAAACGCACGAAGCTTAGTGAATAAAACTGAACACCTTCAGGTATTACTTACTGACGAAACTCCCGATATTGTGTTCATTTCGGAAACCTGGCTATCCAAAAAAGTTGTTGACTCTGAAATCATTGGTGGGCTACCATACATGATTTTTCGTTCTGACCGCAACGATCGTCCTGGAGGTGGGGTCTGCTGCATTTGCAAGGGAAATCTTTGCGTGGCACCCTACGTTCCCGATGCTCCTAGTAAGGCAGATGTGCTTTGTTTAGACCTCTTTTCCTCTGATAGGGTGTCGTATACGAGAATTATCAATGTGTATCGTCCTCCTAGTTCCTCCAACGTTGACGACGAAACTTTGTTTGAGATTTTTCGAAAACTTACCTCAGCTCATTCTAGGCTGATTCTACTGGGCGACCTTAATCTTCAGATCAACTGGGAAATGTCTATGGCCGAAACCTCTGCAAGCTCTGCATTTTTGAGTTTCTTTGAAGAAGGAGGCTTTCAACAATATGTTCGTGAAGTTACACATGGATTATGGATTATGCCATAATTGACATAATCCTTTCTATTTCCTCAATAATTGGCAATGTCAGAATTCTTTCACCGTTGTCAACGTCTGATCACAGCATAGTTTCGTTTGAATTCACTGAAAGGTTTCATAACTTTGAAGCACTTCCCCTTCCCGATTTCCTGAATGTCAACTATTCAGCTCTAAACTGCTCCTTATCCAGCATTGACTGGCTAAGTATATTCGACCAATATACATCGATGAATGACGTTTATCACAGATTTTGCAGAGCCCTCTATGAAGCTCTTGCGATTTTCGCTCCCTTGAAGAAACCCAAATCAGGGACTCTTAGATACCTCCGGCACATTAGAAATTTAATCGAGCAAAAACAGCGCCTCTTCTTTGAGTTGCCTATGCCCTTTGTGTAACACCGCCTACAAGAATATATGCACCCAACTGAATTACCATATAAAGAAATTTCCGACCAACTATGAACGCCGATTGAGTTCTCAGAAACGATTACACCAATACCTGGGCATAAAGGTCAATGTGAAACGCTCTCTTCCAACACTTGTTAGTGATGATGGACGAAGATTTCTTACTGACAAAGAAAAGGCCACCGCTCTGGCTGACTACTTTTCCAACGTGTTTTCGAGAAAATCGTCAAGTGAAAACCCCGTTGTGATGGATGATGTCAATATCATCAGAAACACATCTAGCGAGATTTGTTTTAAACCGCATCAAATCTTAGTTATACTCAAGAGTCTAAAAATGTCTCTCTCTCTGCCCTATGACGGCATTCCTCACATAGTTTATAGAAAATGCTATTCCTCTTTATCGAAGCCTCTTGCACTTCTGTTTAACATCTCAATATTGCTTGGAGAGGTTTCTCAGATGTGGAAGGAGGCGATTTTGACTGCAATTCCCAAAGTGTGAGGTAATGATTTTGTCTCCAACTTCCGAACCATTAGCTTGACTCCAACTCCGGTGAAGGTCATGGAAAAGATTATACATGAAAAATTATTGTCGTGGCTCTCCAAATTTCATGCTGTTCCTCCGGAACAGCACGGTTTTCTGCCTGGAGGCTCAACGTGTACAAATTTAGCTGACTCACTTTTCGATTTCACCCAGGCCATCATGCCGGGAAATCTGTGGATGTAATATATATCGACTTATCAAAGGCATTTGATAAGGTTTGCCATCAGAAACTATTAGCAAAACTAGAACGGCTTGGTGTTCAAGGGGTTCTTCTGAACTGGCTAAGGTGTTACCTTGAAAACAGGGCATGACAGTAAGGGTTCGACAGAGCTTCTCATTGAGGTATCCCTGCGTAAGCGGGGTTCCACAGGGAGGAGCTCTGTCTCCACTTCTATTTTTGGCTTACACTATGGACCTGCCCCATATACTCACTTCATTGGTGACAGGTTCCCTTGGGAACAGGTTACGCTGCGACGATGAATCTGGGGATGCACTCATGCGCACATCCTGGACCAAACAGTATGCCGCGATGCTGTAAAGCATCAGATGGAGCTGCACATGCTATGGGTCGACATGGCTAAAGCATTCGACTCCGTCTCACACGACGCTATCCGCTACACCCTTAGCAACTAGGGGTACCGTACGCGGTGCGGAGACTGCTATCGCATATAATGTCGAAGCAGAGTGTCAGTTACTTTGGCCGCAAGGACGGTAAGGTGATTCGAAGTGCCCCGCTAGAGATCAAAAACGGTCTCATGCAGGGAGACACTCTGAGCCCGCTTCTGTTCTGCCTGGCCATTGCACCCATCTCGGGATGGCTTAGGGATAACCTGGAGCCGTTCCGAACCAAGTCTGGATCTGGTCCCAGACAGGAAGGCAGCCTGATGATAGGTCACATATTCTATATGAATCCGAACAAGTGTGCCGTGCATTCATTGAATAGCTCAACGGGGGAAGGCAATGTGGGAGAAATTCCCATGCTAGGCGCCAATTCCCTCCACAAGTATCTGGGCGTAGAGCAAGGCACGCTCATCTCCATGAGCGATGTCTGGCCTCGCGTTCAGAGTGGAGCTGCGGACGCTGCTAGGCGGCTGTGGACAAGTAACCTTACTGTTCGACAGAAGGTGAACGGCTACAACCAGATAGTGATTCCATAGCTTAAATACGCTATCTCGTGCGTTATCTTCGGTGTGGTTTGGTTCGACTCACTGAGAAAGACGGCGCGAGAGTTTGACGTATTGATGAGGAAGATACTGGCCGAGTCTCGAATGAGATTCAAGCACAGCTGCACCTCAAGATTCTACGTGAGTCAACAGCAAGGTGGGCTAGGCCTTAAGTCGGTTGAGGAAGAGCTAGAGCACTGCATTGTTTATACATGGTGCTACTTGGCTTCGAATCCCGACTTCCAAGCCTCCACACCTTAGCCACTAGCCTTGAGCGAAGTGACAACCGGTCACTCACCGGGACTTCCAAAAAATCCTTCAGGATAACGGACTGAAAGACCAAGTGACCAGAACCATCCTGACCTTCATAGAAGTCAATGGTCGTTCGTTCTCGACGGCGACCCGACAGCTCGCGCCATATCCAGCCTAGTACACGAGCGGTGGTGCAATACCCATCTGCAGAATTGGAAAGGCAAGGAGATGGCAAGCAGAGTGGTAGGGACCGCAGAGAACCCCGGAAATCGGCCTAGAGGATTCATTCCTGTGGTCGATGAAAGGTTGGGTGTCGTCTGTGGTTCTTCGTAACGTATGGAGCGTTCAGGAAGGTTCCCAGCGCACTAAGGCAAGCGCTTCGGAACGGACGGCATTGGATTCCAATGACCAGATGTGCCGAATGGACTGCTGTATGCGCGAGACTACCGAACATATAGTGTCTGTGTGCGGACACTGGCGTACCAACATCATGGTTGGAAGACACGATGAAGTGGCCAGAGTAATTTATCACTCGCCCTAACCTTCGGAGCTTCTTCGTGGTTTAGCCACCAACTTAAACTTCGTTGATTGTCGTCGAGAACCAAATATTTGTCACAAGTCACAATATTTTTCCAGAACAGGACCGCCTTCGTTGCGCAAAAGAGGGGACAAATACATTTCGAGGTTGGGGCGCACATGGGTTTTTACCTTTACTTCAAATGTCGTGCTAAGGTTGCGTAGCCGTAGCCAATGTTTAGCTCTTCAGCAATTTCTCTTGTGTATGTTATTGGATTGGCATTTGCTATTTACTTTGCCTTCAACTCCTCGCTGTCAACCTCCGATAGCCCTCCCGATCTTTGAGACTGAAGTCTCCAGCTCGGAATTTCTCAAACCTTCAAAATGCGTGATACGTTCAGTTATGGTGTCTTCATACCGTGCGCTTGCGACATCTGGAGTTGCTTCTGCAGTACTCTGGTCGAGCTTCAACTCGTGCAGCGAAACCGTTTTGAGAACACCTTTACAAGCGATCCGAAATCACCGAAGAAATGGAGATAGAGAGGAAGATATTTTTTATGTTAGTGCGGAGCATGTGATTCCTAACGATATATGAAGTGACCGCATTCGTCTAAGATTTTTTTAATTATTAATGCTGAAACATAGGACCAAAATAACACCTATTTTTGCACCAATCTAACAAATTGTTTATTCCTTAAATGTTGTTGGGTCTGTCAAAAATCGTCGATAACCACATGTAACACTCGGCTCAATCCCGAGGCGGGGGGAGCCACTCCATACTCACGTCCAACTAAATGGAGTTGAACACTTGCAACATAACATACCAACCTGAACCCCTCCTGTAAATATTGCGGTCTACTTCCTGAAATAAAGAGTAAATTTAGACGTAAAAGACATGCAAAGCCTCCAACGACATCCGGCTGCCTCCGGCCGCAACGCATGTGTGCGCTCGACAGTTTCACCGTGGCGATACGTACAGGGACGCCTGCGGGCTCCACTCATCGACCCACAGCCGCTGTACGGCTATCCCTGTACGAATCGCCACGGTGAACATGTCAACGCGCACGCAAGCGTTGCGGCCAGAGGGCGCTGTGCCCCCCTCCCGCCTTGGGATTGAACCTAACGCTCGTTTTTGATATCCTAGGAGTGGTTCCGTAACGTATAGCGGTGCAATCCTAGTGGGTGATGGCACTCTAAAACAATTTTATGAAAACTGAATGTGTTCAGTAGTGAAATATATTGAACACATTCCATGAAAAGCAACTGCATTAAGGAAGTTAAAACAAACAACACAGAACACATGAGAATATGCAACATTTGTGAGCTAGGTCGGGACGTTTGCAAGCGGTTAGGATGTGATGTGCAATCTCTTGTCTGTGTCCACAGATCTGTTATCGTATTAAAAGCTTTGATTGATTGGCGGTGTCTTGGTCTAGCTTTTTACTTATTCCACTGACGTCATCTGTTTTATCTGCTAGAAGGTGGTCCATTCTGGATGTAAATCCAGTAACAGAGGAGCCCTTTGCACAGAGAATGGTCTTTTTTAGGCTTCCCTCTAATGTAGGAACTCGAGAACTGGGTCTGTGCAACCGGATTGGTAGAATTTCCCTATTTCTACATGTTATTTCTCATTGTTATGTGCTTATGTCGGAAAATCGCTCAGGAACGGTCACCACCAACTAGGATTGCACCCGTATAGAATTCTATTACATTCCATGAGATAAAAAGTGTCAGGATGTCTGTTTCTACAACGGGGTTTCAATAAAGGTTTCGCTATTCTATGGTGACGAAGATTGGTGCCTGTGTAGGACAATGGTTTAAGCTGCAGCTGGTGTGACCCCGAGACAAATGGAAAACTCACCGCTGTTGTCAGATTCATGACGGAGCGCTCTTGTAAGCCGTAGATACCACGGCTACGAAGGCGCCACCCCTACCCCATTCGAAGCAGCCTTATTGACATGCTGCAAGAAGCTGATAACGCTTTCCATGTCGGACTGTCGTTGAATCTTGCCATGTCGTTGAGCAATGGTGTAGGATGTTGCGAAGCTATTGAGCCAAGATTGTTATGGAAGTTTTATTCGGCTTACGCTTCGGCGTAGCCGCCTTCCTCAAAGCCTGGAAAAGACAAGAAGTGTTTGAGAAATTATTCGTCCAAGGATCATTTCAAGCTACAGGTGTCTCGAAAGTTAGTGAGAGAACGAAACGAATACGGAGTAAGGCAATGCGACTGACCTTATTGAAACTCGGATGGCCACCCGTTCCTCTCTCCTATTGATCGCAAAATTCTTGAACGCAATCCACAACGCCTCCAGGGTTTTGCGCGCCGCGATATCGGACTCACACGCTTGCATCGTCACCGCTATCCCAACCACTGCGCCGCTATGACTCCGCAGTCTATGTTCCCCCAGAGGCGTGGAGACCTTGCACTTGTCCAGTCCATCCACGTGACCCAAACAGGCCTGCTCGTCTGACCGATGTATTCCTCGTTGCATTGGCTGCAAGATATGAGGTACACCGTACACGAGACCCTTCAGTCGCCTTCCCTACCGTGCGGGAAGACCACGCACGAAGGAGTAGTACATGCCCTGTCATACAGACGGTTCCTAACAAGCTGCGCCTTAAGATGGCGGGAGGTATCTCAATGAGCATTACGAGGTCGTCTAGCTCGGCCTTGCGACATAGTCCCGCACTTGGGTGTTGAGTGCATCCGTTGTAAGGGGCACTGAAAAGGGAACCTTGTTACGTTCTTGAGCGTGTTCGAGCTGCTGACGGTCGTGGTCGACGGCGTCTCTTAGGCATGTTGAAGGGCACGTACCCATTCGACAAAGCAATGCGAGAAGCCATTTCCATGGTTCACTATGTTCGCAAGGACGAGCTAGACGACCTCGTAAGGGTCGCTGAGATACCTCCCGCCAACCTTAAGGCGCAGCTTGTTCGAAACCGTCTCTATGACAGCAAATGCAGTCCTCCTTCCTGCATGGTCCGCTCGCACGGTAGGAAAGGCGAATGTAGAGTCCCGGGTATGGTGTACTTCATAACTTGCAGCCAATGCAACGAGGAATACATCGGTCAGACGAACAGGCCTCTTTGGGTCACATGGATGGACTGGACAAGGTCTCAACGCCTCTGGGGGAACATAGACTGCGGACTCCAAGTGGCGCAGTGGTTGGGATAGCGGTGACGATCCTAACGCGTGAGTCCGATATTGCAGCGCGCAAAACCCTGGAGGCCTTGTGGGTTGCGCTCAAAAATCCCGCGATCAACAGGATAGAAGAACGGGGCCGTACCCCAGGAGCTGGCCCCATTCGTCGACCTCTGTGAGCTTGACCCGGGAGGGAGCCAGTCGCAGGGCCGCTGATGGGCTGACTCGAAGGGAGAGCTCATTCCCCAGTCGTTCTCCATTCAATGGTGACCACTCTTTCGGCTGTTTCCATAAAGTCAGTCGGGTTGCCTTGCACTCCTTATTCGTTTTATTCTCTCGCTAACTTTCGAGACAGACGCGGATACTCACCACTATACTACGCGTTCGAGAGGGCGTGTGTAGCGCAGTCAGATTAGGCGCCGACTGTCGCGTGCACCCGATACCAGGTTCCTGGTTCGGATTTCCCGCCCAGGGTAACCGAGCCTTCCATCCTTCCGGGGTCGGTGAATTGGTACCAGACTTGTTTGGGAAGGATAGAACGCTGACTTATTCATCGGCTGACCACCGCAAGTCATTGTATGGCCAAATACGCATTCAAATCGCCTCTACGATATCCCGTAGAAGTAGAATGCGTGGCGCATCCCAAAAAGAATTGAGTAACGCCATCCTTTATCCTTATCCTAACTTTCGAGACTCCTATAGCCTGAAATGATCCTTGAACGAGTAATTTCTCAAACTCTTCTTGTCTTTTCCAGGCTCTGAAGAAGGTGGCTACAGTGAAGCGTAAGCCGAACAAAGTTTTCAAACAATCTTGGCTCAACAGCTTACAACATCCTACACCACTGATAACACTCTGCTTTTGCTCAGTACCCTGGGTGCAATCCTAGTTGGTGGTGGCCACTTTAAATCATATTTTTTACATAACAAAATGCAATAAAGAGCTACTAACGTATACAAATACCTGTAATTAAATGAACTACATCAACTTGGCTGTCCAGTTAGTAGAAGTTTTCAAGATCCTAGTTGGGGGGGGGGGCGGCTCCCAACTCATGTAGATCTGATCTAATAAAACATTGAAACGAGACGCAATAACGACTAGTAACAATGAGTTCAAGGTTTGGATTTCAGTATGCACTTCAAGAAATCATCAACTCAAATAAATAAAATTAAATAAAATCAACTCTTTTAGCGCATACTATACATACTGAACTCCAAACCTTGAAGCAAAAGAAAGTAGGCGCAAATAGGGTCGAAGGGGGGGGGGGTCACCACCTACTCAGAGTTGTACGCTGTGGCATGAAGACATGCGTATGTCCAGGTGCATCAGAAATGGCCCACTTCAGTTCACCATGGGGGTGGAACACGCCTTTGCTGCAAAAACAAAAACGATTTCAAAAGTACAGGGACGTACAACATGGTCATACCCCTCTCCCCCACCCCCCTCCTCGACCCTAATTGCGCCGGAAAGTTAAAGCGAAAGAATGGAAACGAAGATGCTCGCCTGCGCCAACCGCTCGGCGCGAGCGCTGTGAAACGAATAGCTCGCACGCAGACGCACACTTCTAAGTTGCCGCCAAAATTTCTGCCAAGACCTGTCAAAACTTGTCAGTAAATCAATGGTTTGATTACTGCATCAGTCCGTGGCTACGCACACGACAATCAAGTTTACGTAACAATAATTTGTGAACCTCTTGATGTAGCTAATTTTTTTTAAAAATAGTTTGTGTGTTTTGCGAGTTTTGCTTTGCTTTCTATGATGTAGTTATCATCTATGGAGTGAGTGTTTTCAAAATAGTGTAATATTAAACACATTCAGTCCTTATGAAGTCGTTAAAAGTGGCCACCACCAACTAGGATTGCACCGTACCCTGAACTACCAACGAAACGTCGGTCACCAATAGGCAAAACTCCGATCAAGTAATTGTGAGCTTCATGCGACAAGTGCCCTTCCATTCCGTTTTAAGTTCACCTGCATTCACCTCTAAGGGCTTCAAGATTATCATCATCGCAAACGGCACCATTGTACTAATGAACTCTCGAAGATCCAAAAGTGAAGTAGTCTTTACCTCCTTGAGAGGCACTTTTTCGGCGGACAGGAAGCCTTCGAACTTTTTCCTTGGGCGATGCGGTTCGAAACCCTCCACACTTTCATCACAGACTTCCAGATTTTCTAAATTGGGATAGATTCAAGGTTTTAAAACACCATTTCGTAACTCAAACTGACCGATTCCTTTACTCAAGTTGCTGAAGTCAATATAGCAGGCCATTATTGTGAACGTGATCAAAATAACTGCTATCACCGATATAACAATTACAGCTACAAGCCTGTAATAAGGCGAGTTCTAGAAAATTTCCAAAGTTACAGTTACTCTGAGCTTTGCCTTACTTGGAAAGGGCTCTAAGCTCTCATGAATTCTCAAGACGAGACCATAGAAAAATGGGTGTATGCTGAGATCCCGACTACAAAAATCTCCTTAAATCGATAGATCCCCTGAAGCTTTTGCGTTAGCATCTTCCTCCTTGTTAATTCATCTCTCCTGACCCGGACGAGAATGCGTCGACTGCTTGACTGTATGTCAGCGCAGTTGCTTGAATTCGCTCCAGGTTTTGTTTCATTTTGCCGTGTCTTCCACCTTTACCCTATCAAAGGGGAATGCAGTTTAAGGAATCCATTCGACCGTTTATCAGGGCTAGAGAGCATAAGGATAACGTATTTTATATTGCATGTATTTTTATTCTCACGATGATTGTTGCGAAAGTATCAGGTGCACCCCTCCCCAACCCCCCGATTGGATTTGTACTAATTTAAGTCCTTTCATGACAACTTGAACTCAACCTTAAACCCTCAACTAAACTTTCAGCAGGTGCAAGTTTTTAACTATTTTTAAAATTTATTAATAAAACTGACGTGAAATGCCCGAGTATCAGCTCCTGCTGTTGAACGTCGTTAGTCGAAGAAGCATTCATTCCTCCTGATCGTAAAGACAGCAGAATGAAGAAGATAAAGCAGAGCAGTTTCATCGTTCCGTACACATGGAGCTAGATTCACGAAAGGATTCCTTAACACCAACCACTTAGCCTCCTGTTTCTTCACACGAAATTGACGACAGATGGCACTAGAGGCTTACTTTTGGGATTGCTAGAATCATAAATGAATGTTGCTCAGCCAGCTATCAACGCTCCCTTATCTTGCTTACCTCTGTTGGCTACTATCATCCTAGCTTCCATCTGTGTGAGGAATCTAATTGGATCGGTCTATGTATGCAAAGAAAACAAGTAGGTCTATAGACATCGTAAATCCTTTACATAACATATATTTTCTGTTTCTCACAGGTAAGACATTATTCGCTACCTAATGTATACCTTACCTTCATTGACCTGAAGAAGGAATTCCACACTGTCGAAGCAGAAGCAGTCATCAAAGCCCTGCTGATCTCAGGTCGTTCCTACGCACTACATCAGAGTACTTCGAGAGCTGTACATTGGATTGGCGACCTAGATTTCACCATTCTACAACGAAATCGCCATCAACGTGAACAGAGGGATTCGGCATGGGAATACCATATTCACGAAGCTCTTGCGCGCCACCCTCAAAAACTTCATGCGCGAACTAGAATGGGGAGACATGGGAGTGAATGTCGACGGCCAGCAGCTGCACCATCTTCGTTTCGCTGACGACATGGTGCTCATAATACTGAGCATTAGCCAAACGGAGCGAATGCTGGCCGACTTTGATCGTGTCTGTGGGAACGTTGGACTGCAGCTGAATCTTACGAAGACGATGTTCATGAGGAAGGGACGAGTTTCTGATGCCCCGGTCTCGCTCAACGGAACGAACATCTCCGAATGCTCTAGCTATGTGTATCTGGGTCGCGCAGCGTGGAATCACGAGGACGGTGCTCGGAGTGACACAGTTCGCGGAAGTGAGAGAAGGGCCCAGGGGTCCTCAGCTTCGCCGACGTTCGAAGATGACAGGCGCCATCCCATGGATGAAGTCGTCAAAAATTAGGTGGGCCGGCCACGTAATGCGGTTCGCAGAGGTCTGCTGGTCACCGACTGGATTCCAGGAGATGTCAAAAGAACACGGGGCGCCCACCATCGCGTTGGTCGGACTTCGTGAAAGCTCTGAACGAACGGTATGACGCTATTCGTGTCCCTCGAGCGAGGAGGATCCATTAGACCACTCTGGCACGCGACAGGGACGAATGGAGACGCTGCTGGCGCCCGCTCGAGCAAGTCGATGATCAACGGGACGACAGGTGATACAGGCGATCTCTCAACATAGGTCCTATCCTTCGCTAAATTATGATTCGCCATAAATCTTCACGACACGAAGATCTGTCATTTCAGCTGTCACGAAAGGCTCTCCAACTTGCACACAGGCTCACACATGCAAAAATACATCTTATATATTTTCACACAAAATACAAAAATAGAAAAAACACATAAAAACATCATATAATTTATGTACATTCAAAACTAGGTGCTCTTCTCTAAATAAAGGGACCAAAGCAGCCCATTCCGCCATGGACTACACAATATTTGCGAAAACAGAAACATTCAGTGTACTAAGACATCGGAAACGTTCAGTCCGATATAATACTTCTGCTCAAAGTCGTAATTTGACGGTGGGCCTATTCGATGTCTTAATATGGTCAAAGGATAGACAAAGGATAGAAAAACCATTTTCCGTTTTGAAAGTTTAGTATTCGAAGCATTCCAGAGTGGCCAAACCGCAGGCGAACTCACAAAACTGGTTTGTAGAAAAAATGCGCCAAACATCAAACTTCAAACCCAGTTACAATATCCACATCCCGGAACTTTTCCCTACGTCACGGCTATGAAAAAGCGAAACAGTGCTATGGCATCATCCCCAGAATTCAATTAGAGACCGACTTCTGGCCATCATTCATGTCCACTGATGTGAACTTCCCTGAAACAACATCAGAGACTTAATTCACAGCGACGACCGTATGATTTGGAGCCTAAACTAGTTTATTTTAATCGTCCTCAACGGCAGAGTATCTTCAACAAAGTGTTAGCAATTTGCTTGATTGCCTATTGTAATTGAATGAATTCAAGAAGGGAATTGCAGTCGAATATGCACACCCTAATGTTCTTTTAATAACAATGACCGATTGGAGGATTCATTGGAGCACTCTATCCCGCGACGAGGACCAATGGAGACGCTACTGATGCTCGCTCGAGCTTTCTTTTTGGGAGGTTTAACATACCTTCGCTCGATGAAATTTTGCGCTTCCTATTTCGTAGTTCAGGCTACAAACCGTTGCAGATGTATAAGTGAAGGCAATGAAGGAAGCGAAGGCGCAACAGGGTGTGGGGTGCACCCTTACAGCGACGGATTTTCCCTGCCTTTCCACAGTAGAGGTTACTATTATAGCTATCCTAGTATGGAGGTGAGCCTCCGCTGGGAAAGCGAAGTGTTCTATCCAACCGCAGTTGTATGATGAAATTTTCCGAGCCTAGAAGGTACTGTACTCCCATATCCGTATTACGAATAAGGATGCTTTGGCACCATATTTTGTTTGGGAAGACCTACCCGAACAGGGTAATTCGATCTACATTTTAAAGCCCTTGTGAGGTCAGCTAACTATCGAACTTACAACCTGTTCAAGCCTTGAAAAACTAATGATTCTCGTGCTCTCCTGTGTGCATACAAGTGCTATGTTAGATCCATTATGGAGTTTTGCCCTTCTGCTTTACCCTTGTCGGAAGAAACACATCCAATTACTTGAAAGCTTTCAAAATAACTACACACGTAAACTATTTATGAGGTGCCTCAAGTTACGATATGCTAACATTCTTTTACATTTTGAGTTGAAAGGCCAGGCAACTTGGCTTACCCTCCCTACGAAGCAGAACGAAAGGTGCTGATCTGATCCTGCTTTTTGAAATTCTCACAAACAGAATTTCCATTGAATGCATAGTTTTTTGATGTCCCAATAACGAGGAGTAGAGGAAGAAGACTTAGATTGTATCACCAAGCGCCAAGGTCACAGGTTAGGTCTTACTTTCTCACTTATCGGAACCTTGAGGAACTCAATCTGCTTATAGGGGAATCTGAAGGTTTTCATAACACGTCTGTCTGTCAGTTTAAGCACGTTTTAACCCAAAGAGGTCTTTTCTAGATGGTTTTAGTTACACATTTTCATATTTGTTGTTTGTGCTAGTGTCTTTATACGCGTGTGACTGATTGTAATTCACGCCTGAAATAAGGATAAAGGATAAAGGACGGCGTTACTCAACCCCTTCTGGGATGCGCCAGCGCATTCTACTTCTACGGGATGTCGTGGAGGCGACATGAATGCGTATTTGGCCATACAATGACTTGCGGTGGCCAGCCGATGAACAAGTCAGCGCTTTACCCTTCCCTGACAAGTCTGGTGCCAATTCACCGACCCCGGAAGGATGGAAGGCTTGGTTGGCCTGGGCGGGAAATCCGAACCAGGAACCTGGTATCGGGTGCACGCGACAGTCGCGCCTCCTCTGACTGCGCTACACACGAAATAAATAAATAAAATAATTGCTTACCTCGGAACTATGTTAGTCGAAGGACGACACATGATCTTTTGACTCACCATTCTATTTTTGTATGGAACGATAGTGCGGTCAAAACTGCTACCTTAGTATTCTCACCTCCCGACTTTCTCCTCCATGCCCGCCACCACTTGCTCCTCCTTTAAGCATAAATTATTCCAGCTGTGGTAACGCATTCTGCTTCCAGTGGGTGTATTATGTGAAATGACTACGTTTGGCCTTTATAATAGCTCATCATAACCGGTGAACAACACAGGACAACACAACACAGACAACAGACAATGTTCCATTCCCATATAATTCTACTTTCAATTCAGAATCGCTGTCCACCATGAGAGCTAGCGTCGAGGCGAATAAGGTGAGGAAACTGTTGGGATTCAGCACTCACCCGCCGCTCTGCGTGACGTCGGACGTGTAATGTATGGATGTCAGGATTTCCGTTTTTGGATGATTTGTTCTATTGGGAAAGACCGTTGCCGTGGATGGTGTGGCGAACGTGGAAAACACCGAAGGATGATAAGGTATGTGCGCTTGTGACGTGCATTGATGCATTGAGGTGAGCCAAGCCTTTAGACTAGAAATTAACCGAGGTGTCGCATAACCATTTTTTTGGTAGAGAAAGAACAGTTTCAAAGAATCCTGAGCACTCTTCTTTCCAACAGGAAGCATTCCATGGTCACTTCCACTCTTGAAAGGCCGCAAAAGGGACGACTCGGATCGGTATGCATGGTCGCAGCACTGCGTAAAAACTCTATACGTTTTTTTTACATAACAGACAACTCGATATTCCATTTTCATAAAATTCTGCTTTCGATTCACATCGCTACCAAACCTTTTTTAAACAATTTTTACAACCTTTTAATTTTTACATACGTTTAATGAGTTGTTTATGTACAGGATTCAGCGCGGAGGAAGCTTTTTTTGTCCTGGGCGGAACCTCGATTCGCAGGCAGGCGAAAGTCGGCGCCTTTTGTGCTCGCATTCCTGTTTTGAGATTAAATAGATACAAGTTCCCGAAGGGGTCCATCTTAATTTACAATCGCGATCGCCTTTCCATACACTACATGCCCAATATTTTGTTGTTTACATGTACATTTTTTGTTTTTTAGCATCATTTAATTTTCAAGGCACGTCACGTAAACAAAAAAGAGCAAATATAAAACGAAATAATTGCTAAGAAATCTGCTCTACACGCAGCACATATAGAAGGACAACACTCAAAAAGTAGTTGTTTTACGTTTTTAGAGCTGATCAGAGTATCACAGGCGGTAAACTATATATGTACTGGGAAATGGTTGTAAATCAGACCACGCTCGATTGAATCTATAATCCAAGCTCCTTAGAAATCTTTGCTAAATCTAGGCGCTCAATTTTAAAGAATCGTCTCGGTTGTGTTCGCTGAAACGGCAGTGCTCTAAAAGCTCTTGAATAGGGAAGAGCTTTCTCCAAAGCTGGATCAATGTTGGAGAAGAAGAACTCGTCCACAGTCTCGTTATGAAACAGCTTCCGCATTTCCTTCCTGAAATAGCAGGAGGAGAAATAGTGTATTTTGCATCTGATTAGATAGAAGTAGGATCAGAAATCACAAACTCACTCAAGCCTTGTTGCTATGCGGAATAAATCGTCCAGTTCTACGCGGAGGCGGCTCACTTCCCTCCAATACCTAAGAGCATAAATAGTTACTTTTCCAACTGCCATTAGCAAGGTTATATGATTCTTTAGTTCAAACGTGGATGCTGTGTACATTATTTTCACGTTGAATTGAAAACTTTTCAATTCAATCTGGATACTCTTGAAACCAAGCTAGACCGTTTTCAAACAAGAACAGACAGATTTCAAACAAAGTCGGACATTTGTGCAAAATGAACTAAACCAAGGTGAACTTTAAATTGAACCAGACACGTTCTAAGCAAATAATCCGTCTACGGCTGCTAGGCATTAGTAAGTAGTGGATCCTTGGGCCATACAGAGAACGCAGCATTACTCCCTTGAACTGAATAGGAAGAGCAGCACCAAAATGTTTGATATTTTATTTTGTAGATCACCCAGAAGGCTCTACAAGGGCGGCGCTTAAATCTGGGCAAATTGATATTCATATTTCCCGTCACACCATAATTCCTGCTATAGATCGCGATTTGCGGAAGTAAGAGGCCCCTCAGAATGGCTTCGATGTTGCATACAAGTGACCGAAGAGCTGCGATTATCGAAAGTAATCGTGCTGGGCGTTCGCCAGCTGAAATAAGTCGATTCTTCGTGTACCCGAGATCAACAGTTTACGATGTTGTGGCCAGTATCAACGTTTCCGAAGAGTCATTAATTTCATTGATCTGTATTTTGCTTAACATTAGGTTGTCCGAAAAACTTTCTGCGTTTTGTGTTACTAATTTTCACTCGTCTTATTAACCTCGAAGGTGGCTCCCGTAGCGATTGACGTAGAGCAGTCCTGAACGACGATTTGTAGGAATTAGTGGAAGCTGAAGCATCCCAGACAGTACGGAATGCTGTTACGGATGCTTTGAAACGCCTTGGGAAAGTGAAAAAGCTCGAAAAGTGGGTGACCATTTTTGGAAAGAAGGTCATTCACTTTTCGAGCCAGGCCAAAAAATGGATTCAGTATGATAGTAGGGAACGTTCCGGACAGTGGTTGGACGCCGACGAACCCTAGGCCTTTTTCAAAGGCAAAACTCCACCAAAAAGGTAATGGCCACTGTCATTACAAATTTTTGGCACCAGGCCAAAAATTGACTCCCCTCGACTTCCTTACAGCAGAGTCCTACTGTGAGGAAGTCGACGAAATTCACCAGCCAGCATTGGTCAACAGATGAGGCCCGATTCTTTTGCACGATAACGCCCGCCAACACGTTTCACAAATCACTGTTCGAAAATTGAACGAATTAAGGATTGAAGTTCTGCCTCATGTGCCATATTCTCCAGACGTCTCACCAACCGACCACCATCTCATCAAATACTTCCCTCCTGGTCTTTCTCGCTGGTAAAACCTTCACCAAGCTAAGTCGACTGGCGGTCTTTTGGCAAAAGTGTGCTGGTTCTAACGGTGCTTATTTCAACTAAATTCCATAAGATTTGAAAAAGCTGTGGTAGTTCAAAGTGAAGCCCTCTAAACGCTAAGAACTTTCCGAACAACCTAATAAGTTACATAAAATTAATTTGTTTCAAAAAAGAAAATTTGGTTTGTCCGGATTAAACGCTACACCTTTAGATGCTAGCTCATCCGGTAAGTCACTGACACTTCTGATTTTAGGACAAGATTGAAGCGAATCGACCCGCTGGTTATCGTCTATTACTGTTGTCTTCTCGTCCTTCTCTTAGTTGCAAATATATGTCGAAATGGTTTAGGTGGAAACGACTGAAGTTAAATTTAGTCTTCTATGTTGATTCGGTAAGCTTTCAGTTTGCTTAGGGGATACTCCAGTTTGATTCAGAAAGTGTCGGGTCTAATGTGAAAACTTGCGCAAGGATTTTATCAGACCTCTAGGAGTGAATGTGAAACGGTGAAATAGCATCGACGAGAACTAGGCAAATGATTACCGCTTCAATCAATTTGCAATACAACGCTGCCGTGACAGCTTTTCTACACGTTCTCTTCATCTGACAATGTACAATTAGGTTAATACCTACCAGTTTTGAGAAATGTTATATTTAAGGTTATATCGGCTGAACCATCCCATCACTTTTTCGTTTGTTTGGGCGGCATCAAGTTGGCTTAGACTGATTGACCAGTTTCGTTCGTACAAATAGTACACCGCAGAGCCTAAAATTACTTTCCGTTAGTAGCGAAGTTAGGTGTTGCAGACACTAAAACATTGGACCTGGAAAATTACATCCCTCGAAAGAGCCATAAGAGCAGTTAAGCAATCTTACTGCACTCTTCTTCGCCATTTTAGGTAAATCCTGCAATGCGTAGAAATTTATTTAAACGTAAATTTAACGGCAAACATTGAACTAGTCATTGTTTGCTGCAATTAGATATGAAGAAAGAAAGAGGTGTGAAAATCGCTCCATGACTGACGTTGCAACATTAAAAGACGTGTTTGTTTGAAGTATTTCAGTGGTAATGCAACCTACGAATAAAGGTGTTAATTAGGTTTTACTTCTGAAGGTTTTCAAGCTGGAATCTAGTTGCTAGAGGAGTGGCTCATCGCATATGGTTGAGACTTAAGATAGTTGCATGGGCCTTTAAAGCTCTATAGTGCCATTTGGAAAAGAAGTGGCGTGCCAGATACTATCGTGGCCAAATACGTTGGAGCCCTGCGTGAGGAAAAGAACAAGCGAAACTCCGAACAATTCCGAAGTTAATATGTCTGTAAGGTACTGTTGTCGAGGTTGTAAAACCTAGCATTGACGCGGTACCAACCCACACGAAAGAAATCCGCTTATGTGTCCGCTATGATAAACAATAGAGCTTCGTTCGCGAATGTCCTCGTTCCTCTCACGATTGTTTGATTCAGGCGCGATATTCTCAAAGGGACTCTGCCAGAAAGGAATCTTTATCTAGCCCTTCTGACAGACGATTATATCACCAGCCGACCCAGGACACAATTTCTTCTCCCTACCCTGCTGCGTGCCGTACAATTATCTGGTTAATTTGTAACAGCAGTAAACCCGATGGAACTACTATACCTCCCCATTGAAGCAGTAGGATGAGACCATAATATGGCGGTACTTGTGTATCTACAGGTTGTCTGCAGGGTCTGGATATTGTCAGGTTATGAACGTTGGTCGTTTCCTTTGCCCACGGTTTCTCTGGATGTGAAGCGAGTTGCCGGAATCAAAGGTAGAGTTGGCCGGCAGTCAAAAAAAAAAATTATCACATATTTAAGGCTGTTCAATAGTGTTCGGTAGGTACTACAGTGTATGCGGTTAGAGCGGTTGTATACTGAAATCCCATTGAGTTTCAATCAATACGCTATTCTTTCGGAGTCGTTTATGTGGTTGGCGCGCGTCATGCCAACCGTGATCAATAACGCGCTCCATTGTCACTAGTTGTAGAAGCCGCGAAAGTTTCGTTATTTTCGAAAATGCGGCCCTTGACCCCGATTCATTTATCTATTTTCCTTTGTTTCACTATTGATCGCCCGCCGAAAATTGTCTAACGGTCTCTATTCGTTCAGGCATATGCGCTATTTCACACTATAATTGCATGCACTATATCCAGAAGCGTATTAATTGTTCTGAGTATCGGTTAGAAAAATGATCATGACTCGGCACGAGATGCGGCACGCCTTCGGTACCATCGTCGAGAGCAACTCACGAGCAACCGAAGGCTCTATTTCCTCCTATGTTAGTTCTGATTTTTTAAGCATTGCCTATGTTTCACAAAGTCGCTTTTATAGGTTTAGGTTATGTTCTTCGGTATGATATTAGGTTTCCAAATTGTTTCTATGTTGTTTCCTAGTTCTAATGCTTTCTACGCTCGATCTTAAGTTACTCATTTTATGTTTCTGTGTTCATTATCTGCGGTTAATTCGTTGAGTTGATTGCTTTGCTTCCGCTTAGCATGTAAAGAGTATAATCTCCCAAGTTTGAGGTATCAAGCCCTCATGGCAGTGGTAGTCGACCGCTATTGCTTCTCGCGCCTATCATCGCGACTATACCTATTATCCGCCTTACAAAACAAGTGGTGCATCGGCGAAACGGAAGAGGTACGACTTCGAATTCAGTTTCTACTTCTTCCGTTGTTATTCCTCGAGAAGGACTGTGCACGTACCTGCCGATCAGCGCGAGATGACTACTAAAGCTAGCGTTTCAGTCTACTTATTCTTGAAGTTTTTCTACTTTGCCTTATCACCTGTGCATGGTATCGATATAGTAAACACAACAATGGCAACACACGCAACAGTCGCTAACGATCAAGCGCATCTTCTCCATCTCGGAGTGGATTCGGAACGCCATACCGCTACTGGAATTCCAGTCGACAGACGCGTATTCAAGTGTCGGGTGATACTTCGAAGACCATATTGAACGACTCGAGTCGTCACTGAATGCTCTAGCGACTGCCTACGACAACGTCGAGGACAGCACACAAAACGATCGCCGATCTGAGGTGAGTCTGTGTGACCTCATAGAGAGAAGTGAAAGAACTCAAGAGATGATTACCAATCAAGACTATCAAGCAAAACAACTCATGTAAAAGTTGGATGACAAAGACACCAAATCTGCCGCGAAGGACCTGCTCCCCGACATCGAATCCAGACTACAGAACTTAATCCTGAGGTCTTCGAACTCAAAGGAGAAGAAGAGGTGCAAGATCGCGACTTAAGGACAACCACCTCCGACACGAAATAGACGTTCGACGAAAACCACAAAAAGTCATGGCAGCGATCGACGCGTTTAAGGAGAGCTCACCAGAATAGAGGTGGAGGCCGGAGGGCCTACGTGTTTGACCATGCGTGACGTCAGGCTGAAACTGAAGAGCAAGCACAACTTCAGGCTGGGACAGAAGCAATACGACAAGCGGTGCAAGCACTAGTACGAGGCCGAGAGGCCGAGACGCAGCGACCAGCGCGAGGCAGCAGGGAAAGGAGCGAGAAACAAAGGCACAGATGCCGTCGTCAAATTTGGTGCTACGACGAGGAGATCCACTGATGATTGCCCCACCGTCCACAGCATGTGCGAAAGCCTAGGAATGCCAAGTGTCGCGACCTGCGTCTCGACTTATCACCGCGACGTGCCCGTGGTCAACGATGGCATCTGAGCGCCAAAATACCGCATAAAAGGCCGCCTCTTCGAAACACACCGGCTCTCGTCCTCCTGTTCGCTCGCGGGCCGTCGCCTATCCCGCCCACCGTCGACCTGGAGCAGTCCGCCTCAACGAAGATGTCACAGCAGGGGCGCCGGAACTTCATCCCCCGTCGCCCTATAGCGGCCGGACCGAATGGCTCCATAGGGCTCGGAGCAGTAGGAGGGCGGTCCCCACATACGTTACCTACGGGTTAGTGGGACCTACGGGTTAGGTCCCACTAACCCGTAGGTAACGTGTTAATGTCAATTAGAAGAGGAGATAAATGTTGTCAGCTACCTGTTTCTCGTGAGAGAATACTTGTGAGCCACGACGGCACCAAGCGTACCTCCGCGGCTATCTAAGAAGTAGTCACGGCCGGCTTCGGAGGCGCGACACCAAGGAATACACAAGGGTGGGGTTGCGCAAAACGCATCAGATGTTTGCATCATGCTTGTTTGTGTTAGAAGTCAAAAACCAGGAGGTAGCGGACCACCACGCGAGTTTATGCACTAGTCCCGAAGAACTGGTGGAATTCAAAGAGCAACCTAGGAGAGTAAGAAAGGAGCGCGAGTATCGTATCAAACGATTCGCGGAGGAGATAGACGAGGAGAGACACTAGTTCCTTCAGGTGGGCCGGAATAAACTGAAATTCCCTTCGGCATCAATCGATATGCGATTCTATCGGAGTCGTTTGTTTTCTCCCGTGGAAAAATCTTCCTCTTGCTGGCCCTCAAGCGGCCCAACCGTGTGTAGAGACTTCCAAACAGGGTATGTCTCTGTATGAATGGTCACCGATCGGAACAGCACCTGACGTCTGAAATGTGTCCTGGAAATGCTGCGAATGGGCAATGAATGCGTGCGTCTTCATGTCTACATATGTACGTCGTTGGAGTGGATCTCAGTATTGTGGGATGGCGACTTTTCTTTAGCAATTAATAAGATTCTGCAACGGTGCACACTAATTCCCTACTCGCTATTGCTTCTATACCTCCGCAAACGAATTATGCAGGAAGTCTACAGTGCAATACGAGAAGTAGAGAAATCTGCTGCAGTAGTTCCTTCAACTATATCATAGCCCTTATATTACCCTTACAGCAAAGTAAATACAGTACAGTACAGTAAATTGCCTCCTTATTTCGCAATTTTCAGACAAACTCGGAAGAACTTTCAGAATTGTTTTGATGCAGACGAAATGTTCAAACAGCTTACTATAAGCAAGCGTACCTCTATAGAGTATTCGTCAAATCGTTGTTGTGCACCGATGAGGGCGATTTGTGTGTTGAGGACCATGGAAGGTGTGCCAATAGGCCATATTTCGCAGAGGGTGGCCATGTGGTCATACCTAAGATAAATTTTTTTCCTTCACAGTCAACTCACAGCCTTTTCGCTTCCATGGGAACGTAAAACACATATAAGAACACAAATCACTAAAAATCCAAGCGTCTGGTTGGGGGCTTCGCCCCCAAACCCCGAGAACAAAACAGCCCCAATGTTCCTCCTTTCTTCCTCAGGCCTTCTTAATAATAAAAGAACTGGTTCTACTATACAAATTAGTGGAGTGGGATGTGGCAGAGCAGAATTTTCACTGCACATATGAAGCCCATCCGCCCTCCATCACATGCACGCGATTTATTCTAGGAAGCGCTCGTTCTCTAAGTGTCAAGAGACAGGTAATGAGAGTCCCAATCCGGTGCTTAATCAGCAAAATCATAATTAAAATTAATCGGTATTGGTCTTACTCTCCTACGGCAATAATTCTCCTCCGAATCCCACAGTCACTCTCTCTACCTCTCCCTCCCCGAAATACTTCCTTTCCTATGCGCTGGCAAAGAAACGGAGTGAGAGTAAGCACGCACATGTGACACTGAGTGCCACGACTTCTGTAAGCCATCTTCAGAAATCCGACACACACTGAACGATGTTGATAGAAAATGCTAGTCTCCCACCTTATTCACGCTCCCACTCTGTTGGTCCCCCTTTGTTGGTCCTCTCCTATTGGTCGCTCTAACTCGGAATCCCTACGCAAGTTGGACGACGTCTTCAGCGCGTCTTCTGAATCCCTACGCACGTTAGACGACGTCTTCAGCACGTCTACTGAATCCCTACGCACGTTGGATGACGTCTAGCGTAGGTCTTCTGAATCTTGACTCACGACGTCTAGCGCAGGTCTTCTGAATCTTGACTCACAGCGTCTAGTGAAGGTTTTGTGAATACCTACGCACGTTAGACGACGTCTTCGGAACGTCTTCTGAATCCTGACGCGCGTTGAACAACGTCTTCAGCACGTCTTCTAAACTTTTACGCTCCTCACTTGGACCCCATTCATGGCCGTGACGCGTTGTCCGCTGAATATCTCGTAAACTTGAACGATCAGCCGCCAAGGATAGAGTTCGCCAGCAATCGCCCATGGTTTAGCTCAAAGAAAGCCCGGCTGGCATACGCCGCACTGTCTTAGGCATCTTTTGGCTTCAGTCCCTCTTCCTCGTGACGGAACGTGACATTAGCCGATTATATATAGTAGGATGCGTAGGTTTTTGTCTCTACCACCATTAATCTACTGAGGTGCTTTTATATTTACTTTCAGTTTCAGGTCTAGTTCTACTCTGCAACGATGCGATACACAACGTTTACTGTTAAAAGCGAACCTCAGTTGTTTGGCAGACTTCAAAACTTTTCTGTAATGGCTATATAAACAAACTTTCATTTTTCTAGAACATTTTACAGGGTACATTAAGTAGATAGGCTCGTCGGTAATGGTAGTGCAGACGCTCCCGTTCTTCGCAACCAATTTTAAAAACGAGAAAGCTGTGCAGTTTTAAAAGTAGGGACAGCGTGACAAAAGTATTTGTAAAAATCAAAAAGAAAAGTGCATCTCATCTTTGAGTGTTACATCCTTCCTAAACATTCAATTAATAGCCATAAATAGATTCTTGCATTTTTTCAGTCCACTAGCCCAAGTTCAGGCGTTCATCTGTTTCCCTTCTCTTGCGCTAGCCGGAAGGGTACACTAACCTAACGTCTGAGAAGGAAAGTATGTTAACCCCTGACTACACTTTCGCGCTTAAGCGTGCTCTGTAGCCGCATAACGGTCCCTGCTCCTAGCAATCGAACTGACTCGTGGGCTATTTGCTAAAAGGGCGTATACATGCTTATGAGTGAGTGAGTAGAGAAGATGAAATTAAAGCAGTCACACGAAAATAATACTACCACTAAAGCGAAGAATAGAAAGTTAAGCTATTATCTCATATGCTATCTTTGTGTATCCGATACCACTTGCAACTGTACTCGTGATCTGGTTAAACCCCTTCCACAAAGTGGTGCCGATATTCTCGTTGCGATTTTGCTTGCAATTTTACTCGCATTATTCTATATTCATTCATCATGCTCTTCTGCGGTCCGCCGTCATTCTGCGTGTGTCTCATGTTCCATTTTTGAAGAAAAGGTTGAAATAGAAAAGGGGAGGGGGTAGCTCCCCTCAGCGGAGCGGTGCTGCAGTTCTCGGTCGAGAATTGCGGCTGCCCTCGTGGCATGCTGGAGTCTCTAGCTCCCATACTTACCCCCTTAGTTGTTGATGAATCCGACCCCACGTTGAGGTCTTGTGATCGCCGAGTGCGACATCGTCGCGGTAAGAGCTGAACAACTAGTCCTACCTATTCGCGCTCACTTTTCGACGACCTGCGGAGTTCATGCGTCGCTGGAGCAGTGTTCGCCACACGTAGACCACATGCAAGTCATGTAAACCACATAGAGGTCAGTTCTACTTCAAATTGACCAGCATGACTGTTTCCTTCAGTTCCAAAATTTTTCTAGGGTCGTAAAAAGCGGTCATATTCCCATTTGCTCACCTCAGACCTACTTTGTCATTTGTCATATCATTTGTAGTAATGAACAGTGATTGTCGCATCATTGTTGGAAACAAAATAGCTTTGAAACTAAACTAAACATGAAAACACCTTGTCAGTTAACCTTGGAGAAATGCAAAACGGGCGCATAGTGAGAAACCGAATCTTCTACCTTGCAGCTGAAAAAAGTCAACACCTCTTCCATTATGCTGTCCAAGCTTATGCGCAATATCATAGGTTATATGTGATCTACATAAATAGTGACAACCTCTTACTCCCGTCTCCCCTGCTCGTGGCAGCTATTGTGTAACCTGAATTCGGTATACAGTGTTAAAGTACCATTCGAATGGCATAGGCCTCGTTTCAACGCGCTGAGTTTAATTTGAAGTAGCTTCTGTTAAGATGCAGTAACACCTAAAAGCATCAGTACAAAACGGAACAAAGGAAACACATACACATAGCATAAACAATGAAGATAAGCAAGTTAATTGAGCCTGGGAGGCCTAAGTTAAAAGACCAAGGGCGAACCGGACCGAATCTTTAACTCACCAGTGTGCCGGGGTACTTTGCTAGAGAGCTCGGATCCATCATAATCGAAGGGCCATAAGGGGATCTGTGTCTCCAGTCCATTGCTTGACTTTTTTCTACGAGATCTTCACCTGATATCTCATGATAACAGGGCTTCATTTAAATTCAGGGAACGTGATTCTCTGACATGGGGTGATATATGAAACCGACACTTTACTGACGATGCCTCCCGATTAGGATAGGTCCGAAAAGTCATCATGCTATATATACGTCTTACCATTATCCATTTCTTGCCGCCTTACTCGTATTGTGCTGCAGCGCTGTCAGCAGTTTATTTTTTCGTGTTGGCTAACTGCCAGCATGTGGAAAATGTGAAATATCGCATGTGGAATTCGCTGTTTCTGTCTTTATAGTTCCATCTTCCCGGGTAGAATTTTTTGCCAGTTCTTTGTACTGGTTAGTGTTATAAGATCATTTAAAAGAAACAAACATCATCAAAGACTCACCTAGACCAGCCTGTAATTATCACACCTTCAAATCTCATCATTTTCTTTTCGCGGAGCTCCTACAAAAAGTGAACTGAAACGCCTTGTAAAGCATTTTTTGTAGGGTCTGAAAAAATTGTTCTTACAGACTCTAATCTTCTCGGAGCAAAGAAGCGCTAAATTTATTACTTTGGCGCTAATGGTAACTGTGCAAGAAGTTGTTGGACTGTTTGTTTGGAAGCACCGTATGTTTTTTTCTACTGGGCATGGTGGCGGCACACCAAGCGTGAACATAGATCTGGTGGAACGCTGGAATCCCAATGGGCGAACTGCATCAAGCGCACATTGCTGTTGAAAAGATCAGGCTATAGAAGTCGTGTCCGTTAGCGATATGGGCGAAGTGGTGGTTCAAGGGCGTCCGATACGACGGTCTGCAGCTTCAGCCAACACACGCCTCTTCACGACAAAGTCTGCTTTGCATTAACACAAGTCAGAACATCGGCGGTCGAGCGTTTTACCCCCTTGTCCCCTGGCCCGCCCACCTCCAACCCCCGGGCTTGCTCGAGAGTCGAGTGGCTGCATTGGGGGACGAGCGTTCTACCCCCTGGCCCGTCCACCCCAACCTCCTGGCTTGCTCGAGAGTCAATAGCTGCCTTAGATAGTTGAGACGCAGACATTTGCCACGCCTCTGTTTAAAGGGCGGGGTAGAACGCCTCTCCGCCCAGAACATCGACGTCTTTTATTAGGTGTGCAACTAGGAGAGTTCGTTTCAACTTGCCTAACATTTGTTCATGATTCGACTGCTGTCAGAAAGTTTTTTCACATCTATCTTGCAGAACATTTTATGCGCTATCTGATGCTGTTCGAGTTTCCAGAAAAGGTCCAAGTATGAAAATTAACGACAATTTTATAGATGACCACCGAATGGCCATCAAAGCCTATAAAATTGGGGTCATCTATAAAATTTTCGTTAACAGTGGAAATTCCAGCATTTGCAGGAATTTCTACTGTTTATGTTCAAGTGGAAGGAAGCCCATGCCCTGATCGCCAAAGCCTATGACCAAGATGACATCACAAAATATTAATTGTCATGTAGTCCCAAAATCCACGGAAAGAAGTATTGCTCAGTATTTGGTGGGATCAGAAAGAAATTCTGCATTAGAGCTCCTCCAACCTAGCGAAACGGTTGCAGCTACCCGCAGCAAGGATTAACTAATCAACCTGAGCCATGAAGTAGTCAGGAGACGACCGGAACAATCCACTAAACTTGAGTGCCCAATATTGCTCCATGTCAATGCCCTGCCTTCTGTTGGAATGCTCGTAAAAGAAGCCTTGGAGGAAACGAAGTGTGAAGTTTTATCCCATCCGCCGTACAATCCAGAAATTGTACCATCTGATATCACTTGTTCAGATTGATGGCTCGTGGATTAGCGGGAAGATCTTTATCAATTTTATCATTAGCAAACTGCCTATAAATACGACTAATTTCAAAAATGGCTTGACGAAAAAGTCCAAATTTTTTACGATGGAATCCACAAACTGAGTATAAATTGGAATAATTGGAATAATTTTGTTGTTAATAATGGTGATTATAGTTGATAAAAGTTAGTTGAAAACAATTTTATATCTGTATTGTACTCCTTCAACTCGTAATATGTACTCGTAATATATGATACTTTTAGCACGTAAGTAAATTTGTATTCTTTGCACCCGTGAAAACCGAACTTTCATAGTCGCGCATCTAATAAGGCCCTAAAATTGTCAGCTGCCACATATCCTATTGCTATTTCTATCTTAAGTTCGAGAACGTAACTCCACCACGCCCATCATATGGCTCTTCCTTTTTAAAGAAACAAATATTTTCAGGAAGGGGAAAAGAAGAATGCTGAACACTGCGCAGAAAAATAAGCGTACTTGTCGGTAGTGCTGTAAAGGGGATATTAGTGGGACTACTATTGTAAAGATGTTTGGCTGATCCAATAATTTTGCTCACACGCATTTTTTCCAGCCACCTGAGGTTGTTCTTTTCGTAATGTCCGATGTCTGAAGAAGAAGAAGCGGGATTGTTGGCTCCTTTGAATGCAGATGAAGCCCATACTTTCTGATAATTCTTTTGGAAGTTCCCGAAATCCTCGTCTGAAATGGATGTTGAATAGGTTCGAAAGTGTTGCTCTTCGTAGCTTTGATGCAGGCCTGTTGTCTCATAATAACAACCTTGTACGCCTAGAATGCACAGAGAATTGCTGGAAGAAGTGAAGGTAGAATTCAGTATAACAATTTTAATGAAAAGTTTGCGTAGATTCCGCTCTTGATTGTTCTAAATTATGTAAATTAATTATTAAAGCACTGAAGAGCAGAGATCCTCAAATCCTTCTGCGGGCGTATAAGACATATGTGAGACCGATGGTAGAGTGTGGAACAACAGTTTTCAATCCTTCGAAGAGAAAAAACATTCTTCTTCTAGAAAATGTTCAGAATAGTTTCACTCGTAAGCTGATGATGAGGTGCTACGGGAATAACTATTATCAGATGCCAAATGGTGCCGAAAGAGCGGAGATGTTAGGATTACCAAGCCTTTTCTTAAGAAGGAAAAGAGCTGACCTCCTCATGATGTTTAAGATACTCACTGGTAGGGTTTCTATAAACCCACTCAACTTTTTTGGCACTAGGCTGAAAAGAAACATAAGAGGGAAGCTCAGACTTTACGTTTCGGTGGCGAAATCACGAGCCCGAGCAAGCTTTTTCACCTACAGAAATTTAAAGGAGTTTAACCACATTTTGAGCACAAATGAGGAAGTCTTAGGTCTATCCTTGCACGGTTTCAAGAAGCTGCTTTTGCGTATGCAATGAGTGCCTTCGGTTGTATCGTTTGTTTTTGATTGAGTTTATGCGTTTTTATTCTAACATTGTATTTTCATGTGTGGCCTTAGCTCACGTCATGAATAAATAAATAAATAAATAAATAAATAAATGTACCGGTCATTGTAATCAGTTCCTCGGAATAGTCCCATATCACCGGTTGCAGGGTAGCGTCCAAATTATAGCGCACCAGCTTCGATGATGGAAACATCTTCAACAAGTCATGCCAGGCAAGAATTCTGCAATTATTGCAACGAATTAGATTTTATTGCACTCTTTTTTGCTGTGCACATTACAGTAGGCATATACGCTCTACCTGATGAGTATGCGAACATCGAAATTTCAATTCTTACGTTTTGGCCAAACTCGAAAATTGAAACTTGTTTTAGGGTGTTCTGAAGCCGCAAAAATTATACTACTATCTATTTTCATGTTTTGGTGTTGGCTACATTTATTATTACCTGAAAGCGATTCTAGAGAAAAATGCGCTTAGCGGTCGCTCAAAATAGTTTATAAAAATACGGAGGGCGGCACGTTTACTAACTTCTTTGCGCAGGGCGCGGCATTGCCAGCCTTTTGCTGGCGGCACGGACGGGACTCACTCACACGACTTCTTCCTTGCTTCACACCTATTTGTCGGACTTCTCTTTTGAACGTCAGGTAGCTGATAATGCGTGTTCTTTGCCAGTTCTATTATTCAGTACCTCACTATCTCTCGTTATCAACTTCTAAGTTCATAGACCTTATCGAGTAAGTTTTTATATTATCAAGTTGTTTCTTTTCCAGGAGGAGGGTTCTGCTCAAGTTACCTGCTGCATTTCGAGGATCTGCTTTTGAATAGGTAATCGTTTGCCCTCATCCTTGTTCCGGTATTCTTTTCTTGTCGGATTTGATCGTTATCACGCTAACCGGTGCGGGACACATATTCCCGGAGTTAACAAGTCGTGGGCGTTTTCACAGCACCATTCCGAGGTGTTTCAAACCAGCTGCAACATCAGTTCTTGTTTTTCACTGATTCCTAGACCTTCCGCGACCTCATGTACTGTTTGCAATGGAGCTTCCACGAAAGCTTTCAAATATAAGCATGGATTGCATTAGGTCTGCCGCTTTGGGTGCACTTTCAAGTTTGAAATCTCCGTAACAGAATTTCTCGAGCCACCGCTGCGCGATCCTTTCTCCAACAACACTATTCGGCTCCCACACATGGTTGATTTGCTGGGCTGTTTCGACGGCGGACTGGTCCAGTTTGAAATTGACATAAAATATCGAGCGGAACTGCTCTTCCGATGGTCTTCAATAAGTCTTCAAAGATGCGTTATTATTAACATAATAATACACAAATTATTCCATTTATTATTAAGCATAGTAATACACAAATTATTCCATCAGATAGGAAGAAAAATTTCGCAGGCGATATTTACCATTTTCAGTCGAAATTCAACGTTGTCCGAATTAAATTCAACGTTGTTCAAAACA
Organism: Heligmosomoides polygyrus bakeri; assembly: GCA_947359475.1. Lineage (NCBI taxonomy): Eukaryota > Metazoa > Nematoda > Chromadorea > Rhabditida > Heligmosomidae > Heligmosomoides > Heligmosomoides polygyrus. Next base: position 86,932,395 of record OX375868.1, on the reverse strand, counting down.
AATTTAACGTTTTCAAAGCAATTTCAACGACCTCCGAATCAAACTACACATCTTCTTTGCAAATTGTTCAATGTTTACTTCTTTTCAAAAAATTTCTGCTTGCAAAAAAGGCTATGCAACGAAAAACTAGAAACAACTAGCAAGTTAAGCACCAGTCCAGTAGTAATGCGATGCAAGTACAAAATAAGCAAATTGAACGATAAAACAACATGTAGTTTGGGAGACAAGTGATACAATAATACGATAAACAATACAGAATACAAATAACAACACAACAATAGCTATTCAAAATAGCAGGATGAGCAAGTGGAAGGAAGTCCTCTTTTAGGCCTTCAGGCGTTTTGAAGTGTGATGCGGATCTGCCAAGGCATTTTTAAGTGTGATATGGAGTTTCGTTAGAGCGTTGAAAATCGTAGAAACAGATAGAGACGTCGAGTTTTTTCATCCTTGAGAAATGGATGTCGCTCGACAACTTCTTCGATGAGAAGCAAGTCTCAGCAATAAGCTTTTTTACGTTGCTATCCCTATTGAGGACTGGGTGTCGAAACAACGAGTGACTGGATGTGAACTCAAACCATTACCTCCGCGAGTGCGCTCAACTATTTCGCCTTCTAGTTTGTACGAGTTGATAATGCTTCGTGCAGTGTTCTCTATGACACCAATAATCTGAGCAGCTGCGTGTGTGATCCTTTCGACCAACATCAGCTTGAACAAGATGTCCTTTTGATTCCGAGACTGTTTCGGTCGCGACGCTGACTTTGTTGAACGTCTTGTTGATCATTGCTCATGTTGCCTGCAGACATGGCAAATCGCCAAATGAAAAAAAAAACAAGTGAAGAGGTATGTTTATATGATGGTTGCGATGTCCGTTCCTCCACGTGGTGCCACTGGAAACTGCTCGTTCTGCGAGCTAAGCTAATCACGGACATTCGAATGCAGGCGACAGGCCCTTGTGACAGGCCGGCCTACGAAGACCCATGTCACATCACATGGTGTATGATAAGTCAAGTTTCTCGAAATAGTGCTACGGCGTCCGCGGGAGCCGACGCGCACTCGCAGAGCCCGCCGAGTGTGAGAAGTATGCGAGGGTCCCTGATGCGAGGACGGCATCGGGGGCAACTGAGCTAGTCCGAAAGTCCCGTAACGTAAGCAGGACCCGCGTGGCTACGCTGAATGTGGGTACGTTGACGGGCCGCTCGTGCGAGTTGGTTGAAGCACTGGAGCGAAGAAGAGTTGATTTCTGTGCGGTGCAGGAGACGAGGTGGTCCTGCCGCAAGTCAAGGGACATAGGACGTGGTTTCAAGGCCGTTCTATGTGGAAGTCCCAAGACCACCAGCGGTGTCGGAATAATCGTCTCCGAACGATTTCGTGACTCGATTGTAAGCGTCGAACGCTTTGACGATCGATTGATGAAGATCGTTGTCGCCGCGAAGGAGCGACTCTATCACTTCTTCTCAGCGTATGCTCCGCAGACTGGCTGCTCGGATCAAGCCAAGGAAGAGTTTTGGAGCCTGCTTGATGAGAAGACAGCAGTGGTACCGTCGAAAGATGTCATCATAGTCGCTGGTGACCTTAATGGGCACGTAGGTGCTGCGAAGGACGGGTACAGCTGTCATGGTGGTTTCGGATACGGGTCTCGTAATCCCAATGGTGAGCGTATTCTTGAGTATGCGGAATCGCATAGCCTCACCATTGTGAACACTGTTTTCCGAAAACGCGACTCCCACCTCATCTCATATTATAGTGGGAGCTCCATGTCTCTGATAGACTTTGTGCTTGTGAGAGATCGCGACCGAAATCTCGTCACAGACGCGAAGATCGTGCCGTATGAAACGGTCGCTCCACAGCATCGTCCGCTGATCTGTACTTTGAAGATCGCCTCTCCGAGGTTGAAGCAGGTCGAGCGATGCGGTGCTGCAAGAATCAAGTGGTGGCGAATGAAAGAGAAGGAAGCAGTTGTGATTTCTCGCGTGCGGTTACCGACAGTTACGACTGTCGATGAAACTTGGAAGAAAGCAACCGACGCGATACGCCAAGCTGCAAGGTTGGAACTCGGCACTACGAAGCCTGGACGACGCAAAGTCGACAAGCAGGCATGGCTATGGACAGACGATGTGAAAGCGAAAGTTCGAGAGAAGAAGTCGCTGTATCATGTGTTTCTCTGCGACAGAACAGCCGACAACTGGCAGGAGTGTCAGAAGGCGTAGAAGGCTGCAAAGAAAGCCGTGGCTGTTGCGAAAGCCACTCATTATGGTGATGTCTACCGAAAGCTCGAATCGCGCGATGGTGAGCGGTATTTGTACCGACTTGCTAAGACCCGTCATCGCCAAACCGAGGACATTGAAAAGTTTGTTGGCATCAATGATGAGAGCGGTCATCTTCTGACAGACCGCAAAAAGGCGCTGAAGCGATGGCGTGATTACTTTGAGGAAACTTCCACTATGGAATTTCCTCATCCGGCCATCCCTTCTGTGGCTTCTGTTCACGGTCCCGTTCGCAAGATCACCGTGGAGGAAACAGAAGCGGCTCTAAAGAAGATGAAGCCCGGTAAGGCGACAGGGCCGGATGATCTGGCAGCCGATGTTTGGAAGTCGAAGCTCTGGTATCCTGCTGAGTGGTTGGCTGAGTTCTTCAACCAGGTAGTAAAGGAGAAGAAAGTACCGGAGTGTTGGCACAACAGTACGACGATTCCGATTTGGAAGAAGAAGGGCAGTCCTGCGGACTGCTTCAATTACCGTCCGATTCGCTTGCTTTCGCACAGCATGAAGATCTTCGAGCGAATCCTCGATAGACGAATCCGTGAAATCGTCAAGCTCTCCGACAACCAGTGCGGCTTTGTGTCTGGTTGTGGGACCATTGATGCTATACACGCCGCCCGCCTCCTGGTGGAGAAGCATCGCGAGAGACAGAAGCCGGTGCATATAGCCTTTCTCGACTTGGAGAAGGCCTTCGACCGCGTACCGCGTGAGCTTATATGGTACGCCTTGCGACGACACAACGTGCCTGAGGAACTTATAGAGTGGGTGCGGATTCTCTATTCTTTCCCAAAGAGTAGAGTGCAAGCTGCAGCTGGAACCTCAATGGAGTTTCCCATCTCTGTTGGGGTGCGCCAGGGTTCTGCGCTTTCTCCACTCCTCTTCGTTGTCGTCGTGGATGCCATTACGCGAGACCTTCAGCATCCTGTTCCATGGACGCTGCTTTATGCTGATGACGTGATGCTCGCTTGCGAAGAGAAAGACGATCTCGAGCGGCAGGTGCAAGCTTGGTGCGACCGTCTGGCGAGGTTTGGACTCAAATTGAGCGTCAAGAAGACCGAGTACCTAACGACTGACGTGAACGAGTCCGGCTCCATTAAGATTAACGGTACTGAACTTGCACGCACTTCGGTGTTTAAATACCTGGGATCAGCAATAGCGCCTGACGGCGGTCTGATGGTTGAAGTGAATTCACGCGTGAGTGCAGCTTGGTCCAAATGGCGTTCGCTGACTGGCGTGCTCTGCGATAGGAGGATACCAGAGCACCTGAAGTCGAAGATTTACAGAGCCGTCGTGCGCCCGGTAGCGATGTACGGCGCTGAGTGTTGGCCTGCGACTAAGGAAGTTGAAACACGCCTCAGCGTCATGGAGACGAAGATGCTGCGCTGGACGGCTGGAGTCACGCGCATGGACCGCATCAGAAATGATGCTATTGGGCAGAAGTTCGGTGTCGCGCCGATAGCGGACAAGATGCGCGAAGCTCGCTTGCGATGGTACGGCCACGTTCTGCGTGGGAAAGAAGACAGCGTCCGCAAGATTGGCCTTGAGTTGGAAGTATCTGGAAAGCGGCCTAGAGGACGCCCGAAGCAGCGTTGGTCCGATACGTTACACACGGACATGAAAGTAGCTGGTGTCCACCCTGATCAAGCGCAGGAACGGGAAAGGTGGCGTCGTAACACCAGAAGAGCGGACCCCGCGACGATGCGGGACAAACGCTGAAGAATGAGAAGAAGGTATGTTTATATGATACGGGAGAAGATTTCAGTAGAACGTTGAGTTTGTTTTGAAAGGCGTTGAAATTGATTTGAAGGACGTTGAATTTGATTTGGGCACCGTTGAATTTGTTTTGGACAACGTTGAACTTCAAGTGAAAATGGTACATAATACGAAGTAAGTCAAGTATGGATTCAGTAGTAGACGAATGAAAAGCACTTACACCATGACCGTCAGAACTTTCAGGTCATCCAATGCATTTCACGTAAATGTACATTACGACGTGATTTTGTAGCAAAATTAATGTATAAATTCATCCCTACTCCGTGTTGTGTAGGAGACCTCTGCGAAGTTGTTACCCCGACAATCTGTATCCTGGAAAGTAGTGCAACAATGGGAACGAGGTGGAGAGGGTCGTAATTTAAGCGATTTCGCCTACAAAACTTCAACATCAGGCTTTCTTTCGAAGTACTCAAAATATTCCCAGTATAGAAAAACGCGGATTGCACAACTAGAAAAAATTCATTCGCGTTTATCATTTTTTTAAATGGTATTTCTCACGGTTAAGTCTAAGATTATTTAAGATGTTTAAATCCTTTATTTTCTATTTTTTCCCTTTTTTCTTTTCTCTTTTCTCTTTTCTAAATTATATATATATATATATATAGGTTGGCAACTAATTTCGTGGACTCTCAAGAATCTTCAGCAAAAGTATTTATTAACAAATAACAAATGACAATCTATAATCAAAATAAGATCCCTCGGAACGCAGAAGTGCTTCCCATATATCAGGTAGCTGGTCTATCCCACGGCCATAGAATTATTGTGCTTTTAAGGCCAAGAATCTTCGGAGGTGCATTTCGATCCGGTCCACATTATTAAATCGTCTTCCAACCAAGAAGTATTGCACCGAACTAAAAATGTGGTAGTCGCTCGGCGCAAGGTCTGGGCTGTAAGGTGGATGAGTTTGACGCTCCCAGTCAAGGTCTTCTATTTTTTGAGGCGTCCGGTTAGCTACGGTAATATATATATATATATATATATATATATATATATATATATATATATTGCGATATTGATAGTATTGCGACACATTAATACGAGTTGAACCATGTTGGAAGTGGGACCTGGAGCCCTGAAGCCTTGAAGCCTAAAATCACAAAACGTTTTGACGTTTGCACCTTGGCCACGTAACGGTCATGCGCTCTGGATTGTTCCATATACTAGGTCCTTGCCTTTGAAATCTGCTACCTCAATTTCTGGTCGATTTTTTGTTTCTACGAATGTAGCCAATTCAGGCATTGTATTCAGTTTCTGAAAGGACAGAATCTGCACCTTCTTATATTCATAATTTTGTGGCATAACTGTCTCTTGCCGAGTTTTTGACGTCGTTTTTATAGAATCGATCAACATGATATCCGTGTGCTCTACTTATGTGAATGGAAAAGTGGACACAATGCCGCGGCCCAGCGTACCATCAACGCTGCATTTGAAGAGGACTTCGCTAAGGAACGCACGATTCGCCACTTGTTCCAAAGGGGTTTAAATCTGGGGTCGGATTCATCAACGACTTACATAATTTTAACAAAGAATTCACAGCGGAAAACTCCGATAACGCGGCTTATCGCTAACCATATCGCTTGATAAGCAGCGTTATCTGAGTGAATTCTTTGTTAAAGTTATATAAGTTGTTGATGAATCCGACCCGTGGAGGTGGAAATCTCGAAGATGAAGACCGAATAAGGACGCCATCACTTCTTAACGACTCCCAACTCAATGCCTTAGTGGAAGCGGATCCGCGTCAAACTGTGAGAGAGCCAGCGCAGCATTTCGGCGTTGACGACAGCGCTATCAATCGCCATTTAAATGCGATCGGGAAAGTTAAGAAATTGGATGGATGCTCCCGCTTCAACTGACCGCCGGGCAGATGCTGAAGCGCCACGCCTGTGTTTCGTTAAGGCTGCGCAATCTAAGGGAGCATTTTTGAACAGGATCGTGACAAGCGACGAAAAGCGGACTTTTTTGACAATCATCGTCGCTCTGCAGAATGGCTGGACAAAAATGAGAGTCGCAAAGAGACGCCGAACCAGGTCTCCATACAAAGAAGACCGTGGTGATGACCGCATGGTGGACAATGGCTGGTATAATCTGTTACAAGTTCTTGAACGCTGAAGAGAGTATCACAGCGAAGAACTAATGTGCCGAAATTGAAGCGATGCAACAAAAGTTGATTGAAAAACGGCCGGCTTTAGTCAATCGAAGAGGCCCAATCCCACTACATGACAGTGCGTGTCCGCACTTTTCAAAGATTGTTGTCCAGAAGCTGGATGACTTGGAATTCGACACTCTGACACATCCAGCATATTCATCAGATCTGTCTCCTACCGAATGCAATTTTTTCAAGCATTTAGATCGTCATGTGAGGAATAAAACATTCAGCAACCAAGGTGATGTCGACAGTGACTTCTTATGTTTTACAAATTCTCACTGTTCTGATTTTTATGAAGATGGAATGTCTAAACTATTGTCGCGTTGGGAAAAATGTGATAGTTGTAATAGTGCTTATTTCAATTAATAAAACTGCTTCCAAGCAAAGCTATGATCTGTCAAAATTTACCGTCAAAATCGGCCATTTCATATGCAGCGACGTAATAGATATTGGACGGAGTGTGGTCTTCTCTAACAAACGTTCCTGTTTTCTCCCACAGCTTCTCATGTAGCATTTATGTTTCGAGAATAAATGGGTCAAACTCACTGCGCTCCTCTGGTTGCTTCACGTGCATATCTTGCAATCCTGCTAATATGGGAGAGTGCCAGATCCTCAGGACTTGAATTCGGTTGACTTAGTATTTTTAGCGATTCCTTGCAACTTCCGTACTAAAACAAAGAATTATCTGATGAGTGTAAAGATAAGGCAATAACGTTGTTCAGTACAGTAACTTCTTTCCTTCAAGGAGAGAGTAAGGAATGGAGAACAAAATGTGAGCGAGAAATTTTAGATAAAAAACCAGCAGCTTGCTTTCAGCATCAAAGCTACAAAAATACAGCTGACAAAGTGGAATAAGTGATCTCTAGCTTTTATCAAAATGAACACATCTCTCATTCCTGTTAGGCGTATGTAATTATGTAAAATTTTAAGTAGTAGTGTTTTGTATTTATTTATTATTTTTACAAATTCCAAAAAAAGGAAAATAAATAAAAAATGCGGACCATTAGATGACCAAACACGATGATCTTTAAAATGCAGTTCTGTTCACATTTCTCATAAACGTAAGACTTTAAGGCTTCAGTGATGAACACGAATACCTGGAAAGCTTCGTCAGCTCCGATGTGGAAACGCTTCAAATCGTACTCTCGATGAATAGAAGCCACTTGCTTGACGGCCTCCTCAGCTAGTGCAACAGCTTCTGGGTTACCAAGACAGATCACCTGAAGTGGTGGAAGAACCTTTCTGTCCTTTCCTTGGTAGCCAGTGTCATTAAGAAGTCAGTTGAAGCAAAGCATTATTATGAACAATAAATCAGATTCAAATATCGTTTTGGGGCGTCAGCAAAAGACCTTCTAAAAATCAAGGCGGTCCGCTTACTGGTACATTCACTTATTCAGAATATTGGGATGGTGCATAGTTTTTGTCCATAAAATTCTGATTGATTCTGAAGTTTTGTTTTCCTTTAACATGATTACCGTTGATGTTGAAAACAGTAGGCCATTTCTTAGACAAGGTAATTCTGGAGTTCCACTACTTCAACTGTGGAGAATGCTCCCATTGTGACCGTTTTCCTAGGTTCGCCCGACCGTTCTGGTCATTCTCTACCTAGTTCGCTCTGCTCGGGTTTGTTGTTGGAGCAGGCCGGGTGGGGTGCAGAGTAACATTGCCAGAGCAGTGTTCAAGACACCATAATTTTTAGCCAAAACTTGGAAACATAGGCTATACAAGGCGGAATTTGTGCGCCCTGCGGTTAGGGGACCACACATTATGGATCACTCAAAAGGAGATGGAATACCAGAAATTGTAAGTTTAAGCGTTTATGGCAAAATTGGAAAGTTAGAAGTGCAGTAAGCTGATTAGAAAAAAATTGAAAGCTGATTTAATACCTGCGGAAAGCTATCACTTTCCCTGTATTTCCTAAACTCCTCGTACTTCAGTATCCACTCCATGTGACCAAAGGTTTGAACAAGAGGAATCACCTCAAGTTCAAGGTTTCTAAAACCGGAAGAAGTTAGACGCTCACGGAAACAGAGCAGTGTATAGGGTAGGGTGGAAACAGTGAGCTTGCTTTTAAGGCAGGTGTAAACGAAGCTTAGTATCTCCCACGCCAACGTGTTTAGAATTAACGCTTCAGACTAGGTGCAAGCATAGGTCGACACTTCAGGAAAGGAAGGATAAAAGAGGATGGGTCAATTAATCATTGAAATCTTCTGGGATGCGCTACAAACTGTTGCTAATAGGCGTTGTGGACCCTTTATGAATGCTGTTCTGAATGGAAGAATGAAATTTTGTGGTGGCTAGACGATGAAGAATTCAAGCGTTTTCTCGTCCAGAAAAGGCTGACAGACCAATTCATTGGCATACGGAACGAGGAAACACAGTTGGCCAGGAGGCAGATCAGACTTAAAACTGGCTCGCATAGCCGAAACAGTCACCGCATCCTGACCACTGCTCGACACGGTGCAATCATCATTTTACAAAGGAAGGATACTAGGTGACCGTGGGACTTTGAGATGAGACGTACATCACTTGATGAGGCTTCGAACGCTGATTCCAAATATGTGATCTGCTTCTGCTGTGCACATCTGCGAACGAAGTTATAGACCATTTTCTTTGCCCTCTAGTCCACATAGAGCGGGCCAATCACAAGAGAGCGAGTTCGAGTAGGGTTTAAGCTGCGCTGCCAACCGAGCAGTGGTGGCGCAGGGGGTAGAGGAGCGCCGTGGTGAGACGGGGTGGTTTATGGTTCGACTCCCTGTGGTGCACTTTCTAAAAAAGATCTGCCACGATCAACCAAAGCTCTCTATGTCAAATGGCGAAGATTTGGCGAAATCGACCACCATGGTCCCACTATTCGTACTTACAAGTGGGTGATCGGTGCCTTAAATAACCTCCTTTAGCGTATTCTTTTTCGACACACGGGGTCGGTTAGGACAATGCTGCCGACTTATCTTCCAAACTATGTTCTCATCAGCTGTTGTGTTGGCGTGCCTTTGGAGGAGTTCGTTCCTTCAGATACTTCACGCGTTCTTAAAAGGCAAGAGAAGAAGATGACCAGCAGTTTCGTATCCATCCAGCGAAATGCGCAATGCGGGAGCATCGAGGTAGAGGATGAAGAAGGTATCAGAGTGGAATCAGAAGACGAGGATCCTACATGGGAGGAAGACGATGTGGAGAACACTGGAAACAATATTAGAAATATTAGAAATAGAAGATCAACGCTGTTGCGTTGATCTTCTATTTCTAATATTTCTAATATTGTTTCCATACGGGCATTGTAGAGCACTGCTGAGCGGCTGCACTGATGAATTCTTTATCCGCTGCGGTCATTACCTACAGCTGCTGTTTTAAACATTTCGCAGTGTTGTTTCACATTTCCTAGTGCAACACATTGTTTGTCTTCTCGTCATTTTTTTAGCAACTATTCATGACAAATGCGACTTAACAGAAACCTTCAGTTGATCGTGGCAGATCTTTTTTAACAAATACAAAGATACTGCACCGCAGGGAGTCGAACCATAACCCACCCCGTCTCACCACGGGGCTCCTCTACCCCCTGCGCCACCACTGCTCGGCCGGCAGCGCAGCTTCAACCCTACTTGAACTTGCTCTCTTGTGATTGGTCCGCTCTGTGCGAATGTAGAGGGCAAATGAGCTTGCTATGAAAATTGTCCATAGCTCCATTCGCAGATGCGCACTGCAGAAACGGAACACATATTTGGAATCAGCGTTCGAAGCCACATCCAGCGATATACGTCTCACCTCATAGTCCAGTGGTCACTTAGTATCCTTCCCTTGTTAGCTGAAAGAACTGCTGAAAACTGAAAAAATTCTACACTTTTTCCTTGAACGTAAAACGGACTTGGCTGTTTGAAGTATTTTCCGGACTTCAGCAATTGTGTAGGCATTCGTACTTTTCACACTTTCCAGTTTACCAGACCACGGAAACATATCCTCCCATTCGATCAGAACTCCTAAAGAATTTCAAATTAGAACTGTAAAGGAACATTCGAAAAATGAGAAAAATTAGCTATAGCTACATAATTAATACCCTTGCACTCCACATCCTTATTGCTGAATGTTTCAAAAACCACTGGATTATGCCTATCATCAAAACTGAAGAAGCTGTACAATTCTCACCAGTTGCTCCAGCTTGCTGGACCAGCCGCAAAAGGACGAGAAAGTAGTCAACTGTTGGCGGTGCTCCTTTCAAATCGAAGTGCACGATCACATTCTCATAGTGATACTTAAATTGTCGATTCAAAAAACAGCAATGGTGAAAATAAGGAGAGGAATGTACCTTTTCGGAGCGTTGAGTTTTGTTAAGCGAGATTATCTCCGTTTTATTAAACGCTACGTTGACGTTAATTGGCAAATGAGGCGGTTTTTTGGAGACAGCCTTCGGCCGCTCTATCGGAACATTCCTACGATGCTCCTCCGACTTCAGCGGAACATCCATATCTATCCATCTATGCCTCTGGTTCCGTCTGCGTTTACGAAGAACTTCAACGAAATCTTCCTCCACGGCGTCGGGCTTTGCTGAAGGTGGACGCGTGGTAGTTGGAGGTGCCTTGAAAACCTTTGGGAAGATTAGATTATGAAGGAAACCATTATGTAAAAGACATACCCTTTCTCGTTGTTCCACAAGTGTCAAAAACGCCAGTATTAGAACACCACATGCCACTGCGAGGTACAGCCACAACGTGTGAAATATTCGTTCGCGCCTTCGCCGAGTGAACGGAAACTTAACGAAGAAAAACCATTGTCAAATTGTTTCACATAGTTCGGGGCAGTGTCTTTTCTCAGAGTAACTGCCATCTCTATCTGCATCGATGAGGACCGTCACGGCCAGTATAATACAGGATGTTCCAAAATAACGTGATAGAGCGAAACTGGCGCCATGTTTCAGCTTATCTTTCTGTCTCGGTCATCAATTTCATGTTCGATATTGCCCTGGGGCCAGATTCATCAACCGTCTAACGCTCTCTAACATGAAAATACCGCCGAACCTCATGCTAGTGAATGTCATATCAGAGAGCATGGCGGTATTTTCACAGTTAGAGGACGGTAAGCGGTCGATGAATCTCTCTCCCCCCCCAGGCTACGGTTTTCTCAAGATGTTAAACCATCGCGCTGCGATTTTGGAGCTTGATCGTCAAGGGCACCGTTCACCTGTTCGATCGACTGTTTCCACAGTCTGTTTTACATCGATATGAAGTGTCTGACTGTGAACGCGATGGCCCAAGGTGGGAAGAAATCGCACTGTCAATACGCCACGTATCCGGAAAATCAGCAAACTTTGCTTTGACAACTTTGATGGCCCTTCTGTCGGCTGGAGGTCTTCTCAGCGGGAACCACAACTCTTCCAGACCGCTCGATCTCTGGCTGTTTGCATCCAGTGAGGCAGACTCCGCTCTCTGAAAGATCTTGAGAATGAGTCTGCCCATCGCGTTGGCGGTCGTCCCAGTGGTCTCTTATGGCCTCTCGGGAGCCATTCTGTGACACGGAGACTCCATCTATCGTCCTTTCGTCGAAGCAGGTGTCCGACCCAGCGATATTTGGTCTTCTTCATGTACTGCAGCGGGTCTGCTAATTGCGACTTCTCCCGTAGCTCCGAGCTTCGTAGGCCTTCTTGCCAATGCTGACGAAGGTTTGTCCTCAGAAGACATCTCTCCAGTGCACGATGCGTAGTTTGCATTGCTCTGGCGATTGTCTTGTTGTCGGGCCAGGTTTCCGTGGCGTAACACATCGCAGGCAGTACAGAGGCGTTGAATATCGAGGCCCTGAGGCTGGGATCCTTGACCTGATCGCTGACTTCGCGAATCGAACTGAAGGCTGCCCATGCTGCGCGTCTCCTGCGGGCGACTTCAGGAGCGAGGTCGTTATCCATGTTCAGCTCTCTTCCCAGATAGACGTAGGAGTCGACCTGTTGCAGAGCGACTCCATTTAACCTTACGAGTCCCGTGTCACACCACTGGTTGACCATATGTTGTGTTTTGGACATATTCATGTCCAATCCAATCTTTATATCTGCCACATTGAGCTCGTTCAGCATTTCCTCGACTTCTGCCGTGCTGGTAGAGATCAGAACAATATCGTCGGCGAAGTGAAGGTTGCTGATCCGTTTACCGTCGACAAGGTAGCCTTTATCGTCCCAGTTCAAGTCTTTCATGGCATCCTGGAGTGCCGCTGTGAATAGCTTAGGAGAAATCGTGTCTCCCTGCCGTACTCCTTTCCCGATAGGAATTTTAAGTTTTCGATCGAACAGCTGGATGGTAGTCGATGTGTTCGAGAAACATTCGTCGAGAAGTCGGATGTAGGGCGATGGTATACCAGCGTGCACAAGTGCGTTCAGAACGGCGTTGATTTCCACAGAGTCGAACGCTTTCCGGTAATCCACGAAGACAAGGACAAGTGGGAGGTGGTATTCGCGGCTCCTCTCGATGAGCTGTGAGACAGTCTGAATATGGTCCGTGCAGGAGAAATCCTTGCGAAACCTTGCTTGCTCCACTGGCTGATATTCATCCAAGCAACGCTCCATGCGGTTAAGCAGTATCTTAGTGAAGATCTTGTACACAACCGAGAGAAGACTGATGGGTCGATAGTTGTCGATATCCTCCTGCTGACCTTTTTTGAAGATTAAAACTGTTTTCGACTCCTTCCATGAGTCCGGAATCCTACCAAGTCGAAGGTAGTGGTTGAAGTGCTTGGCAAGAAGTGAGCAGAGGGCACTGCCACCCGCACGAAGGAGATCAGCAGAAATGCCGTCCGGTCCGGGAGCAGTGCCCGGCTTCATCCTTCTGATGGCATGAGCAACTTCTTATTCCAGAATGGGAGGTATTTCCTCAGTTGGTGGCATCAAGCATTTCGGGACAGTGATGGAAGAACGGAACAGATCTGTATAGAATTCTTGAACGACGGCCTCCATCGGTCTTCGAGACGTTTGCGTTGTTCCATCCATATCCACAATGGCTGACATTATTGCCTTCTGATCGCAGAGATCTCTATTTTTGAAGATTAAAACTGTTTTCGACTCCTTCCATGAGTCCGGAATCCTACCAAGTCGAAGGTAGTGGTTGAAGTGCTTGGGAAGAAGTGAGCAGGGGGCACTGCCACCCGCACGAAGGAGATCAGCAGAAATGCGAGGATGGAATCTCGTTTGCAGCGCTTTATGCTTGAACCTTTCCCAGCGGCTTCTAACAGCTTCAATCTTCTGTAGGCTTGAATGGACTCCTTCACTGCAATTCGACAGGCCTTCGAGATGGTGACCTTTCCAAATGGAAAGCATTAGGATCCAGTTTAACAGCTCTTCTTTGTTCCAAGAGTTTAATCGCATGTGCGTTGAGTCTTGAAGCAGATGGTGATGTGGCTCCGCAAGAGCTGCTAGCACATTTCAACAGTCCTTTGGAGAGAAAGTCGTAGTCTTCCGATGGATCTTCAAGAGGATTCCAATCGTACGACTTTATTGCATATTCCAGCTCCTCAGACTTGAATGTGGGGATCCTCACCGGTGTCGGTTTATGAGTGTCACGCTTGAACATCCTCTTTTTGAGAGTCAGCTTCGCACGGACAAGACGGTGATCCGAGCCGGTGTCAAATGAAGGCAGCACGGAGACGTCGAACAGACTCCAGCGTCTGTTTGTAAGAACATGGTCGATCTCCGAACGCGTTTCTTCATTTGGGCTTTCCCAGGTCCATCGTCGGTTTGAAGGCTTCTTAAACATAGAATTTCCATGGTAGAGACGGCACGCGGATAGGAAGTCTATCAGGCGTTCTCCGTTTTCGTTCCTTGAGGAAGCTCCATTTGGTCCTAGCCTCCATTCGTCGTGATCATTCGTACCGACGATAGCGTTAAAGTCACCAACGACAACTTTGTAGTAGCTCTTCTCGTCGTTGACAGTCCTTTCGAACAGCTTGTAGAATTCCTCCTTTTCTTCATCTGTGGCCGCAGATGTTGGAGCATACCCATTTATGATGGAGATGGTTCCTTGATCTTTGGTTTCCAGCCGAAGAACAGCTACTCGCGGACTGATGATCTTGTAAGAGTCTACTAGGTGGTGCACTGTCGAATTGACGAGAAATCCAACTCCGCCAATATTCTTTCTGTCCACCTTTGCTCCGATGATGAGAAGCTCGTTGTGGTCGGTCCTTCTTATGGTTTCCGTTCTCCCTTTTGTTTCGTGCAGGGTGATAACTTCGTATTTGATGTTGCGACTTCTGTAAAGCAGTGTCCGAAGATCCTGCTCAGATGCGATCGAACGACAGTTATAAGTGCAGACGAATAGGCAGTTTCCGTGTCGTGGTGGGAGGGAGTTTCTGGTAGTCTGATTCCAATGACGTCCTGATAGTTTAACTCCTAGATTAGATGGCCCCTCGTCGGAGGTGGATGCAACCGACGTCGTAGAAGTCCACCTCCGGCGCACGGAGGACTGGGGCGCGGGTTTAGTTGTATGAGCCATAGCTGTGGCCTGGTTACTCACGTTCCTGGCCAGGGATACAGGAGAGCCGCCCATACACGACAAAGCGTCGCGTACTGCGTGACCGTTTGTGCCGTTAGCCATCACAAAGTGATGTTCACCCCTTCACCGCGATGAGGTGGCATATGAAGGGGAAATCAGCAAAAAGCGAGTAATTTCTGATTCAAGTGCCTCCATAAGAAAAATCACTCTTGATATCGGTGTCCCTCATGTCAACCTCATGTTAGTGTGACAAATAGCTAACAAGGAACAAGTACTCAACCGCTACAAGTTCCATAAAGTCCAGCACCGGATGGACAAAAATGAATGCGAACAACTCTACCGATGCCGCCTACTAAAGCTAAGCTGCGGGCTGCAGGTTGCGAGTGAGAACGAACACTGAAACCCCTTCTTCACGAAGGGGCAGTTTACCGTGGGGCAGGCTCACAACCGCCAAGACGACACCACCCGGTCTAGGAGCTTCAGCCGTCTCGCCATCGTCGAGCATCGTCAAAGGCAGTCATGGTTTGGGGCGGAATCTGCACCAACGGAAAGGTCCCCTGGTTCTTGTCGATGAAGGAGTAAAAATTATTGAAGATGTGTATTGCAGGACATTCTCGAGGTTGAGGTGCTCTCTCGGGTCCAACTGCACTTCGGCAGTGCCTAGTGAACGTTTCAAGAAGACTCGGAGTCTGCAAATACGATGACGAGCGGGCGTGGTACCACGCCAGTGCACCGGATTATCGTTTACAGAATGGCCGCCATACTTCTTCTTCTTCTTTTTCTCTTGAGCGTTTATTCCCGCGCAGTCGCAGAGCCCGCTGTTCTTGTGATCTGTCGCCACCTCACCCTGTCAAGGGCGTCATCTGCCGTGGCACCGACTTCGGCGAGATCTCTCTTGATGACGTCCTTCCACCTTTTCCTTGGGGCTCCTCTCGAACCCTTTCCGGGTCCTCGAAATCTAGGGGCAACCTTATGGGGTGATCCTCTGGACGTGTCCATACCACCTCAGGCGCTGCGCCCTCATCTTCTGCTGGATCGGGGCTGTCTTCATCACTGCCCTAACATCCTCGTTTCGCACCTTGTCCCGACGGGTCCATCCACATGCCCACCTCAGCATCCTCATTTCCGCAGCGTGCGGTTGCCGCTTCTGCGCCTTACCCAGGGCCCAGCACTCGCCGCCGTAAAGGAGGGCAGGCCTCACTACTGTTCTATAGAGCTTTCCTTCGAGCGTCCTGGAGCATCTACAGTCGCAGAGGATCCCTGTGGACTCCCTCCAGTTGAGCCAGGCTGCGTTTATCCGTCCCCTGACCGCCTGGTGCACACTTCCTTGCATCTGCAGTCAAGGTTGTAGAGCTCTGTATTTGTGCCAAGGGGGACCACATCAAATCCGGTCGAACGGCGTGGTCCCCTTGGCACATGGTGTCGTCTAGCGTCTATATTGTTGTTATCCATGAGTTTTTCTGTTAGGTTTTTAGTTGTTTCATAGTTACAATTTAAAACCTCCGTCACATTATTTTGGAACACCCGCATTTAAACCGACAGATGCCCCATATCCTCTGAATAGGCAGGTTTGATGGCCAGGTTTGATGGTGTTCATTCCCGGTGGAATTATATGCAACACCAAATTAATCTCTCTATATTAATCTTTCTCATTCTATGTGTCGACTTATGTGCCACTTTTAGTAAAACTCCCACTTCTGTTTCGCTTTACTGCGGATTAATCGTATACTATTCTTTACTTCGACATCACACTGGAAATACAGGAAGAAAATTCTTCAGTCAATGAGGGTATTAGAAACAATGTTTCCTTCCTGTGTCTTCATCTAAAAAAGCTGCTCTTTTTGCTAAATGGAATGAAAATTAAAACGAAACGCTGCACTTTAATTTTAAAGCATATACAAGTACTGCATGCGACTTGTTGTAAGCTCAAAATGCACACTTACGAGATTTTTATTCTTCAAAATAGTCTATCCATTCTCATGCAGAAAGGAACTAGCGAAAACCTACTACGAAACACAGCTGACGTGAAGCCATATCGCATTGAACTGCTCGCACAAATTCACTGTTTGATTTTTGTTGCAGTTTCATTGTTGTCGAATATTTCAGAACTATTGGTACGCGGATGAGCGTCACTGTTGCCTGGTCTACCACAATTGCAATCAATTGGAAGTGGTTTGATGCTCTGACCAATTGATTTTAGCTATTTTTTCCAAAGTGCTGCCTTTGAAATCCTTTGCGATTATAAAGAAATCCTTCAAGGCATTTGGAGTTTTAGTCTTTGTCGACGTTTGATTATTCGATCGTTCGATCGTATCAAATTTAAATAAAATTGTTCAGAGATCAATTGATCCTACTGGAAATTACGTTCAGATATGTGCAAGTCTATCATCGATTGATTGTCGATGATACCTCGATGTACAGTATATATGCAGGGTTCGCAAAAATTACTCGCACATGGTACGACGCAGTCCACAACTACTAGCAGAAGTGGATTCCGAACTCCATATTGGAATATGCTATACAATTATACGATACGCAAACGCGTTCCAAGTTTGAGCTCATGAATACTTACAAACCGGTAATGGCAAAGCGAAATCCGAGAGGATCGGCCATCAGCCTGCACCTTTCTGGTCGCAGCGCTGTTTTTATCGTCAATGTTCTCAATGTTCCTCGACAAACGATGTATGATGCCGTAAAATGATACAAGGAGCTTGGTACTTTCTCAGACAGGACCGGTCGAGGTAAAAAATTGACTGCTGTCACTTCGGAAACTGTCGCGAATGCGATAGTTCGCTCCCTTAAATTCAAACTCCCGCGGGCTGCCGTATCCGCTCGGGACCCCGATGAGGCGCTCCCGAGGCTCGGCCTGCCCGCGAACGCTATTGGTCGGCGGGGACCGCGGTGCGCCGCCCCCGCCCGGCTCATTCTATACCTCGGTCGACACGTCGAGCGGCTGCTCGGGCGCGGCTCTGGGGCGCCGCAGTTGTGAGCCCGCTTCTGTCATCATGCCGGGGATCTCCTGAGCGGAGCCTTGCCGCTCCTCACGACGCAATACAGCCGGCCGCACTACAGGGAGGACGGCGAGCCTGGATGGGCCTAGCCGCGGATAGCCACTACAGTTTTCCAGCCGGAGCGGTCTCATCTACCCTGTATTCCATATTATCTGGCATCCGACTCCTATACTATTCTGAAGTGGTATTCTGATGCTTTTGTATGGAATAAACCGTGGATATATCTACTGTGCTTCATGTGACGAGGAAGGTGGTGAGTCTCCTAACAGTGTCTTATCGGTATTGGTATTGCTATGTATATTTGCTGTTGGGGTATTGTGTCCGTTTGTTGTTGGGTCGTATAGGGCATCATTGCTGTTGTATTGGGGCGGCATCATAGTGGTCGGGTAATGTGGGGGTTGAGCGTGCTCACTACAGTCGGGGTGCAATACAGCACGCTCGTAAGCACCCACGGCTGACGTGTGGTGCGGGCGTGCGCCAATCCAGGCGCTGTTCAGCGCGAAGGGGTAGAAGTCACCACGCGGGGCCCCCGTTTGCCAGGGAGGGGCGTGGCCTGTTCACATCATGGGGTCCCCCGTATGTCCCCCCTTGGGTACTGGGTTCTTGGGTACCTCGTAGCACCACGGGCTGAATGGGGGACTCCACTCAACAGGGGCATGCTCCCTCGCGAGTGGGGACACCGATTCGCAACAGAAACGATAAAAAAGGTTCGCGAGCGGATTCGACGTAATCCTCGCCGTTCGATGCGAAAACTGGCTCAAGAACTCAATATTTTTGCAACTTGACGTATTCGCTCCCCGCCCTGCAGTTGAAGTAGTTCGAACGAACTGACCATAGCCCAAGGGAGAAGCACTTTAAGTTTAGGCACTCTGGTAATGGACAACTTGACTGGAAAGTATTGCTGCCGATCAACGTGTATTAGTTCATGCAGAATTTTGTAAACCAAAACCAAATCAAACTTTCTCCTTCTGAAGTCAAAAGTTTCAACCCTAAGATGGATTCCTTTCCGCGCTACTGGGAATGGTCCTGTAATTAAATCCTGCTGAACGCGGGAACGTTTTCCTGGTATAACTGTTTTGCACCCTTTCCAGAAGTTTCTTAGATTTGGTTTTGTTAGGAGCAATTATAGGAGTGTCATATTCCAGCAGAGGGCGCACATAAACTTTGTAAGCCCTAAGGAGAATTTGAAGAACGCTAGTAGAGAGACATCTTAATATATTGCACACTCTTACGATACGATTGCATCCATTTACATTCGAAGTATGTACTGGCGTGGAATGGGACAATATGCGTAGTCGACTCTCTATGGTTGTCCCTTCCGATTAGGATAGATTCCACTGACTCTATAGGGATGCCTTGGTTTACTTGGGAACCCAGGAACTTCAGTTTGGAATACGCGCGATAGGGGACACTCCTCCGATTGCGCTGCCAATTGCCCAGTAAAAAACATAATGAAAATGTCCCGGCTAGAAGTGGCTCGATGCTGCATCGATGAACACCAATCTTCCTTCTGCAGCGTAGCTTTCGTTCAGACGCTGCACTATTTCTGGGAGATAACATCTTTGCGATTACTATAGATCCTTTTAGCTGTCGTAAAACTACGGCTCAAAGACTAGAGAATAACTGATGCTAACTCACCGCCATTATCGAACTGATATTACCAATTGGACTTTACCTCTTACCTCGCGAGGTCTGATAACGATACGCTCACGAAACAGGTTGAGCATAGGTTAAGGTCCCGAACACACCTGTATCTCTTATCAACCTTGGTTCGAGATATGCTTCGTTAAGCGGCTTTCACACTGCCGTTGCTCCTGTTGCGCAGCCCATGCCGTAATGATAAATCATACCGCGGAGACGCAGTGGAGCAACAACAGAAATGAGGCGGGCTTTCACAATACTGTTGCCGCATCCCTGCATCAGCAACACCGTCATCGGTTGCGCAACCGTTTCCAACAGCAGCAACGAGCAACGAAAAAGGAGCGGAGTTCGGTGCTTGCTGCAGCACAACGCAGTGAGATAAAATAATTAGATAAGACCAGTGATTTGCCTCCGTTGGCGAGCATCAGCAACAAGGAATGGTGGCATTCCTCGTTCCATTCTTCGTTCCTTGTTGCTGAGGCCAGCAACCGATGCCGGTGTTGCTGATGCGGGGTTGCAGCAACAGCAGTGTGAAAGCCCCCTCGTTGATGTTGTTGCTCCTCTGCGTCCTTGCGCTATGCTTCATCATTACGGCATCGGTTGCGCAACAGCAGCAACGGCAGTGTGGAAGCCGCTTTAGGGAATCGCTAAGACCACTGGAACTAAATTGGAGGAATAGATGCACGGCATAAGAGCGCGCAAGTGAAGCTGGAGCACGGCACGAAATTGGAGTTTCTCGACGCGGCGTACACGTAGGGGGCATCAGCGTCCACGTGGAGATTCGATCGATGTGCATCGGTATCTTGTACACCAACCTGGCGGATCATGGCGCAGTGGATGGATTGTAGCCTTGCTTCATGCGAAGGAGGTCCTGTATCTCGGTTATCCTCAGTCGCAGGGTTTTTGCATTCGATCTGAATGGTTGAGATTTGAGGGATTTTGAGGCTTACACAATTTTCTGGTATTTCGTGCGCATACAGCTAGACATGCGGTTCAACATCACCCCGGAGTCCCTTTCCTAGCCTGCTTGCGCGTTCGAAGATCCAGCTGCGGACTCTGCCTGGGCGAAGAAAGCGGTTTTTGCACGAGTAGCTTGTAAGGACCACACCCGTAGTCTCTTCCGTAGCCTGGTTCTACATTCTTCGAGAGCAGAACCCTGCTGCGCATGTTCCGGCTAAGCGGTTTATTGCGCTCAGAGTCATCAAATGGAGATATGCGTGTCCAAGGTTTTTGTTATACCATCGCTCACCCCCAGGGATCCCCAATGATATGCTCCCATATCAATCGCGCCGAGCGAGCGATCGATATGGGAGCTTATCATTAGGCTTCGCTCGGGGTGAGCGGTGGTATAACAAAAGCCTCATGGTCAGTGTTAAGCACACATGCGAGGAATCCATGCACCCATCCAAGCTTCGCGCTCAAAATCTGTTCCGATTTGTTTTTAGTGACCATAGATCGAATCGCTTCGTTAGGCCTTTGTTTTACCGCGTCGCGTCGCGCCACGCGATCGATATGGTAGCATTTTATTGGGCGTCACTAGGGTGAGCGAAGGTATAACAAACGCCTTAAGCACAGTGTTCATGGCACACTTTGACTTGCACTTGCAGGGGAAGTGGGCAGTGCCATGTGCGGCTGTCGCGGCAGGATAATTGCCAAGCGCAATCAATTGATATCGATTTTTGCTCGATTCCCACCGAGAAAACCGATTTTTCTAATATTTTAAAGCTTTTTTCGACGATTTCCACTTCCGTGGACTATGTGGAGCACCATGTCTTCGGAATGGCCACCGCACTCCCTGGATCCGAATCCAACGGACTACAACGCGTGGTCCAGCCAGGGTCTGTGCCAAGCACAACAACAGCATGGAGGCCCAAAAGGAATCTCTGTGTGGGGAGTGGGAACGACTGTCTCCAGATGACCTGCGGCCCATGGCCAAAAGCTTCACCAAACGTTTTGACTTCTGTATTCGCGCCAAGAGAGACCACTTCGAATTCGGTCGAATATAATGTTGACTAGTGTCTATGTTGTTGTTATTTACGTATTGTTTTGTAAACTTCTTAATTGTTTCGCAGTTATAATTTAAAAACCTTCATCACGTTATTTTGGAACACCCTGTAATGTTGTTGTTTGTCCTCTATGTACATAGTTGTTATTATTACCTTTTTGTTACGATTTCTATTATGTTTTAATTTATGGTTTTGTATCAATAACTTGAAGATCATCTGTGTGAAGATTTACACATAATTCTAGTTCGCTGGAAGCATTGCCAGTTCTTCATACTTTCCAACAGGCTAATTAGTTTATTTAAGGCACCTATAGATTAGGAAGTCCGATCCGCGACTCATATGCATCTGCCATATGGTCAACGGCAAACTATAAATCTTGCATGTGTCACATGACAGTAAGGCCTATGTTATACTTCGGCGACGCTGTGTTGTGCGGGCTGCTACGCACTGCGTAGGTCGCCGTTGACCATATGGCAGATGCATATGGGTCGCGGATCGGACTAATTCTAGTTCGAAGAATCGAGCGCAAAAGACGACCGTCTTGCGTACACCAAAAGTGCCATTCGCTAGAACGCTGAGTGTTTGGGAGGGAGTGAGAACCTAAACCTTACCTTCCCTTCACTTTGTCACCTTTCTTAGCTTTTCTGCCCTTCACACCCGTTCTTTTCGCATTTTTTAGGCCTTTTCGCTTTCTTGCAGAGCAAGTAGCACAAAATAAAACTGTGTAGAAAATAAGTAGTGTTTCCTCGCTTTCTGAAATGGTAATGCAAACCTCTACGAAGAGCTTTTTCGAGATACGGAATATAGAGTTAAGTGTTAAATTTTCTTTTGAGTTTCGAAAATTTCGCGTTAATTTAGTTTCAGTGCGATTTAACGAAAAAGGCCTTTTCTAATCTCCAATAAGGAAATTTAACGAAAATGCTGGTAAAATCGTTAAATTGGTGACTCAGTCTCGAAGTCTCGAAACATAATAAGAAAAGCACACAATGTAAGTAAATTCGAGGCAGATGTGATCACCTAACGTTTCTATCCGCAGTCTGGTTAACCAAATGGTGACATTAAAAACGCGCTGCGAAAATGTGCTCCGATGCTCTCATTTGACGACGTCGCCGATGTTGGTGACAGGCTGTCGGCGTCGCGTCGCCGAAGTATAACATAGGCCTAAGAAGCACCGGTTTCCAGGATTCTTCGTAATAAAACGTTGACCTTAATAAAAGTCAACGTGGAAAAATTCCGTTAGGAAGCCTTTTATGGGGACACGTAACATTAGCATAATTACATAGCAATGTTTATTAGCAGATTAACACTGAAGGTAGCTTGAAAGTGACATCTGTGATTCGACCCGTTTCGATCTCGAGTTGTACTGGTACACCATGTTCGATGTGAATGCGGTCACCGTGGAGCCCGACGCTGAATATTCAGATATTAACCATAACTGAAAAATAATGTAAAAAACATGGTGACGCAAAAAAATAACTCGACGTGCCAGGGCATCTTTTTTGGTTAGAGTGAGTTCGACAGTTGATGGCCGATTCTTGATTTTTTAGCTATTTGAGCTGCTACTTGCTTCGCGCGTGTAGTGTAGTCGGAGAGGTGCCGGCTGTCGCGTGCAACCGATACCAGGTTTCTGGTTCGGATTTCCCGCCCAGGCCAATCAAGCCTTCCATCCCTCCGAGGTGGTGAATTAGTACCAGACTTCTCTGGAAGGCAAAAGCGCTGACTTGTTCATCGGCTGACTACCGAAGTCATTGTATGGTCAAATGCTCATTCAAATTGCCTCCACATCCCTTAGAAGTAGAATGCGTGGCGTATCCAAATAGGGATTGAGTAACGTTTATTTTTTTTTACTTTTATTTATGTCACTGGTTTTCTATATAAAAAGCTAAAATACTCCGATAAACGCTATCGAACTTCATAGATCGTGAAAGGGGAAGGAAAACTTCATAGATTCCTTTAGTTGTCTGTCAAGTATTGTGCGGGCAAGGAAGTGTTGCATCGTTTCAACACAAGTTTGGCACCAACCCGTTGAATCCTGGGGAATGGATGGCTTTGTTGGTCTTGAACCTTAAAGACTCAAATGAAGAAACTCCTTTGTCTGCCCTCGGGTACAACTAACGCTAGAGCCGGAGCCTCCTTTTACAGCCCACCTTGGCTTTCAATTGAGATGAGGAATACTGCGGAAGCCCTGCACAGCCTTAAACAGCAAGTTCAAAGTGGTTCTATGGTGGGAGTAGGACAACTCAGTGGCGTATACCCCGTTATCATCACCTGATCTCGTCTAGTAGCATGAGCTCAACGGAAGACAGCTCGACTCACTATTCACTCCAAGCAGCGGCACTACAAGGTTCTAGTAGGGATAGCTCGGAAGCTGAAGTGCTTTATTTTTATTCCTACACCGGTAATGGAGCATGATGTAGCGGCAAATTTTTCCGGCGCAAAGCGGCTCGGAGGAGGAGGAGGTCACCATGTGAGGCGATCCTACTAAACATTCTGTGTTGCACCAAATTAAAAGAATTACACAGCACTGGTATGGTCTACCCCTGTACCTGTGCATTTATGTGCATTCTTTCGAAGGTGGATAACCACTGAATGCAAAGTGGCTCCCTATGAGCCGCGTTGCGCCAATTTTTTCTTTCAATACTATTCACGAAACTGACAAAGTGCCTGAATAAGCAAAAAATCAAGGACGAAACCGACACGAAGCGCTTCTGAAACTATTAAGAAAACCTACGTGACTCAATCCCTTTTACTCCGCTCGGTAAGTTCGGGAAATAACTGGATATTCGATTTTTCATTGTTGACTGATTCCAAAACTCGTCATACACAGAGAACTCGTCGCCATCCTGGAAATGTAAAAAGGATTTAGAAGAGCTTTCAGTGAGCTCGAAGCAAGCAGAGGAACACCACTGCGAAACCGCTGATGAAGCTAGTGGACTGTAATCTGGAACTCTTATTGTAAGAGTTATTTGAATGACGTGTTCTTATGCTTGCAGCGGTCTCATCTTTACCAGACATTCAGCGGCTTAGCGGCCGTAAGACGTCTGACGGGGGCTTCGCTTGGAGCCCCGAAAATAGAACACTCCGACAGTCTTCTTTTCTTCTTCAGGCCTTTTTACTTTCACTATTGTAAAAAAAACTGGTTTAATTATATAGATCAGAATAGAGAGGCATGGTAGGGCAGAATCTTCAGAACTATTCCTGTGGTGTCTGCCCTACCTCTATCGCACGTTCGCAATTTTTTCTGCTAAGTGTTCTTTCTCTACATGTTAAGAAACAGTCAGAGAGTCTCAACCCACGGTGCTCAATCTGCAGAAAAATTAACAAAATCAACCGTTGTTGCCCGATTCCTGAAATCATCCTCCCTAACACACGACAATGGACGATACTGAGAGAACTTTTTTTTACTGGTCCCACTTACAGTTCTCCCCTTACTGGTCCCACTTACAGGTACTCTTACAGGTACTCTTACGTACAGGTATCGCCTTACTGGTTAGCGGAGTCTGGGTGAAATCGGTGATTATAAATCGATAGCCTTAGTTACCCGTACATACCGTGACCCACCGTAATCGTACCTACTGTAAAATGTTAAAAACCGCTGACTGACCCCAAATAACATTCCTGGGCGAAATTTGGACGAAAAAGTTTTTTCGACCTCTCCTCGATTTTTGGAGTCATAAAAGTACTATGCTGAAAGTGTTTTTACGTACACGCTCAGGGCGCGTGTAGCGCAGTCGGAGGAGGCGCCGGCTGTCGCGTGCACCCGATACCAGGTTCCTGGTTCGGATTTCCCGCCCAGGCCGACCAAGCCTTCCATCCCTCCGGGGTCGGTGAATTGATACCAGACTTGTCTGGGAAGGATAGAGCGCTGACTTGTTCGTCGGCTGACCACAGCAAGTCATTGTATGGCCAAATACGCATTCAAATCGCCTCCAGGATATCCCGTAGAAGTAGAATGCGTGGCGCATCCCAAAGGGATTGAATAACGCCGTCCTTTATCCTTTTATCCTTTTACTGGGCGCTCGCCAGAAAGCGGCGCTTCGTCCAAATATTTAGGCCTTTCTCATAACATCTGCAGTGTGAGGCTTCCTACGCAATCACACAAATTATGCATCACCGCAAATATCTTAAAGCATTAACCTAATTCGTTAGCATTTTACCGCTTGGAGCTTCACACCAATGCTCAGCACAGTTGTGCTGAGCATTGGTGTGGAACTGTCGTTGTTAAAATCCTCCTAAATAAGCTACTCTTAACTTAGCTTTTTTTAATAATCGAAAATTCTTAGTGATTTGTTTTCTTAGCGAGCTGTAACTTCGCTGGTTTCACCTTTCTGACTAAGATCTGGGTCGCGTAAACATAACGCACTCCGATGAGACAACAATATACCCTCTTCGAGGTTCGAGCTCCATCAGCCAGTTGATATATAAAGGTGCAAAAACAGTTGCTCACGGATAGAAGTATTTGGTGCCCGTTGATCCATCGAAGAGCGCCACTCGGCGAGAAGGAGATGTCGGCAGGCAGTCGTTTGGGAAAGCCGGAATCCAATTGGAAATTCGCCCGTACACGAGAAAAGTAGTAGCCATAAACCTGCACAGTATCCATATTAGTGAAACAGATTTTTGAAATTTGATGCTTTCTCCATTTTTAGTTCTTACCTGCCTGCTTCCGAAGAGAAGCATTATTCCATTAACCGGATTGAAGACAGCGGCCTCGACGTACGATGGAGCACTTGGAAACAGGTCGCGAATGTCGTAGCTCTAAAGATAGTGCTAAAGACGATATAGTTTCTGGATGAGCGATGGAAAATAGAACATACCTTGCGAACACTTCGTCCACTTAGCTCGTAGACTTTGGAGCCTGAGAACAGGTAGGAGAAGGCGTCACCTGCAAGGTGCATATACTAAAGGTGAGCCTATAGAATAAGTATGTAGTTTGTATTCATTACACCACCATTCCATCAGCATATGATCGTAATAAAATAGTCAAATTGTTATGATAACGCTTTTTGTTTTTGTTCTCAGGTTCTCTTCACATAAGTAATTACTTATGTAATAAATAAATAAATAAATAAATATATATATATAAGTTGTGGAATCGCCTGATATTCGTAGAAATCTGAGCGATTTAGTGGGAAATTTCAAACTGGAAAGGCTGCACTTTCTCTTAGTATTAGTGGACCCTACACTGTGCATCGTTCTACCACAAGTGGTTATAGAGCTAAAATTTATCAACACATGGCCAAAATAATGAGTTCGCGCGTTCTTCTTTATTCCAAAGGCCGTGTTGAAGACGCGATAGCTCGCTCCCCAATTTCAAACTACCGCGGGCTACCGTATCCGCTCGGGGCCTCGATGAGGCGCTCCTGAGATCTGGCTCGCCAGACACGCTGTCGATCTGCGCGAGCTGCTGTGAGCCGCTCCTTGCCGAGTTCATTCTATACTTTCGTCGACTCGTCGAGCGGCTACGCGGACGCGCTCTGGAATGTCGGCCTTTGCGCCCTCGTCCAACCATCAATCCGGGGATGCTCAAGCAGAACCTTGCTGCTCTCTCGCTCGCAATACAGCCGGCTGCAACACAGGAGGATGGCCAACACTGATGGGTCTCGTCGAGCCTCGGATAGCCATTACAGCGCTAACATGCCACTCCATGTTCCTTAATGTTGCACAGTATTCACCTTCGGTATTCTCGTGCATCAGCTTAGTGCTGGTTGTGTGGAATAAATCATATGACGCTACTCGATGCAGTAGAGGAGGAGGAAGATGGTGAGTCCCTACCTATTTATGTTGTGGCCCGCACGCAAGTTAAGGTTAGTGTTAATGTTTATTACGTCGCGAAAGGCAGACGCGAGATAGAAGTAGGACAGTACAAACAAACAAACCTCAGAAAAATGCACAATCGTGTGGTCGATCTCCATGACTAGAGTCCGTCAAACTTTTTTGATGCATACCGCTTGAACTGGGGTATAGAGTAAACATTTGACGGGTTTTTCGTGATCCTTATTTATGCGCTGCTCTATGCGTAAAGAAGTAAGCACGAACTGATGATCTCGCACAAGGCAAGGTTTTGTTTTCATTATACCACCTCTAGTTCGGGAAGGCATCGAACTATATAACTTCATAATCTCAGCCACACTAGGTTGGTGCAGAATTTTATGAACGAGACAAACCTCAAACTGGAACTACAGTATTCAATCCATCTAGAAATAGGGATATCGATCTTTTGGAAAGCGTACAAAATAGCTTCACAAGGAAGCTCATGATAAGATGTTTTCAGTGGATTACAGCTCGAGTCCAAGTGGTTTCCAACGGTCTGAGTTCTTTGGTCTTCCATCATTGAAGAACAGAAGGAAAACTGCTGATATTGTCATGATGTATAAAATCCTGTCCAGGAAGTTATCAATCAATCCGGAAGATTTCTTTGAAGGGATGCTGACAAAATCTGTAAGAGGAAAGCTTAAGCTTCGAGTGTCGATTGCTAAATCACGGATTAGGTCAGATTTTCTAACCTACAGGGTTCTCAAAGAATTCAACTTGCTGCTTGGCAAATACGATGATTTGGCGAGACTGTCTGTGCACGTGTGTAGAAGGTCTACTACATGTTGAATTCCGTGAAGTGCTCGAAGATATGCTACTACTCATGCATCGTTTAACAGTGATTGCTAATTGTTATGTTTTGTGCTAGAAATTTTTTGTTCGTTCCCTTTTTAACATCATTGATGCCAGACTTTGTTCTACGCCATAAATAAGTAAATAAATAAATAAATACCTTTCGTCCTGATACGAGGGATGGAAGATCAAAATATCTATTTCTGAACACTGCCTTGGGGATGTTGGAGTATAAGAAGCCTCCCATGCGAATAAATAATTTCCCAGTAGAATTATTTTGGATCTTCTCAATTCTGGAGATATCTTTTAGCTTACTAGGGTTGAATACTGTAGGGCTCGTTTCAACTAATGGGCGCATATAAGTCTTGTAAGCCCTTATTAAAAGAGCTTTGTTCTTTGTAGAAAGGGCTTTACATATGTGGAAGGTACGCAGTAGCGCTATCCTGCAACGGTTTTTGACATGTTCGGAAAAAGTTGGGCTGTTGTTGGTTGTGTTGGTTAGTTATTGTTGTTGTGGTTGGTTACCATTTGGGGGTTTGCCTTCGTCCACTACAGTCGAGGTGCGGTGCACTACGGAATACCCGTAGTCATCCTCGGCTCACGTGTGAGGCGTGCGTGCATAAACCCAGGCGGAGGTGTGTGAGGGGTAAGAGATTACTACGTGGGCTCCTGTCTGCCGGAGAGGGGCGTGGCATAACCACATCGTGAAGTTCCTACTTTTTCCCCGGAGTACGGGTTCCACGGTCATCTCGTATGCCCAAGGCGGAATGGGGGACTCCGCTCAATAGGGATTCTTCACGTATAAATAGATAAATAATTAAGAAAATGTCATGTGGCGTTGGCATTGAAAGTAAAGAATCCAAACCGACTTGGCGTGAATGCATCCACAGAACGAGGACATCCTCCAGAACTGCTTCCAGATGAGCCGCCTCCGAACGAGCTTCCACCTCTGTCACCACCAAACGAAGTGTCACCTCCACCAAATGACGGTCTGCTAGGCCTGGGCGTAGTTGTTGAATCTGAACTACAAGGCAATGGACTGAGATCGCTAAGGAAAACTGGAATACCTAGGACGAAGATCTGTACCAACGTCTGATTCATATTTATCGGTAGAACTTCCTTGAAACCTAGCCGGAATAACAGTTTTAGAAGGAGGATTCAAGTGCTCTAAAATTCTAATTTTTGATCTTGATAGAAGGTAAACCAGCGCCAAATGATTGGCTGGAAAATTTGTCGGTGGTAGCCAAAATGCGTCAGTGTCATATGAGTAAATTTGGCATAATTTCTGAGGATCTTCATTATTTTTTGATTTTGATTTTTTTTGTTTTCATTCAGTAACGGGGTCCCACTCAAGGTGTTTCACCGAATGAACAAGTTCAAGCGGCTAACCTTCCAAAACTAGAACCCTTCAAAAGCGAGACATCTTCCAGAATTTAAGACTGAAAGTAGCGTTTTTTATGAACACTGTATTGCTGTGATCGCCAAGAAACCTTAGTCTACGTGGTTTTGAACGTAAGTTACCAAATAGACACAAAATTGAGTGGAATCTTCTTCTCCTCCGGCTACTTTCCGAGTCATTCGAGCATTGAGAGTGAGAGCTCGTGGGTGTAGTTATCCTGTGGATGTAGCTCCACGAGAGCGTGAACCATGCACTACTTTTTGGTTATTTAATGGGCGTCTTCCTCCGCCTGTGATTTTGGCTCCAAAAACGTGATTTAGTTTTTCGAACATCCTTTATTTGTTTAGATTTATTGAACAGTGAAAGCGACTTTTTGTTCTTTTCGTTTCAAACGCTAGAATATTGCAAAGGAAACAGCTCGAACTGAGCGACTAACCTCCGCTCCCGAAGAATCTGCCAAACCAGCTCTTTGTGGTCGGTCGCTCAGTGGTACGACTTCCAGAACCTCTATCTGGAATCGCTCACGTTCCACAAACTCTATCAGATAAATTCGGAAAAAGGCTTTGAGTGTTACGGGTATTGATCATCTAGAAGATGTTATACGTAAATTATTTGAATTCTAGTGCTTCAGATGCCTCTAATCTTTAATAGAAAGCTATGTTGTTTGAGAAAATCAAATGTTTAGCAAGAAATAAGGATAGAGAATGAAGTACGGAGTAAACTTGATAAAAACACTCCAAAACAATGTTTACCATCGAAACCTCCTCCTCCACCACTACTTCCGAATGACGAGCCACCGCCACCAGATTGGCGAGGAGACGTTCGAGGACCTGAAGTATGTACCTCTTTTCACACCAGATCGTTGATTCAGCAGACCGACGTGCTGCATGCGTAAAGAAATTGCTTTCACCGTAAATGTCTTGAATGCTGGAGATGTCATCTGACTTCAATACTGGTGTCTTGTAGTTTCCTCTTGAGTCCACCTGAAATTTAACTAGAAATAAGCGAGAAATGACAATGCTCAGGTCAAGCTTTTGAACAACATCGAACAAGGGCGAATTGGGACTTGGGAAGGTGGTCTTCGGGAACCCGGAAACAAGCTTCTTGCACGTATTTTGTAGCTCCCTCTCTGAGAACAGCGCTAGATAGGGATGTAAACATTGCCATTGCTCTTTCAAGGAATATGCATCACGATTCGACTAGCAAATATTCTTCCTCTTTTTTCTTTTTAGCAAGCGAACTACAAAATCGCTTTGGAAAAAGAGCATTTTCCACTTAAAAAGCTTAAAAAGCTCTCATTAGGTGAAATCTTTTGTGCAAGCTGATTTTGTACCACTTTTTGACACAATAATTTCTATGTTTTGTTTTTGCCAGTCCTAAAAAAAAACGAAACTTTTGCTGCACTCCTTTGGCGAAATTATTTCGTGTTTCTTTTGGCTCAATAAATTTTCTGTTCTGTTCTAAAGAACGTCCAACGTATTTCGCTGTCAAAGAAATTTGCGGCATGGATATTCATGCTCACGATATCAGTTTTTTTTGCTCAATGAACGATCCTGTTACCTCACTTCCATCTTGAAGCACTTAGATAATCACACCAGCGTTTTTTTAAACGAAATTCTATTTTTCTTCCGATTCAGTTTGTGACTTCACTAGAATCACACAGAATGGGGTTTGTATTAACGTACCTAAGAACCCTCTGCAGAAGAGCAGCAGCATACCTTCAACATAGTTGGTCTCTATATTTTTGCACTATAGAAACGCCTTATTGCTGGGTAGCTACATATTACGTAACTCAACATGCCAATATTCATAGAATGCCGAAGTTGAACGGAAACATCTTGTCTGGAAGTAGGAACGACGTGAGGTTTTAGTGAAATTAATAATTATGGAAGGTCTGAAGCCTGGCAAGTAAACATCGGATCCGACTGAATCATTTTCGGATATCCGATTCAGGTAATCCGACCGGAATCATCCTATTAGGTTGTAACGAATTAAATGGCACTGGTTCGCGCCATTTTTTGGCGCGTCTTTACGCGTTTGATCAAGAACAAACCGTAACATGTGGCATATCATTTAGAAGCGCAAACTTTGCACTACCGGTGAGTGCCGAATTTTCTATGTAAAAGTGGAAAAACATTAGAGTTTTATTGACTTTTTTGCAGATGGACAAAAGGGTAATCCGAGGCATTTACTTGTATGAATTCAAGCTGGGCACTACAGCTAAGGAGGCGGACGAGAAGATCAACGCCGCATTCGGTCAAGGATGTTCCACAATTCGGACGGCGTATCGTTGGTATCAGAAGTTCCGGAATGGAGATGAGAGACATGAAGGTCGTGGGAGGCATAGTGATGTTGATGAGGACAAGCTGAGAGATGTGGTAGAGGAGGATCCACACAAAGGTACCAGGGAGATAGCGAAGGTTCTTGGCGTCAGTCACAACACAGCTGCCCGGCATCTGAAGGAAATTGGAAAGACCAAAAAGCTGGAAAGATGGGTGCCTCACGAGCTGTCTGAGGAGCAAAGAAACCGACGATATGAGATCTCGTCCGCACTGCTTCTACGGAACGAAACGGACCCATTCCTTGATCGCATCGTAACCTGTGACGAGAAATGGATAATGTACGACAACAGGCGACGATCGGCACAGTGGGTGGACAGCGATGAGAGCCCCAAGGTTTTTGCGTAGCCGGAATTGCACCAAAAGAAAGCAATGGTGACAGTATGGTGGTGTTCGCTGGGAATTATCCACCACAGCTTCCTCCCTCCCGGTGAATCCATCACGGCAGAGAAGTACTGCATTGAAATTGAAGAAATGATGAAAAAGTTGAAGGATATCCGGCCGGCCTTGGTAAACCGAAGGCGAGTTCTCCTTCTGCACGACAATGCTCGCCCCCATGTAGCACGAATGACGTGCTACACAGCTCATTCAATAGAAGTTGAATGAGCTGAGCATTGAAACTCTACCACATCCTCCGTTTTCTCCCGACCTCTCCCCAACAGACTACCATTTCTTCAAGCATCTTGGCGACTTCTTGGTAGGGAAAATATTCAAATACCAACAGGATGCCGAAAGTGCCTTCGAGGATTTCGTCAATTCCAGAACTTCTGATTTTTATGCTACTGGGATAAAAAAGCTTGTGTCACGTTGGCAAGGATGTGTAGAATCAGAGGGTTTTTATATCGATTAATAAACTTGCCTACAAGCCGAGATATTAACTGCTTAAATTTACAATGGTTCAGTGCCATTTATTTCGCTACAACCTAATATTATTCGTAGATTTTCGATCGGATCCAATATATGGAAAAATCATTTTCTGATATCTGTTTCGGATAGCCCAATCAAAATCATTACAAAATCCGAGACCTGCAAAATCGCCGTTATCCGAGTCATGCAAAAATCTAGGGTCCTCCAAGCTGCCGTCATCCGTATCATTAAAAAATCCGGGATCTGCGAAATTAGCGTTAGTCGAATCATCCAATTATTCGAAGATTTTTAAATGGATCCAACGTATACTGCAAAGCGTATGTAGTACTAACTTGGTGCAGCACAATATTTGGCAATTTTCCGCTATGCTCAGTAGCTCATGCTGGCAAGCTCAGCAAAGAAACGGTACCGTTTCATGGTAGAAGGGCGCCATGATTGAACTCTCATCGCGAGAGTGAGACAGGCCCAGTGTGTGGCCTCCTTCGTGAATCGCCACTGCGTATAGGTCCGTGTAGTCGCCACTGAAACAGAGTTCAGATGAAATGACTTTAAAGATGGAACAAAGGGTGGATGCTGCTGGGACGGAAAACATGAGTACGAGCAAAACAAGGAGCACACAGTTGGGCTGGAACTGGACAGTATAAGCGAACATGTCGGACGACAGCGATTCTATACTCTATAAGTGCATAGGCGACCTAACTTTGGAAGACTTAAGCGGATGTTTGCAGCAGGCAAAAGTATTTGTAAACGAAACACGCGATCAGAGTGGAATCAGCGACAAAGAGCGAAGGAAGGAAACCGCTGGAATCTCGCTTAACAGCACCAACTTTGATAGCTGATGCTCTTGCCATTCATACAATTGCGAGTCTTACTAGTAGCAAGGTTTTAACACATTTGTTTAAGCCTAGAGCGGTGGGTGTAGAGGTTACATATTGCTACAGGATGTTTCGTTCCCGAAAAAACTTTTGCGCCAGGCGGAACTCGAACCCGCACCTTCTGCTGGCAGCGATGCCACGCCTTGCACCACTGACGCACTATGTCCCTCGTAGCATTTCTCCCGACCAGCCATTAAAGGCTCCAGATTAAAGAAATGTGTTAAGACTTTGTTACTAGTAAGGTCTTCAGCTTAACCGGTTCCATGCTGATCAGCTGGCGGTCCATCCCGATATCACGGATGGGTGCTGCCAGGCTTCGTTGGATCTCGCGGATGTTAAGTGTGGTCAAACAGCGCCGGTGGTGTAAGGCGTAGCATCGCTGCCCAAAAAGCAGATAGAGGTTAGGGCAGGTACGAGTCCCGTCTTTCGCAAGTGTTTTCGTCGGAACAAAACGTCTTGTAACAACAATTACGAGTTTGGTACATGTCGCGTAGGTGAGCAGCATTGGTAGGTGGGAGAGCGCCAGCCAATGATAACCCAGCAGAGCACAGGCCGAACACATGTCAGCCCATCAGAGTACCGACGGATTACGCCCTCTCTCAATGGTATGTCCATTCCATGCGGTCTGATTGGTCTATGCGTTCCCACCTACCGATGCTGCTCACCTACGCGACATATAAAAACAAAGGATAAAGGACGGCGTTATTCAATCCCTTCTGGGATGCGTCAGCGCATTCTACTTCTACGGGAGGTCGTGGAGGCGACATGAATGCGTATTTGGCCATACAATGACTTGCGGTGGCCAGCCGATGAACAAGTCAGCGCTTTATCCTTCCCAGACAAGTCTGGTTCCAATTCCCGACCCCGGAGGGATGGAAGGCTTGGTTGGCCTGGGCGGGAAATCCGAACCAGAAACCTGGTATCGGGTGCACGCGACAGTCGCGCCTCCTCCGACTGCGCTACACGCGCCCACGCGACATATACCACGAGTTTTTTCGAGCTGTTAACCAAGATTGTTAGACGTTCATTTCAGCTTGCATACCGGCCACTTTGCCTTCCCCAGACAAGTCTTGTTATCTAAAATTCGTGATCACTACCACATTCGTGTTCTATGTATTAAACGCTGGATCGCTTCTGATTTTCTTCTTTATCCAGACACCGCTATCCAACGGCTGAGATGGACAATAAATTATTGTTGCTTTCAGTTGAAGCATCGGGATGGAAGTCCGCGTCCCATCGGATGTTCACGCTAACCTAGTAATACTCGTTTTCCTATGAAAAATCACTCCAGTTGAACATAAGGTTTTGCTGCAAAGTCGCCAAAGATTTTCAAGACTTTCTGCCATTTTACTCCTTAATCTGCCAATTTGATTACGAGAATCTCCTTCGTTGCCTGTTGTTCCTGACCGTTTTCTTATAGTTTTATGCTTTTGCCTAACCACAGTCATTTTTAGGTCTAAAAGTCAAATAGTTTTGCAACATTATCGAACATAAACTACATATTCTATGTAGAGAAGACATTGGACTACATGTGTGGAAAATGGCTGGTATAGTTGAACTCAAGAATTACCTGGCAATCTTTTTTGGGTCCTTGTAGGTCCATTTTTCGTCATCGTCAAAGTGAAGAGCTCCATTTTCAGGCATTGTAGCATGGGCCAATACTCCACCTAAGACACAGCAAACCTCGATTTGGGTATCACTTAACGACTTTTGTTCAAAATTCGCGTCACACTTACCCTGTCCATCGAACGGCCATGGATCGTTGTGATTGTTGACTCCGAACCGAACCTGCATCATTCTTCAAACTATCATAACGATCCAGTTTATAAGCCTTGTGATACCAGTATTTTATTAATTCCCTGTCTTTCAGAGGCTATTTAGGTTGCTATAGTTTTGACGTTAAGGCTGGTCTCTTCGTTCAGTTGTTAGGATTTGACAACGAAGTTGCACTTTAAGAACGAAGCGAGTGTACAGGGTGCGCCAAAATTATGGCGACAAGGTATTCAATTCGCCGAAAGAGAAAATGCGGTACTTTCGAGAAACCAACGATGCGATAATGTTTATCAGTCTATTGTAAACTATACGCAACATTGAGATTCGAAGACATCTCCATCGGCGTCGATACAGACTTTGAGGCGCTTCGGGAGAGCATCGACGTCGGCACGCAAGTAAGGGGCGTTGAGCTCATCCCACGCTTTCCTTCAAAGGATCCACGGGGAGGTGAGGTTTCCCGCAGGCTTTGGCTTTCAGAGATGGCCAGACCGTGTAATCCATCGGATTCAGATCCGGAGAGTTAGCTGGCCACTCGTGGAAGCCGATGAATTGCGGAAAGTTGCCTTTGCACCAGTCTTGCAGCATTCTTGCTCTGTGAGCTGGAACTCCTTCCTGTTTGAAGGTCCAGGAGGGTGCACGTGGGTCTTCTTGTAGGCCTTAAATCTCAGTTTACGGAAGATTCTTCTTAACGACGTCTCCATGATCTCCATTTTTCCCGAAAACCGGCGGACCGAGCGCAGCGGCTCCCTCCGAATCCATTCACTTGCCTTCCTAATGTTGTCCGTAGTTGTCACAGATGCGTGTCTTTCCCGTCCGGATCTATCATCCTCGGTTCCCAAGTCTTCTTAGCGTCTGATGGACCTGTTCATAATATTTTGATGAACTCCAAGACAGTGGTGAATGTAGCGTGCCGAGAAGCCTTGACGGTAAAGCTCATGATTTAAGAACGGTGGCACGAACGTTTCATTATCTTGAAAAACGACTTATTGTTATGTTTGACTGAGATAAGCATAAACTAATTGAATTAAAAACAATAAGAGCACGAAAAAAAGCAGACGCTCCTAATAAAAGGTCAAATTGTCTGCGTATGTGCTGTCGCCATAATTTTGGCGCACCCTGTAGAACTACATAGAAATTACATAAATGAAAAGGATATCTCTAGGCTGTCTTTCTTTCACTGAGCTCAGGAACTACAGGGTGTCTTAAAAATGTATGCACAATTTGAGAGCTTATAAGTTTGCTACCAAAGGTACTGAAGACGTTAGGAGCTAAAGGCTCAGAAAAGGTCATAGCGCAAAAAATAGAAATTTTCAGAGCGAGCGATAAGGACCACGCTACGCACTTGTCTGAATTCTTTCACCTTGCTTTCATTCTGTCGTAATTGTCTGTCACCCAAATATTCTCATAATTTCTCAATAAAGCTGCTAAAAAAATAGATTTGGGCTTCTTTGAAGTTTAAAAGCTAAAAACACATTATATGTATAGCTTGCAGCAAAATTCTGGGTATGTTAACAATGCGGGTGCTGTTTGAAGGGTTTTAACATTGAACCTTGTGAACTATGTATTAGACCATCACTTTCGAATCTGAAAGAGGATCATTTGTGGAATGGTAGAGTGACTGTAATTACTAGGAGGAGTTAAAGAGCTTCGCAATGCATCCTTTCCTTTCCTCATGTCAAGTGGAATATGCTGCACACACCACCGGATTTTGTTATGTACGTCCTTCATGTTTCATAAGCGGTCAGATGAACTCACTTTGATATCAGCACCGCTGCCAGATGGGACCTCTTCGAACTCGAGCGGGGTCACAGCTGACCAAACGTCATACGCTTCTCTTATAGCCCTTCTAAAATGGCTTTAATTGACATAGCTGGCAACGACATCTTGGGCAATTTCTCAATTTTTCCACGGCTGTTCATCCAGAAATCTTATTTATGCTGCGGTTTCATTCAATATCGTGATTAATAAAAGACGCTACATTTTTATAGCAATTGTTTAATTATTTTTTCCTTTTTATTTCAATTTTTTGCTCATTTACATATCTACCATTTTCATTTTAAAACGGATGCTTTTCAAACGAAATTTGGCACTAAAATAAAATTAGACACTCTTCCAACAAGGAGAGCCTCCGAAGCGGCGATAAGCTTTTGCGATGCAATTTTTACATGATCTAGGGTCCCGTGCGTGAAGTCCAGAACTGTAGTCAATTATTTTTTTCGGAATGCTGTTCTGTGGTGTGCAAGCGTGAGTATGCAGTTCATCACGTCCGGTTGCGCCTCAATCGAATGTGGTCGACTGGCACAGTGGATAGCGATGTCGACTCTCGGCCGCACCGCACGCGTTTTATGGTTGGTTCGAACCCCGGTGCAGCCACAGATTTTCGCGTCGTTATTATTATGTGCTCACGTGACCACAGGAGTCAATTTGTACACGACTGATACTTTCAGTGAGTAAATGTAGCCCTGTTCTGATTTCATTTAAGTTAGCTCTCAATGGATCGTATTTGCACTGTATCATATCACAACGAACTGTAAATGCGTACGAACACATACACTTCAGGGAATAGGTCATGAATTTGGTTTGATACCGATAAATGCTTAACACTTACTAAAAGCAATAACCGTGGAGGAATTGACTCCTGTAGTCACGTGAGCGCATAATAATAACGCCCGATGTATGCAAAAATTATGGCGAAACCGAGGGTCGAACCGTCAAACCCGCTTGGTGCGGCCGAGAGGCGACATCGCTATCCACTGTGCCAGCCGACCACATTCGGTTAATTCAATGTAGTTGGCACAATTGAGACTCCAGAATTCTTTATCGGCGAGCTTTCGCTGCTTAACAGCTTCCTCAGGCCTTTAATAACATTACATATAGTAATACCATCATCAAACTATACAATAGTAATAATGGTAAGTCTAACCAAGCAGGCCTTGCTAACAGAGCCTCACCACAGCGATGCTCCTTACAAATAAAGTTACTGTAAACAACGTTGCCACTGATCTTCTTAATCACTACATGATAAGCCTCAGCGCCTCGGTCTGCTCATCCCTATTGTTGATTTCGGGGTTCAGCCTCTTTACTGCAAGGGCTTCGAGAAGCTTCCTTTCTAGCGGGGTTATCAGTGAGCGGTGCAATACGTTAACGTTGATTGCAGGAGGGGCTTCATGAGTGTGGTGGAGGGTGCGGTATCGCGAAAAGCTGTTCGTAGGGTAAGAGGCGGGGTTTCGCAACGCTCGCACATGCTCGTCCAGGCGTCTGTAAGCGGCCGCATCGTTTTTCCTATATAGTTCTGACCACCGCCTTCGCATGTGACCTGATGCACAGTGCCACGTAATTGACAGATTTTATTGGTCGTACAATACGGGCAGTTGTTTTGGCCACATTTCTCTTCATAGATTCTTGATGCAGTAAGCAGGCTCTTCAGATTTGGCGGTGGTCGAAAAACGAGTTTAACTGGAAGTCCTGACGCTTTCACAACTCGGTTAATGTCCGTGGCAATTCGCTCGTTAACATACGGTAAGACCAACGGTACGCCCCCTGGGGTGAAATGTGGCCGCCAGGACCTGGCTTCTGCTGTGGTGTAGCCATTTTCTTCCAGTATTCTCGAAATGTTCGCCTTTGCTTCCTTAGACTCTTCAGTACACGTTTTATCCTTCGTGGCGATAAGGTTTCTTATCACATTCACTTTCATGTACAAGGGATGTGCACTTCGGGAGTGGAGCAAAACACTCTGGGAAGCAGGTTTCTTGTACCAAACGAATTCCTTGCGGCCGCGGAAGATGCGAACCTTGGTATTAAGGAACGGGAGGAATCCATTTTCATCGGGAGACTCTACCGTGAACTGGATATTAGGGTCGCAAGAGTTGAGATTGTCAAGTGTCGTATCCAGGTCAAGAGCGGTGGAGCCAATAACGAAAACATCGTCTATGTAACGCTTGTAGAACACAATTCTTTGCGTCAGTGACCTTCTCTCGATACGGTCCAAATAGACGATAGCTAACAATGGAGCAATCCTCAAGCCCATAGCAAGGCCGCGTTTCTGTTCATAGAATACACCGTCGAACTGGAAGATGTTGCACTCCAGAATGGTCTCGAGCAGTGCGTGTATGTCTTCTTCAGTCATTCCGAAATTGAGAATTTCTTCATGATGTCGACGAAGAAGTTCTAACACAGCATTAATGGCCTCAGTGTTGTTAACATTGGTGTAAAAAGAAACGGCATCGAAGCTTGCGTAGCATGCATCACTCGGAATCTCGCACCTGTTTAGGGCTGTAATAAACTCTTCCACATTGACTATGTGTGCAGCTACATGATGTAGCAGCGGTGAAAGCAGCTTCAC
Organism: Heligmosomoides polygyrus bakeri; assembly: GCA_947359475.1. NCBI lineage: Eukaryota > Metazoa > Nematoda > Chromadorea > Rhabditida > Heligmosomidae > Heligmosomoides > Heligmosomoides polygyrus. Next base: position 86,892,903 of record OX375868.1, on the reverse strand, counting down.
GAGAAACCAGCTAATCCTGTCTGATGGTCCTTCACACGAGGAAATGATTGGTCGTGTTCTGATTGCTTCCAAAGTAACGCGACGCAGATCAATTCCATCTGGTATTTTGTGTGTTTTGACCAGCGCGTAGTACGTTGGTGCAATCGAACATGCCAGACTGAAACGTTTAGTTTTAGTCTGGCATGTCCGGTTGCACCAACGTACTACGCGCTGGTCAAGACACACAAAACGTCACAAAATGTTACATGTTATTAGTTTTACCATTATTACTATTGTATAGTTTGATGATGGTATTACTATATGTAATGTTATTAAAGGCCTGAGGAAGCTGTTAAGCAGCGAAAGCTCGCCGATAAAGAATTCTGGAGTCCCAATTGTGCCAATTACATTGAATTACATATGAGGCTCAGGGATAGCTCCATTCTACACATTCGATTAAGTGGTAGCAGGGTGTGATGAATTTCGCGCTCAGGCTTCCACACGCCTTTTTCCACAACAGAAGAGTATACCAAGAAAATTAACTACGGTTTTGGACTCCCCACACAGGACCCTACATACTGCAAAAATTACATCGCAAGAGCAAACCGCCACTTTGGAGGCTTTCCCTGTAAGCAAGCCGGACACGAATTTAACATCACTCAAATCAAAACCGGCCAATCTTCCGCTTCAACGTACGTCCAAAAATGTTCGTATAAGTTTTTGTTTTAGAAAAAATAGTATGATTTTTTGCCAACTTTTTGATTTATCTGCAATAAATAATAAGTGAATGCACTGTGTAACATTTTATGAAACCCTTATCTTTTAAGGGAAGGTAATGAATTAAATTTTGTTTTAAAGCGCAAGAAGGCAAAAATTATTTGACTGAGTTTGTCCATGTTGTTTATTTGAAACAGCGATTGGATCATATGTATGTTTTTTATAACTCCTCTTGTTGTACCGTTTGCACTTGCTTGAGGCGGGTGAGTGGAAAAATTACAAAGAAACTCCCACTAGAATTATCAATGGTTTTTATTTGAAAGATGTTTGGTTTGATTTCAAACAAGCTTGTTTAGAAGGGTGTCCAATTTGGAATGAAAATGGTCGAGCTTTGTATTGAATGTGTCCAATTTCACATGAAAAGTATCCGGTTGGATCATAAGTGTCCTATTTGACGCTAAAATGATATATGTATCTATTAAATAATACGGCATTATAATAAAAGGGTGCGCCTAGCGCAGTCGGAGAAGGTGCGGACTGTCGCGTTCGCCCGACACCAGGTTTTTGTTTCGGATTTCCGCGCCGACCAACCGACCCTTCCATTCTTCCGGGGTAGATGAGTTGGTACCAGGCTTGTTTGGGAAGGATAAAGCGCGGACTTGTTCACTGGGTGATCAACCAAAAGCCATATTTGATTTGAATTCTTATAGGCCACATACGCATCCGTATCGCCTCCAAGACATTCCGTAGAACTAGAACGCGTAACCCATCCCAGGCGAGGTTGAGTAATGCCGTCTTTCATCTACATTCTTTATTATAATAAAACCCTCATTATTTCAGAATAATGATTTGCTGTTCTACCCCAACCTAGTCTTGCAATCAAAACGTGATTTCTGTTATTCGTTGACCTTCATTGGCATCATACCTAACGTCCTCGCGTGGTAAATCGGACGAGAAGTTCTCGATCGAATATGTCAGACGGTTCTTCTTCCATTTGAAGGCCGCACCTGAAGTAATCGTTGTTCGTCAAGGCCCGTCACGTTACTGGCGTAATGTTAATGTTAATTCGAATTGACAACGATCACCGCTGTTGTTACTATGTATCGTACAAAGACTACTGGACATACAAAAAATTTCGCGATGAGTGGGAAAAGGGAGGAGGAGGCTTGAGTTTTGGGGCTTTCCAGGCAAGGCATTTTCGAGGCATCAAAAATGTCTCACTCTATAGAAAATTTGATCTTCCGTGATTGAAAAACTGTCACACTCGGTGAAAAGTGAAAGCATTTATGCGTAGGTCACCTGGGGATTACACTAAGGGTCTAAATTAAGACCTCCAACTCACGTTGATGTTAAATGGCATACCTTAAAGGTATTCAGCAGACTCGCGCATCTATTGAGGCAAAGCGGTTCCTACTGCACTGCCGAAGTGGCGCTTTTGTTAGATATTTTGGAGATGGACAAAGATGTTGGGGCGGCTAGACATACTTTTAAAAGCGTCAGCAGGTCATTCTATGGAATTGATAAACAGAAGCATATTGATTTAAAAAATAGCAATTTTTAAGGATTTAGTTATCATCAGAAGTAATTTCGCCACCTCCGCTGCTTATGGCCAGCACATCTGTAACACCGCAACGTGGCTCTGCCATCTTCTTCTTCGTCTCCACATCCAGAACTCCGGTTGGTTTCAAACCGGCGAACTCTTGGAACTTTCTGAAAACGTCATTCACACATGCTGATAGGTGATTTAAACTCTCCAAACATCTTATTGTATAGAATATTAGGTCCTAGTTGTATTTAGCTCACAGAGGAGATTGAATGAGCCAAGAGACACTAGTGAAGTCCTTACAGCTATATCAGAAACAGAGAACCCTAGTTTATGTACTGTATTCTAGACATTGGATCTGATGCCGATTCAGAGAACTCGATTCCGTCATTCTTTTAAGCGCGGTTGTTGAAAAGATTGTTCAAATAATGGCACCCCTAAAAAGGAGAAGATCAGGAGGGTTCAGATAAGAGTACAGCACCGTCGGTAAGTATCCTCCAGAACGCAATCGGTTTCGGTTTAATCTTCCGTTTCCGAAAAAAGAAGAAACCCTAAAATTGTCATGAAATACATTTTCGCAAGCGTTGAAAAATTCTAAAACTCTACCGGACAGGACCATTCCTGCCAGGGACATAATTTGGAGAAACTCATCAGCGAATGTCAGTCAGGTCAAGACAATTACGGCTCGCTTAATCTAAGTCATCTCGAACTCAAAAAGTCTAAAATCTTTTAAAAAATTTTAGGCTTTTTACGCCATTAGGTATATCATGTTGTTCTGATTCTAAAAATTTGCATTTCAGCCAAGAATGTTCGTCTATTCTTTTGTTTATTTGTGTTTTTCCCTTATGTGGCGCGTCTTAGGACGTATTCAATAAATAAATAAATAAATTTTAATGGATATAATGGACTTTCAAGGGAGATATGGCAAAGCGGACGAAACAGGGATTTATCCGCCGCCGGCCTCGTTTTTGGGATATTATGATCCATATCCATATCATATCCATAAAATGTACCTCAGCTCTCACTCTGGATATCCGAATAGGGTAGAACATTAGACTTTTAATCAAAATCAGTTATCCAAATTATATGAAAATTCGACCTGATGAAAACCACCCCTATCAGAGTTGTCCTAAGATCTGGGCTTTTCAAAAACATCATTGTTCACATAACATGCTTACGCAAGGTTTGGAAAAATGACGGATCCGAAATACACGAATCGGCGTCGGATCCAGTGCCTTCTGTACTCCATGTACCACACCTAGAGCTTAGTTAAAACAGCCAAGGAGGCGCTGTCTCTCGCTTGCATTTGAACTCATTTTTTTAAGATTCGGATTCCCAGACCAAACAAGCTTTCTACCCCTCCGTAAGTAGGAAAATGGTATCATGCTTATTTGGGAATTAGAAAACGAAGAATGTTCTATCCCGCAATTCATTGTATTATATATCCAAATCCAAATTCACGTTTCATCAGTTTCATCCACGATATTCCGCCGAAGTCGGATGTGTGGCGCATTCCACAAGAGAATTAAAAGGCGCCAATCTTCGTTTTTATCCTCCAATGCAACCTGCCGATTTCGAAATGCAAAGTAGCATCCAAGTTTCTTCGGAAAACAACTTACGCTAAGGCGCGTTTGAATATGCTGGTCACATCGCTCAGGTCACCGCTCATTCCTCCTGGAGAGGCGTTGAGGCTGTTACTCGGACCCACATAGCCGAAGTCTTGAAGGTACTTCTGAAAATATTGACACGATTTGTGGTTTGAGCTGAAGACGTCAAAAAAGCGACGCTGTATTCTTGCACAGAGAACTTTCTTATTATTGTATTAATCCGTGATTTACAACTTGAAGGATTTTAAAAGCGAAAGGGGTTGATTCTGAGAACAATTTTCTGGGTAGAAGAGTTGATGTCTTAATATTTTAAAATTTTTAGGGAGCTTTGAAACCAACATGCGAAAACAGGTCAACAAAAGTTTATTTGAGAACTATACAGGATTCTCAAGTATTCTCAGAGGATTCGGGTTCGCAAGGGAAGGGTAACAGGTTACAGTGGCGATTTGAAATAATACACATACCAGGGATGGAGCTAGAAAAGCTTAATCGAAATATGCGTTTCATATCTGCAGCGGACATCTGGGAACAGAGGTATGGGCCAATTTAACTTTGTCTTGTTTGTGCTCTGCTTGCGCTTGTAGAAAGCCAATTACAAAAGCCGACTTTAAGTAGACCACAAACACCGCCGACGACCAAGAGTAGGTGACGCAGTGGATGGAGAAGCATAGTGGTGGGAAGCAGGTGGTATGTAGATCGACTTCCGGTACAGGATTCTTACACTGCTTAAAGGGATCCGACACGATCAAGCTCTCCTTGTGAATTCGAATCTGAAAACAGAGCCAGGAAGGAGAACAGATTTATAGGCACCATTGCACTTTAAGATCCAGCGGTGGGAAATTTTCTTGGCTCAAACCTCGGTCGGGGATGTGCTTGTGAACAGCATGTAAACCATTCAAATAAAAGGTATGAAGGCTCGTTTTATCGCTTACTTCAGACCAGCCTTAGTCTACCGCACAACCAATGGTCCTAGCAGAAAATGGAAAGCTCTAAGAAGGACGAAAGAAGAGAGTGCAGGTCAAGGCAACAATTTTACTGTCATCTAGGATACAAGACTAGAAGTCATTGACGGTCACCTAATGTTCTTCTTACTTGCTCGATTTTTTAAAACAAAATTCAAGGATACCAGAGAAAGAGGGTGACAGGGAATCAGTGGACAGATGAGTTCTGCATCTTCTTCGGTTCGTATTAGACATTAAAACCCATATTCGACCTCTCGGCGAATGCGAACTACCGTTTTTAATCCAGCGCTCAAAAAAGACATAGATCTCCTTGAGGGTGTAGAAAACAATTTCACCAGAAAACTTTTTATGAGATGTAGTGGGCTCGAATACCGCCTTATTCCTAACAGTGTTGATAGGTGCCTGGTGTGAAAACTGCATTCTCTTCATAGTAGAAGGATCCAAAATGATTCGGTCATGGCTTTCAAAATTCTGACTGGCAAGACCCCACTCAAGCCTGAATGTTTCTTCAAATTCTTCTCATCTCGATCTGATTTAAGTTATTTCATACGACACTCATGTTTATGTGCGTCTCTAGGTAAAGATAACGATAAAGACAAGGTCGGTGTTCAGCAATTACCAGAAAAAAGCCTAAATCTGTGGCGAACAGAGTGACATTGCTAGAAGCCGTTCCTGTTTCCTGGAAAGCGAAATGCTTCAGAGTTGACTTACCTTTGCCTTTTCGTCCGAAACAGGGACTGCTCTCGACGACAACGACGCTGATGATGCTCTGCTGCCGCTGCCGCCACTGCTGCCGCTGCTGCTGCTGCCGCTGCTGCTGCTACCACCGCCGGCGAGCTTGGAGATGAAGTCGAAGAAGCCGGCGTCGACCAAGGCTACCAGTATGAGTACTACCCAGAAGCAGAGCCACCGCATCTGAAACAGACGTAGCCCTGAGTATTCTGGGATACGAAGTGATCGGCGGTGAAAACGAAGTGCTAGAAGGATGTTTCTATCTTGTGCGTTCTTTCGTTCTTTCCTCAATCTGCTGAAACTTTATGTGTACATTTATTGAAACAAGTATAATAGTAAGGACTCAGAAACTAAATCAATAAACTGAAGAATTTCTCACGAAACAGTCTTATTTATAATAACAAGTTTAATTCATAACGTTCTGTGCAAGTTGTTCACTGTATCACGTTTTGGATGAAAAAAAATGAAAAAAATTCGTCTTCCTCCCCTTCTTCTTCAGAAAACGAACTGTAGAATCGCTTTGAAAAAAGCAATATTTCCATGGAAGAAGTCGTTTGGATAACCGTTAAAAAGCCAATCTCAGCTCTAATCTTCTGTGCTAAAATGGGTTTGCGTCACTTTTTATGTATATCTTTATATTTATTACGTTGCGAAAGATAGGTGTGAGGTAGAAGTAAATCAACACAAACAAACAAAATAATAAATATCAGAAAAACAGCACGACAGCAACAGCAAGCAAGATCTGGGTGTAGTCAATCTCCATGAGCGGAGTCCGTCAAAGTTAAGAAATATTTTTGATACAAACCGCTTGAAGTGGCATAGCTTTTGCTGATCTGACATCCGTCTTTCGTATTACGCCGGTGAACGGTAAGTTACAGTAGGTAGGGGTAACTAACGAGGTAAGGCCAAGGTCTCCATTTTCGTCTATGGGGGTTTTGGGAGGTTGACCACGAATCTGTCCCTTGTTTGACAATTTAGGATAAAGGATAAAGGACGGCGTTACTCAATCCCTTCTGGGATGCACCAGCGCATTCTACTTCTACATACGGGATGTCATGGAGGCGACCTGAATGCGTATTTGGCCATACAATGACTTGCGGTGGCCAGCCGATGAACAAGTCAGCGCTTTATCCTTCCCAGACAAGTCTGGTACCAATTCACCGAACCCTGGAGGGATGGAAGGCTTGGTTGGCCTGGGCGGGAAATCCGAACCAGAAACCTGGTATCGGGTGCACGCGACAGTCGCGCATCCTCCGACTGCGCTACACGCGCCCATTTGACAATTTAGAGTAAAATAAATCTGTAATATATTGCAGAGAGCCAAATGGTAAAGGAAGAAGCGATCATGAGAAAATGCAAAAATAATGGGTAGCAAGGAGTCGAACACCTGGCCTAGCGCCTGTGAAGCAGCATCGCTCCTGCTGAGCCACCGATTTGCCAGCAGCATAGGCTTTCGTCACGTCCCATCAGTGCGCATGTATGCCGTGGGCACGCGCTACTGTACCTCACCTACAAGGGCCTGTAGCTCTTTTGGTTCAAGGACTCAGCAATAGCGAAGCGTGTTTTTCTGCATAGGAAAGGTGGAGTTTCTTGAATTTTTCTGGTTCACAATCTTGAGTCGAAAAATGGAATAGTTATGAGTTGCTCCTCCTAATAAATAAATAGATAAAAAGATGGGAGTGGATGCACCTTAGTTTTCATGTACTTTTAGGTTTTTAATTCAATATTGGGAACCAATGATGTTCGACTTCTGAAGCACATATTCCATCAAACATTGACGATTCTGTTCTCTTTAAAAAGCTGAGAGCTTTTAGTCTTCTAAATACTGCACAGAGCTGTTAGAAGGATGTTTAGTTTCAATCGAAACTCTTGCAGCAGGCGGGACTCGAACCCGCACCTCCTGCGTTCCAGGATGCTACGCCTTACACCACTGCCGCCGTTTGACCGAACAGAACATCCACGATATCTTCCTAGCAATCTCACCTATCAGCGCAAAAATTTTGATTGCAACTAAGCATCTATCTAACAGCTTCTCTCTTCTATAACAGCCGCTCCAGGCATGAGCAAAAATTCAAAACTGAACAGAGCCATCAGATTTTTGTGGACGGTCAATGCCTCCTTCCAATCCATTGAAAAAGACTTTCAGAATGTTCACAAAAACCCCACCGATAAAGATCTGCCAGCACGGTGAGATCTCATTGACCTCTTTTACGTACAGTTCGCACAGATTTATATTTGCAACCTTCTCTGCTTCTCTAATTGCTCAGCTGCTGAAAATGAGCTGAACGTTTTTCAAAAACCTACTGATACATATCTAAATTAATGGATCAGACCTCCATCTATATCCCTTGTAAGTTGTAGTTATATTTGATTTTAGAACCCGACCCTTATTCAGTTGGGATAACCATTGTTCACACACGATACTCTAAAGACATGCTCTGATACACCATTGCTCGCGTGTCTCCACTTCGAGCAGACAGATTTTTATATTTACGAATATCGAGAGCCTTTCATAGATATGAATGTCTTAGAATACCGACTCAAAGTGCTAAATGTTTTTTTTGCAAAATATGCTACACTTCACCCCTGCTTCTGGGCTTAGTAGATCCTTTAAAATAAAGTTAAAATGGTTCACAATAGGCCCTGAAAGTTGTCCCTTGATTGTCCTGTAAACAGTTTACCGGCAACGTTTTCACTCAAAGTGGTCAGTCCGAACTTCAAAAATTGCTAAGCATCCTTATACGAAGCTCATCTGGGAAGCCATCAATTACGGCACTTAGAAACGATTATATGAATAACAACTTCTACGCTTAATGTTTTCTTTTCATATCGTTTTTCGCTATTGCAACTTTAGAAGCAGTTGTCACTGCACGATGACAGGTTTGATCGATTTGATGTTTATTTATGCAAGCGTAATGAACATAAACAGAAGCGCAAATGTTGTCACAGGACGTTTTGTTGCGATCAAAACTCTTGCGCCAGACGGGAATCGAACCCGCACCTTTTGCTTTCCGGGTAGCACTGCTACGCCTTACACCACCGGCGCTGTTTGACTGCACATAGCATCCGCGATATCCTCGATGTCTTTCAGCAGAAGCATAAATATATTCGGTCAGAAAATAAGCCTCGCTGTATTTTAAACATTTTTTTTACGAATTTTCGCTGAAAGCCTTTTGCATAATGTCCTACATCAGAAAGTATGGTTCGTTTTATTCCATTTCGATTTTGTTCCATTTTTAATTCATTACAGTGGAAATTCATAAAAAAGAAAAATGACCTTCGGCGACAGGTGCTTCTTTCTGTTATGTTTGAATTTTCTCACGAATCATTCAAAAGTGGATAATTTGCTCTATAGGGACTAAAGAGCAAAACATACCTTCTGATAGAAGGAAGCATTCTCTTTAAAATGAGGTACCACACTGTGCGAAGAAAATTGGCAAAGGTAATTTTTCTCAATTTTAACGTTTCGCGGAAAAATGGCAAAAATCAGCATGAACAAGTAAATCCGTTAAACGCTTTAATAAAGCAAAACATTCTGAACTGAACAACGTATAACTCTGTCCAAAAAATCAACCTAAAAATAGGAGATGTTGGTAAAAAATATGTCTTTTTGATACCCCACATTGATACATTGATAATTAACGAAATTCAAAACAAACAAAAGAAACCACCACAATATCTTGCAGAACAAATAATCGCATTACAAATGATGTATAGCGTTGTGCAAAAAATCTCAAACTTAGGTGGTGAGAAGGAGCTGTCGGAGGAGGTATTTTTTTACCTTCACTTTATTGACCTAAGCTTGTTCAGTAGTCGAAAGAGAAACATATTTTCTGTGTGTTGCTTGTGTATCGTTGAAGTATGTTCTAGTACGCCACGGATTTTTGCAGAAGCTTTCATTCATATGGTTTCATCATTATTACGTCTGAAATGAATGCATAAATAAATAAGTAAAGGATATTTTACAGAAGACAGTGAGTAAAAACTGGCTCTAAAAGGGAATTTTTCAATCGATTCCTGATTTGGTTTAGCGTATTCGAGGTAGGCAGTCACCTTAAAGACCAATATGGATAACGTCGAGCTACTCAAAACCTTTGCATCGGTCTTTTTCTCTGTAAAATACTGAAGAAGGAACAAGTTTGCAGAGTTTGGTCCTTGAAACGTGCGCTTGATTTTCCTATCATATAGCCACCCTATTATCACTCGAAAGTGGAGCCAGCGTTCAGTATTACTCATCTGTTTACAATCTCCGTGGTGCCTACTCAGGTCTGTCTACTCCGGTACTCAGATTTGCAGAACACCGACGATAAAACACTGACTTGTTCATCGGCTTGCCACAGCAGGTCATCGCATATACTACACATTCAAGTTGCATCTACGACAATCCGCATAAGTAGAATACGTGGCGCATCCCTAAGCTAATTGGTCAACGCCTCCTTTACTCCTTTATCCTTTAGTGGGTTAGGAAATCACTTAAAACAAGGATTCAAAAAAGGCATGTATGTATAAGAAGTCAGACAATCCTGAACTACAAGACTAGATGTAAATGAAGTCAACGCTACAGTTATGCAAACATCTCTTCAAGGCTGGAAAACGTATGGCGCAATCTTGTCATCCAACACAATAGAAGAGGAGCGCATGTTTTCACTTGCTTCGAAAAATTATTTCGCAAAATATTACCCATTAAGTCTATCCATTTACTAGGTTCTAGGACTGCTTTAGTCTTCCTGATTCTACTGGAGCAGGAATGGAATGTACGATCAAGCTCGCAACGGATGTACCCATGTGCCCGTATCTAGTATTTGAGAACGACGAGCTAATCAGCAAGTTTTTTGGACAAAAAAGCGCCGGGAATAAACAAGAAGTGATCGATACTGCTTAAGAAACGTGAAGTGAGTTGCTGCTGACAAAGCGGGTGTTACCGAAGGCCGGTTTCCGCTGGTGTAACACGGCTCGGTCGTCCGCCGCCGCTGTCGCCTTCGCCTCCAATGGCGTCAGTTCGCCTAATAGCCACCACCTTGCCCTGAGATCGGGAACCATCTTACACTTCCGCCTGTGGATTACTCATCGAGGAAAAGAACAGCACTCAAAACGAAAGTCCGCACAAAAACGTGTGAACGGCAGAAGTGCAGTGCGAATCACAATCGTTAGGGTCCACCCTGGAGGGTCCCTCTTATAAGGGAAGAGTCTGAAGCGTATGTCTGAACGGGGAGAGCGAGTCATATAGGAAGAATCCCCACCCCTCAGTTAGTATAAAATGTGTTTCTTTTTACGTCGAAAGAAGAAGGAGTACGAGTCCTTGAAGTTACCATGGAATCGGTGCCTCACGTGTTCGGGGGTCTTGTACGCCTTTGGGCAAGCGGCTCGGAACGCAGCGGTAGTGACGTTGCTTCATGCGTGGGAGGTCGGGGATTTGATTCTCCTACGCAGCTGTGTTTTTGCATTTCGTTTGATTGGTTGAGATTTGAAGGATTTTGACGTCTATACCACTTTCAGAGGTTTTCGCCTAATTTAAACCAATCTTAAAATTTTTTAACCAAAGGCCTTGTTAGACCTTTCAGGGTAAAACTATCTTATTGAAGAAAATTCTCGATAGAAATATTTTGAAAAAACTTGGACCTTTGGTTTTTCATTTTGCTAAAGCCTTGAACAGCTGTTATATGATAGAAGATAGAAGCTGTTAGAAGGATGTTTTGTTGCGATCAAAACTCTTGCGCCAGGCGGGACTCGAACCCGCACCTTATGCTTTCCGGGCAGCGACGCTACGACCTACACCACCAGCGCTGTTTGACTGAACGGAACATCCACGATATCTTCCTAGAAGCAATCACAAATTAGACCTTTAGTATTCTACTGACATTGTATTTCGTTCACAGTGTATAGTTGTGGATTTGAACATGTGTTGAAAAATCGATAATTAGCATGACCCAGAGGCTCTTTAAAAACACTGGACGCGTTACTCGGTACACTGTTGAGCAAATCATTAACGAGCTTCCAAATGATTTTCCGACGTTTTCTTTTTTTTGGCCAAATTTTGCTGCTCAGTACTTCTTTCCCTCAGGCTGCTCAGCAGTTTTCAGCAACCGTATTTTTCCATAATCACGCACAACAACACGCGTTACATTACGTCGTCTACACACCTTCTGACGACTTCTGAATTCGGACCTCATCCAGCGACGCCGTTGGCGCCTGTTGTGAATCCAGACGCTCGTTGTACATACCGATTAGATGTCTTTCGAATCCGGACGCCTCACACTCCTTCATTCTTTCATTACTGGACCCCTTGCTAATCCACTCTTAATGGCCTTATTGGTAACCCTACCCATTCGCCTCCTATCCCACCCCTGAGCCACTTCCTTGTTATTCCTGGTGACCCCCACCTATTGATCCTTCCTTTCTGGTTGCCGTTCCCCACATCCCAGAGGTCCCCCTTACTGCCCTCCGCCTTAGCGCTCATGGCAGACATCTTCTCAATCACAAAAAAGCACGCAGTTTATGTCAGGCAGGAAGAGATTGCGGTTCCCCTGCTGCAGGAGCTCCCCATTTTGTGTGAAAAATGTTGCCCGCATAGGCGTACGGTGAGGCGTTTCCCACATAGGTTAAGTCACTCAAACGGCATCGACATGTAACCCAATTATATAGTGGTAGGTAGCTAGAAGATGTCGTAGAAGACGGATTGCACGACTGAAAGACGCCTGGCCGCGCAACGCAATCATTGATCACAGATTCTGAAAAATCTAGGGTGTTCAGGGTAGGATGAGTTCAGTAACTCATTTTTCGTCATTTGCTTGTGACCTCCACACCGAATCGGGGTATCAGATAGATTCGTCAACTTACAACTTATGTTTTTTAATTAAATAAACATCTGCAAAGAAGACGTTGCAATCGCTGTTTGAAATTGCTAGGCGAGTAAGTGAGTCAGTTCTGAAATGCAATACAGATTGTAAGATCACGGTGAAGAACCGATGATACACACTAATACATCATTATATTCCAAGGCGAGAAAAGGAAACCAGAGCTGACTTTTGTGGGAAACGAAAACACGCTGGTTTGGAGGATGAGTAACAATCCGGTTCTTGTTTCGGACACTGCGGTGTTATTTGATCGTCAAAACCGGTTTTCCATTGTGGAAGTGGTAAGAAATTCCACAGCTTCTTCCGCATATCTAGGAGGGACTGCCTCCACAAAGGAGGGACCTCTGTCCTCTTTCCAGCTCGTCTTATATCTATGCCGGCCTACAATATGAACTATGAGTGCCAATGGCTAATTCCTTACTCCTGGATATTTTCTGCGATAATTGACGTTTTAAGTAAAACGCTTTGCCCCTATAGTGGATGAAGTCCTTAAGAACCACCTGAGCTAAAGTACTTCTTGAGGTGGGTGTTAATTGTGTTGATATTGAAGACATTCCACGTTGTGTGTTGTATTTGTAGACTCTAGGGCAGCGTGAAGCATCAGTAAACGCTACGAAATTTATTTGGAATGATTTCATCCATCTGCTTCATAAATTGACAAGTGCCCCGACACACCTAACGGCGTGTCTCGCAATTGCGCGCTTCGCGCGACTTTGCAGCATCACTGACATGCGGAAGGTAGTTTTTGTAAGACATAAAGTTCGCTAACATCTAGGATATGGTGCGTACTTTATCGGCATAAAGCAGTTCACCACTTCGGTACCTCCAGCATGGGCATTTTCTCCGGACCGGCCAGTATCGTCATTGGTTTGAGCTGCGCAGTACTTCTGTCCCGCAAGTTGCTCCTCCGCAACCGTTCTCATGCTCAACAGCTAGCCTTTCCAGATATGTCTACCGAAGCCAGGTTCCCCATCACTCGCTTCTTCTTACTCGATCTAAATAATTGCTGGTCCGCCTTTTCTGGTCTTCCCTCCCCTTCTTTAGTACCTACCTTCCTGATCCCAACTACTGCCCCACTTCTTTGTTTTCACTATTGTTTCCCCTACTGGTCTCTTCTTGCTGGACCCCGTCCTCGCTTCTCCTCCGGGTTGTTCCTTTCCTTCCTGGTCGCACTCCTGGTTCACCCTAGAGGTCCCCCTTGCTGCCGATCTCCACCACACCCTTAGTGATCCTCCCATGTTGATGGCAGACGTCTGCGACACCTATTCAGAATCAGGGCACTTGCTGCGCGACGTAGATAGCCCGTCTTCTGGATTCAGAAGCTCAGAAGACCCGTATTCCAAATCCAGAAGCTCCAAAAGCGCGCACAGTCCCGCTGTGTCGAGCATGAAGAGGCTATGCATATGGCAGATTCCTTGTTCTCCGTATGAATTCCCTTACGGCTCCTTTCTTGTTGGTCCCCCGTCCTGCTCCCGCCTCCAGGTCCCTTCTTCCAGGTAGATTCCTCCTCCTCGGAATTCTCCTTACTACTCTACCCCAACTAAGTAGCCCTCCCACGTTCACGACACGATGACGGCGAGCGACCGCCCATTGCGCAACATCGGTGTCACATCTTCTAAATCCGGTCTACGGTAATGGATCCCCTTGCTGATCCTCCTTACTGCTCCTACCCCCTTTCCCCTGATTAGTAACTCCCTACTGGCCCTCCTTATTGCTGAAACCCCTCTTGGTGCCACCCCTGGCCGTCTTCATTGTTCCTCTATCGACCTCCCTCCCCATCCCGATGCCTCCTCCAGGTCGCTCCCTCCTGATCTCGAAGTCCCCCTTCAACTCTTGCCCCTTTAGTGGTCTTCTCATGCTAACGGCACGAAGCCGGCTTCTGAATCTGGATGTTCTGAAACGCGCGTAGGTGCCGTTGTGCTTCCCCTGCTGCAGCAACATCCCACGTTCAATAGAAAATTTTGGCCGCGCTGTAGATGATGAGGCGTATCTCATTCAGGTTAGATCACTCGACCGCCCCCGCTGTGGATGATGCGGCGTATCCCACTTAGGTTAGATCACTCAAACGTCATCTACCGCTAACTCAATTATGTAGTGGTAGATTTCGAGGGCATACCACGGATGGGGACCAAACCCGTCACCGCCTGCCTGCAAGGGAAGACCACTACCACTGCTCGCAACCACAACTCTCCGCCAGTCGCTTCATCAGCGCAGGCGATATGCAGGCGACAACGTCCCCGGCCAGTACTCGTTAGGAGATCCATTTAGCAAATTTGGAGGACATGTTTGTAATCGGCGTTTCATGCTCTTTCACATAGCATAGGCCTTCTTCCAACGTTCCTCGGGAAGCTGATGGCATTCCCTAGTGAGAGGAAATATTGATATGTTACAGTATTGTTACAGTATCCGTAATCGATGTAGGACACGTTTTCTGATTGACATCTGCGACACATCTTCTGGATCTTGACGCACGTTGTTTGTCTCCCCTTCACTCGTTCCCTCTCTCCGCCCCCCCCCCCCTCCTTGTTGGTCCTCCTTACCGGTCCACTTTAAGTGGTTCCTTTTACTGGTCCTCCGTTAACTGGTCCTACTCTACTGGTCCATCCCCTTATTGGTCCGGCTTAGCGGTGTTCCTTCACTCTACGAGTTCTGAATCCCGACGTATGTTGGACAACGTCTTCGGCACGTCTTCTGAATCCCATCGTTCAAAAACGCCTCTGTTGCCACTGTTTTAAGCACCAAAAGCCTTCGCGCGCCATCCCGCTGGCGCATCATCCCGTGTTCGATGAAAACGCGATACTGCGAGGCGTGGAGACATTGCCCAAACGTCATCGACAGACAAACTCTTCCATACACAGGTAGTGAAGTGATAGTGATAGTGAGTGTGATAGCAACTCTGACTGTTCCTTACATTGCACTTGTTCACGGCAGCGATATTTTCTGCCTTTCATACAATTTCAATACGATAAATCAGTCAACGCACATGCAATACGTGACCTCGAAGACACGTGTTCAGGATCCAGACGCTCAGCAACGCGCGCTTTTGCCGCTGTGTCAAGCTGGAGGAGGCTAGACTTCCTCTGCAGCAGCAGCCCTCGCGCGGGCAAAGCTTTTCGTTCAACATGTATTCTGAATTACTGAAATTTGAATGCGGCCGCTCGGACGTCTCTGACACCTCTACTGAATCCAAACGCTTGTATAGCGACATAGGGGACACTCGTGAATTGACACACTTAGAAACGTGGGCAGTTACCGATGTGTCAAGCAGGAGGCCGCACTTCCACTGCTGCAGAAGCGTCCCATATCGATTTCTGAATTCCAATGTGCGCTGTTGTGGCATAGATGACACCTCTTCAGAATTGAGACAGTTGTTGCGCGACGTAGAGGACCGTCCTCTGAATCCAGAAGCCCGGAAGCGCGCGCAGTTGCCGCTGTGTCAAGCAGGAGGAGGCTGCACTTCCTCTGCAGCAGCAACATCCCACGTTGAACGGCAAGGATTGCCCGCAAGGGATACGAAGAGGCGTACCTCGCTCGGGCGAAGTTTAAAGCAACATGGTATGCTGCTGAATTCTAAAAGCGGCCGCTCGCCGTACGACGTCAGTGTCATCCAAGATCGTCCTCTGAATCTATACGGTTTTTGCGTGACCCACTCAGAAATTTTTGGACAACTTACATGCTCGATTAGTGTTAGTCATTGATTTCTTCAAGTAAGGAAAGCGCAAGTTGCAGGTAACTTGAAACAATGTCGCGTGGAAGTAAAAAAAAATTTGGGGCCCCGGGTGGGCCTAGATTTGCAAACTTTCAGGCAACATGCAAGTAGCTTACACTAAGGTAGCAGTAACTTACGTTAAGGTCACAAGTAACTTACAGTTTTCCCGGGACTTAAATTTGCAACCTGTAAGTCAGTCAAATAGATGATTGAAGAATTTAAGCGATCGTTGAACAACACGCGTTAATCGTTTCGTCATCTATAACCACTTATTATTAGTTATACACTAATACACCAGTGGTAACGAAAACTTCCATAATCATAAATTGCATGATCATAATCATAATCATTAATTTTTGATAGCATATAAATCATATGTTCGCCCTCTACTAGAATACGGTACCACAGTCTTTAGTCTCCTTTGAAGAGTAGTATACAAAGGCTTGAAGCAGTTCAAAATGGTTTCACTAGGAAACTCTGGATACGCTTATATGGGTATGATTCCACCACCATACCTTCTGCCTCTAATCGCAAAATTTTTTTCAAAATCTCCAGTCTTGAGACTCGTAAGAAACGGAATGACCTGCTCATAGTTTCAAAATGATGACTGAACTGGTAGCACTAAAGCTTGATGAGTTCTACACGCTACAAAATTCCAACCCAAGAGGTAGCCAGAGGAAAATCCATTTCTCCAAGGCCAAGAGCCCCATCCGTGCTTCGTTTTTCACCCAAAGGACCGTCTCTGAGTTTTAATACTCTCAAAAAATATGCGCTCCCTAATTCATTAGCTCAGTTTAAAAGGCTCGTGGACAGGTATCTCCTAGAGTAGCTAAGTAGTTATTATGCGTTGTGTTGTAGGGTTGTTTTTCTTGTTGTTGAATGTTTTGTACTTCACTGCGTGTAATTGTATCTATTTCCACGTCTAAATGAATAAATAAATAAATAAATAAATAAATAAATAAATAAATAAATAAATAAATAAATAAATAAAGTGACTATATGATACATAGGTGACAATTTTACAAAGTGTTTGCAATGAAGACCGACTGCAGTACAACAGCGGCTCGCCTCTTACATGGAATAGGCCCTCAGCAGCCGCAATAGGGATAATAGTAATTGCAACGGAAGCAGAGTGATTGGCATACCCGACACACATGGTAAGCGATAACAAATGAGCCATCTCTATCTCTGATCCCGATATCTTCCTCACATCAGAAGGGGAACATAGAAAATTCTTCACGTATGTCTGTGAACGAGCCTTTGTAACATCTCTTCCAACTGTGCTCTGTGGTCGTTGTTCACATAAAGGAAAGATAGGAGCTTAAGGCTGTTTCCAAAGTGAAATCTCAACCAAGCGCAAAAGAAAACTACCATATATACACACATCTAGAATACACCCCACAACAACCTTGCAAGAACATCTTCAGTACTCCTTCTTGGAAGCAATGCATGTAGTCCATATCATTTTCCAACAACGGAATGAGCACAGAAAATGGAGAAGGTCCTAAAAAGAATCACCAGGTATAGAAGATCCGAATAGCCTATTAAATATTAGCTTATTGCAGCATATCATGAAACCCATGTTTCTCTTCATGGCTATACCTTATGCAGTCTTCTGCTCCTCTTAAACCAAAGCGTCCTTGCGGCCTGGTCATTCGTCTTGAAACAAGACTATATACACCAGGATGGTAGCAATTATAGCATCCATTCATTCCCTTTCTCTAGCCATGAGCGGGCGGTTGCCGCGTCGATCTACTGCCGGTGAACCGTACTTGTCACGTATTTACTATTCTTCTGAGTTTGTGCTACCGTATTCATCGAGGAAGTGAGCTGTGCTGTGGCACGGTGCGCCGTCTGAAGGAGAAAAGCCACCAGCTTAGGTGAATCCTTCCTACTTTCGTTCTTTATCCTGCCGCTAGAGCGACATATCGATCTTCCTTCTACCAGCTAAGTTTCTGGTGGCTGAGAAACTATTATCTTCTGAAGTTCAGCCATCTGATTCGGTGCATTTTTCTGCTTGAGCTTCTACAGTTGAAGGATGACCACTCTCCTGTCTTCTCGTTCTACTCAGATGCATCGACAACCTTCAAAACGCCAGTACATTGATTTTGCGACGACGCCATCGAGCTCTGGTGATCTCGACGACCATGTGCAATCAATTTTGAAGGACGACTCTATTCCAGCACATCTGAGAACAGTGATCACTTTTTATTGGAAGATAAGAAACAGCTACAAACCATGATGGAACAATGTCGTGAGATAATTGATACTATCGCTTCGTTAAGGGATGAGATATCAGTGCTTAAGAATTCTTTGAGTTCATGCTCTGCTCTATCCCAAACATCTAGCCAGGCTATGGATACCAATAACTCTGCCTCTTCTCCTCCTACTTCCATCCAGCCGTCTGAGGAAATAGAGCGTAGACGAAGTGTTGTGATTGCCGGTTTGGGCAATAGCTAAGCAGAATTGTGCTCCATTCACGTTCTCCACGATTTCAGTGTCGTCCACAAGGCCTATGTCATACCATCGCTCACCTCGAGCGAAGCCTAATGATAAGCTCCCACATCGATCGCGCGAAGCGATAAGTCGATATGGCAGCCTATCACTAGGCTTCGCTCGGGGTGAGCGATGGTATGACATAGGCCAAAAACCGTGGACTTTTTAACTATCGATTGTTCTACGTTATCCGTTTATCGTCTTGGTCGTTTCAATGCTAACCACCAAAGACTGATCAAGGCAGTTTTACCGGCTTCATTCTTCGCCAAGATGATGGTTCGTCGGGCCCCACGTTTGAGGCACTTTATGGTTGCTGGCTTGTTCATCAGACTGTCGCTCTCTAAACCTGAAAGGGATCGCCTGAGGGCAGAGCGGGCAGCGCGACGAAGCCATTCACAACCATCACCTCTACAGGCCCATAGCTCCAGTTCTTCTGCAGCTAGCAATTCTGATGCTAGCAATTTTAATGTCTCAGATTACCTAAATGCCTGTCCTCCTAGCTCGTTAAACAATTAAAACATCTCCGGCTTCCAGGTGTGAATACTCAATGTTTTTTGACCAACATTCGTTTCCTGCTTGAAAATCTGAATCCGCCTAAGTCTGTCTTGGGAACGAGGTCCTTTGACATTATTGTTTTGACTGAGACCCTGCTTTCTCGTACCTTTAACGTCGACTGCGTGCTCGGTGGACGACAAAACCAGGTATAGGTTTTCCGTTGCGACCGTCAAGGTAAAAAAGGTGGTGGGGTAGCTTGTTTTCTGAAGAAAACGCTTCTTCACTTGTTTGTATTCCAGATGTCCGTTCCTAATGGCTACGAAATTCTTTGTTGTGATGTCACAGTGTGTGCGGCTACTATCCGCATTTTAGTCCTTTACAGAGCTCCGTGTTGTCCTTCTGCTATGACAACACAAATATTCAAAGCAATTAGCGATCTCATTTCTTGCGAACATTCCTCCATTGTTATGGGTGATTTCATTCTTCTAAATATTACATGGTCTGCAACCAAACCAAATGCTAGTTCTTGTCAATCTAAAACTTTCTTGAATTATGCAAATCGCATTCTCTGTCACAGCTTGTTAGTGAACAAACCCTCGGTTGTAACGTGCTTGCTCTTGTCCTCTGCAATTGTAGCACTATCATTAATGACGTATCGGTGGGACCGCCTGTTGGTGCCAGCGATCACGCAGTAGTCTCATTCAAGATTAATATCGCAAAAGATCCAGTTATCCTTACCAGCAAGCGTGATTTTAAAGCAGCGAATTTCAGTGCTATTCAAAACAACTTGATAAACGTAGATTGGTTCGGTTCCTTTAATTCAGTTGAAACAGTCGATGGAAAATGCAAATTATTTATTGCCATACTATCCCACTGTATCGATCTATTTGTACCTCTTCGGCGGATACCGTTTTGTCGTGCCCATCTTCCTCAGTATCTTAATCTCCTCTTGAAGAAGAAAGCGATAGCTTGGGATATGGCGTCGAAATTTGGAACCGATGAGCAGTGGATGATTTATAAACAACTTAACCGGAAATTCTTACATAAGCTGTGGAAATATAATTGCGCCGTTGAAAGCAAAGTAGTTCGGTTAAAGGCAAAGTTCGCTTTTTATAAGTTGTTGAACTCTAGACTGCGTTCCAAGCCTTCTTTAACTACGCTCGTAACAAAGAACGGAAACGTGATTCCATGTTCGACTGTCATTGAATCTTGGCATGATATTGATCAGTATGAATACCCAAGTGATGTAGCTGACGAGCCAAGATTAGTATAGATCCTTTATTCCGGCTAACGTTTCGGCGTAACCGCCTTCTTCAGAGCCTGGGAAAGTGATTAGAACCAATTGCGAAAGAGCTGAACTATTAGCAGATACGTTTGCATAATCGTTCTCACCTGATTCTCAACCTACTGTATCAATGGAGCAGCAGTTTCCTATGATGTCTGATTCAGCTTGGTTCCGCGCTGAAGAAATTTATAACTTTCTTCCAAGATGGCCACCGTGGTACTCTTTGACACCTGATGGAATTTTTTAAAGTTTTCTGAAAAACGTTGTTCATATTATAGCTACTCCTCTGGAGCACATCTTAAACTTGAGTTTTATGCGAGGTGAGGTGCCTGGAAGGTGGAAACTGTTCCTTGTTGCCGCAGTTCCGAAAAAGGCCCCTCTATCATCAGCTGATAATTATAGACCATCAAGTATTACTTCAATGCTCTTCTGTCTTTTCGAGAAAATTCTAAGGAAGTTCATCTTGAGTCATCTTTAGGAGCACTCTGTAATATCTCCTTACCAGCATGGTTTTCAAAAAAGGCATTTCAACTGTCACTGCTATACTCCAATCTCTTAATGACTGGACCTCCTCTCTTGATAAAGGTCAGTGTTTTGATAGTGTTTACCTCGACTTCTCTATAGCGTTTGATAGAGTCTCGCATTCCAAGCTAGTTCAGAAACTTGTCGTTGTTGAGATACACCCGCAAATAGTAGCCTTGTTAAAGGAGTTCATCTCTGGTAGGACTATGGTCGTTAGAGTCAACAACTCGTTTTCCAGTCCGCGATCAATTCTAGGTGGTGTCTCCCAGGGCGGTGTTTTATCTCCGGTTCTATAACATTTATACATTTGAACTTCCTTTCCTTATTACACCTTCTGGTGTTAATTGCGTTGCTTTCGCTGATGGCATCAAGCTTTACCATAACATTAGCTGCACCAGTTGTTGTGATACGTTACAGCAGTCCATCTCGCTAGTCCAAAAATGGGCGGAATATTGGAGTTTACCCTTATCAAAGAAAAAGACAAAGTTACTGCGTGTTGTGGTTAATCATCAAAGGGCGGGGGGCTCTTTGATTATCGCATTGGTGGCACGACCATAGAAGGGGCTGATGAAATAAATGACCTTGGGTTATTGGTCAAAAAAAACTCTGCTTTTATGCCGACTGTGAGCGGATAGTGGCCAGGGCGCACTCAGTGATACATCAACTTTTCAAGGCTCTTTCAACCAAAGATCCCTCCATACTTATTAGAGCCTATAAGTCATACATAAGACCTCTAATTGAGTACGGCACTGTTGTTTTCAATCCCCAGAAAAAATTGTTGATAAACTGAAAAAACTGCTGAACAGTCAGTTTCACGAGGAAACTTTTTATAAGGATGGTTGGGTTCTCCTATGATGCCATACATCGATAAAACGTTAGAAATTTTAATCTCAAGCTTTCCTCCTTGGCACACTGCGAAAAGAAATTTGACCTAATCATGCAGCATAAAATTCTGACTAGGGCCTCTGGTATTTCCCCTGAAGGGTTCCTGGCTGTGAGGTCGTCCACTACAAGGGGCGGTGCGTTAAAGTTGTGAAAAAAGCAAAAGCCAGGCTCAGTTGTAGGGTTCATTTTTAGTCAATAGGGCAACTTCTACTTGCATCAAAATTAGTAAAAATCGTCTCTTCCACATTCTTTCTACTCCTTCAAAAACATTATCGTGAAACATCTGGATCCGCAATGCTGAGCTTGTTGGTTGCTATATATGATTATTTTATATGTTTATAATGTTGGAAGACCAGCAGAACGGTCTTGCTGTACAAGAAGGGAGACGTGTACGACATTGGCAACTATCGCCCGATCTGCCTGCTGTCCGCAGTCTACAAGCTCTTCACTCGAGTGATCCTGAATAGGATTAGCAGAATGCCGGACGAAGGACAGCCATGCGAGCAAGCAGGATTTCGGAGAGGATTCAGCACGATCGACCACATACACACCATTACGAAGCTCATCGAAGTCTCACAAGAGTACAAGCTGCCGCTGTGCCTTACATTCATCGACCTGAAGAAGGCATTCGACTCCGGTGAAATTGAAGCGGTCATCGACGCCCTGCTCACTCAGGGTGTTCCTACTCAGTGCATCAGAGTCCTTCGAGAGCTGTACAGTAGATTCAATACCAAGATCTCACCATTCTACAACGACGTCATCATCGACGTAAAGAGAGGAGTTCGACAGGGGAATACCATATCCCCGAAGCTCTTCACGTTGACGACGAAAACGTCATGCGCGAACTAGAATGGGAAGACATGGGAGTGAAGGTCGACGGCCGGCAACTACATCATCTTCGCTTCGCTGACAACATCGTGCTCATAACACCGAGCATCAGCCAAGCGGGGCGAATGCTGGCCGACTTCATCGTGTATGTGGGATCGTTGGACTACAGCTGAATCTTACGAAGACGATGTTCATGAGGAACGGACGAGTTTCTGATTCCACATTCTCGCTCAAAGGAACGAACATCTCCGAATGCTCCAGCTACATCTATCTGGGTCGCGAAGTTAATATGGCCAACGACCTAGCGCCAGAGCTGAGGTGAAGGAAACGAGCGTCTTGTGGAGCATTCAAGAGCGTCAAAAAAATCGCGAAAAAGACGAAGAACGTCCAACTCCGTGCCCACCTATTCGACTCCACTGTTCTTCCTGCCCTAACATACGCCTCAGAGACCTGGGCTATGCGAAAGCAGGATGAAAACGCCATCAGCGTGGCGCAGCGTGGAATCGAGAGGACGATGCTCGGAGTGACACGACTCACGCAAGTGAGAAAAGGCCTTCAGAGTTCCGAGCCTCGCCGACGTTCGACGATCAGAGACGCTATCGCGTCTGCCAAGTTGTCGAAAATTAGGTGGCCGGCCACGTAATGAGCTTCGCAGACACCCGCTGGAGGAGAGCCGTCACCGACTGGATTGCGCGGGATGTCAAGAAAACACCAGAACGCCCACCAACGCGTTGGGCGGACTTCTTCGTAAAAGCCCTGAACGACCGCTATGACGCTCTTCGTGTCCCTCGAGCGAGGAGGATACATTGGAGCACTCTGACACGCGACAGGGACGAATGGAGACGCTGCTGGCGCCCGCTCGAGCAAGTCGATGATCAACGGGACGACAGGTGATACAGGTGATAATGTTACGTTCTTCTCTTAATATTTCTTCACCGCTTCTGGATTATTTGTTCTTTGCAGGTACAGAACATGTTAGCCAACATGGATTTCCATGGAATAAATAAATAAATAAATATCAACTGTAGCCGTTTGCTCCTTTGATTCGAAAGCTCTTAGCTATGGCCTAGAAAGGAAGAAATCGGCAAACTCCTTTGGCGACAAGCATTGATTTCTCTCCATCTCCTGGCCCACGACAGCGGCCTTCAATAAAACACGAACACTCCAGAGACTGTCACCATGTCTTATCGTTAAGGCGTTCGACAACAAGGTTTTCAGTTCTATAAGCTAACATGTGAACCTGTCATCTCGTTGTCAGTTTCGAATACAGAACCTATCGCCTAACGCCAAATTCCTTGCCTCCTTATGCGGAAATGTGCCGCTCGATGCAATAGTCCCGAAAAGGGTATTATGTGATTTTCTTCGCTTCACCTTCGGTGAGTCCATAACCTTCTTCTTCTTCAACGTTTGCTCCGCCTCGTAGCGGGGCCCGCTACTCTGGTGTCATGACGCCACCTTTCCCGATCCAGAGCTAGATCAGTGTGAACACCAGCAATCTTCAAGTCCGTATTTAACGTATCTAACCAGCGCTGGGTGCCCTCTAGGCCGCTTTCCTATTACCTTGAAGTTAAGACCTATCTTGCGAACGCTGTTTTCTTCTCCACGCAGAAGGCGGCCGACCATCGTAAACGAGCATCCTTGGACGCAAACGTCGGCACTAAAGAATTCTTAGGATGCACCAGGCCCTCCACCTCTAACTGCCAGCAATTTCATCGAGGCAGGTTTTTTGCGCCCATAGTCTGCATATGCGTCAAAACTATGAACAGTTCAATGTGTATACACAGATGTGTGCATGGTATAGTTTAGCGAAACTTGAAGGATGAAAGCTAGCGAACTTTTCAACTACGTCACCTGTATTCAAGTGATGAAATGCCTCACCTATCCCTTCTGGATTGAAATAGCTTTAATTGTTGCTCACAAACACTCTTATGATTGCGAAAATCTGGGGGATCCAATGCTGTGCCCAAACCTGGAGACTCAGTTAAATTATTGTTGGACCAGACGTTCAGCGGCCTAAGAGCCGCCAAACGTCTGGTAGAGGGCTTCACCCCCTAACCCTGAGAATAGAACACCCCGTATAGGCCTTCTTACTCGTGTTATAGTGAAAAACTGGTTCTAGAGGAAAGCGGGACAGTAGGGCACGATCTCGAAAACTGCTC
Organism: Heligmosomoides polygyrus bakeri; assembly: GCA_947359475.1. Classification (NCBI taxonomy): domain Eukaryota; kingdom Metazoa; phylum Nematoda; class Chromadorea; order Rhabditida; family Heligmosomidae; genus Heligmosomoides; species Heligmosomoides polygyrus. Next base: position 86,868,130 of record OX375868.1, on the reverse strand, counting down.
CTATGAAGCTAATCCATCCATTTACGCCAGAGGTACACATTCTCTACGTGGTGAGGAACAGATTGTGATAATCTTGTTAGAGCTCTATACCGCTAATTATCCGACGGCAATAATAATCCTCCGATTCCCGAAGTCATTCTCCCTACTCCCACCCCCCCCCCCCCCCCTCCTCGACAATACACAATACCCCCTTACCCATGTGCAGCCAGAGACAGGAAGAAAAATGTAGTGAACATCAGTCAGTAGTGAGAGTGAGAGGCATGTGCACGCACGTTCTCGCTGCCTTTCAAAGGTCATTTGGAAACCCAACGCATGCTTCGCAATGTTTGATCTGTAGCACATCTCTTGATCTAGACAACGTAGTACAATGTTTCTGTCACATACACGTTGGACGATAGTGAGAAGAAGTACTGGTCCGCCCTTCCAGGTTCCTTCCACTGACCCACTTCCTATTACTGGTCCACCTTTACTGGTTCTCCCTTTACCGCCCCTCCCCTTCACAGGACTTTCACACTTCACTGGTTCCCATTTACCCCCTTTTTGCCCCCTCTTACTGCCTCCCCTCACCTAAGTGGTACCCTTTATTGGTCCTCTTCACTGGGCCCCCATTAATGGTCCCTTCTTTACTGCCCCACCCCCTTCATAGCTCCCCATACTCAGACAATTGTTGGCGAGTAGCGCCGTAGGGCGCAACCGGGAACGCCCTCTTTTTACACTTGGCTAGAAATTGAGGATCTTAGCGATGGGCGGGCAATGGGCGGGCAATGGGTGGGGAATGGACGGGGTTTGTCCACTAAAACCTGGAAAATGTAGTCCCCTCCTGAATTTCGATGGCTTCCGGAGAGCCAAATTAGCGAGTCTGCATTTCCCCGTCGATTCGACGGAGAAGTGCAGACATTTGGGTAGCGACAAAATGACAAATACGGGGCGAGTAGTGATTTTGTGGGGCTAGAAAAAGGCCGATAGGGGGGCAAATCTGGACTTTCTCGGTCCGGCTAATTTGGGCGCACTGTAGCGCACGAGGTCCGCAGCCGCCCCCACGCAACACTGCGGACCTCGGGCGGCGCCAGAAAAGGACTAAAAGGGGCTATTTTAGCCCGGTTTAGCCCCCTCAACCCCTGATTTTCGGTGTACTGTAGCGGAGTAAGTTCGTAGCAGTGACGTCGCAGTCTTGCGGACAATAGGCGTCGCTAGAAAGTGCGTAGATGGGATATTGTACCCTCATTTTTGAGTTTGGGGTTACGGTAGCGGAGGCGGCGCGGCTCCGCTCGGGACCGCGATCACGTGACGCCGCGGACTTTCGAAAATTCGAGAGCGGTCGTACAGCAGCGGCGGACGGCGGCCTACGCCGAGCGGCGGTGGTGAGCCGTTTTTTCATACTTGATTGGGTTTTTTTGTTCGGCAACGTGTTCTGACGTTGCAGAACCGGTGAAGACGGGGGAGGAGGGAGGGTGGAGGGGTGGGAGGGAATGTTAGTTGAAATCTGTTGGGATTGCGAGTGCAAGTCGGGGGAAGTGAACCCTGGGGGGAGGGGTTCAAGCCTCGAACCTTTCCAAAAGAGGCTGCTTGGTCCCCTAAGGAGTCGAAAGTGGAGTACAATGTGTTCGTGAAATGCGTTGTGGCGATGGTTGTTTTGTGGAACCCTCGTTAAGCGAAGTCGAGTATCCCCTAGTTGGTAGTGGAGATCTTGGGAGCACTCCTCCTGACTTGCGCTCGCAATACGGCCGTTTGGTTGTATTGGAGTTCATCTATTGCTGTTCGTGATCAGTTTACATTGCACGGATTTCATTTGTGCGTCTCGAACTAATTATTTTTTGGATTTTGATTGTTTCTCTTTCATCGCCGTCCTTTTGTCGCGTTGCTGCAACTTTGAAGAACTTGTTTTGATTTTTCTGTTCCGGCACCTGTCTTTGGATAAGCATGAGTGAAAGATGGAGGGAGGGAGGGAGGAGGGTGGGAGGGAGGAGGGTGGGAGGGAATAATATTGAAGGAAATCGAAATGAAGTTCGGATTGCGGGTGCAGGTCAGGGGAAGTGAACCCTGGGGGGGGGTGTTCAAGCCTCGAGCCTTTGCAAAAGACTTCAACCTGACTGGAAGTCGAAAGTAGAGGAAAATGGGTTCGTTTCGTGGAATCTGTTGCGCTGACTATTGCTAGTGGAACCGTCGTTTACTGGAATCGAGTAATCCCCTTAGTGGTAGTGGAGACCTTGGGTGCACTCCTTCTGACTTGCGCTTGCGCCTCGGTCGCTCAGTCGCATTGAAGTTCATGTTTTCATGTTCCTCATATTCAACTTACATTTCATGCATTTCATGTGTTCACGTCGAGCTGTTTTTTTTGGATTTTGATTGGCTCTGTCCGACTGGCATTTGTTTTCTGGCGTTATAGCCACTTCGAAGAAAATTATTTTTCTTTTCCGCCACCTGTCTTTGGGTAACCAGGAGTGAAAGATGGAGGGTGGGAAGGAATGAAATCGAAGGAAATCGAAATGAACTATTATCTAAATGATTCTTTTGCGGACCTCTCGCTGAATGAAATCGAGTGAGCATCCCATGCTGGAGACCGGGCGGACTCCTCCTCACTTGCACCTCTCGGCCGTTCGGCCGTATTGGAGTTCATCTATCGCTGTTTATGATCAGTTCACATTTCATGCATTTCATTTGTGCGTATCGATCGATTTTTTTCATTTGATTGGTTGTTTATCATCACCGTCCTTTCGTGGCATTATAGCCTAGCCAGTTTGGAGAAATCGAATTGATTTTTCTGTTCCGTCAGCATGTTTTTGGGTGACCAGGAGCGGAAGGAGGGAGGGAGGGAGGGATTGAGGGAGGGTGGGCAGAAAAAAATGAAATCGAAATCGAACTTAAAATCGAACTGGATTCTGGTGCAAGTGTGGGGGAGTTAGCCCGGGGGGGGGGGAAGGGGAGTTCAACCCTCTTGCCTTTCCAAAACTGCCATCTTCGCCCCTGACAAGCCGAAACCGAAGTAAAACGTTCTGTTTGAAATGTCGTTTTGAACGATTTTTTGGTGAAGCCCTCAGCTTTATGGATTGTAGTGCACCAGTAGTGTTGAGATCCCGAACAAGCCCAAACTGGGTCAAAGTAGCTTCTTCACTCGTAGTTTTTCGACTGCTTCGTCGCGTTCGTTATCGTCGCGTTTTTTCTTTTTTATTAAAAAATAAAGTGTAGTAGAGGGGAGGTAGTGACGAATACCTGAGCAGCCTCCACGGAGGTTGGCCAGTCTGAGGAGAACTTAAAAATGGGGAGTATGGGTAGTGACGAATGTCAAAAAATCCAAAATTTCGGGGTGTATTAGTTTACATAGGGCTATTCCTTATTATATAATTTGGTTGGTACTAGCTCATTACCCGTTGCTACTTGTCGAAAGCTGCTATGGAACCGTCACCGAAAAGGCCAAGGTATGATGCACCTCCTCCACTACGAAGAAGAAACGCTCGAATATTCAGGAGAGGTGAAGAGTTAGAGGCTGGGAATAGGAACGTATGGTTAAATTAACGCGGCATCGTTCAGCTCGACTGCCACGCATTCCCGTAGGGGGCGAGACAATCAAAGTAAAGAGGTGGTTGGATTCTACCACTAGAGAGACGACAGTGACTTCTTCTTCTGCTGTACTCGAACGTCAAGCAAGCTTGGACGATAATCAGCAAAGCTGCAACGGAAGCGATTCTGTAGCGCAAGTACTGGAAGAACCGGAACTGAGGGAAAGGGGCAAACCTTCCGGATCGGCTGTGAATGGATGTGCGTCTGGAGCTCGCAATGAGAACCTGCTATTGCACATGACTCCGGTATTATCTTACCGTGAGCGAGCTGCTTCCCTGTTGTCGATGGAAATGCTTCCACTAAGAACGCTTGGAGAGTTCATAGCAAGCACCGAGAACGATAATGAATACCAGGTTCGCGCACGAAAATTAGGAGTTTTGAAATTGATCAACTAAGGAAGCCCCACTGTTTCAGCTCTTGGTCGGAGAGAGCATGAAGGGAGTACGAATTGATGTCCACTCAATGAAGAAGGAACAGTTGGCAATCACAAAGTTGGGAACGTCATCCGACGCTGTAGTAAGAGATCTGATAAACATCGTCTCCAATCAATCACAAGTCATGACCGGATTGGCGACCGCTGTAATCTGCTTTGCTTCTACGCAGCTATTCAAGATTGAAAGAACCTTTGATTTATAGCTCGATCATGTGCTCACTCTGCTTCCGCCTATGCAGCGGCAACTCCTTGCCGTAAGAAGGAAGGCTGACGCGCATTCGAGACCTCCGCTCCCGGATGGCTCTCGCATTGTGGCATCAAATCTGACGAAAATTTGGACCGTCTCGGAGCGTCCGCCCTTCAAAGTAAGCTCCGGCCGCCTGGAAGCCGAAGTTGCAGCTCACTACAGGTTTTTAGGCCGTGAACTTGAACGACTTTATGGAACGGTGGAGAGCAGGACCACGCAATAGGGAAGTCGATCAGCGCGTCGGGGCCACAGATTTCTTCAGGCGATATCTGCAGGAGGTCAGCAGGAGGGGAGTCAGCGGTTATTAAAACATCCTAGCAAGTTTTTTGTAGGCTTGTGAGCCAGCCGACGCCATTCGGGTTTACTCGTGCCGCCAAAGTGGCAATGCCGGAAGAAACCCCCACCTAAAGGATCTCCCTGAATGCAAAGTGGAGGCTTTAATAGGTGCGGTACTTTTTATTGCAAACCGCAAGTATTTCGGCTAGGTAATAATCAATTTTTCATGCTGCGTTCTCGATTCCCTCGGACTCGGCCACGACGATTTGAGGAGGCCCGTTGATGATCTGCTGCGGAATCCGTCGATGTATGTTTCATTAACGGATTCGTTCACTAGATGGGAATTTTCTCGTGAAAAACTGCATCATCCTCTTCAGTTGGTGGATCAAAGTCGGGAAAACCGACGAAGACCGTGAGACGGCATTTAAATACCGCAAGCGCTGCCGCAACGCGTGGTATCCGGAGTTCCGGGAATGCATAGGGAAGGCGCTGTAGGCTGCTTTTCACGTTCAAAAACTTTATTCCAATACTTTCCTGGAAATACAATTACACCTGTTTAGGGGCGAAGTGCGCCAGTGGACCATGGTCGCCAACAAGTTGGTTCCACGACAGGTAAGCTCTCGCGGACTGTTTCGGTTTCAGACGGTGACCTTTATATTGAAGAGTTGCTTTTCAGAAGCGGCGAAGGATCTTCGAAGAGCTCGGCAACAACAGTCAGGACAGCCACGCTGGACTGAGCCAAGGGATCGGCGTCGCGAGCGTCGAACTTTGAACTGGACCGTCACCGTGTCACCCGTCTCAACTCCACCATCTCCGAGATGTCGGCTTTCACGCAAGTCAGTCAGTCACACTTTTGCTCTTGAAATAACTTCCTCGTCATCATCATTTTTTGTGCTCATTTAACTTGTTAGTTTCTTGCTTCGCTGACGTTTTCCATATTTTGTTGTTCTCTCCTAATTGCATATTGTCTTGTTTTTCTCATTCAAAGATGTTTCCTACCTACTGCCATTCCTCACTCATGAAAATCTCTTTAGGTCATGTTCTTTTCCCAGTCCATCCTTTTCTCATCTGCTAATGTTCCATTCTCTCTAACGCGCAGAGCAAGGTAAAGGACAGTACAGAAATTACGTCCGCATATTTCTGCGTTGACTTTTCCTTAGAACTGACCTTATCTCTGGACATGCCTCTTGGAAAGGGTTTTTCGAAATTTTGGCTGCCTTAAACATGCTCTCCAAACATGCGTTTATTCATTATTTCTATTTAAAAGTGAACTTTTTAAAAAAATCCGAACATCCGAGTTGGTTTGGGCCAGATTTCGGTCAAAAATATCGCTAAGACTCTTTTTCTCTCTATCTTCCCAGTTGTCCTTTAACGTAGAAAATTTTGCTAACTACCTTGGCTTCTGAGAGGTGTGTTGCGGCTTCCGTATCTCTTTTGATGGGATCTTGCTAGAATTCCATAGAAAAAACTTTCTCAAAAATGGAAAGTTCCTTTCATCGGGATTTCCTTCGCAGTCTAAAATTTTTATGTGCTTACCAGTGCTTTTTGCAGTTCAAATTTCGAGCTTTTCTGCGGTTGCATCCATTTACTCGGTTTATGGATTCCTTTTCAAAATAGAAAATTGTTGGGAAGCCTTTTGAAGAAAAACTTGCGAACTTTAGCTTCTTGGTCATGTGTTTGGACTTCCACTTCTCGATTTTTGAAGTTTTCGACATCATATTCGGAAAAGTTGAAATTATTTCATGCCCTATCCACTTCCGGATGTAGTTTTTCGATTTTTGAAAAAATTAAAAACTCTGGAGATTTCCGGACAGTTTGGAAATTTGAGCCCGATATTCTAAAAAATTTTACCTGTCCGTTTTTGCAACTTTCGATTCTGTATCCACTTCCTGACGTAGATTTTCGATTTTTGAGAAAATATGAAAAAACTATGGAGATTTCTGGAGAGTGTGGAATTTATTTATCTTTGGAATTTATAATTTATCCACTTCCGGACGTTGTTTTTCGATTTTTGAAAAATATTAAAAACTGGAGACTTCTGCAGAGTGCCGAGTCCGATATTATAAATTTCTTTCCTTCTCGTCTTTCGCAACTTTCCATGCTGTGACTGCTTCCGGAGGTAGTTTTTCGATTTTTGAAAAATATTAAAAACCCTGGAGATTTTTTGAAAATGTGTAAGTCTGCATCCGACATTCCAAAATTTAGCTAAAATCTGTATTCTGCACTTTCCATGCTGTGGCTACTTCTGGAGGTAGTTTTTCGATTTTTGAAAAATATTAAAAACTCTGGAGATTTTTTGAAAATGTGTAAGTCCGCATCCGACATTCTAAAATTTAGCTAAAATCTGTATTCTGCACGCTTCCATGACGTGACTACTTCCGGAGGTAGTTTTTCGATTTTTGAAAAACATTAAATACTTCTGGAGGTAGTTTTTCGATTTTTGAGAAATATTAAAAACTCTGGAGATTTTTGGAAAATGTGGAAATCCGAGTCTTAAATTCCAAAATTTCAAACCAAATTTTCCCAATTATGATGCGCGTTAGAGAGAATAATTCCATTTTCCTAATTACTTGATCTCGATACTTAGGAATTTATTAAATTTTCCTTAGAAGTGTATATATAGTTGTATTTTTGTGTATAGGTGTCTGTTTGTGTGTATGTGTAGGTGTATAGGCGCCGTTTGTATAGCTGTGTATAGATGTAGTGTCGTACTGTAGTGCTGTTCTGCTATTGGATAGAGGTTACGGTAATAAATTTTATTAGAATATTCGTCTTAGCGCACTTACTACTGATAATCTCGGGGCTAAAATGCTGACAAAGCCGCGACAGGGAGGCGGAGCTGCACACGGGCCGGTGGGCGGAGCTCTACCCGACTACAATGTCAGGAAAAAATTCTTTTAGCTCTAAAACTTCAAGGTAGGTGAGCTAAAGCTCCGCCCCCTCAGGGGAAGCTCGAGACTTTTTCCACCGCTACACATGCTTTTGGAGTCGGCAACTCGCCTAGAATTTTCTGAGTAACTGGTCTCACCCTCACTTATCCCTTTTACTGGTCCCCTCTCCTTCACTGGCTGCCATTACTGGTCCCACCTTTACTGGTCCCCTCTTCGCTGGTCCTCCTTTAATGGTTCTCCCTTTACCGGTTTCCCCTTCACAGAACTTTCCCACTTCACTGGTTCCGCTCCCCCCCCCCTTAATACCGCCCCCAACCATCATCTTAGTGGTTCTCTTTAGTGGTTTCCCTTCACTGGTTCCCATTAAAGGTTGTACTCTTACTGATACCCCCCCCCCCCACCTCCTCCCTTCGCTGGTCCTCCCACCCGTCACTGGACCCCCGCTTGCTGGTCTCCTCTCTAGTGGCTTCTCATTACACGTGTTCAGAATCCGGACACCCCCCCCCCCCCGACATAGGTGACACCTCTTCTGAGCCCAGACACCCCTTGCATGACATCGATTACATGTCTTCTGACCCCAGACATCCATTACGCGACATCGTTGACATCTCTTCTGAACCCAAACACCCAATGCGCGACATCGCTGACATGCCTTTTGAATCTAGAACCTGTTGCACGACGTCGGTAACACATCTTCTAAATCTGAACGCCTGTTGAGCAACGTCGCTGGCATGTCTTTCGAACTCGAACGCCCTTTGTGCAACATCGATGACGCTTTTTCTGACGGTCTCGACACGGCGTGGGTGGCACCTCGTCTGAACATGGACGCCTGCTACTCGACTTCTAGGAAAGACCAGACGGACGAGCAGACGGACGGACAACCGCTAACTCCTTTATGTATAGTAGGATAGGATATCTGGCCAAAAATTGCCGGATAACAAACAACAAAACGGATAAGCGAAAACCCACTGGAAAGTGCTAGAGTAGTCCCTTGCAAGGTTTGATACGCTCAGTTTGTGGTTGGGGGGGGGGGCAAAAGATAAAGGTCTGTTAACGTGCTCTATCTCATATATCCATCGCTATAACAAGCAACAAGACGGATAGGCCAAAACCCACCGGAAAGTGGATAACGGATAACGTTCAATCCGCTCATCCCTGATAAATACCCTTGCGAAGTATTGATACGCTCAGTTTGTGGTTGAGCTCGGTGGTGGCCGGTCGAAATATAAAGGTTGGTTAACATGCTCTATCTCACACTTCCACCGTTAGGAGTGCTACCACTTGGTCGCTGGAGAAAAAAAAAAGAGTGGTCGCGGTTCACCGCTAACCCAAACATAGCTTCCCCTAAATAAAGGTCCCTTTAGATATTAAAATGGTTAGCAAAGTATGAAGAGCACGGCAGCACAGTCGGAGGTGGCACAGGCATGCACCCCGAAACAAGGTTGAATTTTTGCTCAGGGTAACGGAGCTTTCCATCACTTTGTTATCAACAATAGAACCACCATTCTTAGCCACCCTGCAGTACACCTACTGGGCAGATCAGTGATCACGTTTTTCCACACCTGGGCAGAGTGGGTGTCGAAGAGCCCGGCAACGTCCCCGACCTAAGTTTTCAAACTTTGTGAAACGTTCTTAGCCAGGAAAGCCATTAGAAAGCAGACTAAGTCGTAATTCGGAGGGGATATGTCAGGAGAGTATGGGGGACGGTCTTTCAGTCCAGCTCCTCCTTATTGAGGTGGACCGTGCCTAAGCTGCGTGGGTCGGACGTTAAAACGAAGAAGAGGCACTGAAGGTTGTCTCACCAGGAAACTATCTCATCGGTAGGTCGGAACGGCCCAAGTGTTTTATATGGGCAGAATCGCCTCTCTCTGGGAAACAACAAAGTGCAAATATCGACTCCAGTACAACTCTGCGCAGAGTTAGGGGCGACGGAAGTTGGGCCCTTTGCGGTGTTAGCGCTATTTCTGCAGGCGGAGGCCGGGCTCAAGTTTGCTGGAATCAGCGATGACGAGCGAGTGGTGATGGCGCAGTGAGTAGAGGGGCGACGTAATCCCCGTAATCACTGTTTCCAGCCAACTTGAGCTCGCCCTCCGCGTGCAGCCATTGGGCTAACACCGCCAACGTCCCAGCTCCCCTCGTCCCTAACTCTGCGCAGAGTTGTATTGGGGTCGAGATATTTGCATGTTGTTGTTTCCCAGAGAGGGGCGATACAACAGCTGGGCCGTTTCGAGCTACCGTTGAGAGAGTTTCCTGATCAGCCGCTTTCGCCAAATCAAAGCCGTGAATCGAAGAACGACTTGTTCAAGCGAATACTACGTGTCAACGTGGAGCTGCCGTAGAAGGTTTTAGGCATGTGAACGTCTTACTGCTGTAGCGTAAATGGGGACTTATTACCAGCTAGCATTGAGTGAAAAAAGTTGGTACATCGCTTTTGAAGTGATACAGTTTTTGTCACTCAAAACCGTTTTAGCAGATTGTCCAATCACTTAGTTGTACAATATAATGGCATCGATTGGCCACGGACACATACGTAAAAAGTGTCGTCAAATGTAAAACCTTCGCAGCTCCTGTTTTGAGCTCTTCTGTACCGTCCTTCTCAGACAGGTCGTCATGGTTCAACTAGCGTATGTGATTCTTCTTCTCTTTGTGGTGGCACAGATCGCTGAAGCCCAGGCGTATCCTGTCCAATCTGTAAAGGTTCGTAAGCTTTTCTTTTGCTTTGAACGGGAGAAGGGAGAAACAGTGAAACTCCCAAAAAATAAAAGCTAGCAATGAAACCGTCAAAAATTCTCTGTTTCAGTATTGCCACGATTTTCCGTCCAAGAAAAAATGCAGAAAAGCAGTACAACGAGGGATGTGCAAGTCCGGAAAAGTCTGTCATAAAACGTGTGGCCTATGTTAGATCCATTGTCGTTCGTTGTTGCATAGAAGCAATAAAGCAATACTTTCACACGCTCTATCAGCATGTTTCAAAGGTGGTTGTGGTTTCATATTCGCTCTACATCAAAGGAGAAATTAGTGTTTGCTTTAAACTTAACAGGACGTCCAGTGGGCTAAAAGCTGCCAAACGTATGGTTGACAGTTTCGCCCTAAGCCCACAATAAAGCACCCTGGTCGTCTTTTCTTTCTCCTTTCGGCCTTCTTACTTTCATTACAGCAAAACTCGGTGTAATATCTTGAATGATATAGTGAGGAATAATAGAGCAGAATCTTCAAAGTAGATCCTATGAAGCCTGTCCACCCACCCTCTATCGCACGTACGCGAATTATTCACCAAACCAGACGTTCGGCGGCCTACTGGTCACCAAAAATTCGGTTGGGGCTTCGCTCCAAACCCTAAGAATGGAACACCGCGACCGTCTTTTCTTTTTAGGTCTTCTTTCTTTCACTACAGTAAAAAAACTGGTTTTACTATATAGAATAGTACAGTGGGATACGGTAGGGCGGAATTTTCAAAACTGCTCCTATGGGGCCAATCCGCCCTCTATCGCACGTACGCAATTTTCTCTCCCAATGTACACTTTCTCTACGTGGCAAGAAACAAATTGTGAGAATCTCAATCCGAGGTGCTGAATCTGCTGAAACATAAATGAAATCAAGCGGAATTGGAAGACCGCCCCATACCCTTAACTGTCCGACAGCATTAAAACTCCACCGACTCCTGTAGCCATTCTACGACGTCTGTGTCACGTCATCTGAATCCAGATACACGTTGCAAAATGACACATTTGCCGAGTCCTAAAACACGTGTCACGACGTTTCCACGACCTTTAGTCACGTCTTTTAAAACCCGGCAGATGTTGGAGCAGAGTACTTCTTTCCTTTACTTGCTTCCTTTGTAGTCCCCCCTTACTGGTCAAGTTTTGCTACCTTCCCCTTACCGGTCTTCCTTTTCTACTCCCCCTTCACTGGTCCCCTACTGGTGCTCCAGTTACTGGTCCTTCCTTTCAATGGAGTCCCTTCACTGGTCCTTCTTCAATGGTACCCCTTTACTGGTTTCCCTCTACTTGTCCCTCCTTCATGGGTCTCCCTCTACTGGTCTCCCTTTCATAGCTCTCTCTAACTGGTGCTCCTTTATTGGTCCCTCTAACTTGTTATTTCTTACTGGTTCTCTTCCTTAGTACTCCCTTTACTGGTCTTCCCTCTACTGGACTCCTCTTCATTGTTCCCTCCTTACTCTTACCCCTCCACTGGTCTCCCTTCCACTGAAATTTCCTCATGGGTCCCTCTCCACTGGTACCGTGCCCCACTTCACTCGTATCCATTATTGGTTAGTGGTCCTCCCTTTACTGGTCTGCCCTTTACTGAACTCCTCTTCTCTTTCCTCTCTTCATTGGGACCCCTTTACGGTTTCCCTTTGCTGGTCCCTCCTTTAGTCATCCCCTCTTCTGGTTTTCTCCCAGTGGTCTCCCCTTTACTGTTCCTCTTTCACAGATAGCCCCTTATACAGGGTGGCCCATAAGTCCTGCAACAAAATTAGGCGACCTTACTGGTTGTCTTTTTCCAATTGCAAAGAACCGCATACCAACTATTATGTAGCATATACTTAGTGCTATACTTCTGGAAAGTGTCATGGTTGTAGCTGCTCTTATTACAAAGTAAAGCGCTCTCATGTAAAACTACCGAAAATTCTTCTCTGGCCCGTGGTGGAGCGCTTCCATTCCGATGTGACTAAATTTCGGAAGACTGGTTGTTGAACATACGGTATGATGATATTGTGTAGGGCAGTTCAGATGCTTCTCAAAAGTGAACATTAGATGAACGGATCTGAACTACAGTAGAAGGACGCTATTAATTTTCTGATCATGCACGATGCAGCAACCAGCTGGAACAAATGCCATATTCAGCCGTGTGCGTATTCTATTACTAAGCAATATGTAGTTTCTAGAAAACTACAAGGAAAGTTCTACAAGCCTACAAGCGAGGAGAAGACTCAGCTATGAGGAGAAGAAAGTAGAGAGAAAAATTTGTAAGCGCAGTTGGAGCGCGTCGTCCGAAATGTGTATTCAGCCTCTGCCTCATCTGATGAAAAATTTCTCAAAGTTGAGCGATCCCAGAAAGGTCAAAATAATAGTGCGTTATTGCTACCTGTGCGGGAACCTGATGATATAAAAACAACGGCCACGCATGGCAGGTTTTTTCATACACGATCTTCCAAAATGTCTCCCCTCACACCCTAGGTTTTTGTGTAAAAAGAGTGAAAATCAATAAAAATATTCGTTTGATGGGAACAAAAACAGAATACCATGTATTGAAAACTCAATCAAACTGTTTAAAGGCAAAATGCACATTTTAGTAAAGCGGCTCTTCTAACAGCAAAAGAAAAGGATGTGGTAACGGTTCTCAGTCCATCCGCCAAACATTGCACCTGCGAAAGACTAGCTGTGAAATTTCTGAATCTTTAGATTTTCGGTCTTTGTTTATTACCCGTCTTAAATAGAATGTCCTGCTCTATAAAGCCTGGAACAACTATTATTCAATATCTTCTTTGGAACGAATAAGAAATAAAATTCCGTACGAGATGCTGCGACGCGAGCTGCAAAGCAACCCACTCGATCTGAAGGCTTTTATCAATCCAGGAGTGGTGCCTTATGAATAATGCCGCTCCACCATAATCTGCGAACCATGGGCAAACATTGTTTAAAAGTGCACCAAATTTGGTGTACTCTTAGCCTTTTCACACGCCTATGTTTTTGTTGCAGGACTTATGGGCCACCCTGTAAGTCCCCATTTCTGGTTCTCCCCTTAGTGGTTTTTCCTTTGCTGGTCCCCATTGTAGGTCCCCTTTCTAAGCTTGCCTAAAACTTTTGAAATCGAACCGAACTTTTCTAAATCGAATTGAGTTTCTTCTACATCAAACTAGAGATTCTCCAAAACGTTAGAATAATTTTTTGTTTAAGGAAAATTTTATATTATATTTTAGTGTAACTTTCTTTGAAGTTTTAAATCATCTGCCCAATAAGTGAACACATTGTTGGGAATTTTATAAAAATTTTATTTTTCAAGAAAAAACAATGTTTCAATGCTTGTTTTGAAGAGCAGGAAGGCGGCTATTTTCTGTCGCCAAAACAGAGATAGCGCCATGCCCTCGTCAAAAACACCGAATCAGGTTTGGAAAACCTTGCGTCGCGTCGTAATCAGCAGATATCTCCAGAACTAAATACCTCCTGGCTACTCCTTAATTTTTGAAACGCAAGTGGCTAGCTAAATTCTAGACGACCAATGTCCAGTACTTGAACTCATAGACTCCAGAAGGCTATAGTTCGCCTTTGGTAAACACTTTCATTGACAAACACTTCCATCCATTAGAAAAGATGCGGAAGTCTTAATAGGGGTTATATACGCTAAGCTTTCGTTCTACCAGCAGAGATATTTGAATTTCAGGCTCAAATTCTGGATATTTTTTATTTTAATATTCAGGATTTTTAGAGTCCAATATGTACTCTCAGGTCCTATTGAAAACCCTCATGTGCTACGGCGTAAGTCGTGTAGATTGTCATGTAATTCTAGCACGTTTCAGCCTCTAGTCTCCATAGCTGCTGTGTTGAAACAATATGTTTCTTGCAGGCTTCTCACAGGAATTTCGAGCCATTCTAGGTTTGCGACGGATTCCTAGAGTAGCCAGTGCCAGATAGCAAAATGCTGTCTCGTCGCGTTACCAGGACCCTGAGTTTTTCGTATCCATAAATATGCTTGTGCATCGTCTTTCTATCAACTCTACTCGGGTGCATTAAACAATACTTTCGTTGCATTCTTTAGTGATTCGTGTTCCAAAAACTTAATCCTTGTTTTTCTTCTTCGTCTTCAGTTTGTTCACTAACCCGCTGTGTCTGTTGCTTTCTGGGTGTCAAAATTTCTGATGCTAGTTTCCTTTCTGAACTAGGGCGGTCCTAAAATTTGATGCCTTCTTTCTTTTTTTCCCTTTACTTTGTTCCTTGAGTTTGCTCCTTGAGTCATTATGCCTGCTATGAATCTTTTTTCTGGTGTTAGTGGCTGCCAAGATGCTGGATATTGAGGAACCCATGTAACCCCCAAATATTTTTATTCTCAATCAAATATTTAGATTTTTCGAGTCAATAACGCATACGTCTCTACTACCCAACAGTGTCTTATTACAAGCTCGGTTAGGCTAACTCATTTCCTATGGAAGCAGCATTGCACGGAAGCGTAATGATGGCCTAGGTATGACCGGAATTTAGACCAGACCCCTAGGTGCTCCCTTCTTTTTAGCTGCTCGAAAGTGATCTCCTCATTCTCGGAATCACGCCATAGGGCATACTGATTGACTAGCCTGAGGCTTGCATTGATACTCAACTATAAATCTGTTTGATTTAATTATATTAAATAAAATAGACTTATTATTTATATTCTCATTACTTTATATTTATTCGTCGTTCAGGCTCTTTATAGTTAGCCTTTTTACTTTTTCTAATAGCAGCAAATTACTGAAAAATACGAAATTGCAGTGCATAACGATTCTATGCTTTTACTTTGTTGATCTGCGGTATCAACTATATTCGTGCGGATTGCTTTGTTTTGAGATTCCGGATTGCTCTGTTTTGTGTTTTTACCTTGTTTTTTATGAGCGCACTCAAGGTGCAGTTATAAATAAATAAATTCGGTTTTTTTCTGGTCAAACCTATCACCTGTATCACCTGTCGTCCCGTTGATCATCGACTTGCAAGAGCGACGCCGGCAGCGTCTCCATTCGTCCCGGTCGCGTGCCAGAGTGCTCCAATGAACCCTCCTCGCTCGAGGGACACGAAGAGCGTCATAGCGGTCGTTCAGGGCTTTTACGAAGAAGTCTGACCAATGCGTAGGTGGGCGTCCTGGTGTTCTCTTGACATCCCGCGGAATCCAGTCGGTAACGGCTCTCGTCCAGCGGGTGTCTGCGAAGCGCATTACCTGGCCGGCCCACCTAATTTTCGACAACTTGGCCCACGCGACAGCGTCTCTGATCTTCGAACATCGGCGAAGCTCGGAACTCCGGAGGCTTTCTCTCACTTGCGTGAGTCGTGTCACTCCGAGCATAGTCCTCTCGATTCCACGCTGCGCGACGCTGATCGCGTGTTCATCCTGCTTTCGTGTAGCCCAGGTCTCTGAGGCGTATGTTAGGGCAGGAAGAACGGTAGAGTCGAATAGGTGAGCACGGAGTCGGACGTTCCTCGTCTTCTTCGCGACTTCTTCGACGTTCCTGAAGGCTTCCCATGCCGCTCGTTTCCTCCTGCTCAGCTCCGGCGCTAGGTCGTTGGCCATATTGACTTCGCGACCCAGATACACGTAGCTGGAGCATTCGGAGATGTTCGTTCCGTTGAGCGAAAATGGGGCATCAGAAACCCATCCGTTCCTCATGAACATCGTCTTCGTAAGATTCAGCTGCAGTCCAACGTTTCCACATACACGATCGAAGTCGGCCAGCATTCGCTCCGCCTGGCTGATGCTCGGTGTTATGAGCACGATGTCGTCAGCGAAGCGAAGATTATGTAGTTGCCGGCCGTCGACTTTCACTCCCATGTCTTCCCATTCTAGTTCGCGCATGACGTTTTCGTCGTCAACGTGAAGAGCTTCGGGGATATGGTATCCCCTTGCCGAACCCCTCTCTTCACGTCGACGACGACGTCGTTGTAGAATGGAGAGATCTTGGTCGTGAATCCACTGTACAGCTCTCGAAGGACTCTGATGTACTGAGTAGGAACGCCCTGAGTGAGCAGGGCTTCGTGGACCGCTTCAGTCTCGACGGAGTCGAATGCCTTCTTCAGGTCGATGAACGTAAGGCACAGCGGCAGCTTGTACTCTTGTGAGACTTCGATGAGCTTCGTAATGGTGTGTATGTGGTCGATCGTGCTGAATCCTCCCCAAAATCCTGCTTGTTCGCGTGGCTGTCCTTCGTCCAGCGTTCGGCCGATCCTATTCAGGATAACTCGAGTGAACAGCTTGTAGACTACGGACAGGAGGCAGATCGGGCGGTAGTTGCCAATGTCGTGCACGTCTCCCTTCTTGTACAGCAAGACGGTCCTGCTGGTCTTCCACTGAGATGGAACCTTGCACTCCGACAGGTATCGTGTGAAGAGCCGAGCCAGGGTGTTGATGAGCGCTGGCGGGAGGTTCTTCAGGTGTTCGGGTCTGATCCTGTCGGGACCGGGTGCTGTACGTTTCTTCACCGACGAGATGGCGTGTCGGATCTCGGAAGGGAGAACAGAGGGGACGACGTATCTATCCTGCGGAAGATGGCGTGGGGGCAGGTGGACTGGCTATCGAAGAGATCGGAGTAGAAGTCGTGGATGACCTTCTCCATGGTCCTTCTGGAATAGGTGACGGTTCCGTCAGGACGTCGGAGAGCGGTCATCTTGGTCTTGAAGTTAGCGAAGTTCCGGCGGGCATTGCGGATGTTCAACCCTGCCTCTGCTGCTTCGGCCAACACTTCCGCCCTTCTCTCCTTAAGATCCGCTCTGCATAGCTTCGCAAGCTCGGACGTCAGCTGGTAGTTGCCTCACTCTCGTGCTGCTCCACGCTGGCGTATAAGCTCGAGAGTTTCCGGAGACAGGCGTTTCTTGGTGGTCTTCAAGCTTTCGACCCCCTTAGCACTATCGTGGAGATGGTGCACGAAGCGGTCGTATTCCTCATCGACGTTGTCCATGACGGCATCTTCCCAAAGGCCGACAAGAGAGGTGTAGAGGTCCCAGTTGATGGTCGTTCTGGGATTCCTCTTCTTGAACTTCGCGGCCTTCTCTTCTTGGCGCGAAAAGCGAAACCTCGCGCGAAGGAGGCGGTGGTCCGATCCCGTGTAGAACTTGGGGACAACGGAGACGTCGGTCAAGCAATACTTGCGATTGAAGATGATGTGGTCGATCTCGTTGTGGAACTGGCCACCGGGTGATTCCCAGGTACATCGTAGAGAGGGAGGCTTCTGGAACTGTGAGTTTCCATCGATGGTCTTGGTCGACATGATAATCTCAGACAGCCTTTCACCTTGCTCGTTCCACTCCAAACCGTGGGTTCCGATGTGAAGTTCTTCCGGCGACCTTCGCGGTCCGATCCTGGCGTTGAAGTCGCCTACGATCACCTTGTAGAAGGTGTGATCTTCCTTATAGAACTTCTCCAGCTCCACGTAGAAGGCTTCGACCTCTTCGTCGTCGTAGTCGGATGTTGGTGCATACGCGACGAATACAGTCAAAGCTGGCACGGAACCACATCGCTTCAGTCGCAGACGTCCGATTCGGGTTGTCAGAGACTCGTACGAATCGATGTTCATGGCCAAATGCGTGTTGACGAGGACACCAACGCCGCCTACTCCTCTTCTGTCGCATGTTCCGAGGAACAGTTCTTCTCCGGAGTCGTAGGCGGCGTGTAGGGGGTGGCGTCTTCTCATCTCGGTCAGTCCGATGACGTCGTACTTGATCTTCCTGGCTTGCATCATCAAGTCCTCGACGGATGCTTCCGATGCGAGCGTGCGGGCTTTGTAAGTACAGATCGTCAGCTTAGTCCTTCTCAATTTGTGCAGCCTTGTTAGGCCCTGAGATTTTAGCAGCCTTTCCGTACTCGTCCTTCCCATCGCTGCAGAAATGGGGCTCTTTCGGGGTCAGGGGAATGAGGCCCTTTAGTGCTGCTGTGTTTGACTTCCATACAACACGGGTAGCTAGTCAGGCTCTGTCGTGCGGGCGAAGAACTCCGGGCAGCCAGCCAGACTGCCCGAAGGGACGGGGCGAGACTTAAGGCGGCCTCGAATCGCCTTACATGTACTCCCAGTCTACCGAGTGCAAGCTTTTGGCCGAGCCAGTCTACCGAGTGCAAGCTTTTGGCCGAGCCGACACAGTTACAATTCGCACAGTCAAGAACACATCCACGCACACTGTGCAGGAACATGCCGCTCCCACGCACAAGGAACGCATCGACCCGACACAGCAGGAGCAAGGAGTCCATCCCCTGCATCCCACCTACGTCTCTGGGCAGTACACGGTCGCATTTGGTTCGCGTTTAATTCCCCTATCCACCACCGGGGGACGCGCCACGTGGCCCTGCGACAAGCGGCCCGAGATCCCTCTTAACAAGAGAGCCCAAAGGCTCTCTATCGAGGGAGATCCGTGGGGTCAAGCCTATATATATAATAATAATAAAATAAAAGGGGTAGCAGCTAATTATAGTGTTCACTAATACGTAGTACATACCAGGGTGCGAAATAATTAGGGGTCTCGGCGCGAATTTGCGGTATCGAACCGACGTTTTCTCCTTGAAAATTTAGGTTACCTTATTTTGTATTTTGTTCATATTATTCTACCCGGAAAGTTTTATATAAGTTCGCCGCATTCTGGACTATGGTTAAAGCTCACCCGGAGTGCGCCGCCGTCATTGGTCTGCACCAGTAAGGTCGAAGAAAATGGCTCATCTTTTCGCTGTTTCTCAGCGATTGGTCCGAAAGACGAATAAACGGTTCGATGAACTTGGAAGTACATCTTTCAGAAAAGGACGAGTAGAATGGTTTCTGCTGCAACTTCTGATGCCATAAAAAGGATTCGTGAGAAAATTCGGCAGAATCCTGGCCGCTAAATAAGGAAGATGGCAAAAGAATAAGGTATCAGCGCTAGCTCTGTTAGAAACGTTGTCAGAGGCAAGCTAGAACTTCGCCCTTACCGAAAACAAACTCGGCCGAAATTAATAACGTGCGGCTGAAGAGATGGAGAAGACTTCTAGAGCGCTTCGCAGATGACACGCACCGAAGCATCTTCCTCAGTGACGAGAAAATTTTTAGAGTAGAACCTATTGTGAACCCACAAAACGATCGAATCCTCGAAGCAGATAAGAAGCAGGCTATTCCTAGAGGAAACTTCATCGGGAAAACGACACATCCGAGCTGTGTTATGGTTCGGGGTGCGATAACCACAGAAGAGAAGACGCCAAAGATGTTCGTCGATGCTAGGGTGAAGAATCATTAAGGAAATATACGTAAAATCGGTCTTGGAGAAGGTTTTTTGTAAGCCATTTCTCACTTCAGAAGCAAGCCATGGTGCTTTCAGCAAGACTCGCTCCCGCACACAAGTCGACTGCCGTCCAGCAGTGGTGGAGCGCGAGCTTCCAAATTTCATCGCCCACGAAGAACAACCATCAAATTCATCAATCAACTTGACTTTTCAGTCTGGTCAGTTTCGGAGCACGAGATCTCACCATCAGCTATAAGATACAAGAACATAGATTCGCTCAAAGCTGCACTTACGATAGGCGGAATGATCTCGACGAGGACTATCTACGTGCCACCTACGACGCCATCGTGACCCGTCTGAGAATCTGCATACGCTCAAGAGGAGGACATCCTTGAGTGAAAATTGTAGTTTTCGACTGCCAGCAAGGAAAGAATCGCAACTCAAGGTGAGCTTTTGCGATGCTATTTTGACAAGATGTAGGGCCCTTTGAGCTGAGTCAAGAACCACTGTTAGTTTTTGCTGAACGCCTTTTTAGGAACCTGAAAAAGAGGTGTGAAAACGTGTGCGCAACACTCATCAACCTCTACAACACCCAGCGACACGTGCCTCGGCGGCGCAGTCGGTAGGAATGCCGTCTCATAGAAGCATGTCGGCGAGCTTTCAGTTCGAGCACGAGTGCTGCCGATGTTTTCGCACGTGCTAGTTTGTTAATACTACGCAATACGTTTATGATCACAGAACAGGAATCGATTTTATTTAGACCATCGATCGTTATAACAAACCAAGGTTGTCTATTTGCGCCTTCATATGTGCTAGTTTTTCAACAAAGCCTATATTTACCACCAGCATATAAACCATATCACCAATTATACCGTAACTGCATACAATTACGTTTATTATGAACTGTTATATGCAGTTCATAATATGAACTGTTATTATGAAACCAGACCGGTGGCGATGTCCGTTCCTCAACGTGGTGCCACTGGAAACTGCTTGCTTTTGCGAGCCGAGCCAATCACGGACAATCGAATGCAGGCGACAGGCCCTAGTGACAGGTCGGCCTACGAACATCCTGTGTCACATCATATGGTCGATGACGTTTTAGAGTTCTCGAGATAGTGCTACGGCGTCCGCGGGAACCGACGCGCACTCGCAAAGCCCGGCGAGTGTGAGAAGTATGCGAGGGTCCCTGGTGCGAGGATGGCATCGGGCTCCGAGGTGTAAACGTGTTGAGGGATGCGGGACGGCTACAATCAAATGGTGGTAACTGAGAGAGAAGGATGCAGCTGCTATTTCTCGCATTCGTTTGCCGACGGTAACAACTGTCGACGAAACCTGGAAAGATGCTACCGATGTGATAACTCGGGCTGCGCGCCTCGAACTCGGCACAACGAAGCCTGGACGGCGTTGGGTCGACAAGCAGGCTTGGCTGTGGACTGACGATGTCAGAGAGAAGGTCAGGGAAAAGAAGCGGCTATATTACGTATTTATCGGTGATAAAACAGTCCATAATTGGCGGAACTATCGAGAAGCGAAGAAAGTGGCAAAGAAGGCAGTGGCCGCTGCTAAAGCCGCATACTACGCTGATGTCAGCAAAAAATTGGAGACGCGCGATGGTGAGCGTTATATTTACCGACTCGCCAAAGCTCGCAGTCGCCAAGCAGAAGACATTGAGAAGTTCTTTGGCATTAACGACGAGAACGGTCATCTTCAGTTGGATCGTAAGAGGGCTGTGAAGAGATGGCGCGAATGCTTTGAGGAAATCTCGAATGTAGAATTTGAACATCCTGCTGTTCCTTTTGCATCACCTGTATACGGTCCCGTTCAGAAGATCACAGTGAGCGAAACTGAAGCAGCCCTGAGGAAGATGAAATCAGGCAAAGCCACTGGTCCCGATGACCTGCCAGCTGACCTGTGGAAGTCGAAGGGCTGGTGCCCTGCTGACTGGCTGACTGAGTTTTTCAATCAGGTTGTCGCTGAGAAGAAAGTGCGAGGGTTGGCAGCAAAGCACGACTATTCCGATTTGGAAGAAGAAGGGCAGCCCTGCAGACTGTGCTAGTTACCGCCCAATTCGCCTTCTTTCGCACACCATGAAAACCTTTAAGCGAATTGTCGATGGACCTATTCGGGATGTCGTTCAGCTTTCCAATAATCAGTGTGGTTTCCTTACCGGCTGTGGGACGGTTGAAGCCATACACGCCGTTCGTCTTCTGCTAAAGAAGCACTGCGAGAAGCAGAAACCGGTGCATTTCGCCTTCCTGGACTTGGAGAAGGCCTTCGACCGCGTTCCGCGGGAAGTGATATGGTAAGCGTTGCGACGACATGGTATCTCTGAAGAGCTTATTGAGTGGGTGCGCATCCCCTACTCGTGTCCAATAAGCCGAGTGCGAGCACCAGCGGGCACCTCGATGGAGTTTCCAATCTCTGTCGGAGTGCATAAGGGATCTGCGCTCTCCCCACTGCTCTTCGTGATCGTCATGGATGCAATTACACGCGATTTCTAAAGGGCAACTCCTTGGACGCTGCTGTATGCTGACGACGTCATGCTTGCATGTGAAGACAAAACCGAACTCGAGCGACAGGCACAGGCGTGGTGCGATCGCTTAGCATTGTTCGGACTCAAGCTAAACGTCAAAAAGACGGAATACTTCACGACGGATGTGAATGAGCACGGATCCATTAAGATCAATGGTACTGAGCTCTCACAAGTTACATCTTTCAAGCTTCTTGGATCAACAGTCACGTGGCAGTCTAAAGTTGGAGGTGAACGCACGTGTGAGTGCAGCGTGGCCCAAATGGCATTCGCTGACTGGGGTGCTTTGCGACAAGACAATACCTGAGTACCTCAAGTCAAAGGTGTATAGAGCAGTCGTCCGCGACGTACGGTGCTGAGTGCTGGCCCGTGACGAAGGAAATTGAAAGCCGCCTCAGTGTAATGGAGACGAAAAGGCTAAGGTGGACGGCTGGAGTAACGCGATTGGACCGCGTTCGCAATGAAACCATGCGACAAAGATTCGGTGTCGCCTCGATAGCTGACAAGTTGCGCGAAGCACGTCTACGATGGTGTGGTCACGTCCTTCGCGCTAACGACGACACCGTGTGTAAGATTGGCCTGAATCTTGAAGTCCCTGGAAAACGGCCCAGAGGACGCCCGAAACAACGTTGGTTCGATACGTTGCATATGGACTTGAAGTTAGCTGGTGTCCATCCCGACCAAGCGTTTGATCGGGAGAAGTGGCGTCACCAGACCAGAAGAGCGGACCCCGCCACCAAGCGGGACAACGCTATTGAAAATGATGATATTATGAAACCGGACCATATCGGTACATAATTGTGCTAAAAGTGTTGTTTTCACCTGAACATGTTGTGGGCTGACTACTTTACACTTCCTCACCGGATTTCACTTCTCCGACAAGGAGAGGTTTTGGATGACATAAAATGACTCCTTCTGGAGCCATATATGAAAATGTCGACTGCCAGGAAGAAAAGGCGGTTCAGGCTAGAGCAGTATAATGAAATACGCTATCATCCGACGCATGGCTCTCCGTTTGAATTTGGAGCACAAAATCGTCGAAGGTTTCAAAGCACCTACGAAATGACTGATGCAGTTTTTGCGTGAATGTGCTCTCTGCACAAGAAGAGTAAAGCGCTTTGGAACAACGAGGGGCTCCGCGGCAGAGAGGACGTAGAGGCAGAAGCGAAAGCGTTTGTGTTGTCTGTTAGAATCGAAATGAAGATACACCCTCTACCTGTATTTGCAAATGATCAGACAGACATCAACAAAGAAGTGATTTTTATCAGGTAAATTCTCAAGCTGGACTAATTTGCATATTCTAGAGAATTTTTATTTCCAGAGAAATGATATGGAGCAGATAGCAATTGTGGAAAATCTAGCACACATGAAAACGCATTAGACAGCCTTGGTTTGTTGTAAAGCTGATGGTCTAAAATTGGCTCCTGTGTTCATGAGAAAGTGTAATAACAACAAAATAATACGTGCAAAAATATTGGCAGCACTCGGACTCGAACTGAAAAACCCGCCGGTGTGCTCCTACGAGGCGGCACTCCCACCAACTGCGGCACCGAGATACATCTCGTGGAGTGTCGTAGGGGTCGATGATAGTTGCGCGCACGCTTTCAGACCTCCTTTTCAGGTCTTTAAAAAAGCGTTCAGCAAAAACCAACTGTGGCTCTGGACTCCGCTCGCAGGGCCCTACGTGTCAAAATAGCGTCGTAAAAGCTCACATTGAGTTGGGTGCCTTTCCTTGTAAGAACCTTAACAAAGATTGCGAAATGTTTTTCTCCGTTTTGAATACAATTAATGCGCTGAGCTTCTCAAAACGAGTTTAATAACTTCAATTTTTTGATAAAGAATCAATTCTGCCTTTCGAAACATAACAACAAAAAGAATAGTGTTCAGTTTTATTAAGACACCGTAACGATCATGGAACAATGAACAGAGAACCCGGATGAGCTGAAAAGTCAGCGACGATGTGTTTCAGATCACAGATACAGTTCAAAATAACGGTAGTTGGGGGACCTCTGAACGAGGGTATCGAAGGGGACCCGAACGAAGGTAGTAACAGCTGCTATTCATGGATAAGCGCATCTGAACTACAAACATATGAGGAGCATTTATGAATATTGCAGAGCCTGAGTTGACCTGAATACATCTGCAAGCAATTTAAAGCGTCAAATAAACTGTAACAACGAGCCCTTAGAGGATCAGAACACTATACTATTACCTGATTGCTAATGCGATTTATAGGAGGGATGAGACCCCTCCAACAAAGACTTTCAACACCCTTAAACAGACCACGACTCCTGGCTCATTTGGGAAGTTTGGCGTGGTGGCGAGTAGAGGATCTATTCGCTTAATTGCACACTGGCTCAGGTCAGATCTTGAACGGTCTCTTCGGGAAAACTCTGAGAAGAGATAGCCGCTTGATTTCGTCAAGATACTTCTGAAGGCGATCAACCGTCGGGCTGATAGTTAGGAAGATGAACTCATCGACGGTGCTTGAGAAGAACAACTTCGACAGCTCCTTCCTGGAATACATTTCACCAGTGAAAAGCGCTTCCAATGCCGCACAAGTTGACCATCTCAGGAAATTCCGATCTGAGGCATACTCGTTCCAGAAAGAAACTAACCAAGGAACTGTTTCCGATGTGTCTGAACGGCAAAGATGAATACCACTATGAGAATCTCCACCCTTCCATAGTGGACAGGTGGGTATCATTTTTGGAAAGTGCTTGAACCCAAGGATTTAGGGACCTTCAAAGTTTACTATGGGATTGCATGCATACGCATAACTGAAAATTTGCAAAAAACCGCATCACTTCAGTGCGGGCCAGTAAAGCAAAACAGAAGCGTCTGGAACTGCCATTTCGTGGTTAGAATCTATCCTGCAAAAGATTCGGGGCTGCAACAGTAGCATAATTACAGCGAACTCACAATTTGTCTTTTAGGGATACAGTAACCAAAGCGGCACATTGAGGTGTGCTGCTCACGAGTGAGGAGGCAGCAATTGAATGGCCGAGTGGATGTGGGGCGGACTTGCAGTAAGAGTGTCATGGGTTCGGATCCGATGGTTGGGTTACTGCATATCTGGGCTTGCTCACTGCACTTTTGCCGATGTAAAGTGTATCTTGAACACGTGTGGTGTACCACATGGACGTTATAACCTTATTACCTTACCTTAAGTATCTACATTTATAATGTCCCCCCCCCCCCAGCTCCTATCAGTATGGAAGAGTGGCTGAGAAAAAGTAGGCTGCAATAAGACCAAACTGTGGGATAACGATCTCCTACAACTCTCAATAGGTCGCTTTGAAAATCGCCACGGGACATTCATTGAACTCCCTTGTGAGCGGCGAAAACGAGTACCATAGTGAGAGTCTTCACCTTTCAAATAATAGAGAAGTAGGTCCCATTTTTGCAAAGTCTTTAAACCCAAGGAGCAATGGAAGCTCAAAGTTTACTATAGGATCGCGTTCAAACGTGCTAAACTACTGTAATAGACCGAAATTTTAAAAATGGATATCATAGTCGTGATTAGCCAGATAACCTCCTTAGGCATACATTGGGTGAAATTTTTTCTACCCCTTCTAGAGCTCGACCAAGGGGCTAGGAGTTGTAAAACTTCTATAGTGCCGATTCAGATTTGCCCATCACAATCACATTGTCAAGGCGAACCAACATGATCAAGTTTCTGAAAGGTATCTCCGTACCCCCTACGCTCAATAAAAAATCTCTCCATATTTGTCATTCTTTAATTGGTCAGTTCACCAGAGGAGTTTCAAGGCCAACGTTCTGCCGTCTAGCAATATGACGGCGACCTATACTTGCTGACCTGCTGGGACTGCAGAAGCTATTAGGTTGTCCCATAAGTCCCCGCCGTTTTTTTTTTAACGATTCACTGCAGATTTCGCCTGCGGTCTCTTGCATAGCGCTGCATAACGTTCAAAAGAGAATGATTTGCTCTGTCAGAACATGTATTACATTTCTTTTTTCATCATGAATTTTGTCCATTTTTAGGTCGTTAAAGTGAAAAGTGAAAAAGTAGCCATTTGCGCACTTGTTCCCTCCGCTTAGGTTTGCAATTTTTTGCGCAATTTTTTATAGCATTTGGAAGACAATCTTCTGTGCTACAAGAATATGTGTTGGTCCTATTTTCTCACTTGCCGTTTATTGATTTTTAGGCCATCAAATTGGGTATTCCGACTTCCCCGTCCGAATTTTTACCAAAACTTTCTGTGGTTGGACTTTTTGGCTTGGTGTTATATGTCGTTTGGAAGAGGATGTCTTGTTCAGTAAAAATTTGTGTCGCGTTTATTGGTTCACGCTAATTTCTGCCGAATATCAACAACTGAAGAAGGAGAAGGAGTTGTTGGTGAAGACGATTTTTCTCTTTTTGGCATTTTGTTGATATTCAATAGATATCAATAAACGCGACAAATATTCTTATAGAGCAAGACATTCTCTTTCGAACGACGTATAACAATAACCCAAAAAGTCCAACCACAAAGCAGGAGCTGTCGGCAAAAATAACCATCCTCCTTCGGACGTCCCAATTTGATGAACTAAAAATCAATAAAGGGCAAGTAAGAAAATAGAACCATCACACATTCTTGTAGTACCGAACATTGTCTTCCAAGTGCTATAAAAAACTGCGCAAAAAATTAAAAACTTAAGCGGAGAAAACAAATGCGCAAATGACTACTTTTTCACTTTTTCACTTTTCACTTCAACGACCTAAAAATTGACAAAATCCATGATGAAAAAAGAAACGCAATACATGTTCTGATAGAGCGAATCATTCTCTTCCGAAAGCTATGCAGCGCTATGCAAGAGACCGCCGGTGAAATCTGCAGTGAATCGTTGAAAAAAAACGCGAAGACTTATGGGACAACCTAATACCTGCCCGTCATCATCAGTGTACCTAGTTGTACACCTTCGACGGGCAGTAGGGTTCAACTGAACATATACACCGATCGGCTGTCCTTCTTTGAACATATGAGGCACATGCTAGGTGACATTGAATGCGACACATTCTCGACGTGTTGGCTGGTGCCATCATATGTGGTACATGTCGCGTAGGTGAGCAGCATTGGTAGATGGGAGCGCGCCAGCCAATGACGACCAAACAAAGCACAGACCGAACGCATGCCAGCTCATCACCGTACCAAGTGTACATGCCCACTCAGTGCGGTCTGATTGGTTTAGGCGTTCCACCTGCCAATGCTGCTCACCAATGCGACATATACCAAAACCTGTAAACAAATACAGTGTCGTATAGAGGAAGGGCAACTGATGAAAAGCTCTTACTGAACATGCACTTGGTTACCTAGTGGAATATATGCGTAAGAAAAGTATGGAAGGTGGTACATACCAAGCAAGGCATGAACATTTAAAAATGCAAAAAATCGGCAAGGTACGCGTATCGAACACCTGACCCTGTGCCTTTGATTCACCGTCACTTCCCACTGAGCCACCGAGCTGATTGCGCCCTTATCTCCATGAAGGGCGCGCACAAAGGCGTTAGGCGTTAGGCGTATTGACAGTTCAATTTAATACTGGACTTTCATATGTCCCTAACTCATTAGGTTCAAGGACTTTGCAAAAATGAAACATACCTTCCTACTACTTGAAGGGCTGAGATTCTCGTGGTGGTATTCATTTTCACCATTCAGACATACGCCTGAGACAAAACGACTAAAAGGCGTAATTTATGCATTTGTTTATTTATGCATAAAGTGCGCCATTCAAAAAAAGTTTACATTGGCGAAACAAAGTAAAGCGCGATATCAGTATGCACTGCAATCCGGTTAGGTCTAGTGTTTTGCAGCAATTGAGAAGCATAAATACATTATGAAAAGTTTTTGTAACTCCGAAAGATTACAGCAACTGAATCATTTAGGACCGCTGTTAATTAACCCCGAATTTTTTCATCTCTTTGATCACATAAAACGATACAGAAAGCCAAATGGCTGGGTGTATCTGTCACCTTTCCTTCCGTTTTTTTTTCACAACGAAGTCCTCGTGTAACACAGTAGATTAAGACGTTTCTATGAAATTATCTTGAGCGCTTATTTCCCTTCGTTGAAGAAAAAACCTTAATCAACCTCCATAACTCCCCATTTCTTCCAACAAATATTCGTCCGGAGACATTTTCACGTTTGCTTTCATTTTAATTCCAGTAAAAATTCTATTTTCATGTAAGAGATAACTGCAGCAGTTCGGCTTCTCCAGCTCACCTCAGACTAATTTCAATGGATTTAATCTGCGACTGTAGGCTGCCAACGAAGAACTGAATCTGGCCGAGGTACCTGAAAAGAGGAACAGTAGAGGAAAGCTCTAAGTGAGAAAAGAGAGAATCCAGAAGTTTGGAGAGAAAGAAGACATGGACGGTGTTGTGAATTTTCTAAAGTGCTATGAAAAGTCGGCAGTTTAATAATGCATCTCGATTTCCGTAAATGCTTAACTCGGAATTACTCTGAAGATATGCCAATTTCACGTCGAATTGGACACTCTTCTAGCCTAAGTATTTCGAAATCAAAGCGAACTTTTCCAATTTGGAATGATCTTCTTCTTCGGTAAACTAGAGACTCTTTCAAAGAGAGTTAGAATAATTTTTTATTCAGGGCAAATTTTAGTATAACTTTCTTTGATATTTTACTTTAAGTTTTAATTTAATCTACCCAAAAAATGAACACGTTGTTTAAATTTTAAAAAATCTCCTTTTATGGGAAAATAATGGTTTAAAACGTGCTTTAAAAAGCAGGAAAGCGACCATCTTTTAGTGTAAAAAAAAGATTTCGCCATGCCTCTTATTTGATTAATTGCAAAATTTCTGTTTGCATATAGTCTA
This sequence comes from Heligmosomoides polygyrus bakeri, assembly GCA_947359475.1. NCBI lineage: Eukaryota > Metazoa > Nematoda > Chromadorea > Rhabditida > Heligmosomidae > Heligmosomoides > Heligmosomoides polygyrus. The sequence goes on along the minus strand of OX375868.1, from coordinate 86,839,439 downwards.
ACACCTGTTAATGACATAGAAAAAGCAACTGTGAAGAACACATATGCTTACTTTAATGGTTCACATAAGTGCCATTTACGCTATCAACCAATTAAAGAAATTTGCGGTGAACTTTTTGAGTGCATGGCGCGATCTCGATATTTAATGTGCCATAGACTTGCTTCTTTGCTGTGCTTTAAAAGCAATTTTAATTTCTAATTTTTTCTTGAAAAAAATTATTACACTTACTACGGCAGGTAAACTAAAAAATATCAATGCCAAATTTTCCTTAAACAAAAATTATGCTGACCATATTATTGAGCCTGTAATTAAATCTGCCTAAACGTCATTTCGATTTGGAAGAGTTTGCTTTGATTTCAAAAGTTTTAATGCTAGCTTAGAAGAGTTCCAATTTGATTTGAAAAGTGTCCAATTCGAAGTGAAAACAATATGTACACATTGTGCTGGATTAAAAAGATCACCGATTGCCATTAAGGCACCAAATTTAAAGGCGTGGCGCATTCCGAACGTGTCGCACTTTTCGCTGCGTCGCGTCTCCGAAAACCTCTCCAGAACGATGAGAAGCGTACCAGTTCTGGGTCATGTTGTATCGCATGCTGTACGGAGACAACCATCCCATGATTTGGTGGTTCTTCTCCAGCTCCGTCTCGATGTATTGAATCGTTTGCTGAGCCGTGCCTTGGAAGAGCGAGTAGACCAGGAATCCTTAACGAATTTGCGATAGCTTGAGCGTACTAATACACAAATTACGAAGATTAGCGTCAAGCAAGACGCACAAAAGTGCAGTCGGGGGAGGCGCCGGCTGTCGCGTGCACCCGATTCCAGGTTCTGGTTCGGATTTCAGACCCAACGAAACCTTCCATTACTCCTGGTCGGTGGTACTCCTGATGACGCAGACTCCGTACGGGAGGGACAATGCGCTGACTTGTTCATCCATCACAAGTCATTGTAGGCCAAATACGCATTCAATAGACCTCCACAACATCCGGTAAAAGTAGAATGCATGGCGCATCCCAGAAAATATTGAGTAACGTCGTCCTTTATCATTTTATTCACTTCTTTGATTTTGTTCACTCTTTCCTCTTGTTTTCGTGCAATTATTTCTTTCCATTCCTTTCTGTTATTTTCAATTACTACAAGGCATAACATATCAGCGGTATAATGCGCCGCGCACTTAACATGTAGAAGCTGATTGAGGTATCTACTACGATTCATATTCAAACTCATTGTATAAAGCAAAGACGCATCCAAATTTCTTCTTCGATAACCCATAGAAGAATGCGTAGCGCATCTCTAAAGGGGTTAACTGACGCCGTCCTTTAACCGTTCTCCTTTCATTGCTAACCAGAATGAGGGATAGTACAAAAAGCGCGTAGCAAGCGTCAGCAACCACGCATTCAAGTTTGTCTTCGCAACTATAAATATGACAAATGGATAACAATAAAGGAAAACGGAGAGCATTAATCAATACTATTGGGATGCGCCATTCAACTGCTTGGGAAGATCATGGAGGTAGTATAAGAGCGCATTTGGTCTATGCAATAACTTGCGATGGCGAGCCGATGGACAACTCAGTGTTTTATCCCTGACGAGCCTGGTACCGCACCCCGGAGCAGGGTCAAGCGTGGGGTTCGATTTTTGCTGGAAATTTACGACCCCCCCCCCCTCTGAAGCGGAATTTGTACGACCCCCTCCCTCTCTCTTCCACTGTTCTATTTCTTGTATTTCTTGATTTTTTTCAAGGTTTCTTGTGCAGTTTGAACTCTTTAATAGATTCTTCTTTTCAGGTGCGGCTTCGGCACTGAAGAGGACAATGAAACGAGTTCCCTGATCAATAATGTTTTCAAAACACAATAAAATTCTTTAAAATTTTGAACGCTATTTTCGACACTTCAAAATAAAGATCTTCTGGTAGCAGTTTCCAATCATCACTGTTCAATTTATGGAGTTTTTTCAGGACACCATGGACACGGAACATTCTTCTACCTGAAGTAGCGACGTTTGCATCTGAAATTGTGCTCCGAAATTGTGTTATATAAAAATTTGAGTAATACTTTCTGACGACGACTTAAGTGCTTTCCTTATAAATTTTTTGAAGAGTTCCTCGAATCGATTATGGAGCGGAAAAAGGAAGGATGGACGATGGACTTCTCTCGGAAATAATGTTCTCCCATCCTAAGAAAACGTCATAAAAAAAACCAAAATGGAGCTAAAAAATCCCAGCTCTGTACATGATGCAGCAAAAAAAAAACAAGATTCTCCGCAGCGATGACGGAACTGCGATGACGATATGATTAGGACGGATCGTAAGCAAAATTCTCCTTTTTCATGAAAAAAAAATATTTTTTAGCCGAAGCAGACCACCCATACGAATAAAATTTTGCCACAAAAACTTCCAAGTCATGATCAATGCACAGTGAAAAAAATCATGATTTTCTGGATCGAACAGGATGAATCGACCTCAGGTCGACTTTGCACCAACGTCATCGGAGCATGAAACTAAACGTTCACAAAAAGGTTCATAACTCGGTAAGTTTTTCGTATTTTGAAAATTATTCTAACCTGTCAAGAAGAAGATAAAACGCTCTTTCTCACAGTGTAAAAATCTTTTCCAAAAAAGGAGTCGTCACGCGTGGCTGCTGGTTCGATTTTTGAGCGAAAAAAAATTGAAGTGGCTTCACAAAAATATTCATAACTTGACCAATTCTTCGAAGTTTCAAAATCCCGCTAGCTTTTCAAAAACTAGAGGAAGAGCCCTTTCTTGTTATGTGAGAATTAATGTCCAAAAATTCGGTCTTCATGGGCGGCAGGGGAGGTTCAATTTCGGCTCCATGTCGCGAAAATACGTACCGAAAATCGAACCCCCCGCCCCGCATGAAGACCCCTTTCTTGGAAAACGTTTCTTATATGGTTAGAAAGCATATTTGCTCTATTTTTTAATGAGCGAGCGGGATTTTTGATTTTCGAAAAAATAGCCGAGATATGATCAATTTTCGGAAGTCGTGAACTGAATCTCGGACCGACCCTTTACCGTCGACATCGGAGTGATCTCACAAAAATATTCATAACTCGACTAATTTTTCGAAATTCAAAAATCACGCTAGCTTTTTGAAAAGTAGATAAACAGCGCTTCTTTATGGTTACAAACACTTTTAGCAAAAAAGGGATCTTCATGCGGGGCGGGGGGTTCGTTTTCTGGTTTCGGCAAAAATCGACCATAGCAAGAAAGGGCTCTTCCTCTAGTTTCTGAAAAGCTAGCGGGATTTTGAAACTTCGAAGAATTAGTCAAGTTATGAATATTTTTGTGAAGCCACTTCAATTTTTTTCGCTCAAAAATCGAACCAGCAGCCAAGCGTGACGACTCCTTTTCTGGAAAACGATTTCTACACCATGAGAAAAGGCGTATCATCTACTTTATGAAAAGCTTAAAGAATTTTCAAAATTCGAAAAACTTACCGAGTTATGAACCTTTTTGTGAACGTTCAATTTTATGCTCCGATGACGTTGGTGCAAAGTCGACCAGAGGTCGATTCAACCTGTTCTATCCAAAAAATCACAATTTTTCACAGTGAATTGATCAAAACTTCTATGTTCTTGTGGCTAGATTTTATCCGTATGGGTATCTGCTTCGGCTAAAAAAAGATATTTTCATGAAAAATCAGAATTTTGTATGCGATCCATCCTCGTCATATCTTCATCGCAGCGGAGAAGCATAGTTTTTATTGTATGTTAAGCATGACTTAAAATTTTATATGATGCAATTCCATTCTCTGTCGTCCTGTCCTTCAGAAGGCAGAAAAAAAATTCCAGCGAGGAGTCCATCCATACTTCAATTGCGATTGGTCATGTCAGAGAACGCAGTAGCCGCATTAAACTGCCGTAACACGGAGATTTTTTGGGGCTCCTGGAAAATTCATAAAGCTTTAGTAGATGTGTTTTCTATGCTTTAAAAGGCAGGTTCTAAAAGTAACGTGTTCCATGTGATTAGTGTGTCGATATCTTTTCGGTAAATCGAGACGTCTGATCATATAGAATATCGTTTCAGAGAAACATAGTTTTATCACTGTGTGTCAAACGGGCTTAAAATTTCATAGGGTGCGATTTCATCTTCTGATGCTGTTTCCTGCAGGAGAGAAATTACTTTTCAAGGAAGTCCGTCCTTCGGTTGCCATTCCGTCATCGACTCGAAGAGCGCTGCAAAAATCTTGTGGGGAAAGCACTTAGGTCGTCCTCAGTAATTAACACTTGAAATTTTATAGAGTGCAATTCTGGAAGTAGATGTCGCTCATCAGGCAGAAAACTACCGTGTCCATGACGTCCTGGAAAAATCTGAAAAAATGAAAATCTCTCATTGACCATAAATCTGCAGAAAAAAATCTTTATTTTTCACTGCACAGTAATCGGCATCAAAAAAATTTTTGATATTCAATCCTATTTTTTAACTCAAGGAAACGCAAGTGCTTGTATATCTCCGCATTGTCGTAGTCACACCTGGAAAAAGCAACTTATTAATAGATGCAAACATCATCTAAAAACCTGAATTTGGAGAGAGTCCTCTGCCAAAACCGAGAGAGTACGACCCCCCCCCCCTCCAGACGAGGCCGCAGTACGACCCCCCCCCTTCGATTCCCGAACCTCAAGCTTGACCCTGCCCCGGAGGGAGGGAAGGTGGCAAGGGGGGAAAATCCGAAACAAGAACCTTGAGCAGCGGTCCACGTCTCAGCCAGCATCTCCTCGGACTGCGCTATCAAGCGACAAAAGTGTACGTATTAGAGTGTATATACCTATATCATTCCCTAATATGCATTAACCTTTATGAAGCTCAGAGTGCTTTTATAAAAGGCATAAACCATAAAAAATATCGTATGATTTCTAAGCAAACCTTCGACTATTAAATTTTTAAAATATTTTAAATATGCATATCCCTTGCACTGGACCTTCTGAATATTCTGAAAAAAAGTGCTCTAGTTCAGCTGCAGTTCATAAGGTTATCCAAGTTTATCACAGTCTTGTTGGTGTTGGTTGTTTTCAGCTGGATACTGTTATTTGATTGTCACGCTCAAGTGCTGTCAGTATCCCTCAGTACCTGCCATTTTTGATATTTTGAGAAACGGCCTACGGTAGGGCAGAGTAGTTTGCTTTCCTTGAGGATGACCACCACAAACTAGGGCACTTGCTAGAGTAATGAACTCATATGAAAAAACAAGAAAAAAGTCACGGTCATAAGAATACGCCCCCACCCGTATTGCGCCACAAATATGCATAACGAAAACGCATCAGCCTAGTCAACAAGGGGACCGGATAAAGGATAAAGGACGGCGTTACTCAATCTTTTTTTTGGGTTACGCTACGCATTCTACTTCTACAGGATATCGTGGAGGCGATTTGAATGCGTATTTGGCTATATACTGATTTATTTGCAACATTGCACATTGTTGACATAATCTGTTTGATTTCTTATTTTATTTTATTTTTATTCTTTTTATTTTTCCTAAATTTCTCACATTCTGTTGTTTTTGTCTTACTGGTTAGTCCTTCATCAACTCCTGCCTTTGTTTTCAGTATTATGTTTTCCTTTTCTATATTGTCACCTTGATGATTTCCTCATTCTCAGCACTTAGTTTTAATAATGTTTCCTATGTTTTTTGCTTTGTTTTGTGTTTGTTGTTTGTTTTTCTCTACTTTTGTCTCCCCAAATTTTCCTCACCCTTTTTTCCCACGTTTCCCCAAGCAGCAGTTATGTGGGCACTGATGAAGTCGACGGACCTACTAAGTTGGTATCCGGAGCCGTTACTCTCGAACGACTTGCAGTGTTTGGCGGGCCACTGCTCCTCTTCGTCGGTTTCCCACAGTTTCCCATTGTTTCTGGCCTGTTCATAACTGTCCTGTTGTATAATAATTAACTAATTCTTCTGCAGATATCGCGTTCTCACACTTCAATACCGTTCTGAGCTTAAAGTTTTAATATGTTGAGGTTTTCATTTTGTTCTGATTTGTTTCACTAAGTATACCGTTTCCTTACAGTTGTCGTTGCGCACAATTATGGTGCAAATTAATAAATAAATAAATAATACTGGGAATTGGACGATTTGACACTTGCGGTGGCCAGCCGATGAGCAAGTCCGTGTTTTCTTCTTCCCAGACACTGATAGCAACTTACCGACCCCGGAGGGATGGAAAGCTTGATTGGCCTGGGCGGGAAATGCGAACCGGGAATCTGGTATCGGGTGCACGCGACAGCCAGCACCACACCTTCCGCCAGCGCCACATAAGACGATAGACTCGTGGCACAAATCGTCAATAACTACATGGTAACGGCCCAGAAACAATGAATTATTATTTGAAAGCAGTTAATTTAGTTTTTTACTTTAGAGCTCTTATTGAAGCTTTACCTGTAAAGTTAGTACATCGATTGCTGATCAGATCCAATCCGGCGACATGAAAATCTCTACAACCAAGCACACGAGCGGCTCTTTCTCGGGACAGGTGCTGATCCTAGAAATAAATGCTATAGACCTCGCATCGCAGAGACACTTCTGCCACCTGCCATGGGCGACTAGGTAATCCGTGAAAAGGTTTAAAAATGAGAACGGCGTCATCTAATTCCTTTTGGGAAGGGGCCTGCACACTACTCCTAGTGATATTCTCGACACACTCAGAGGACCTATCATGCTGACTGCAGCAGCGAATCGCTCGACAATTACGTATAAACCAAATATGTATGTCTAACACTGGACAGTGAAACTTAGTTTTTCCTATAAAAGAAATATATCCTCATATTGGAAAAACTGCAAAAGAAATTTCATTAGAAAGCGTCACCTAGGACTGAATAGGTTCAGTTACATGAGCTTGCCTCACTCGTCTCACACAAACCAAGTTCTTAGACTGCATTCTTCGGAGTGTATTCGAAAAGCCAGGGATGTCTGTATTGTTTTTAGAATTCTGAGTGGGATGTTAAAAACGGACAGCTCAACATTTTCTCAAGAACTAGAAGTAGTTCGGTGAAAATCAACTCCACCACTCCAAAACGAGCCTGGGGTCTAACTCACTTGCTCGTAAAGCAATTCCTTTACTCATATCTTTGAGAAGTGCAGTAGGTTTAATACCTCCTTGTTTTAACTTAGACTGTACTCTGAAGATGTGAAAATTCCTAATTTCTAAATTTGAACCTATTTCCAGCTCTTGCAAAAAAAAAGAATCAGTTCAATACTAAAGATTCCAGGGTATCCACCCATTCCGTTCGAAGGGTCAATGTGATTTCGAACCTACCTTCCTCGATCCCATCAAAGCGATCTGCACGTTGAGCACCATCGACGGCGTGCCCATCGGCAGTATCTCGCAGATCGCCGCCATATGATCGTATCTTAAATGGGGATTTTACAGGGATACCAATCGCTTTTCTAAAACCGTTGTATTTAGAAGTTTATTTAAAAACGATTAACGCTTTCAGGAGCGTTTCATAAGAGCATTTTACCTTGAAAAACCATTCTTATGGAAACGATACTGTTGGACTAGCATATTTGTTCTACTCAATGCATTAGAAGATGGAACGGGTTGTGGAAAAGCACCTAGTATTTCTGTCAAAATTGAAAAGGAGAAAAAGCAGCTTCAGCAGGGCTTCCAATCAGTTTAGAGCTCTTTCTACGCACAATCCTAACGTTTTAATGCGAGCTAATGAAACATATAAGCCCGCATTAAAAATAAAATATAAACATTACTTAGATATGATCTTTCTTGTGGCATGTCGACAAGTGATAGCGATTACTAGCTCGTTGTATATATTCTGTATTGCATGTTGCGTTTGTTTTGGCTTTGTTGCATTGAGCGGTGTTTTTAATGTTTGCCTTCTGCAAATATAATAAATAAATAAATAAATAAAATATGTCAAACCGATGCTCAATATGACACTGTAGTATTCGCCGCACAAAATAAATTGATTAAGAAGATTGAATCAATTCAAAATAATCTCACTAGAGAAGTTTCTGTGCGTTCTATTGCTCTTGAGTTCCGAAGAAAGAAGTCTGAGGTCGTAATGTTGGACAAAATTCTGCACGGTCAGTGCAGTCTTATACTGGACCATTTCGTAGTGGAGAGGAGCTCATTCACCCGAGGAAGTCGCCTCGAACTTTGCTACCAAAACCCAGAACTAGGTTTCGGCACCATTTTTTTCAGTTCGGGCTGGATCGGAACTTATCAAGCTACGTAAAAAAAAGTTTCTGTTCCGGTTGATTTCGAATGTCTCTTGAAGATGTTGGACTATCATCTAATTCCAAATTGATCGCAGTTGTTCCTAGTTATCAGGATTGATTTTCTTGGAACGATCCTAGATGATTGTGCTTATGAGGAAGAATAAATAAAATAAGGGAAAATAAAAATAAGTGAGAAAGGAAAATAAAGCATCTGTTGATACCTTCACACTGGTTTATCAATCCAATTATCATAAGAATTTAGGTAAATGCTTTGAATGTTTCTTTTAGTTAGCTATACTACAATTCTCAGGTGCTGTTGTGTTGTGCTAATAGTGTTTTTGTCACATAGTTAACGTAAAATAAAATAAAATAAATAAATAAATGAGGATAATGGATGTCGTCTGTCTTCGTTTGTTCGCGGTCTGTACTGGTGATTTATTATAAGTTGCTCATGACAACTTCATGTAATAAATTGAATTAAATTAAATGCAGCAATTCGAAACCAACCTCCAATTTCTTTTTTTTAATTTTTAACTTTAATTATTATACAGAAAAGAGGAATTCCACACAAAGAAATTTTTACAAATAAGTGCTCCGAAACCATTGCAAAACGAAATGTAGAAAAAACAAAAACACATGTTTAGGTGGTAGAAAATTTATGCAACATCGTCTTATGTTTCCTTTGGTGTACCTATCAATGAGTCATCTAAGTTGCGAAATGAATTGGCAAAGCACATCATTTTTGGAAAATTTGGAAAATTGCGATCCAGCTCTTTGAGCAAAAAAGAAACCCATAGGTGAGACTTTGCTGAAGGAAAACGAATTTTGATCCTGCAGCAGATCAGGAGGAGGAAATTGCCCAAAATTTTCAATAGGCAAGCATACCTTAGCAGTTCTCGTTTATTTGAAGAAAATCGCTATCAAAATCGAACTTTTATGAGGTTATCAAAAAGGCTTGCTTTGCCGGCTCACGTCCGCATTATGGCATTCAGAGGTTGATGAAATGGTTAGATTCTTGCTCGCCAAAATTTGCTTAAAATTAACAGTTTTTAAAGACCGATTTTTTCAACAATAGTTTTTCAATCACAGCCAACTAAAAAGCTGCAAACAAACAAAAAAGATTGAGAAAAAATAACTCACCTTTGCCATCCAGTGATAATGATGCCTCGGAACCTCGTGAACTTATCTTGCTGTGCCTGAAAGTTCTGCTTTATTTGCGGCCAAGATTTGGTTCCAAATTTCGGAAACAAAAAGAAGGACAGCTCATCAACAAATAGTATAAAATTAATTGCTATTAAAGTCATAAATAAAGCATCCAAAGAAAAAGAAAACACACAATCTTCGTGTCAATCCAGGCTCTGTTGTTCGTCTCGTAGTGTCGAATGTCGATGTACTTCGCTGCTGGGAAGTTGGCTCCTTTGTAGGCCGACGATGCCCATACAATCGGAAAGTTGCTGGCAATCTGCGCAAAGGAAGAATCTGGAACGACTGAGTACTGGGAGGAAGTTGTCAGCTTCTGTATTACTGGGAATGCTCTCACTACACCAATTAGAATTTATTTATTTATTTATTTAAATTAGTGTTCGACATATGAAAGAGTTTAGAAGCACACCGCGAGTACATCCAACTGTTTGGGTAAGACTTCCAAATTAAACCAGCACATTGACATCGTCACTATACGTACCATGTTCTCGTCGAATTGGGCACTTTTTAAATCTATTAGGTTGGCAACTAATTTCGTGGACTCTCAAGCGCCTTTAACAAAAGTGTTCATAAACAAATAACAAATAACAGTTTTCAACCAAAGTAAGATCTGTTGGAACGCGGGACTGCTTCCCATTTATCAGCTACCTGGCCCATCCCACAGCTGTAGAATTCTTGTGCTTTTAAAGCCAAGAACTCTTGGAGGTGCATTTTGACATGGTCCACATTAATAAATCGTCCTCCGACCAAGAAGTGCTGCAGCGAGCTAGGAAGGTGCTAGTCATTTGGCGCACAGCCTGTGCTGTAAGGTGGGTGAGTTAGACGCTCCCAGCTAAGGTCTTCGATTTTTTGAAGCTCCCGATTCGTGACGTGTGATCTGGCGTTATCTTGCTGATAGATAATTCCGCTCCTGAAAATCTGCCTGAACCGATTCCAGCGGAGTTCAGCCTGCGCGCGGCCAGGATGAGAAGAGTAGATTACCGCATTAATGCTGGAACCGTTCTTGACGAGCTCCCAGAAGTTAACACCTTCTTGACACCACCAAACGGAGGGAACGTAGCGAACCGGACGCCTCAAAAAATAGAAGACGTTGACTGGGAGCGTCAAGCTCATCCACCTTACAGCCCAGACCTTGCGCCGAGTGACTACCACATGTTTAATTCGGTGCAGTACTTCTTGGTTGGAAGACGATTTAATAATGTGGACCGGGTCAAAATGCACCTCCAAAGATTCTTGGCCTTAAAAGCACAATAATTCTATGGCTGTGGGATAGACCAGCTACCTGATATATGTGAAGCACTTCTGCGTTCCGAGGGATCTTATTTTAATTAAAGATTGTCATTAGTTATTAGTTAATAAATGCTTTTGCTGAAGATTCTTGAGAGTCCACGAAATTAGTTGCCAACCTAATAATTGAACACATTTCAAATCAAATTGAACGCCTTTCATATAAAATTGGACACTTTTTTGAAATAAAAGTGGACACTATTCTATGCTAAATTTAGGATTTTCGAAATCAAAGTGAACTCTTCTTTTAGGTTGGTGCATAAGTTCTCGGACATTTGGGGCATGAAATATTTATTACCACAACATACGAACAACAATATCAAGTCATTTGAAGTAACCACCCTTTACATCAATTGTCTTTCGCCAACGTGCTGGTAAGTCATGGATGCCAATTTTTGCAGAATAATTAGAAGAGAATAATTTTTTGTTCAAGAAAAATTTGATACAACTTTCATTGAATTTTTTTAGTTCACCTGCCCCAATAAATCTGCTGAATTTATAAAACTTTTATTTTAAAGAAAATGAGAAATTAAAGATTTGCCTTAAACTACGGCAAAGATGTGATTTAGTGCGTTAAAGGATCAAATCGCGCCATGCACTCGAAAAGCTCGTCGCAATTTTTTTATTGATAATGCAAGGCTGCTTGCTTAGCGCATCTAAATGAGAACATAAGTGTTCGTTACATGTTTTTGTTGATGCGTCTACAAGTGTGAAACTCCGTGCAAACAAAAATTATGCCACCAATCGAACAAAAATTGCGACGTCTCGGACGACGGCATGGCGCAATCTCTTTCCTGGCATTAAAAATGGTTGCTTTTACACTCTTTAAAACAAGCTTTTGATCGATATTTTAACTCAAAAAATAAAAAATAAACTTTATAGGATCTATCCTAGTCCGGGGGACCACATAAGTAAAAAGTGTTATATGTAACAAATCCACTTAAGACTTACCGAGGGCTTCTACAGAACAACATGGAACCTACACAAGAAAACTCACAAAGAAAAAACGAAAAAATTACATTTGTTGCGGTGGTAAGCAGGCAAAGTTGTGTGCCCTCCTTACCATGTTAGATCCTGGTTATAACATGTCAGGCGGCGGTCAGCACGCGGCATGCCTCCATTCCGTCGCTCATTGCCCGCCGAGACGGTTGTAAACCGCGGCGATTTTTTATTTTTTTTGTTTGTTCGCTCGTTTTCGGCATCTTTTAGGATCCAACTCGTTCTCTAGGAGTCGCTCGGTAAGTCTCAATTCATTTTATTACCTACATTTTAGTTATGTGGCCTCCCCCGACAGGCTAGGATAGATCCACTTTATACACTCTCAAATAATGTGTTCACTTATTAGGTGGGGAACGACGGAACCTTCTTTTCGTCGAGAAGAATGCACCGCCGAATGAACAAAGGTCTAAATAAGGAGTACGATGTGGTGCTACCTGGCATAGTAACGATGTTCTCCGAATAGTCCCAGATGACGGGCTCGATGAATTTTCCCAAATCCAGGTCTGCGATGATTCGTGTATCGAAGTCCTTCAGCATATCATGCCATGCCAGCACGCTGAAAAACACTGTTCATCGCCGAAGAAGTCGCTTGCTGCAATTAAAGATAATATAATGGGATATAGGTCCGTGTAAGTCAATCCCTAAGCGGTATGCGCCACGCATTCTATTAGGTTGTCACATAAGTTCTGTCCAATTTTCGACGGCAACTCTGCGGTGTAATATCTCAGCAGAAAATAAAGTTTATTAATCAAAGTGAGAATCGTTACAATCAATGTACCTCTGCCAACGATATACAAGAGCATTAATTCCATTCCGGAAGAAATCTGAATTTCTAGAAGCAATGAAACACTCGAAGGCAATTTCGATATCTGCTACATTAGTAAACTTTTTATCCTTGAGGAAACCATCGAGATGTTTGAAAAGATGAAAGTCCGTTGGGGCTAGGTCCGTTGAATAAGCGGGATGCGGGAGAACTTCATATCTCAACTGATTTAATTTTTGGATGGTCAGATGCGAGACATGTGGACGGACGTTGTCGTGAAGAAGGATCGGTCCTCTTCGATTCGCCAGTGCAGGACGCATTTCAAGCAACTTTTGGTGAACCACGTCTAATTCACGACAGTACCTCTCTGTCGTGATGGCTTCACCAGGCTTCAAGAAGTCGTAGTGGATAATACCAGTTGCAGCCCACCAGACAGTGAGCATGACCTTCCTCGGATGGAGGCTAGGTTTGGGAAAGTGTTTCGGCGGTTCTTCCTTATCCAGCCATTGCGCTGATCTTCTTCGATTGTCGTACACGATCCATTTTTCGTCACAGGTAATTATCCGGTCAAGAAATGAATCGTTTTCGTTCCTTATAGTAAGGGAAAGACAGATCTCCAGGCGACACCTCTGCTACTCCTCAGTGAGTTCGTGGGGCACCCACTTATCCAGCTTTTTCACCTTTCCTATCGCCTCTAGGTGCCTCGAAATGGTTGTACGACTGACCTGAAGGTCTCTCCCCATCTCACGCACAGTTCCTCTGAATCGGCTTCCACTCGTTCTTTCAAACGTTCTTTATTACACTTTGGTGGTCATCCTTAACGGTCCTCGTCTTCAATATCCACGTCTCCAACACGGAACTTCTGGTACCATCTGCGCACGGTGCGTTCGTTAGCGGAGTCCTCTCTCCATGCCATCTTGATGTTTTGAGTTGCCTCGCTAACACTGTGGCGAAGCTTGAACTCATGAAGCATTATTACCCGCAAGTGCGTTTTTTCCATGGTTGCGTCCAGCACCTAAAACGAAGCAATGCTCACGACTTTTTAAAAGCAACACACCAAGTTTTATAGAGCGAAACGAGCGCTACAAAATAGTATACAAAATATATTCAATTACTTTCCCTATACATGAAAAAAAAACAATCACAAAGTAACGCCTATCGGGATCGGACAGAACTTATGTGACAACCTAATACTTCTACAGGGTATCGTGGGGACACTTTGAACGCGTTTTAGGCTTATAGGGTATACGGGCACGCTCCCCGCCGATGAGCATTTATTTTATTCATTTATTTCCTCCATAATTGTGCGAGCAGGTATGGATACAATATACTTAAAGAAACAAATGAGAAACGAAATGAAAATCCCAGCATATCAAAACTTTAAGCTCAGCACTGTATTGAAGAGTGCCATCTTCCCCTCGTCCGCCTGGGTCACCCAACCCGAACTCCCTAGGCGTCCCTCAGAGTCTGGGAGCCTTACAAACCCTAGAGGGAAGAAATTTTCCCGGCCTCTCGAGGTGCTAGGGTAGAAACTCAGATCCGCCTCCTTACCAGCTCGGCCGTACGTCCTGGCCCGCAGCACGACTTCTCTGTTTGTAAAATACAGTGCTAACACTGGGGGACGAGCGTTCCACCCTTCATCCCCCATCCTCATGGGCTTGCTCGAGAGTCCAGTGGCTGCCGTACGAGATAGTGGAGACGTGACATACATTTGCAACGTCTCTGTTTGAAGGCCGGGAGGGGGAAGAACGCCACTCCGCCACAACTCACAAGGAAAGGGTCTGAAGCGTATGTTTGAACGGGGGGAGTGAGTCATATAGGAAGAATCCCCACCCATGAATTAGTATAAAAATGTGGTTATTTTTTACCAAGTCGTTAAACCCAAGGGGTGGGGGTCCTTGAAGTCACAATGGAATGCGGCGCATCACGAGGTTGGGGTCTTGTACGCCAGCGATACCTATGCCGGCAACCGGCTCGGAGCGCAGTGGAAGTGGGGTTGCTTCATAGGAGGGAGGTCGGGGGTATAGTTCTTGTCCGCTGCTGCGTTTTGGCATCTCAACTGACTGGTTGAGATTTGGGTGTTCTGACGTCTAAACCTTTTTCAGGCGTTTTTATGCCTAATATTCTAGCTGAATGCTGTGGTATTCAACATGATGACGTAGAAATGTTCGCATCAGTGATACAAAGGTACTAAGCGTATGAAGCACCACTGGGCACAATACGGGCTGCGTATAAAGGCTACAGGCTCCTCATAGTCTGTTTCCATACATGGACCAAAGGCCTCGGGAAAACCCATCCCGTTCGGATTTTCAAAGGAGACCAGGATATGACGTCGGAGGTGGTTAAAATGAGAAACGAGGTGTGTGGATCCCGCACATTAAACGGCATCGATTCACCTTTTCCCTCATCTTTGCCTGTCACCTAGAAATCAGAGGTCTGCTGAAGATTTTCTAAAATCTAACACCAACAATGTCTGAAGATGCTTGAGTGCTGATTCACCTGCTCCCGCTGAAGTGTGATCGACCTTTAGACAATGAACCTTCTAGGGAAGAAGTCAAGCTGGCCGAACGGGCGGCCTTCATGCTAAAGGACTTCGAATCACATCAACTTGAAGTTGACGAAGACGTTGTTGTTAAAAATCCGTCAGTAATAAACAAGTCGTAAGAAAAGTACTCTCCACAGCGAATAGCTGGAAAAAAGCGCAGGAAACGTCTGAAAGTGGCGTAGACGTCAGAATCCCCAAAATCTCATCCAGTCAGTAGAAATGCAAAAATGCAGCAGCGCACAAGAACCAAACCCCCGACCTCCTCGTATGAAGCAACCCCACTTCCACTGCGCTCTGAGCCGCTTGCCGGCAGACGCATCGCGGTCGTACAAGACCCCTAAACTCGTGATGCGTCGTATTCCATTGTGAGTTCAAGGACCCCCTACTCCTAGGCTTTAACGAATTGGTAAAAAATAAACACATTTTTATACTAATTCAGGAGTGAGGATTCTCCCTATATGACTCGCCCCCCCCCGTTCAGACATACACTTCAGACCCTTTCCTTGTCAGTGCCGCCTCGCAATGGAGGGAATGGTGTCGCTGTTATTCACCACGAGTTCTAAAGTACAACGGAAAAAGGACAGCGTTGGTCAATCTTTTCCAGGGATGCGCTAAGCATTCTATGTCTGCGATATATCATGAGGAGAATTTGAAAGCGTATTTGCCAAATCTGTTCTACTTGGATGCGTTGGCCATGGATGGATGAACAGTTCAGTTTTTGTCCTTCCAGGACAAGTACTACTAATCCACCGATCTCACAGGGAAAGAGGGATAGTTGGGCCTGGACGGGAAATCCGAACCAAATATCTCAAGTCGGAATGCACGGGACAGCAGGCGCCTTCTCCGACTGCGCTTCCACGCCCCTTTTGGTTAAATACTACACAAAAACGTTGTATCAAATGAGCTCCACTCCGTTTAATTAAGTTCCCACTGACAGAAAAGACACTGTAGGTCTTCAATTTTTTTCCCGTGCTCCATGCTCCTCTAATAAAGCTTGAAAATTGCTCCTAGGCATTTAGGCCCTCCTATTTCCAAGGACTTAAGCGTCTACCACTGTAAACATTGCAAGCATATAATGTTAGAAAAAAAAACTATGGAAAAACAGAACTTAAAGTCTGAAACGTAAGCTCACGTTGCTCCTGTGGTTAGTTGCTTCACGTAAGTGGCAATTTTCTTTAGATGTGAAAGTGCCAGAAGTTGCTTGTTGCCGGACGGTCCTTGTGCCGCTATCCATTCTCTAGACTTCTCACACACTCCAAACTGAAAAGCATTGCTATTTACTATTTATTTATTTATTTATTTATTTATTTATTTATTGTGGTACATGCAAAAGTGTACCAACGCTAAAGAAAAAAATCTCAGAGAACATACGCAGCTGCCAAAATTCTTTAACTATGTTTATAGCAAACGGGTTTCCCAGTTCAATCCTACGAAAGAATTGAGCGAAAAATAATTGAAAGTATTTAAGAAGCAGCACTAGCAAAAAAATACGTCATCGTAGAAATGTTTTGACGTCATTGTAGGAGTGTTTAATCAAGGATACTGGATGTATTATTATGTCGACCATAGTAAGGACGCTGTGACGCGAGCCAGGGATGTTTACAGGTGCGAGCATCTAAGACAATAAGGAAACTTCATTTGGCAAGCTCTACAGGCAAAGGAAGAGGGAAATGATTCCTTCAAAGCTTAAATTTTTGACTGCTAGAGCTTGACTGGCAGCGAAATATAAATAATAATATGGTGATGTAGTATATGGCGAGGATTTGCCAGCAGTCAGAAAAAGATTAGAATTGTGAACACGTATTTTGAAGGTCAATACATAGAAGCCGTTTCTCCCCGAAAAGAAATCTTCAAAGATGACGTACAGACTGTCGCTCACCTCAAAGGCCTCGTCTGCACCAATATGAAAGTAGCTGATGCCGAATTCTTTGTGGACGTCGATCACCTGCTTCAGCGCATCCTTTATTATCGCCACGCCTTCTTCGTCGCCCAGGCAGAGCACCTTGAAAAGTAGAGAACAGATGAGAAAGTTGAACAGTTTGAAGGAACTGTGATATCCCGTAATTCACACAAACTGAACTGGCACAGAGGCTGTTCGAGATAACACGTCTAGATTTTCACACCGACATTCAGACTGATTTGAACTTCAGAATTACCCCAAGGCTAAGTCTATTCGTCGTTTTTACGCTCTATGTACCTACTTGTGTTATTTCAATAAATAATTGTCAACTATTTAAAAAATGGTTGTTTGGTAGCTTTTACTAACGTTCATTTGAGTTCTGGGTATATGTAGCAAGTCCAGAACGTGGATCCACACTTTCCCACTTTCTTCAACATAGTATCCGCGAAACCTTTAAAATAGGAACTTAATACCCAGCTTACTGCTACAGAAATTCACCTATGTAGTCCTGCTACGAGCAGGACAGAACTGCCAATTAAGAAAGAAATTCAGGGTGGACTCCCCTTCACATTTTTGCCGAACTCTCTTTAGTGAAAACGGAAAGTGTGAAAAATAACAGCGATTAAGTTCGCGAACAGACCTTGCAAAGAACTGTATAAAACATTTCTCTCACATCTGTTAGGCCTACGTTATACTTCGGCGACGCTGTTGCCGGCGACGTCGGCGACAGTGTTACGCAGTGTCGTGACGTTCGTCACGCTCCATCACGACTCTTCAAGGGCACACACGCTGGGAGGCGCACTGGTTCCGCCGCGGAGGGCATACGGTCGCGCGCACGCGCCGCGATGCACTATAAACGCCTTCCCGCGCGCACCCGGCAGTCTCCGGCTTCGTCGTCGCTCCGAGCGGTCGGTCCGCTCTCCGCTCCGGCACTCCATCGTCAGCGCAGTGTCCACTCCATCAGGACTTCGACTCGACAGGCCGCGCAGGACTCTAGGACGACCAGGACAGGACGCGCAGAGGCGATAACAGAGGTAACCGCAGAGACCGACCAAGCCACCGTCCTCGTGAGCGCAGGCTCCAGGGTAGGAGCGAGGAAGGATCTGCGGCTTGCGCTTGGGGTTGACCCGTAGGTAAGCTGGCGGGACTCAGTCTTGACTCGTAGACTTTGTGTTCCATACTGATGTGCATTGTCTGTGTATGTTGGGATGATATGAAGCATACTGTCTGATGCGCACTGTCATGTGACTCGAGAGCGGGGGAAGGTTTATTCTGTGCGCAGTGGTAATACTGCAGAAGGTCGGCTGGTTCAATTGTATCACGCGACTGATGTGGGGATGGGCTAGAGTCGCCGGGGGGCCAGCGCAGGTGCAGTCCCGGGAAAGATCCTAAATAACATCCGCATTGGTATGAGGTGTGCTAAGTCGGGGCAACAAGGGTTGTGTAAGAGCTAGCGCGCATAGGTAAGACCTCGACACCGGTTGTGCCTCACACGTGGCCTCGGATTGAGGGCTGCATGAGTTCTACCACCGGTGCAGCGGACTCACCCGAGGCACGACACGAGGGCTGCTACGCAGTGCGTAGCATCCCGCGCAACACACCGTCGCCGACGAGTCGCTGAAGTATAACATAGGCCTTAGGAGAGATGTATCAAATTTTGTTGAAAATCGGGTAGGTAATCTAACCTTTCGGAAGCAGCTGTCAGAGAAATGTTTAGTTGTAGTTAAAACTTTTGCTCCTGGCGGGGGTCGAACTCGCAGCCTCTGCTATCCTCGGGAGAAGGTGTAACAAACAATCTCTGCCGCTCTGACGACAAGTCGTTTCCATTGAAGGATTCCGTGCCCCAACCGACCGCGAGCGCTCTCTGAGCTTTCCTCCTTCCCCAGGCTATTTCTCAGGACCTCCTGATTTTCAGGTCTTCTTCCTAATCAGCGATTCCAGCCTTTGTTCATGCGCTTGCAGACAGTCCTGCGGCTGTGCGCGTCCGTGGAGATGGTCTTAGGGGGTTTTTCCATTCTGCGCGTGTTTGTGTCGTGGTTTCTCCTTTCCGACTCCTTGCGCGTGCCTTGTGGTTCTTGATTTGTTCATAATTTGTTGTTTTTTCTCTGATGTAGTTCTCATATATCTTTGGTGTGTTCATCGGTGTCATAGTGTTGCTATCCTTTATTATGCTATTCGTATATTTCGTTGTTCTCCTTCTATTATACTACTCCTCATCTACTCTGATGTCATGTTGGGTTTCTCTTCCGGTATCCTCTTGTTTGGCCTCCTTTTGCCTTGTTATTTCTCACGTGGGTCCCGGTTTCTTTCTAAAGTGAGTTTATCGCGTTAATTCTCTTTTCTATTACCTTGTGAGTATTCACTTAGCTCTCATAGTGGTGTTTTTCTCATATATAAGTTTATTTTGGTTGCCACGTATCGCTTGCGTAGTGTCGCTATGTTTTCTTCATGTTCATCATGGATTATCATCATCTTGCTTTACCATCGATGCTATTTATCGTTGTTCGTTATCCGCTGTGTTTTTATTTTATGTATTAAACATAAGGGTTCAGGGTTGAGGTTATCTTCAACGCGTGTGGTCGCAAGTCTCATCTAATTTCCGCGTGGTAGTGCTATATTTGTGTTGGATCACTTCACGCTCCATGCTTGTATAAAGTAAACTAAGCCATAGTAAGGCATACGTATAAGGGATATTAGACGACCTTAATCCCTTTTCGGGATGCGCCACGCATTACATTCGAATGGACCCCTCTTACTGGTTCTCTTGTTAGCTTCCTTTTCCTGGTATCATCTCCTTATCGCTTTCCTTGATTCCTTTATTGATCCCACTTACTGGTTCCTTTTTACTGGTTCCTCGTCCTGAGTCCTCCTTGAGGTCCTCCTTACGGCCCCCTCCTTTTACTTGTCCTTCCATGTCCACGACGCGATGAAAGCGCCTGTTGTTCTGAACCCGTACGCTTGTGGCACGACGTCTCCAACACGTCTTCTGACTGGTACGGAGGCCTGTTCCACCCCCCCCCCCTTTACTGGACCACCCTTACTGGTTCCTCTCGCTGGTCCCCCGTCCCTGGTCCCTTTCCTCGTTCCCTCTATTCATACCCTCATCCGCTAACGGTCCCTTCTTACTGGATCGCAAGCCTTGGATCTCCCCTCCCTCCAACAGCGCTGTTGTAACACGACGTCGGCGACACGTCTTCTGAACCCAGACGCCTGTTGTGCGACGTCTTTGAAGGGCTTCAGACAGACGGGCAGACGGGCAGCCGCTAACACTCTTTTATGTAGTGGGATAGGATATGATACCGCAACCAGGATGTACAACTAGTGCATGTTTTCACAAAATGGAGAGTGATTAAATATCTGACCTGTGGGTACGCATCGTTTTCACGGTATTTTCGGAACGGCTCCAGTTTCAGAATCCATTCCAGGTGACCAAACGACTGCATCAACGGGATGATGTCGAGATTAAGGCTCCTGAATGTTTTAGTTATAATTCTTTAGCAAAGAGCAAACCATTGAAAGACTTTCTCACCGCGCTTTGCTGAGAATCTTCCGCACATCGTCCATGGAGTACGCGTCGGCGCTCCTTGCCGTTGCCAGCTGTCCTGTCCACGGAAACATGTCTTCCCATTCGAGAAGAATCCCTTCAAAAAGCACTTTTTAGTCATAGGAATGCCAGATAGACCATTTTGCTCACCTGTAGCTCCAGATCGTGCTACTAGGTCTAAAAGATCCATGAAGTAAGAAATCCTCGGTGGAGCTCCCTTCAGATCGAAATGAACAATCACATTCTCATAGAACTCATTCTGAAGAATTTTTATTAGGTGCAATAAAATCGATTAAAGATTGAAACATCTGAGCAATGAAAAGGGGCTGATTACCAAAAGAAAAACATTTCTAACCTCTCTATTTCGCTGAGCTTCTCGTGGAAGTGCTTGTCTACTGCCGATGATGTGGCTTTGAACTTCACCCTAAAACAGGTCCTTCTTCTCCCGGTCTTCCATTCGAAGATTAGAAATAAAAAGGAGCTGTTCGCATGTCGTGCACCATATAGAAAGCGCCAGTGTTCTTAAACCAAGTTCATACAAATTCTAGGTCATGATGGGCGCGTGGTGGATCAGTCGGAGGAGGTGCAAACTGTCGCGTGCGCCCGATTCAACGTCGTTGGTTCGGATCCCTCCAATCAGGCCAAACAAGTCTTCCGTTTTTCTAGGGTCGGAAAATTGGTAGCATATATTTTTCGAGAAGAAAACACTGAATCGCCCATTGGCTGGCCACCGCAACTCACTGCATAGGTCAAATACGGATAAGAATAGCCTTCAAGATATCCCGTGGAACAAGATTGCGTGGCGCATCCCCAAAAAGATTGACTAACGCCGCCCTTTATTATTGATCTTTTAGAAGTAATAAAGAATACGAAGGCGCTACATCTCACCAATTCGAGAACGCTTTTGTCTGAAAAAATTCGTGTTTTAACCGCATCTAATATGAGATATTTTTTGGATCCAACCGCTCAAGAAACAATGAGGGATCGCTGAACTATGTTGTCGACATAACTAGCCGCTAGACTTGTTTAAGACAACCACAATGCCACAGCTCGTTTAGTGGTCTTCCTGAGAGATCTTCACTACACCTAGAAGATGTGAAGACGGCTCTTAAAGAAAGTGGGAGCGTAGATGCGGCCTGGCACTGTCCTACTCTTTGAAAGCCCAAAGCGCTCAGTAGTGATCTTCAAGCAGAGCTTTATTACACCTTACTACTAAAGTAGTTGCCATATATATCGCATATGAAGACCTACGAAAGACTGACCGACTCGACACTGAGGGAATGGTCCCCATCTCCCTGGAGCAGTGACGGTTCATGGCCAAGAGAAACATCACAGAGCCATCTTTATTGCTCGTCAGCTGATGGAGAAGTATCGGAAAAACGGAGACCCTGCTATTTGGCATTCCTGGACCTGGAGAATGCCTACGACAGACTGCCTCGAACCGTATCCTGGAAAGTTCTTCGAGGAAGAGAAGTTCAGGAACGTCTGATCATGGTCACAAAGGACATGTACGAAGGCTTGAAAGCGACTATTCGAACTCCATATCTCCACAGTGGTAAAGTTGTCTGCGAAGGTTCCCTGCCACAGCTGCACCTTCTCCTCCAGCTTCTCCTGTCTTTAGGCTACCAGGGTGATATCGTCCACGTAGAAGACGGGCCTTCCTCAGGGCGTATCACTCATACAGTCGTACAGTCAAGCGTCAGCATGAAGATGAACGGACTCAGATCCAACACTTGATGCACCCCCACTGTGATCTCTCTCTTCCTCGTCATCGCGCGGCCGAAAGTGAAGAGGACGAAGTTCATCAGCTTTGAGAAGCGCACTGGATCGATCCTAGATTGCCTAGGGAAGGCAATCGAAAAGATCGAAGAATTCCGTTACTTCGGAGTAACCTATCAAAGGAAGGTGTGGACTAGACGATCAGAAGAGGACGGATGAATGCAGCATGGATCAAGAAGAAGGAGTCCAGAGGAATAGACCGCAGATGCTCCAGGACACGCAAAGGCAAGCTCTACAGAACGGTAGTGAGGCCTGCCCTCCTCCATGGCAGTGCGTGATGGGCTCAATGTAAGGCGAGAATGCCTCGTCTACGTAGATACAGCACTGCGTGACTTGTGCAGGACAGATCGCATACATTCCAGAAACGCGGGAATGAATAAATCAAGTGAGTATTCCGCTGGTTTGCTGAAGAAAAAACTGTGCCCCTATAAAAGCCCTCAAGGACCTGTAGTGCTTGAAGTCTATTATGCCAATTGAATACGGAACTTTTTGTAGCATTTACAATGTCTCTCATAGTCAGTTTGGAGCCTTATAATCCTACCTCATGCACAGAAATTGGTCGCTCTGCATTTCCTAAATGTGAGATGAACGCGTTGTTTGGTCGGCCGCCATAAACACGGTTTCTGTCAGCATCGTTCTCGAAATCACTGCCGTCCCTCGAGTCGGGTAGAGGTCGAATCTCAGCCTAAAAATTAACTGCAAGACTCGAAAACTCTGTCAAACAGATAGTGTGCCATCATAAGAGAAGAAGAATGGCTACGTAATTTATTTTGAGATCGTTTGCAAAGAGACTTCTCCAACACTAACTTGTCACATTTTGGCCAAAATCTCCTGCAATATTCTAGATTTAACTATTAGGTTGGTGCATAATTTTTGTCTGCATCTGGATTTATTCAGGAATTCTTGAGAACTCGGGGAAATTCACGCGATGTCTGCAATATCACGTACTAGATTCTGGAAGCATGCAAAGAACGGGTACATTAGCGCGCGTGAGCGACCCGTGGACAAATTTTGAATAAAATGGATCAGCGTCAGCTACAAGTCATTTACCACTACGAGCACGAACTCGCACCAGTTCAAAGGATGCGGCCAATTGCATGAACATTGCGTTAGGGCACGTCACGACAACCGAACATCAACGATTCAAAAAATAGAAATTAAAATAAAAAACCGAAAAATTTTCTCTTCCTGCGAGCTGTTGGACTAGAATTGAACAGTCAATTTCGACGTCTACAAACCAGCTCCTGAAACTGGCTGACGCTTCAAAGAAAATACGACCGAAACCTTTCAAAGTTGGCATCCTCCACGAGAACACGAGCGAAGTTAACTTGCGATTTCGTAGAGAAGATTGGCTGAAGTACAGCGCCTCATTCACTGTACACTCCTGTCAGAGACTACTACCTCTTCAGAGCCCTCAAGCAGAATCTGCGCGAGAAAAAGTTCGAAAACTACGACGATCTCAAAAATGAGGCCTCTTTTTTCTCAGCCCCGTTCTCTACGATGGAAGGACATTGAAACCTTGTCAAAAAATGGTTTACTATTGCCAACACTAAAGGCGGTTATATCGCTGATGGATGATTTGTTTTGTTAAAGAAAAATAAAACTTTAAAATCATGTTCTTTTATGGACAAAAATTATGCACGAACCTAATATTTATTATACCGTAACATGATAGGGTTCTTTTTCATTTTTTATAGTGCTTAGATCATCAAAACAGAATCACCATCCGTGTCAAATTTACAAAACTGCAACTTAAATACTTTTTGATCAAAAAATAAATATAAAAATCATATAAAAAATAATATATTTACTAATTTTTATTCTAAATATTGGAAAAACATCTGGCCTAACATTATCTATGGGCAGAGATTATTCGTAAACTACTATGTGCCTCCACTCTCCACTTCTGAGCCACAAGAGAAGCCTAGATACAACAAACGTTCGTCAGAACTTCCTTTTGGGTCATAATGGGTATGGGAGCCAATCTTCCTTATGATCTGAAACGAACGATAAACGCTGCACAACCTACGTCATCTACTCAAGGTCCCCGAAAATTATGAGGAGCAGCTGCATCTGCAACGATCCCTCTGGTATTGCCCTTCAACACAAAGAAAATCAGTTTACCCACAATCGAAATCTTCCACTAAATGTCCTCTTTAAGGTAAATGAATCGAACTAAAGGAAAATTTAATTATTTATTTAATGTGCACGGATATTCTCGCAGACAATCAGTCTATCAATCTGTTTACAATCATTATCAATCATACAATCATATCTAAAAGGTTCTGCTCTTCACCATTTCTATTCTTCACTGTGTTGCTTTTTCATATTTATTCCCGCCTTCACTAGGCTCTATTATTACCAGGCTGTCCAATAATTCGTGTCCGAAAATTTTCAAATTCTATAATTTTCCTTAGAAGTGTTATGATATCAGGCAAGTGTAAAAACATTCTAGAAGGTTCTCCAGAGTTCCGCGCTAGGGGTATATAAGGCGCAGTCGCGGCGACGCTATCCTCTAGCTACCAGTACAAGCTAAAATGAACCAAGGTCGAATTCGTACGTTCGTGTACTACGAGTGCGAGTGGCAACGACACGGGCACCGCGGTCGCCAACATCTGCAGAGCGTGCAAGGAGGATGCAGTGTCCCGACGCACAGTCAGACGCTGGTTCAATCGTTTCGAGAGCGGCGACGCGGGCCTCGAGGACAGGGAACACCCGCTGAAGATCATGCTCTGCTGCTGGTGGGACGCCAAGGGCATGCTGTACTTCGAGCTGCTCGAGCAGGGCAGGACGGTCACCGTCTCCTTCTACACCGATCAGCTCGAGAAACTAGCCGCCGCCATCCGAGAAAAGCGTCCCCGACGGGCTTCGGTCCACCTGCTGAACGACAACGCGCGCCTCCACGTGGAGAAGGAGACCCAGCAGAAGTTGGCGACGCTCGGCTGGGAGACGGTTGCCCATCCGTCGTATTCCCCGGACCTCGCCCCCTCCGACTACCACTTGTTCCGCCCGCTGAAGCACAATTGGCCGGAGGAAAATTCACCAACTACGACAACCTCAAATCCGACATCGCGAACTTCTTCGAGTCGCAGCCCCCGGAGTTCTGGGCGAAGGGTACCGGCGACCTGCCCAATCAATGGGCCACTGTTGTGGATAACAGTGTTGATTATATTGTTGATTAGACTTGTTTTTCAATAAAGTTGAAAAAAATTAAAAATGGTGAAATTTCCGGACAAGAATTATTGGACAGCCTGGTAGTTGCTTGCTTTGTTGCATGGGTTTTCATGTATAAATAAATAAAAATTAAATACAATACGAGATACACACAACGAGTCGAGCAAAGCATAAGCTTTTATGATAAAAACGCAAAAACCATCCCAACGGATTATCCTTCGGGGAACCTATCTAAGTTGTGAAATGGAATATGGAAGAGCATATTTTTGAATTAAAAAAGCCTGAACTAGATTTTTGGGTAAAAAGGAATGAAAAATCCTCTAATCGGTTTAATAGTTTTTTTGATGGGTGTTGTAGATATGAACACACGTAGCATACCAGTGTAGCGTGGAAAGGAGTTTCAAAAATGAGAAAGCCAAAGAGTCAAGGAGAAGCACCGTATCTTGGAGGGTGTCCCACCTGTCTGTCTTTATGTGAACGTCGTGGAAATGTGTTCGCTATCTGGATAGTGAAGAACACCACCGAGCAGCCGAGGAACGCCTTCCATGCGATGCCAAATCCTCGGCGCCTAAGGTAGCGCAGCGTAATCATTACCGCATGCGGAGAGTCCTGAAAACAGTTGAACTGAACCCTTTTTCGGGAATAACGGAGAGGATACTGCGGAGTGAAACGCTGAGCGACATGAAGCATTCAGAAATCACGTCATCGAAAACAAGGTTGTATTGAGAGCATAAGAACAAAACTTTAATTGAATGTCAGCGAAGGTTGTGATTAATGACAATGACACCGCGTAGAAAGCATACAATATAGGATATCGAAGTTAAATATGTTTAAAAAGTGTAGTCCAAGATGTCAAACGACTATAATCTAAAAGAAAAACCAGCTAAACGAAACGCTGGACCTCTAAAAGCCGCTAGGCAAAAAATATTCAAAATATAAATAAATATTCTTATCTCATAAATTCAAGGTACAAAGGGAAAACATATGTATATATTTATGGATGGGACGTTCTTAGTGAAATTCAAGATGGTCAAAAGAAGAAAGAAAATGTTCAAAGCACCTACAAGAGAATGAAAATCGAACCCGATCCCTTTCATCCGGATTGGGATGCTCTTCTTGCTATACCAACTCCGTCATCCGAACAATCGCGTTCAGATGTGACTAGCTCATCGTCATATTTTTATTCGGCTGATGCTTCGATTTGCACATGTCGTTGTAATTCTAGTGTGTTAGTGTTGTTGTATTGATTGGTTTCTAAAGTTGTGTACGCTAGACCCTGGTCTACGCCTTAAATCACTAAATAAATAATTAAGTAAATATCCTGAGGTCCAACTTGGAGCAAAAATTGCGCTCACAGTAGCAGGGTGGTAGGAAGATCTTGGGCGTTCAGCATTTGTTTCTTCTTTATTTTTTATTCACCAACCAATGAAATTTACTCAGCAATATAATCACTATTAGCTACTGCGTACCACTTAAAAGAGATGTCAGAAAATCCCTTTTCCCAAAACTGGAGAGAGTGGGAGATTCGCTTATTGCCCTTTCAACCTTATCAATTTTGGTGATTTTTCTTCTCTAGGAATGCCTTAAGGGAACGAAATAACTGACAGATAGAGAAAGCAATATCAACCAAACAGAGCGTGTGGGAATCATGTCCTAGCCCAGCTACTCCCAACTTATTCACGTGTCACTTGAGCTACATGCGGCACTGCGTTGTTGTGAATGAGGTGGACAGAGATAAGTCTCAACCGTTTTCTCAAGCAGCGTTCGTCAGTTTCTGAAGTTGATTGGCGTAAATGCTTCCACTGACGATGTGTCCTTGCGCGACCCACTTGCTGTTCAACATTCCTAGCGAATCCCAGAAACAGCAAAGGAGACACTTCTGCGGGTGAAGGTCCATTTTGGCTTGTGCTGGCGGGTCTTCTTCTCGTGGGAGCCACACGGCACGATGCGAGTTGGAGTCTTCGAGGACTCAACTCCCATCTTCGGTAACCAGGTCTTCCAGAAACTCCAAAAGGATGGTGAATGCTGTCGCTCACGACATGGGGGTCTTCAGGTCAGCACCTTTCTGTAGCCCTGTAGGAACTGAAGGCGACTAAGGAAGGACTGCTGGATAGAATATCCCACGGGCCTTTCAATTTTCGTCTCAACTCAATGCGCAGACCAAATACACGTACAGGACGACCCGTGACATGCCGCATAGATAGAATGCGTGGCGCATCCGAACTAGAAATGTAATGAAGGCCATCTATATGTGTTCAATCTCAAACTGTAAGTTAAGAGAACAGAGAAGTGGCGCTTGGTATACTGTAATCCGGCGTTTTCAGAAAGTATAATATCAGGCTCATCTAGCCACATTCAACTTCTGCTATCAAAGGAATCGCCAAAATAGAGGAGATAAATAATAAAGGACAACGCTGCTCAATCCTTGTTGGAATGTGTCACTATTTGGCTTTTTCGGGATGTCGTGGAGGGGATTTGGTGGCATTTTGTGCTTAAACAATAATGACTTGCGATGGCCTGCCATTAAACAACTCAGCATTCTGTTCTTCCCAGACAAGTCTGACCAACTCACCGACCAATATAAATGAATGGAAGGCTTGGTGTAAGCGGAAAACCCGATCTAGTAACATTGAAATGAGTGCATGCGACAGCCGTCACTTCATCGGATTGCGCTACAGACTCCAGAAGATATCTGACTACGAAGCGTCGGAATACGGGTATTGACTTCATTACGAATTATGGATTGTCCAGACTAGGTAATTTAAATCTGTTTTTCTCAATCACTTGAAAAATTACGACCGCTCTAAATGTCAGCTCCACCTGCAATTAATCTGCACTTTTGTCGTGTATTGTGGTTTGAATTAAAACTGCTGTGATTAAATGCTCTCAAGGAGTCGACTTATTCCTGGAGATCGGACGAGCTGAGAACAATTATGAAACTTGAAAATTGTACAGTATCAAACACTGCAAATAGGACACTGCTTGACATATGGGGAATAGGAAGGAATTAGAACATAGAACATAGAACATAGAACATTTATTGAGCCAAAAAGAGACACAAAATAAGTGCAGCTGAAAATGCAGCGAAAGTGGACTTTTCTTAAGATTGGCAAAACCAGAACATAGAAATTGTTTAGTCAAAAGTGATAAAAACATTTAGCACAAAAGATTATTGCTAAGGCTAGCTTTTTAGAACAAACTTAGCTAAAGTGACATAGACGAAAGATTAAAATGATTGTCAATTATGACCAGATGAGGAACAATTTTAAAATGTTCATAAAATACTAGAACGACTGATCATAACAATTATGTACACTTCCTCGACTACACTATCTCTCTAGACACGACTTCATGACTTGATGAAAATAAAAACAATTAGGAAGGGATAAATAAAAATTGAAAAAAAACTTAAAAAAACACTGGGCTGAAAGAAAACCACAGAAAAAATTAAAACCTTTAGCAGAACAAAAAGTTCAGAAACCCAAAAACATTGGACGGAAACTACTGGAAAACGCATGCATACGATGACAGTGAGAAGGTCGTGGGTCTAGAAGATCCAGAGTAGTACTATATAGAATAACTCTGAGAGGTTGCTGGTGAATGGATTCAAAACCCCCTAATTCATAATGATAAGGACAACCCTGTACGACGAGCTCTTATAGCAACACGTCAAACGAAAATAAATTGAAGTGAATAAGAAAAGGAAGGTATTCCTTCTTAACTAGCGTCCACTTTCCTGCGATAAAGCCAGCACGTCGCGTGATGTGTACAGCCTTGTGGTGAAGGAAATAAAATTCGACTGGGGTTATTTGTCTCTAAACACAAATCAAAAAACAAAGCAACATCGATTTTTTTTAAAGGACAGCCCAATTCGCACACACGAAATGGCTTAGTATGGAAAAAAATAGAAGCTGCACTCATTTTAGTAAGTGCGCAGCTCACAGAGTTTCTCCAGCAATCTTACTGATGACTGGTAAAAGGACGAAATTCTATGTTAGTCAATCCTTTCGCTAGATGCGCCACGCATTCTACAGCTACATTCTACAGCAACTGCCGAGCCTTTTATTCCACGCGGTGGCATTTCTGTACCGATGAATTCAAATTTTTAAAACTGGGAGAAAGACTAGGAAGGAAGCATTTATAAAGGATAAGTAAAGGATAACGGACAACGTAAGTCAACACGCATTCTACAGCTGCTTCTACGGGAAATCGTGGAGGCATTTGGGTATTTGGCCAGTAAAATGACTTGTGGTGGCCAGCTGGTGAACATATCAGAGTTTTGGCATTCCAGATAAATTTTACACCAATTCGCCCGCGAAAAATCCTAATCAAGATCCTTGAATAGAGGTGCACACAGCAAGCGTCATCTACTCTGATTACGCAGCTCTCTATACTGAAGCAGAAATTTGGCCACTACAAAAAGAATGTTAAAGGCATTTGGCGGCAGAGTGGAAACTCTGGCAGTTCACATAAGCACTGACATATTTTTAAATAGAGGTTGTTGGCAGAACCATGTAGTTCAAAGGTAGTAGTTAACCTGTTTATAGAAACAGTTCTCCTTGAAAATAATTACATTTCGATTAATCAAAGATTCGACGGAAAATAAAATTATTTTCGCTCCAGTGCTATAGTATGCTAACGTAAATTAAGAAACTAAAGGATAAAGGATAAAGGACGGCGTTACTCAATCCCTTCTGGGGTGCGCCAGCGCATTCTACTTCTACGGGATGTCGTGGAGGCGACATGAATGCGTATTTGGCCATACAATGACTTGTGGTGGCCAGCCGATGAACAAGTCAGCGCTCTATCCTTCCCAGACAAGTCTGGTGCCAATTCACCGACCCCGGAGGGATGGAAGGCTTGGTTGGCCTGGGCGGGAAATCCGAACCAGGAACCTGGTATCGGGTGCACGCGACAGTCGCGCCTCCTCCGACTGCGCTACACGCGCCCATAAGTATATGTTCAGGAATGAACAGAAAGAAACTAAGCAGAGGAGGAAATATAGGAAATCAAAGAACGATGAAAGTACGTCTGAAGCAGAAACAGAGGATGGTCAGGAGGAACAAGCCATCCAACTGAATGTAATGGCAACGGCTGCGTCTCTTCAGCTGCAGATTTATGTCTCCCATCTGAACTTTTCGCCGTTCGCTTGCAGGTGAAATGAGCAGCTGCAAGCTTGCCAAGGCAACGAGGCGCAGTGAGAAACTCGAAGAGAGACTACTACTTCCCAGTGCTTGAATTTTCCCTTGTATGCATAATTGGGGAAGAAAACCTGTGCTACGCTGTATCTAACAACATTTTTCAACGTTGCCTCTCAAGGATTCAGCATCTTTGAAGAGCTGAAAGCTGCCGTTGAGGTGAAAGAAATCGCACTGAAAGATACACTTCTTGATCGAGCAGAGAATTTCTGCTCTCTTAGCCATTCTAGTCTGGTGCAGCGCCTCGGCTGCATTCTAAAGTACTCGAACTAAGGAATTGTTCACGTGAAAAGATTGAGCCATACACATGTCCAGGACATTGCAATGTTTATTTGATGATTGTGAAAATGCTGCTTATCTAAAGATATGCAGTGTAGAACGGTGGCGTAACTCTTGCAGTATTCATTTTTGTTGCAGCGCAGTTGGAGGAGGCGCCGGCTGTCGCGTGCACCCGATACCAGGTTCCTGGTTCGGATTTCCCGCCCAGGCCAACCAAGCCTTCCATCACTCCGGGGTCGGTGAATTGGTACCAGACTTGTCTGGGAAGGATAGAGCGCTGACTTGTTCATCGACTGGCCACCGCAAGTCATTGTATGGCCAAATACGCATTCAAATCGTGTCCACGACATCCCGTAGAAGTTAGAATGCGTGGCGCATCCCAAAAGGGATTAAGTAGCGCCGTCCTTTATGCTTTATCCTTTATCGTCTTTGTTGTTTCTAGATTTATCCTCATGTAAATACCAATTATGCCTTCATTCTCCTAAGCAAGGCAATGTATAGAACAAGTGCGCGGCGCATTCTCTTCCTCTCCATCGCACCAGGGAATTCATTGACCTTCAGCATGTCTGGTTGAACATAAAAATGTTGCCTGAGGACAAATGATAAAAATTATTTATTGACACAGATTAACATCGTTTCTTGAAGAACTCTGCAAAACTTGATTTTTAGTTGAAAATTCTTTTTAAAAAATTAAACCTGGTTAGACATAGTCTAATAAAGCTTTTGAGATGTCTGACTTGTTTTGCAATATGTCGGCATTATTTCAAGCGCTAACCGCCTGCCCTCAAATTTAGAAGCGTTCGCTTTGAAGTGACAAACGTACATATGAATTGCTCCGCAAAGATCAAGAAATGATCGTACAGGAAGATTATTTAACAACGTAGCCAGTAATTAAAGGTGGTCTGGTATGAGAACGCATGCCGATGTGATTTCTGAAACTCCTTCCACCTCGTGAACCGTTGCCATGGATAAAAGTGATGGTTATCAGACACATTCGTAATGAGCCCAGATATTTCCAATCAGAGTCGTTTTGCGGGTAATTGTTTTCGAAGGTAACAACAGCAGCCGCATATCTTATCTTTTAAATAATGCAAGCCGAACCGAAGATTCCGTCAACTCTCGTTATCATTATAGTGCTTATAGTGAGTAGAACTGTACTGGCGAGTTGGTCAAGGGTCACTATTCCAAGTACATACAGTCCGAGCTTCGTCGACGTTCGAAGATTGGTAGAAAATACGGTGGGCCGGCCACCTAATGCGTTACGCGGACATCCGCTGAACGAGAGCCGTCACCGACTGGGTACTACGGGATGTCAAGAGGACACCAGGACGCTCACCAACGCGTTGGTCGTGAAAGCCCTCAACTAACGATATGACGCTCCTCGTGTCCCTCGAGCGAGGAGGATCCATTGGACCACTCTGGCACGCGACAGGGACGAATGGAACACCATTGGCGCTCGCTCGAGCAACTCAACGATCAACGGGGCGATAGGTGGTACACGTGAAGAGTCAAACTACCGTGCGGCTTACACTTGACTCCAATTTATCGCTGGCATTCTGGCCAGAGAGTATTCCGGTGCATGTTGGTTCATTCCGTGAACCAAACCTCCGTCGCTAACAATGTTTCAGCTGAGGTATTTAAAAGCAAGAGTTCATGGCAGCTCGATGGTCGCAATGTCCATTCCTCCTCGTGGTGGAAACTGATCGCTTTGTGAGCTAAGCTAAGCGCTGACACTCGAATGCAGGCGACAGGCCATTGTGACAGGCCGGCCTACGAAGACCCATGTCACATCACATGGTTGATGACGTTACATGAGTATCGAGATAGTGCTACGCGTCCGCGGGAGCCGACGCGCACTCGCAGAGCCCGGCGAGTGTGGAAAGTATGCGAGGGTCCCTGATGCGAGGACGGCATCGCGGGCAACTGAGCTAGTCCGAAAGTCCCGTAACGTAAGCAGGACTCGCGTAGCAACGCTGAGTGTGGTACGTTGACAGGCGCTCGTGCGAGTTGGTTGAAGCACTGGCGTCGAGCGCTTTGACGATCGATTGATGAAGATCGTTGTCGCCGCTAAGGAGCGACTCTATCACTTCTTCTCTGCGTATGCTCCGCAGACTGGCTGCTTTGATCAAGCCAAGAATGAGTTTTGGAGCCTGCTTGGTGAGAAGACAGCAGAGGTACCGCCGGAAGATGTCATCTCAGTCGCTAGTGACCTTAACGGGCACGTAGGTGCTTCGAAGGAGGGTTACAGCTGTCATGGTGGTTTCGGGTACGGGTGCGTAACGCCGATGGTGAGCGTATTCTTGAGTATGCGGAATCGCATAATCTCACCACTGTGAACACCGTTTTCCGAAAACGCGACTCCCACCTCATCTCATACTATAGTGGGAGCCCTTGTGAAGGATCGCGACCGGAGCATTGTCACAGATGCGAAGATCGTGCCGTATGAGACGGTCGCCCCACAGCATTGACCGCTGGTCTGCACCCTAAAGGTCGCCCCTCCGAGGCTGAAGCAAATCGAGCGATGCGGTGCTGCAAGAATCAAGTGGTGGCGAATGAAAGAGAAGGAAGCAGCTGTGATTTTCCGCGTACGGTTGCCGACAGTCATGACTGTCGACGAAACTTGGAAGAGAGCAACCGACGCGATAGCCAAGCTGCAAAGCTGATTGGAACTCGGCACTACGAAGCCTGGACACGCAAAGAAGTATCAGAAGGCGAAGAAAGCTGCAAAGAGCGGCTGTTGCGAAAGCCACTCATTATGGAGATGTCAACGCGAAGCTCGAGTCGCGCGATGGTGAGCGGTATTTGTACCGTCTTGCTAAGACCCGCCATCGCCAAACCGAGGATATTAAAAAGTTCTTTGGCATCAGTGATGAGAGCGGCCATCTTCTGACAGACCGCAAAAAGGGGCTGAATCGATGGCATGACTACTTTGAGGAAATTTCCACTATGGAATTTCCTCACCCGCCATCCCTTCTGTGGGTTCTGTTAACGGTCCCGTTCACAAGATCACCGTGGAGGAAACAGAAGCGGCTCTGAAGAAGATGAAGCCATGCAAGGCAACAGGACATTTGTAGGTCAAGCTCTAAGCATGATAGGGCCATTCCAGGTGTCATCTATGCCTTATCAGCCCGCCCTGAAGTGACACCATTTTTTGGCCATTTTCGTACCACCCAGAGATATTTTATTGCGTACACTGTATAAGACAGACAGATAAAACAATAAAAAATTAAAAATGAATTTATAAATGCTCCACGATAGAACTATGCTGAGAAAATAGATTTCTCTGCGAGGCGTTTGAAGGAGGCTACGGAATCAGGGATGGGAGCAGTTTTAAGGAGGTCAAGATATGCAACTCTTGCTCTAACAGTGAAGAAGTTGGCTCTGTTTGTGGGTTTAGGTCTGGGGAAAAACAATTTCCATTGCTCACCCCTGGTTATACATGGGCTTAGGGAGTGAAAGTGTGAAACATTAATTGCGGATTTCTTATCCAGAAGTTTTCAAAGCATTCGAACGCTGAATACTTTACGTCGTGACTCAAGAGTTGGAAGTCGTCCAAAGTACTTGTTCCTTACCTCGGCGCTAGGAATTTTTGAGTGGAGGAAACCTCCTTGTCGAATTAGTATCTTCTTGGTGAAGTTGTCTAGAACCCTTTGAAGTAATGCAGTATCCCTTTTCTTGTGCGGTGCAAACACAACAGTACCACATTCAACAATAGGGCGAACGTAAGTCTTATATGCCATAATAAGCACTTTGCTATCCTTTGTGGCCAGAGTTTTGAAAATGTTGTACGCACGAGCAAGAGCTGTCCTGTACAATTCTTTGTAATGAGGAAGAAAGTCGAGCGAATCTTGGAACCTGAACCCAAGGGAAGGAACCCAACCCAATATTTAGCAAAAACGGAACACTGTTCTGTGATCCTCGTCCAATGGCCTACAAGACCATATAGGTCTCGTTCAGAATCTCCTTGCTGACATCCCTTCTGAGTCGTGAAGCCGAATACAACAAAATCGTTGCAATGGGCTAAGCTACATAATAGAATTAGAAAAAGCTATGTACTGCAATTTATGTAGTGCTTAAAAGGAAATAGTTGTCAGGAAAAAAAATCGGCAAAAAAGAATGAGTGGAAGGTACAGCTTCAGTTCGCAAGAATATTATACAGAAGTTAAAAGCTACAAGTCTCTAGCATGTGTCTGAAGCCCTTGAGAGGAAGCCCGCCAGCTTCCATGTCCTTTTAAAGGCTTCGGTAACAAGTGCAAGAAGTCCGTCGAGAAGCGAGTCCGGCTTGGAATGAGAATAACTGTTTTTACCTGGCCAGGGAGCGCGCGTAACCAAGAGGATCCCATTGCACTGCGTTCGTGTCTCCCGCGAAGTCAGCGTTAATTGCACTGCGTTTCACGCTGCCCCACACTTTGGATGACCACATTTCAAGCAGGCAGAAAATAGCGACAGAACGGGAACGAGAATTACCCTCAAACTTTCGGAGCAGTGGCCTTCCAAGCAGTTAGGGAGACATGCACATGGAGTTCTGCCACAACACTTCGCATACATCAACTGGCAAACTATTCTACGTCAGCAGCGCGTGGAGACTTCGATCGACCAGAAGAGCAATTTTAAAGCGATTTATATCCCGAGCGGTATTTATCGACAATTCAATCGTCGATTTCGCCTTTTCGACAGCCATTGAACGCATATCGTAGCCAATGAAGTGACTTATTCATGAACGTACACTTCAATTGCGGCAACAGATATCAAGCATATATGAAACCACCACGAGCAAAGCTTTGGTACGAAACATCACGCATTCTATTAGCTTATGTGCAGACAAACTGCCTCTATGGCATATCAAACAGGACCTATTCTTTTTGTAGTGTGCGTGATGACTATAATTGTGCTCGAATGACCTATTCGAGTAGGTATTCGAATAATTGTCACTCAAAGTTGAGTATTCAAATTCGAATGCTCAAAAAACCGCGTTTTTCAAATGTATTTGAATTTGAATATTTAGAAAATCGCGCTTTTCGATTCTATCACAATGTGAATGTTCAAAAAATCGCGTTTTTTGAATGCATTCGAATTCGAACATTAAAAAGTCTCTTTTTTCAATGTAATCAAATTCGCACTTTTAGAAAAACCGCATTTTTCAAAGACCATTACAGTCAGCATACGGCCTAGATCATTATTTTGCTCAATTTTTAAAATGTATAAAATTTCAAAGAAAATGTTCACTTATTGGGTAAGAGAATGAAACTTTAAAGAAAGTCGTAGTAAATTCTACTTAAACAAAAAATTATTATAACCTTTTTGGAGAGTCTCCATTTGAACGTGGAAGGAGCTCATTTTGATTTGGAAGATGTTCACCTTGATCTCAAAAGCATTAGGCCTGTTTAAAAGAGTGTCCAATTTGACGAGAAATGTGTATAAATTTTTTATCTTGATCTTTTGTACTATATTTGAGTTTCTTAGCAAACCGTGCTTGGTTCAAACGGCATTTGACATAAATTTTTTCTACAAAAAGGAGGATGCCGATCAAACGGTTGAGATCTGTTTCTTGTCGAGGGAATTGCTAGTTCAACTACGAAAGAATTCCTCTTGACAAACCCCGGTTAGTGGGCATACGCATAAAGTCGCCCTCCATAATAATAAATGAATAAATAAATAATAGGAGTACAAAATAAAACAAAAGCTGAGCCACTCAAAAAGGTGCCTAGTTCGAGTTTAGATCGCCACAACTGATGGAGTATCCACCGATTTCACACATTATTGATCACCACAGCTCATGAATTATCTTCAGCGCTCCCGTGCTAAGTCATGCAGAACATACATCAGAATACAAGCCTGGGACAAGCTTCACACTGGAAACACATCACGAAGGGGGAAAACGGATCGATCGGGTGGGAATCAGTACAAGAAGAGGCCTCTCATGAAGGCGATAGATAAGCGTGATGCCTGCAAGAGCACGGACGACGAACGTCAGCAAACCGCCGAGAACTTGACGGAAGCAGCTCTCATTGTCAGATAGATGAAGGTGCTACAGGCTTCAATCTGAGCAATAGAACAGTTAGTGAATGGTACAAGCACAACATAAGAGAGCATAGCCTTCGGTTATATACACCATTTTCAAGTCGAATTGGACACTTTTCAAATCAAAATGGACACTTTTTCAAATCAAATTGGATACCTTTAAAACCGAACTGGACACTTTTCACGTCAAATTGGACACTCTTCTAAGCTAACCTAAGACTTTTCAAATCAAAGAGAACTTTTCCAAGGCAAAATGAGCTTCTTCTACATTAAACTATGTACACTCCACAAATGTTCGAATAATTTTTTGTTAAAGAAAAATTTTAGTATAACTTTCTTTGAATTTTTAATTTACATCTCAACAAGAGAACACATAGTTTGAAATTTTATAATATTTTTTTGACTAAAAACAATGGATTAAAGCTTATTTTGAAGAGCACGAATGCGGCCATTTTATGCTGCTAAAAAAAGAGATTGCGCTATGCCCTCGCCCAAAACTTCGCGATTTTTATTCGATTGATCGTAAAATTTCTGTTTGCATGCAGTTTCACATCTGCAAGCAGTGTAACACAAACAATTGCAAAAATACACATATCCTAACTTTCTTCCATCATGTAGGCAGTATTTACACTATCAATCAAACAAAAGTTGTGATGAACTCTTTGAGTGCATGGCGCGATCCAGTCTTTTAATACAGGACATGATTGCTGCCTTAATGCGCCTTTATATAAATATTATATTTTTTATTTGTCATTATTATTATTTATTATTTATTTTTTATTGTTGTATTTATTATTTTTCTTTCCTTTCAGGCTCTAAAAAAGGCGATACCGCCGAAAAGTTAGCCAATAAAGATCTATATTACCTCGTGTAGAGCTTAGTCAAAACAACGCTACAAAATATTAGTTTATTATTTTGTCTCGAAATAAAATAAAAAATTTATAAAATTATTTCACTCATTCGGCAGCTAAAATGAAAAAAAGTTATTCTAGGTTTTCCTTGAACAAAAATTATTCTAACCATCATAGAGAGTCTTGTGTTTGGCCTTTAAAAAGCTCGACTCGACTTGGAAGACGTTAAATTGATTTCAAAGTTCATAGGCCAGCTTAGAAGAGTGTCCTATTTGCCATGAAAATGGCATATTACATGTACATATTTAGATTTACATACGTTTTTTCAATTTTTTTTGCATTTATGCACATCCTCTTTGCCGTTAAAGAGTGAAGGATGGAGGATGGCTTTATTCAGTCTAGGCAACTTGGATGCGTATTTGGCCATACTTGCAGTGGTCAGCCGATGAACACTTCAGCGCTCCCGGTCAGTCTGGTACCAATTCGCCAACTTCGGAGGGGTGGGAGACTTTGTTGACCGGAGTTGGAAATCCGAACTAGGAACCTGGTAAAAATGCATGCGACAGCCAGCACCTCTTCCATCTGCGCTACATGTGCCCCACTTGTTCTTGGCTGGTACTTTTCTATAATTCGTAAAAGTGTTCGTCTCGTGTCTCACCCTTCTAAGAAATCTCTTGAGGTGCGTACCAGAGGCCCGTGAAAGAAAGGACCCGACCAGAGTGACGTGCTTATTATAATAAGTAGGTCGTAGCGCCAGTAGTTTTAAATTTTGTTGCTCAATCTTTTATTTTCTACAATTCAATTCCAATTTTTATTTTCCTCAATCTTTCAGATACGGCAGAAATCTTGGGCTGTCCTGTGAATAGCGTTTTTTGTTCACGTTACAGCGGTCAAACATGGAATCTATGTTTCTTGTCCCCACCAAGGTTCTGTTATGGTTAATGGCAGAAATAAACATAAACCGAGACAGACTGCTAGGATAGAACTAGAGGCTGAAGCGCACCTAAACGACTCAAACTTAGTGTAGCAGTTGCTAAATCGCGCATCAGGTCGGACTCACGGGACTATAGAACTCTCAAAGAATTCAATCTGTTGTTTTGTAAGCATGAAGACCTAGAGGACTTTATGTTCAAATTTGTAGAAGGTGACCATTGTGCTGAAATTTGAGGAGATTTTTTTTGCGATGTTGTACGACATGTTGGTATTAACGCTCTGTATTATTCGGCTGATGGTTTCATTTATACATGTTATCGTAATTCCATGGGCACGTGTAGCGCATTCGGAAGAGGTACCACCTATCGTGTGCACTCGATAGAAGTTCTTGTTTAAACTTCCAGCACAGGCCAGCCAAGTCTTCCATTCCCTCTGTATCGGTGAATTGGTGTCGGACTTGTCTATGAAGGAAAAAACCTGACTATCGTCTGAAATAGTCAAGAAAAGAATGTATGACGTCCCTTTGTAGGCATTCCTTGCTCTTATTCATCGGCTGGCCACCGCAAGTCATTGTGTAGGCCAAATACCATTCAAATCGCCACTACGACAACATCTCGTGGAATTAGAATACGTGACGCTAACGCCGTCCTTTATCATAATCCGTATCGTATTTCTAGAGTTTTTTCGTTTTGTTTCGAAATTAGACAGGACTCTTCTCTATGCTTTGAGTAAATAACATATGCAATGGCATGGAGCACGATGGCGCTAATCAGTCACTGTTTAGAATACGCCTCAGGTTTTACTTCTCCGGAATTTTACGTCGGCGATTGCATAAGTGCCCTTGACAAAGAGCTTTTGTAACCAACCAATGAGCAAGTCACATTCCCAGTCCAGTGCCCTACCAAACCACGATCCTGGAGGACGCTTGGTTGGACTGGGCGGTCCTCTACAAAGAGTTTGATTCGGGGTGCATGCCACAGCCTCCGTCTTTCCTACCAGGTAAAGCAATGAATAAAGCATGAGGATGAAGGACGGCGTTATTCAACCCATTTTGGGATGCGCCACACATTCTACTTCTATGGAACGTCGTGAAGGCGACTTGAAAGGGTATTTGGCCTACACAATGACTTGCAGTGGCCAGCCGATGAGCAAGTCAGCGCTTTATCCTTCGCAGACAAGTCTGGTACCAATTCACCGACTCCGGGGAAATGGAAGGCTTGATTGGCCCAGACGAGAAATCCAACCAAAGAACCTGGTATTGGGTGCATGCGACGGCTGATGCCTGCTCCCACTGAGCTACCGGTCAAAGCTATAGTCTGAAAAATGCAGTAGACATTGGTTTAAAATGGTGCTCGTTCTGCTCTGTAGTCATGCAACTATCGCATTTGTGCTCATGGCTACTCCACAGAGCTCATCCGTCACACAGCAGACTCAGAGCTTTAAAGTCGATGTTGGCGCATAAATAATGAGTATGTTGTCCTATAAATAATGGCGAGTTTTGATCACCTCTATTTATCGCCTATAGCCCAATGATGTTCTGCATCAGAAGGAAGACGGAGCAAAGCGTTTGGAGGCACAGCGGATCTAGAAACAGGTACATATCATCGAAGCACCATTGAGTTCTACCCTAATATTTTGACATTCATTCAGGTGAACAATAACGGCTCCCAGCCACTTTCCATGTCTTCGGAAACATATATAGGAGGCTCGTTCTCTTTCTAGAGTAATCGTGTTTCATTAATGTTGTCAAATAAATGATGAGGACCCTGTGCTGACCCATAAATCATGGTGGAAAACACTGATGACATGAGGTCAACATTTTCGGATAGAACTGGAAGGAAAAGGACACTAACTACAAGCTTGACGGCATGACGGCTGCTGGTGACTTCGAAGTGGTGGATGATTCACAAAAACTTACAGTGACTTTGTGAAGCAATGAAAACACTGATCCGAAAATAAAAAAAAAAGACATATAAAGCCCAACACTGTTAGAGACAAATTTTCCTAGAAAGGAAAATTACTCAAACCATCTTATTGAGTCTGTAGTGTAACCTGACTAAAGGTCATTTCGATTTGGAAGAATTCGCTTTGACTTCTAAAGTCCTAAGGCTAGAAGAGGCTTAGAAGAGTGTTCAATTTGGTTTGAAAAGAGCCCAATTTGATTTCGAAAACTGTTCAGTTCTACGTGAAAATGGTATGTTTTAAAAAGGTTGCATACCAAATTCTAATGCTTCTAGGCGAAAACGTTAGGTTTAAGCGACTATGACATCTTAAACGAAACTGTTCAATGTATCGATAAATCAAGGAACATTTACCAAAATCCAAAAAAGTATCCCATTAGCACTTCATGTTCCTAAGAGTGACGACAGCGTCTGAAACCGAAGAAATGCCGTCAGAACTAAGACCGAGTCGCCAAAGGACGAATGACACAACGAAGAAGATGTGCCATTGCGATAAGACGTCGTGGAAAGTGTCCACGGCCTGCGGATTGATAAGCTCTGTGATTGTGTTCCCATGCTCAGTCAGGGCTTCGCACGCTTATATTAAATGGCGATGGCTTCCCTGACTGCATTCAGACCCCGCTTGAGCGCGTATAAGGCTGCTGTAACATATGAGAATACCTTCAAAACACCACTGGCGAACGCAATCGAGAAGAACGAGAAGACAGAAGTTCCATGCGGAATCTACATTCGTAAAACAAAGACGTCAGCTTCACTGCGCGACGGACTGATTCTTCTATAAGCGTGATCTGAAAAGATGTGATATAAATTTGAACATTTATAGACACACTAAAAATACGACGTGATCACAGAAATCGAAAACTGAGAAGACATGTCCTGGCCAGAAAAAACGTAAAAATATTTGACAAGATGAGGCTTGAACACAGACAGGAAGCTGAGCCGTTCCACTGCACATTCTTATCTTGAGCT
The DNA here is from genome assembly GCA_947359475.1 of Heligmosomoides polygyrus bakeri. Taxonomy (NCBI): domain Eukaryota; kingdom Metazoa; phylum Nematoda; class Chromadorea; order Rhabditida; family Heligmosomidae; genus Heligmosomoides; species Heligmosomoides polygyrus. The sequence continues at coordinate 86,797,844 of OX375868.1, read as the reverse complement.
GTGAAGCCCGTTGTTTGAGTCCAGTCCCTTGATTTTCGTGAAGTTCTGCTACCATTTCACCGGTCTGATGGCGTTTATGTGCCAAGGATAATGAACGGCATTATTCAACCTCTTTAAGGATATGCCAAACAAACTACTTCTGCGGAACGTTCTCGAGGCATTTCGAATGCGTATTGCTATGTAGGTTTTAAATGCTTTAAATTTTAAAAAATGTATGAATGTTTAAAAAATGTACGTAATACGCCATGGCAACAACTAGCTGTGTCCAGTCGATGAATAAGTCAGCGCTTTTTCCGCAGAGAGAAGTTTGGTACCAGTTCACAGCTCCGGAGGGATGGGAGGTTTGGTTGGCCTGGGCGGGAAATCTGAACCAAGAACCAAGAATTGGATGCAGGCGATAGCCGACGTCTCCAACGACTGCGCCACCACGAGCCTATATGCGTTCGTATGCTGCAGGTACTATAGCAAATTCAGGTAAATGTATGCTCATCTGGTTCCTCATTATCCACCAGTTGCAACGTTTTCCTCTTATAAGCGCTATCTTTTATAAGAAGACAGAAAGATGATCTCAACGAAGCCTGGCGCTCTCTGCAGTTCTCAGGATTTCATTTTCATGAGAAAAAAATTTAAGAAAAAGGACGGTGTTGTTAATCCTCTCTGGGATGCGCCACTCGCTTCTCTCCGAGGTAGTGGAGACAATTTGAATGCGTATTTGGCCCACTAAAGCATTTGCGTTGGTCAGCCGATGAACAAGTTAATGTGTTACCGTTCCCAGATTGGCTTAACTCGACAGTCCCTAAAGGGAATAGAGAGGTTCGAATCTCGCCTTTGCCAACTGTAGATTCCGAGCCGAACCGAGAACATCGATAAGGGATGCACGCAACAGCCTGCACCTCACCTGATTCCGCTTCGACACACTATTTCTGGCATACGGCATCAATATAAGGATGTTTTGTTGCGATCAGAACTTCTAGCGTCAGGCGGGACTCGAACCCGCCCCTTCCTCTGACCGGGCGGGAATGCCTTACGCCTTTACACCACCGGCGCCGTCTGACGTTTGATCGAACGCAACATCCACAATTCGTGGGACTGATCAGCACTCACCCGCATCCGGGATGTCGCGTTCGATCACACGGCGCTGGCGGTGTAAAGGCGTAGAGCATTCCCGTCCGGTCAGAGGGAGATGCGGGTTCGAGTCCCGCCTGGCGCTAGAAGATTTGATCGCAACAAAACATCGTTGTAACAGCTACAGCTTACAACCTCGATACCAGCGCCATGAGGCTTAATGAAACTGATTTGAACAATATAAGGAACCATGGTACGGGGTAAACGAAATATATAGAACCCCTCGTGCCCCTGGAGCGAGGTATGCCACTCTGACACTCAAAAGGGAAGAGCAGACACTTCATTGGCTCGTTTAATCAACTGCAATGATTAGCAGAATAACAACTATAAAGGATAAAAGGAGAAGGAACGGCGTTAATAAAACCCTTTTGGGATGAGCCACGCATTCTACTTCTACGGGATCTCGTCGAGGCGATTTGAATGCGTATCTGGCCAGGAGCAACAATTAAGATAACAGGTCAGATATATACGAGCTATTATAACATGCAAATTGTTCATATTAAAAAGAAAAAGAAAAAACAACAGGGACATTCCGCAGAAAGTTAACAGTGTTCATAACTCGAAAAAAATCTGACACGAAGTTTGCGATTATTTTCATCCCGCTACGCATGAATCTTGATTTGTTTACGAAGATGATAAAGGATAAAGGATAAAGGACGGCGTTACCCAATCCCTTCTGGGATGCGCCAGCGCATTCTACTTCTACGGGATGTCGTGGAGGCGACATGAATGCGTATTTGGCCATACAATGACTTGCGGTGGCCAGCCGATGAACAAGTCAGCGCTCTATCCTTCCCAGACAAGTCTGGTACCAATTCACCGACCCCGGAGGGATGGAAGGCTTGGTTGGCCTGGGCGGGAAATCCGAACCAGGAACCTGGTATCGGGTGCACGCGACAGTCGCGCCTCCTTCGACTGCGCTACACGCGCCCACGAAGATGATATTGACATAAATATTCATAAAGGTCCCTACTAGATAAATACATTTTCGCCATGCACTACGCACTTCCGTCCACGGAGAAGGCAAAGCTTGTCAGACTCAAGTGGTCAACACTGTCCGAATTGCGCAAAACCGAACAAAAACAAAGCGAACTTCAAAAAGTTCTTAAATACGGAACTTAAAACAGGAAACTTAGAACAAAATAAGCAAACAAACTGCGAAGTTTTCAAGCGACCAACGGTCTAGTTCTAGCTGTATTTTCGAATTTCAATTCGCTCTACTAATTTATTGTACCATTTTCAAGTTAAATTGAATAATTTTGAAATCAATTCGGATTCTCTTCAAGACAAGATTGAGGCTTTTGAAACAAACTTGAAAGGTTTCAAATTGAAACCGACAAATTTAGAAAAAATAGACGGTCTCCAAATCAAATTAGTTGTACAAGAAAAGTTTAATATAGATATCTCTATTGGAAATTTTTAATTCACTCGCCCCAAGACCGTTTAAAGTTTAACAGCATTATTATTTTCGAGAAAAAACTATGATTCAAAGCTTGTTTTAAAGCGCAGGAAGACAGCAACGATAATGTTAAATGATGTTGAGCTGCCTTTCTGCACTTTTAAAAATTCCTAATTTGATAGTTTTTTTTTGAAAAATATAAAATTCTAAATAATGTTTCCACTTATCGGGACGGGTTAATTAAAAAAATTTAAAGAAAGGCATTACCAAAATTTTTGCTGGGCAAACGATTGTTCTGAATGCCTCGGGGAGTCTCCTTTTCATTGTGGAAAACACTGGTTCTGATTAGGAAGATGTTCATTTTAATTTCAAAAGCGGCACCCCTGCCTGGAAGAGTGCGCAACTTGACTTGAAGGGTGCGCAATTTGGTTTGAAACGAACTGGTATAGACGGTCTAGAAAACCTTGTCCTACAAGAAATAGATTAAAGAGTATAGACAAATGTCGCAACTAACCAGCCACTCCGAGGAACGATCCACACATTTTACATCTTTGGAGTATCGCGGAGCCGACTTCAAAGGGTACTTGACCTATTATACAGAGATCTGCGGTGTCCGACTAATGAATAGGTAAGTGTTTCACCTTTCCCAGAAAAGAGACTTGGAGGGACGAGAGGCTTGAATGTTTTGGTTCGCTTAAGGAATCCGAATTGGAAAGACGATGGGCTTGAATGTCTTGGTTCGCGTAAGGAATCCGAACCTTAAACATCGACTCAGAATACGCACAAAAGTAGACGTCTTCTCGGATTGCACTACTGAAACCCATAGCAGGAACTATTCTAAACGGAGGGGGAGGCACCGTTAACAAAAGCAGAAAATGTGAACGCTGAGGCCTCTGCTGGCTAGGAAACTACAGAGGGAGGTCCACTCACAGGTCAGTTCAAGGTTTTGACTTTGTAAATAAATTCACTTCTAGTTTTGACGCCGCTGTCAAAGAGTCAAAGTGGAGTACCCCCCCCCCCCCCCCTATTAGGATACGTCCAAATATTCTGCTGAAAATTACATTTCACCTGTATCACCTGTCGTCCCGTTGATCATCGACTTGCTCGAGCGGGCGCCAGCAGCGTCTCCATTCGTCCCTGTCGCGTGCCAGAGTGGTCCAATGGATCCTCCTCGCTCGAGGGACACGAAGAGCGTCATATCGGTCGTTCAGGGCTTTCACGAAGAAGTCCGACCAACGCGTTGGTGGGCGTCCTGGTGTTCTTTTGACATCCCGCGGAATCCAGTCTGTGACGGCTCTCGTCCAGCGGGTGTCTGCGAATCGCATTATGTGGCCGGCCCACCTAATTTTCGACGACTTGGCCCATGCGACAGCGTCTCTGATCTTCGAACGTCGGCGAAGCTCGGAACTCCGGAGACCTTCTCTCACTTGCGTGAGTCGTGTCACTCCGAGCATCGTCCTCTCGATTCCACGCTGCGCGACGCTGATCGCGTGTTCATCCTGCTTTCGTATAGCCCAGGTCTCTGAGGCGTATGTTAGGGCAGGAAGAACAGTGGAGTCGAATAGGTGGGCACGGAGTCGGACGTTCTTCGTTTTCTTCACGACTTCTTCGACGCTCTTGAAAGCTCCCCAAGCCGCTCGTTTCCTCCTGCTCAGCTCTGGTGCTAGGTCGTTGGCCATGTTGACTTCGCGACCCAGATACACATAGCTGGAGCATTCGGAGATGTTCGTTCCGTTGAGCGAGAATGGGGCATCAGAAACCCATCCGTTCTTCATGAACATCGTCTTCGTAAGATTCAGCTGCAGTCCAACGCTTCCACATACACGATCGAAGTCGGCCAGCATTCGCTCCGCCTGAGTGATGCTCGGTGTTATGAGCACGATGTCGTCAGCGAAGCGAAGATGGTGCAGTTGCCGGCCGTCGACCTTCACTCCCATGTCATCCCATTCTAGTTCGCGCATGACGTTTTCGAGGGTGGCGCTGAAGAGCTTCGGGGATATGGTATCCCCTTGTCGAACCCCTCTCTTCACGTCAATGACGACGTCGTTGTAGAATGGTGAGATCTTGGTCGTGAATCCACTGTACAGCTCTCGAAGGACTCTGATGTACTGAGTAGGAACGCCCTGGGTGAGCAGGGCTTCCATAACCGCTTCAGTCTCGACGGAGTCGAATGCCTTCTTCAGGTCAATGAACGTAAGGCAAAGCGGCAGCTTGTACTCTCGCGACACTTCGATGAGCTTCGTAATGGTGTGTATGTGGTCGATCGTGCTGAATCCTCTCCGAAATCCTGCTTGTTCGCATGGCTGTCCTTCGTCCAGCGTTCTACTAATCCTATTCAGGATGACTCGAGTGAACAGCTTGTAGACTACCGACAGCAGGCAGATCGGGCGATAGTTGCCAATGTCGTGCACGTCTCCCTTCTTGTACAGCAAGACGGTCTTGCTGGTCTTCCACTGAGATGGAACCTTGCATTCGGATAGGTAGCGTGTGAAGAGCCGCGCCAAGGTGTTGATGAGCGCTGGCGGGAGGTTCTTCAGGTGTTCGGGTCTGATCCTGTCAGGACCGGGTGCTGTACGTTTCTTCACCGACGAGATGGCGTGTCGGATCTCGGAAGGGAGAACAGTGGGGATGACGTATCCATCCTGCGGAAGATGGCGTAGGGGCAGGTGGACGTGGCTATCGAAGAGATCGGAGTAGAAGTCGTGGATGACTTTCTCCATGGTCCTTCTGGAAGAGGTGACGGTTCCGTCAGGACGTCGGAGAGCGGTCATCTTGGTCTTGAAGTTGGCGAAGTTCCGGCGGGCATTGCGGATGCTCAGCCCTGCCTCTGCTGCTTCAGCCAACACTTCCGCCCTTCTCTCCTTCAGATCTTCCTTTATCGCCGCTCTGCATAGCTTTGCAAGCTCGGACGTCAGTTGATAGTTGCCTGACGCTCGTGCTGCTCCACGTTGGCGTATCAGCTCGAGAGTTTCCGGAGACAGGCGTCTCTTGGTGGTCTTCAAGCTCTCGGCTCCCTTAGCACTATCGTGGAGATGGTGCACGAAGCGATCGTATTCCTCGTCGACGTTGTCCATGACGGCATCTTCCCAAAGGCCGACAAGAGAGGTGTAGAGATCCCAGTTGATGGTCGTTCTGGGACTCCTCTTCTTGAACTTCGCGGCCTTCTCTCCTTGACGCGAAAAGCGGAACCTCGCGCGAAGGAGGCGGTGGTCCGATCCCGTGTAGAACTTGGGGACAACGGAGACATCGGTCAGGCAATACTTGCGATTGAAGATGATGTGGTCGATCTCGTTGTGGAACTGGCCACCGGGGGATTCCCAGGTCCATCGTAGGGAGGGAGGCTTCTGGAACTGCGAGTTTCCATGGATGGTCTTGGTCGACATGATAAACTCAGACAGCCTTTCACCTTGCTCGTTCCACTCCAAACCGTGGGTTCCGATGTGAAGTTCTTCCGGCGACCTTCGTGGGCCGATCTTGGCGTTGAAGTCGCCGACGATCACCTTGTAGAAGGTGTGATCTTCCTTATAGAACTTCTCCAGCTCCACGTAGAAGGCCTCGACGTCTTCGTCGTCGTAGTCGGATGTTGGGGCATACGCGACGAACACAGTCAAGGCTGGCACGGAGCCACATCGCTTCAGTCGCAGACGTCCGATTCGGCTTGTCAGAGACTCGTACGAATCGATGTTCATGGCCAAGTGCGTGTTGACGAGGACACCAACGCCGCCTACTCCCCTGCTGTCGCATGTTCCGAGGAACAGTTCTTCTCCGGAGTCGTAGGCGGCGTGTAGGGGGTGGTGTCTTCTCGTCTCGGTCAGTCCGATGACGTCGTACTTGATCTTCCTGGCTTGCATCATCAGGTCCTCGACGGATGCTTCCGACGCAAGCGTGCGGGCGTTGTAAGTACAGATCGTCATCCTAGTCCTTCTCAGTTTGCGCAGCCTGGTTAGGCCCTGAGATTTTAGCAGCCTCTCCGTACTCGTCCTTCCCATCGCTGCAGAAATGGGGGCTCTTTCGGGGTCAGGGGAATGAGGCCCTTTAGTGCTGCTGTGTTTGACTGGAATACAACACGGGTAGCTAGTCAGGCTCTGTCGTGCGGGCGGGGTACTCCGGGCAGCCAGCCAGACTGCCCGAAGGGACGGGGCGAGACTTAAGGCGGCCTCGAATCGCCTTACATGTACTCCCAGTCTACCGAGTGCAAGCTTTTGGCCGAGCCGACACAGTTACAATCCGCACAGTCACGGACACATCCACGCACACTGTGCACGAACATGCCGCTCCCACGCACAAGGAACCCATCGACCCGACACAGCAGGAGCAAGGAGTCCATCCCCTGCATCCCACCTGCGTCTCTGGGCAGTACACGGTCGCATTTGGTTCGCGTTTAATTCCCCTATCCACCACCCGGGGACGCGCCACGTGGCCCTGCGACAAGCGGCCCGAGATCCCTCTTAACAAGAGAGCCCGAAGGCTCTCTATCGAGGGAGATCCGTGGGAAAATTACATTTATGTTAAAAAAATGTAGCTCTGTTAGACTCTTGGTTGTGCTTTTTCTGGAAGTCAGCTGGCCAGTGGTGTCATCTGCTAAACTCTTGGTACGGTCAAGATAAAAGGATTAGCGTCAGTCGATAGCGATTAGTCATTGAAGATGAACAACAGCTGAATTCGTGCAAATTAAAGCGCAGAGGGACAGACAGTGCTATCTTCTTAGGGATACACCGTGCTCTAGTTACACATTAAGCCCTTGGCGCGTCCTACTTTAAAGATAAGCTTTAAAGAAACAACCTATATAAAGCGGTCGAAGTGAAAGACTTGGAACACCTCATCAACGAAAAGCGGGATCTTGTTTCCCATTATCAGATATTAGTAAATAGAGCAAATCGCAGTGTCTACAATTTTTCAAAATTCTCAGAACTAAAAATGTCAAAGTTCTTTTTTCTTTTAAAGGCTTATAAAATATTAGGTTGGCAACTAAGTTCGTGGACTCTCAAGAATCTTTCATAAAAGTGTTTGTTAACAAAAACAAAAGACAATTTAATTTTAGATTTTTAATCAAAATAAAATCCCTTATAACGTAGAAGTGCTTCACGTTTATCAGGTAGCTGGTCTATCGTACGACTGTGGAATTCTTGCATGTCGATTTGCTTTATTCAATATCGGTTTGATATATTTACTAATATAGTCTGGTCTTCCATCATTGAAGAACAGAAGGAAAACTGCTGATATTGTCATGATGTATAAAATCCTGTCCAGGAAGTTATCAATCAATCCGGAAGATTTCTTTGAAGGGATGCTGACAAAATCTGTAAGAGGAAAGCTTAAGCTTCGAGTGTCGATTGCTAAGTCACGGATTAGGTCAGATTTTCTAACCTACAGGGTTCTCAAAGAATTCAACTTGCTGCTTGGCAAGTACGATGATTTGGCGAGACTGTCTGTGCACGTGTGTAGAAGGTCTACTACATGTTGAATTCCGTGAAGTGCTCGAAGATATGCTACTACTCATGCATCGTTTAACAATGATTGTTAATTGTTATGTTTTGTGCTAGAAATTTTTTGTTCGTTCCCTTTTTAACATCATTGATGCTAGACTTTGTTCTACGCCATAAGTAAATAAATAAATAATATACGCACTCAAATTGCCTCCATGACATCGTGTGGAAGTATTAGATTGTCCGGAAAGTTTTTAGACTAGTGTCAGAGAACAATGTGTAGTTAATAACTTTATTAACAACCACTATCATTCAACAAAATATCCACCATTATGATCTATCACATAATGTCATCTTTCCGGTGGAAAGCGAATACCACGAGCGAAGAACTCCGGAGACTTGGACAGCAAGAAGTTGTTGACATCACTTTTGACTTCCTCCCGATTTGCGAACTTTTTTCCAGCTAAGAAAGACTGCAGCAACCGGAAGACGTTCTAGTCACTGTGTGCCAGATCAGGTGAGTACGGCGGATGGATACCAGTTCAATCCCGAGTTCCTCCAATTTCTTCTGCGTATTCTTTGTTGTGTGAGGTCTGGCGTTATCCATGAGAAGAAGAATTTTTCCTCGTCTGGGATTGCGAGTACGTAGGATTTCGCTCGTTTTCTCCAACTGAGCGCAGAACACGTTCGAATCTACCATGAATTCCCAGAATACTGGGTCATTGATGTCCCACCAGAAGGAAAGCAGCTCCTTTTTGTCGTGATCAAGATCAGGTTTCGGCTGTGGTTGGAGCAACCCACGAAGTCCACCCAGTGCTTGCGACGCACCAAATTGTCGTGGACGCAATACTTTTCATTCATCGTGACGATCGAGTCCATCCAAGCAAATGCGCGGCGACGGATGAGGAGAGAAGTGCATGTATCAACACGCTTCCGTTTGAGGCGTCAAAGCATGTGGTACGACTCGAGGCAACTTCGCGACTTTGCCAGAAGACCGAAGAACATCGTGTACTGTGGATAGAAGTATTTGTAAGGTCTGAAAGTTTGCCTACAGAAAGATCAAGTCAAGCACCGCAGGTGGCAAGTACGAGCTGTCTGTTGTGCGTAGGTCGACCTGTGCGTCGGGAATCCTCGAGCGATTTGTCACTGTTGTCGAGCTTGCGGTACCAATTGAAGCACGTCGCCCGAGAGGAGGCTTGCTCCTTCATTGTCTCCTGTAGAAAGCGATGGGCCTCGTTCGGGAACGGCCGGAGCAGTGCTGTAGAAGGAGAGCGGGTCGGTAGAGCATTTCTTGTCGTCCATTGCGAAGGCGCCACGGGGAGCAGGAAACGATAGATCGCACATGCTGCTGGTGGTTACATATACAGGACGTGATACACAAATCTCCTAAGTCCGGCCCTCTCACAACTTCAGTCTGCAAAGATACGTTGTTTTGAATCTTACCATGCAGTTAGTTTCCGGACAACCTAATATATATAATAGAATGCGTGGCGCATCCTAGAAGGGATTGATTAACGCCGTACTATACTCGTTATCCCTTTTATTTAGTCAATAAAGTCAACGAATATATTAAAGTGTAGTGTGAGTTACACGTTGAATATTCAATCTGAGAGGAAGAAATCCTCGAAGAAAGATTCCGAGATGAATGACGAATAAAGAGACGCGAGCACAAGGCGACGACGGAGGTGAGGTAATTGGTTGGCCTCAGTGGATTGCCAGGCAAGCTGATGAAGGCTATTTTCCACGCGTTACCCGAGAATAATTAGGTCTCAATCAAAGCACGCGCTGGCAAAGTGGACTGACCAGAAACCGACTGGCAACGATGACTTCGCACGGATACCAAGGCAACCGAGCGAAGGTGCAGCGGAACGTTTCGGGACTCCCCCGTTCGACCGGATTATTTGTAGATATTGAATCCTCATTCTCTATTCTATTTTAGTTTTGTTGAATTAGAAAAAATGATTAGTTACTTATTTATATCTTTGTTTCGCTAGAGACACGGTGATAATTTAGAGAAGAGATATGCCGAGTGCAGTAGAACACAAATTTACGAGGAGAAATAAGAAATAAGAACATAAATATGTAACATAATATAAAAAGAATACAAATAATAATGTAGGAGATTGAAAAAACCCCTATAAACTGGAATCTGTCCTTGTCGAGGATGTCATTATATGCACGACTTTCGGGTCAAATCCGACAGTTTCCAAATAAAATTGGACGTTTCCCATTGCAAGCTCGACGCTTTTGAAATCAAAGCGATCAACTTTCAGAGTCTTTCGTATAAAAGTTTTCACCTTTTTCAAGGTTGAATTAACGGTTTGTCTAAAAAAATTAATAAGACTTCTCCTGAAAGATTTTAATTCTCCGGTACGAAAACGCTACCATATTGCTTGAAGCTTTACAACAATGTCAGGATAACAATTTAAAGCGTACTTTAAAATGCGGAAGGGTAGTTTTTTACTTTTTTAGTGTTAAAAAATATGTCGTTTTAGTATTCTTTATCGGTCATTTTTGTTTTTAGTGTTAAAAAAAGATAGCGCCATGTACTCCTTTAGGACGTCGCAAAGCTAAAAATAACAGATTACGACGTCCACTATTCGAGGACGTCGGAAAGATACACACTTTCCAATAGTACAAACATTTGTGGAAGACAAAATATATTTTCCCTTTGCAGTTTTGGGAAAGTAGCATTTACAGTATACTTCAAATGAAAATCGAGCAAGACATGTGCATGGCGCGATCTCCTCCTTTAAATAAGAAGTGCTGCCTTCCAACACTTCAACATAAACACTGCGATATTATTTAACTAAGCACTGTTTTAAAGAATATGGTCACTCTCGGGCGCGTGGAGCGCAGTCGGAGGAGGCGCCGACTGTCGCCTGCACCCGATACCAGGCTCCTGGTTCGGATTTCCCGGCCAGGCCAACCAAGCCTTCCATCCCTCCGGGGTCGGTGAATTGGTACCAGACTTGTCTGAGAAGGATAAAGCACTGACTTGTACATCGGCTGGCCACCGTAAGTCATTGCATGGCCAAATACGCATTCAACATGCCTCCACGACATCCCGTAGAAGTAGAATGCGTGGCGCATCCCATAGAGGATTGAACGACGCCGTCCTTTTTCCTTTTTTATTTATTTATGGTCACTCTGTAGGCTGGGTAAACTACAAGTCACAAAAGAACGTCGTAGTGAGTTTTTCGAAGAAAAGAGAAAACATTTTAGCCTTCTTAGAAAGCATCTGGTCTTCCTCTGGACGACGCCCGTATTATTTTGGAAGATACGAGTCTGATTAGGAAAGCGGACTTGTGTTGAAGAGCGACCAATTAAAGAAAACCTAAAAAGCTATAAAGTACAGCAGCAAGCGTTCAAACGTTTATTGTGTTGTTGACTAGCCATTGCTAGTGTTACCAGGCGCTCCAGTATTTTTGTTATCGCTGTTTCTCGTTATTTTTGTGATCAGCTGAAACACATATCATTCCGATAATCATTGACTTGCTCGAGCAGGCGCTTGGAGTGTCTCCATTCGTCCTTGTCGCGTGCCAGAGTGCTCCAATCCTCACCCGACGGACACAAAGAGCGCCACATCGTTCGTTTAGGGCTTTCACGAAAAAGTCCGACTAAGGCGTTGTTGGCCATCCTGGTGTTCTCTTGACATCCCGCGGAATCCAGTCGGTGACGGCCCTTGTGGAGCGGTTGTCTGCGAGGCGCATTTCGTGGCCAGCCCCACCTAATTTTCGACGACTAGGCCAGTGCGACATCGTCTCTGATCTTCGAACGTCGGCGAAGCTCGGAACTCCGGAGGCCTTCTCTCAGCATCATCCTGCTTTTTTGATACGGCTGCAAATGGTGCTAATCGTATAATGGCCCCTTAGACTGGTATCATGAAATAATAATAATAGCCTAATTTTAAGCGTGAGAAACAAAAAATAGATGAAATAATTCTGCTTAAACGCAATTTAATTTGTATTTAAGCTGTCAAAATGACCCAGTGGATCTATCCTAGTTGGAGAGGGGGGGGGGCAAACCTAAAAGCGCCAATTGTCCAGGTCATCCCATGCCACACTACCACTGAATTAAAATGAGAGCTGTTGCATTGTGGGAGAGTAGCTGAAGCTCCCGTGGAACCTCAAGGCCTCAACCTGAATGGAGACGCAAAAACAGTACATGTCCTGCCCCCCTCCGATTATGATAGATCCTGACGCAGTTTATACGAACGCCAGAGCAGAGAAAGAATGTACAGTACCCGACGCGTCTTTTGAATAGACGCCGAAAAAACCGCACTTTTGCGGTTTTTTCGGCGTCTATTCAAAAGACGCGTCCGGTACTGTAGATCTCATTCGCTGATGATGAGAAAGCGCAAAAATGCTACAGTGATGTGCAACGTATTCTTCTAAGTGTCTCTGGGAAGCTACATATCAGAATCTAGCTAATGGAATAGAATGCGCAAGTAAGTTCAAATCAAAGTCGCTACTTTTCATTCCCAGACAAATACGATACCAATTATCCGACACCGGAGACGTGGAAATCTGATTGACATGGCTGTCAAATCGAATCCAGAACAACACTGGCTCTGTGCGCTACTACGCAGCAGTTTCCCCTCTACATACAGAAAATACATATATAAATGATAAAGGACGGAGTTAGTAGTCACCATAGCGCCACACATTTTGCTCCTACAGGATGTCGTGGAGGAGATGTGAATACGTATTTGGCCTATGTATACAGTGGCTTGCGCTGGTCAACCGATGAACAAGTCAGTGTTTTCCTTCCTAAGCAAATCCGGCGCCAATTCGCCGACGGAGGAAGAACAAACGGCTTGGTCGGCCCAGGCGGAAGATCCGAACCATAGAATTGACTGCCGGCGACTCCTTCGAGTGCGCTATCGCTCACTCTTGGTAGTTGGCATTAGAAAGTAAGAAACCATGAGCGGAAACCAAAAGTTTCTAACTAAGTACGCTATCCGTTGTTCTTTATAACTTTTGCCTGAATGCAAAGAAAACGAGTTTGGAACCGATATCTATGAGGTTAAACTTTGAGACGACCACAAATTTCCCTCGAAATTAGCTTTTGAAGTTTGCGATGAAATAAATAGGTCAATTATTATTATATTATTATCGTGCATGTAAGGGGACCGAGCTCGGCATCAAGGAACGAATTCATCACATGAGAACGGAAATGTGATGAAAGTGTCATCTAGCGCACTGATAACGGCAGCAAATATTAGCCTTTCTCGGGCGGAAGAGCCATGAACAAAGGTCGAGGGAGGTCCTAAAGTTTGCCTTCAATATATTTGCTGACCATAAGGGAAGGAATTGTAAAGGAGATGGTACACCGCATGCGCTGAAAAGAAGTTGGTCGAGAGAAATATAGATCCACATATGGACTCGGCCACCTACCAGTTCACTTCTAAAATTTTGGAGGAGCTTCTGCCGATGCAGCCGGGCCATACAGCGTACTGAATTAAATGATCTCGGAGAGCCGCTTTGCCTAGCTGGCGATTGTGGGCAAGCAGGCGATTTTTATGCTCTGACCCTTTGTTCAACTTGATTTTTGTGCGAACGAATTTTGGGAAGAGCCACGTTCACGCTTATACGTCACCCCTATTGTTCTATCCTTCGCTATGGCGAAGTTTCACAGTTTGAACCTGATTCGTAGTAGTACCTCAATCAGTTTCTATTAGATGCCCGCGCCTCCTACCTCTGATATGTGATGTAATTGATGAATTAATTGAAAATGAAAGAAAGGAAAAGAAAGAAATAATTGCACGAAACAAGAAGGAAGCGTGAAGAAGTTCTGAGATGGGGATAAAAGAATAAAGGACGACGTTATTCAATCCCCTTTGGGATGCGCCATGCATTCTATTTTTACGGGATGTCGTGGAGGTGATTTGAACGCGTATTTGGCAATACAAGGACTTGCGGTGGCCGGTCGATGAACATGTCAGCGCTTCATCCTTCCCAGGCGAGTCCGGTACCAATTCGCCAAGCGAGGAGGTATGGCAGGTTTGGTTGGGCGGAAAATCCGAGCCAGGAGCCTGACACGCAACAGCGAGCGCCTCTTCGGACTGCGTCCATCAAGGAACAAATGAGAGGCAAATTCATAAATACATAGGTACTGAACAGGGTAAAGATTCGTTTGGCCACTTTCTTCAGTTGAACCTTTGTTGTGTGTTCCTCCCGTGGCTCCTTAGTGAAAAAGAGGAGCATGTAATAAGACATCGTTTAAATCTGCCAAAAATTAATATTTCTTATATTTCAAATTATTGGAAAATATAAAGGACGGTTTTTAGCACTTCTTGTTCTCCGTAGAAGTTTTTCTCGTACACACCCTCATTCCTACATCGATAGGGTTAGATGGGTTGGTTCACTTCCCTTCCGTCTCTATCGAGTCCTGTATTTTACGTGCTTTAAATGGTTATTAAAGGGGGATTTATCCAGCTGCTTCTTCGTCTCCAAGCTCATGGGAACGTGTTTGCTCTGATTCCTAAGCCGAAGATGACGTTAAAAATTTTTTTACGGTAGCGAGTCCTCTACCATCAAGTGTCAGGTGCTCATCAAGACAGCTCTTAATTAATGCAGGAAAAAATAAAGATGACGGCATGACTCAATTCCTTTCGGAATGCGCCACGAGCTTCGCTTTTATCGGATGTCGTGGAGTCGTGTTGAATGCGAATTTGGCCGTACAATGACTTGAGGTGGCCAGCCGATAAACAAGTAAGCCTTTATCCTTCTCATACAAGACTGGTACTAATTTACCGACCTAGGAGAAACATTTTTCAAAATTTTCAATGTTTTTGCTTTTCTAACGTTTAGGTTGTTTATTTGTTTATTTATTTATTAAAGCAATTGAATTAAGCAAAATTAAAATTTAAGCTTTGTACATTTATAACCTAAGAATTTATAAGCCAGTATAATAAGCCAGTATAACCTTTGTACATTTTGGATATTTCTTCTAGGGTAAAAAAATTGCAGTATTTCGCACTTTCCGAGCACCTATACTGCAAATTCACCAAGCTCAGAAGTGAGGTACATGCATGCTGCTTCAGCTTAAAAAACCACTTCAAAGTTGAAACAAGCGTTCAAATTCGGTTAGAACAACAACACTAGGAATTCGTCGAGAGATATTCCCTGCAGAGCAGCACAAAGAAAACCATTCCTCGACGTACGCTTTACTGCACTTTTAAGGGCACGTACATAATTGCGAGGTATTTTTTGCTGCCGTCCGGGTGGCCAACCTCTCATGGTCATCGCGTGCCTCTAATGACACTAACTCCCTTCAGCACTCTTCTGTGGCTCCACTTAGAACCTGGCATAATAAATCGTGTTTAGATTTCGGCGTCGCTATTCATCTAGACGAACGAAGGACGTCGTAAAAGAGGACTTGGCGAGGTCACTCATGCTTGTTTTATTGACTCAATCTGAAGTTTAGAACCGCATTCAAGAACAATTTTCGACACTCTGCTGACCTCGGCATGGTTGAGACTTTTTGTTGGTTTGCAAATAACTACGGAATGAGTGGATTCTCCACCGGTCACACCTTTAAAAAATTGGCATTCAATTTTGCAAGGTTGAGACGATATTTGATGGACTAACTTGATTGGACCTTTTCAGACTCTGATGATCCAATCGAAATATTGGAAAATAAAGACGTATAAAAACTTGAGCGAACTTGAATCTACAAAAATGACATTTATGAAGGTGTACGATTGGTCGGACGGAAAGCTTCGACTTCGCCGTTCTTGAATACCGATTCCAAATTACCATTACTTCGTTCATTGTCAGCCATGGTTCAGTTATGGAAGAAACTCCTACACTTAGCTTATTGCTGTAAATAAAACTCAGTAGTAGCAGTATTTAAATTCCGCTTGCATTTTTTAAGGCAAAGTTCACAAGAAGTTGGAAATTACTATCCAAATTGTACAGCTTTTGTACGGAAGAATTTAGAGAACCTTGACAGTTTAAGCCAGGCGCATTTAAAAAACGCCAAGAAACCGATTTGGAAATTTAATTTTAAAAACTGACCAGGCTCCAAAAAATGGCTACAAGCTTTCATAGACCATAACATTCTTATACTTTTAGCTGGAACAACCTTCCCTTTTAGTTAGCTCTTAAACTCATTTTAAAAAGCAAGAAAGCAAAAACGTTCGGTATGCTATCTGTATTAAAAGGTTGCGGACTGCATTTTCCAAATACATCACGTTCATTTAGCCAATGGCATCACTGCTATTTACGTGGACTTCAGCAAAAACGCGATTTTCTCGCGATGGTTTAGCCTTCATTATCGCCTTCAATAAAAATATTCGGTCAAAAATTTAATTTGACCCTACTAGAGTGCATTCTATTTCCACAGAAATGGTCTGCCATGGTTTGGAAAGTAGTCATTTTGGTTCAAAAAGCCTTTTTATATTGACAGAGTTCAGTTTAGTTAGGAATTTGCGTAACATAGAGTATGCTATTCAAATTTTAAAAAAGAAAGAAAAAGGAAAAGAAATAAGGATAAGAAATAAGTTTTAAGGTTAACCAGTAGAGAATTACTAAAATAAAGTATTATATAATAGTAGTAGTGATTTTGTTTAAACAAAAGCAGAGATGTTAGACTCATTCACTAAAAAATGTTTTTGCCCACATTAGAAGTACGTAGAAACTATAGTTGTGCTCTTGAATTTTTTCGAATGTTCGAATGGTTTCGAATACTCACAAATTTCGAATATTGGAGTTCGATCATATTTGAAATAGGCAGTTTTATAAATTACAAAGTTCGAATACATTCGAAAAACACAATTTTCTGAATAGTCGAATTCGAAAATCAGTGAAAAAGGCCATCTTTCGATTGTTCGAATTCGAACATATTATTTAAATTGAATGAAAATCATTCGAATGGCTCTCCGAATAGGTCACAGCTATAGTAGAAACGAATCACTTCTTTATTCAAACAAACTGCTTTGAAGTAGTTTTATAAATAATTACAAAATTCAAAGGTTCGATTTGAAACCTCATATATTATAATAAAGTATCCATTCAGCCTAAACAACACAGACTATTGTTAGGTAATCCGCTAGAGAATGGAGCAATGTGATACCGAATGATAGCAGAAATGGGATGAGCCTATTAATGGAACCGAGCCGGTTCCACCGAAGACAGTGGATCGTGGCGTCCGGAGCAAAAACCGAGACGCCAAATCTATGAAGAAGAAAAAAAAACACGGGAGAAGAAATAGGAGCGGGAAAAAGTCACTCGAATTGTCTCAGCGATTGATCACATCTGCAGCGAGTGGAATCAGCAGAAAAGCGATGGGGTGAATTCGTAATACCTGAATTTACAGTGAAGTCGATCAAAATGACCAGAAGAGAATGGATGTGCTGAAATACAAGAACACATACTTCCAAGTGATACGGTGACGAAGCTGAGTTTACAGGCATAAAGCTGCTGTGCTATTCAATAAATCTGTTGAGAAATAACGACCCTGCTAGCATCGAGGCCAGGTTTTTACTTCTCGCTGAGCAAGACATGTGTTGGGTCTTGAAGAAACTCCAGAGGGCGAACGACTTAATTTCGAAACGTTTCAACAACAAGCTGTCAGCGTGCTGAGCATTGAAGAGGGCCGAAGACGTAGAGAAGAAGAGTGTTCATGCCCACATTTTCGACGCCACTTTTTCCCAGTGCCCTAGCGTACGCCTCCGAGAGTCCAGGGCGGCTCTTTTCAGATGGGGTGAACGTCCATCAACGTCGACCAGGCAAAAATCGAAAGGGCAACGCTTGAGTGAGGAGACTCACGAAGGCGAGAGGAATTTGCGGTTGCCAGAATCGTCGATGATGAGAATCCACAGACACAATCGAGTTCTTAAAATTATAGCTTGGCAACCTTCTCAGGAAAGATATCCAGAGACTGTTCTGAGGACGTCAGCACGTCTACCGTAGGTTAATGGAGCAGCAACACTGCGAAATAGGCGCATTAAATCAGTAAATGACTCGTTCATGTCAAACGGATGAAAAAATAGGATTCTTGGTTTAAAATCCTTCTTATATGGAAGAAAGGTATGGGCGCGTATAGCGCAGTCGGAGGTCGTGCCGACTGTCGCGTGCACGTAATACCAGTTCCCTGGTTTGGATTTCCCGCCCAGGCCAACAAAGCTTTCCATCCTTCCGGGGTAGGTGAATTAGTACCAGACTTGTCTGGGAAGGATAAAGCACTGACTTGTACATCGGCTGGCCACAACAAGTCATTGTATGGCCAAGTACGTATTCAAATCGCCTCCACGACATCCCGTCGAAGTGGATTGCGTGGCGGATCCCAAAGGAATTGAGTAACGCCGTCCTTTATCCCTTATAGCAGAAAGGTTGCTGCCTTGAAGATGCTTTTTGAGATCCTCACGGGAATACTCCTCATTAACGCGCCCTTATTTTCACGCAGAAAAGTTGAAAGAACAAGGAGGAGTATGCTCCGCCTACACTTTCTGTTGCAAAGGCCACGGCGTTAGATCCAAATTTTTGACATACAGAAACCTGCCAGAGCTCAACTTACTGCTTTCGTAAAACGAAAATTTCCTATGTTTACCCTGCATAAATTGAAGAAATTTCTATCAACTAAATTATTGTAGTTGTTATTGTAGCTGTAGACCATCTATTGTACCTTCTATTTATTTATTTATTTATTTATTGGAGACGTGATAATGTCACGTAAGCCTTACATTAAAAGACCAACAAAATAGAATACAACCTTGAAAGCGCACAATTTAAAGAAAAAGGTAAAAAGTGTGAGCAATCAAATTAAAACAAGCTAAAAACAAATGCAAAACGACAGTAATGTAATCGCTCCTGCAGAAAGTAACAATTAAATGAGGAATTTCATGGAAAGAATGATTGATCTCCTTTGAGTCGACGGTCAAGAAAGCTTTTGAAACCTTTGAGCGACATTTGAAGAACGTTCTCTTTTAGAAGGGGGAGGAAGAGTCGAATAGTTCTGTTAGAAAAGAAGCTGGTCCTAGCCTTACTTTCTGCAACCGGCCCGACAAGTCTAACCAGGAAACTATCTCAACGGTAGGTCGGAACGGCCCAACTGTTGTATAAGGGCAGAATCGCCTCTCTCTGGGAAACAACAAAACGCAAATATCTCGACCCCAATACAACTCTGCGCAGAGTTAGGGACGACAGAAGTTGGGCTGTTGGCGGTGTTAGCCATATGCCCGCACGAGGAGGGCGAGCTCATGTTGGCTGTAAACGGCGATTATGGGGATTACGCCGCCCCACTACGCACTGCGCCACCATCGCTCGCTCGTCATCGCTGTTTCCAGCCCACTTGCGCCCGCCCTCCGCCTCCAGGCATAGGGCTAACGCCGCCAACGGCTCAACTTCCGTCGTCCCTAACTCTGTGCAGAGTTGTATTGGGGTCGAGATATTTGCGTTTTGTTGTTTCTCAGAGAGAGGCGATTCTGCCCGTATACAACACTTGGGCCGTTCCGACCTACCGTTGAGATAGTTTCCTGGTAAGGCCACCATTTCTAGTCCGACTGGACGTGAGGACGAAGAACTGGTGCAACGGAACATTGACCATACCCTTAAGGATCTTGAACATCATGACCAGGTCATTTTTGATTCTTCTGCACTCGAGGGAGGACAAACCTAGCTGCTTAGCCCTAGATGCTCCACTAGGAATTGCGGCGTAGTCAAGACCAAAACATCTAATAAACATTTTGCGGGTGAAATTGTTCTGTACGCTTTCTAATAAAGTGATGTCCTTTTGTTTTGACGGATTGAAAACTGTAGTGCCGTGTTAAAGGATGGAGCGAATGTAGATTTTGTAGGCTCTGATCCAAATATTTGGGTTTGTAGACCTAAGAGTTTTGAAAAGGTTAAACGTTCGAGTCGTAGCCTTATTGACATCTGTTTCTAATATCTGTTTTGTGCTCTACTGTTTGCTAGTACTAGCTAACTTGAACTATTTTAACCAAATATTTTCCATACTTGGTTTCACGTGTGTGAGACATGCACCCACGCCACGAACAAATAAATAAATAAGAGCAGCAATAGCTCAAGGAGGTCCTAAATGATGGCCTTCAATATAATTGCTGACCATAAGGGAAGTAATTGTAAATGAGATGGTACACCGCATGCGCTGAAAAGACGAAAAGTTGGTCGAGAGGAATACAGATCCACATATGGACTCGGCCACTTACCAGTTCACTTCTAAAAATTTGGAGAGGCTTCAGCCGGTGCAGCTGGCCAAACAGCGCATTGAATTAAATGAACTTGGAGAGCCGCTCTGCATAGCTGACGATTATGAGCCAACAGGCGATTATTATGCTCTGCGATAGACCCTTTGTTCAACTTGATTTTTGTGCGAACGAATTTTGGGAAGAGCCACGTTCACGCTTATACGTCAACCCTATTGTTCTATCCTTCGCTATGGCGAAGGTTTCACAGTTTGAATATGAATCGTTTTGGATACCTCAATCAGTTTCTATTAGGTGCGCCGCGCCATCTACCTCTGATATGTGATGCTTTGCATTAACTGAAAATGAAAGAAAGGAAAAGAAAGAAATAATTGCACGAAAACAAGAAGGGAGAGTGAAGAAGATCTGAGATGGGGATAAAAGAATAAAGGACGACGTCACTCAGTCCCTTCTGCGATGCGCCATGCACCCCACTTCTACAGGATGAATGGATGCGATTTGAATGGATATTTGGCCAAACAATGAATTGCGGCGACCAGCCGATAGATAATTCAAGGTTGTAGTCTGGCACCAACTCTCCGAGCAAGGAGGTAGGGAAGGCTTGGTTGACCTGGGCGGCAAATCCGAACCAGGAACCT
The DNA here is from genome assembly GCA_947359475.1 of Heligmosomoides polygyrus bakeri. NCBI lineage: Eukaryota > Metazoa > Nematoda > Chromadorea > Rhabditida > Heligmosomidae > Heligmosomoides > Heligmosomoides polygyrus. The sequence continues at coordinate 86,777,084 of OX375868.1, read as the reverse complement.
GGCACGCGACAGCGAGCACCTCCTCGGACTGCGCTACATGTGTCAACCAAAGAACAGATGAGAGGCAAATTCATAAATATGTATGTGATGAGCAGGGTAAAGATTCGTCCCGCCACATTCTTCCGTTGAACATTCGTTTTATGCTCCTCCCGTGGCTCCTCAGTGAAAAGAGGGAGCATGCAATAAGACATCGTTTAAATCAGCCAAAAATTATTAGGGGGGGGGGGCAAAAGTAATGAAACACCCCGGCCGTGTCCATATATCTCGTGGCTTTAGTCTGGTTTCGTGCTTATAGTATTTGTATGTTTGTATGCTACTTGCTGAAGGCCACCTGAGAAGCTATCGCTTCCGCCCTTTCCAGAAGCATGCCAAAACCCCAGTCTGACCTGTGTCGCGCAAATCTCGCCCAATTCCCAACCCCGAGCAGCCTGGGCTCAATGTTCACGCAAGATGAGAAGTACGTCTTCTACCTTAACCCTGCCAAGCAGCGAGTCTGTGTGAGGCCTGGTGACCTGTTACCGACCTTCGTTCGGCGAGATGCTCACGGCGAGAAGCACCTTTGGAGCTTTTGGATCTGCGCCCATGGATCGGTTTACCGGAAGCTGTTTCCCAAGAGCACTACGATGAACTCCAAGGCCATGGTGAACGAAATAGAAGAGATGGGTGACTCGCTCTTATTCATTCGCAGCGCTTCAAGAAGGTTCTCCTCTTCGACAACGCCGCACCCCATCGGGAACAAGTAACCATGGATAAGCTTGGCCAGCTGGGCAACGTTCACATGCCTCATCCACCGTATTCGCCGGACATCTCTCTATGCGACTACCACTACTTCTTGAGCCTACAGGACTTCCTGGTCGGAAGGGACACAAGAACCCAAGCAGTGCTTGACAACCATATCGAGCAGTTGATCAACACCAGGCCCAAGCAGTTCTGGAAGGATAGGATCAGGAAGTTGGCTGAGCGATGGCAGCAAGACACTGCTCTTAACGACAAATACATTCCTCAGCATCGTTGACTTGTAAATGAGTTATAGAGAGATAAAGATTTTTTTTCAATTTGTCTCATTACTTTTGCCCCCCCCCCCTAATAATATTTCTTATATTTTTAAATTATGATAAACTATAAAGGACGGCGTTACACACCCCATTTCGGAATGCGCAACGGATTATACTTTTGCCGGATGTCGTGGAGGCGTATTGAATGCGTATTTGACCTATACAATGAATTGTTATGGTCAACCGATGAACCATATAGTCAGTGCTTCCTTCCTCCCAGACAAGTCTGGTACCAGTTCACCGGCCTCGGAGGCATGGAAGGCTTGGTTAGACTTTGATGAGACTCCAACCAAAGGTGTATCTGATTTCCGGCGCCTCATCTGACTTCGCTATCCCTTCCCATCGAAATGTTTAATACACATCTAGAGGATAGAGTCGATCCCAGTTCTTTTATACGAAAACCTGATATCAGACGTTAAAATGGCTGTAAGCCGGGTATTAACCATAGATTCTACCTCACATCTGTTATTCCCATAGCCACTGGAACAGCTAATTTGTATTGTAATTGAGTTAGCCAAGTAATCTAATTCGCAAAGTCCTTTTTCAATTACCATTGGCTACCCCATGAAAATAGTGCTGCAAAACTCATGCGGGAGCAGAACAGAAGGAAAGGTGCCGAAAACGTCCCGAATGGGAAACCCATGAAGTGCATGTGCAATTATGACCGGATGAATAGGTACGACGGGCTCGCGGAGCACTTTGTGAATCAACCGATGTCGGCGGGCTTCCGGCTGGCGAATAGAGGAGCACGACGAGCTGCTGTCTCTACGACAAAAAACAGCATACCGACACTCCCCTTCCACTTCTGCGAGCAGCTGCAAAGTGCGAGCCGATGAATCTGCACTGGGAATGGGGTACGGTAAAAAATGGATGACGGATCTCTCGTGGCTTGGGGTTCACTAAAGATGAATAAATAAGTCCACCAACGGCAACTTTCGCCTGGTCACGGATAACAGCTACCCAAGCGTAAGTTGATGCGGCACTCTGCGCTAACCAACGCGGTTAGAATAGCGCGTAGTTTTTCATTCTTTTCGAAGTCACTGAATAGCCCACGTATATCTATGATCGTCTTAAAAAAAGAGAAAGAAGAAAAATAAAGAATGAAAAAAGAAAAGAAGAAAAAGAAAGAAGGGAGTGAAAAGATACCAGAGCACCTGAAGTCGAAGATCTACATAGCAGTCGTCCGGCCGCTAGCAATGTACGGCGCTGAGTGTTGGCCTGCGAACAAGGAAGTTGAAACTCGCTTCAGCGTCATAGAGACGAAGGTGCTGGGAGACGGTCAGGATGTACGAAATTTTGGCACGCCCCCCATAGACTGCCACGGAGGCACCGTACGCCCCGCCCACTCGTACGAGCCGCCTCATTTTGAGAGCGTGCAACGGCTATTTCGGGTCAGATATCGAAGGATATCAAGGACTGGAGCATGTGTAGTACATTTTTTGATAGTGTAAGATTTGCTTTAAAAGGGCATAACATGGTTTTCAAGATCGAATGAAAGGAAAGCAGTTAGGAGCCACGGAAAACACACATTTCACAGCTGGATTGTTAGCAGTTGGGAATTAACTTCATCCACATTAATATGAGACGTTTCATGAATAACTAGACGTACGAATTTCCGAAAGACTTTTCAGTAATTCAACGACAGCTTTTCTCCGAAGATGGTCTCTCGCTGACACTGTTAAAAGGTTACAAAACCATAAAGTTCTTTGAAGTTTTGCTGCAACGGAGATTTAGTATGTCTTTGCCGCCAAGGATGCACGAATTCGACTTTCATTTGGATTGAGGAAGTTGTCCTTTCTCTGGCTTTTTAAGGCTATTTTAATTGAAATAGTGAAGCGAAAACTATCTTAATTTCAGTACCAGCCAAGAAATACAAATGGACTCTCCTATATAGAGCACACTGAAGTTTTCCTTAATGTTTTGCCTGATACGGAAGAAATTCGAGGGTAGTTAGTTCGATGTAGTCAAGGTCTTCCGCTCCTTTGGTATGCTGACCAACAAAACCAGCAGTGTCTGCTAGTTATTATTGGACAAAACTACAAAAACAACGTTTTTCATTCAGTTCTTATTTTTCTGAAGTCGAAGACCCCTATATGGCAATTATCATTCCTGGCACATCCCTCCGCTTGCTTGTTGGATGCGACTAATTAACCTACTTCTACGTACGTCGCACTTACATCGCACCTCCCCATGCAGCCCTTGGAGCACCACTGTAGCCTAGCTGTCGTGCAGGCCAGATCTGGTCACCCCACTCAATTTCTAAATAAATGAACAAATTCAAATGACAGAAGCGCAAACCTACTCCCGATCAGAGATCCAACCCATAATTTGTTGAACAACGACGGCAAAATGGAAACAGACAATTATGCAAAGGTAACACACTAACCTCATCCACGTAAGAGTAGCACATATTTTTTCACAATTTTAAGAACAAAAGAAAGAAGAAATGTGTTATATAACTACCAAACGTTCAGCAGCCTTGCGGCCTTCGAAAGTCTGGTTGCTTTCGAAGGCCGCAATAGAACAAACCCAATCTTCCTCCTACTTTCTTCAGGCCTTCTTCTATTACAGCAAAAAACGGACTTTACTAGATTAATAGATTAGTGCAAAGAGATATAGTAGAGCAAAATCTTCATTGCTCCTATGAAGCCCATCCATCCTCTATCGCAAGTACGCAATTTGTTCTCCGAAGCGCCTGTTCTCTACGTGGCGAGAAACAGATCATGAGAGTCCCAATCCGAAGTGCCTAATCTGCAGAAGCATAATTCAAATTAATCGCTATTGGTCGATAGGTCGACACCATTTACTGTCCGACGGCAATAATACTCCTCCGATTCCCCGATTCCCGTAGTCACTCTCATATCTCTTCCTCCCCCCCCCCTCTCCCCGCTAATACTTCTTTACCTATGTGCTGGCAAAGAAACGGAGTGAGAGTCAAGCATTTGACACTAACTCCCTACTTTCGTGTCACCACGTTGCCACGACGTCTATTACACTTCTGCACCCCGACACATCTGCCATCTGCCAACTTCTGTGACCAGTCTTCAGAAACCCAACGCACATTGGACGATATTGAGGAAAATACTGGTCCCCCTATTCTTTCCCCTCCCCCTCCCCCTTTAGTTGTCCCCTTTTGCTGATCCCTTCTTCACTGGCTCCCCTTACTCGGAATCCCTACGAAAGTTGAACTTCTGCGGCACGTTTTCTGAATCCTGAAACACGTTGGACGACGTCTTCAGTACATCTTCTGAACCTCAACGCACGTTGGACAACGTCATCAGCACGTCTTCTGAATCCCTGCGCACGTTGGACGACGTCTTCTGCCCGTCTTCTGAGTCCCTGCGCACGTTGGATGACGTCTTCTGAATCCCTGCGCACATTGGACGACGTCTTCTGCCCGTCTTCTGAGTCCCTGCGCACGCTGGATGACGTCTTCTGCACGTTTTCTGAATCCCAATGCACATTGGACGACGTCTTCAGTACATCTTCTAAACCCCAACGCACGTTGGACAACGTCATCAGCACGTCTTCTGAATCCCTGCGCACGTTGGACGACGTCTTCTGCCCGTCTTCTGAGTCCCTGCGCACGCTGGATGACGTCTTCTGCACGTCTTCTGAATCCCAATGCACATTGGACGACGTCTTCAGTACATCTTCTAAACCCCAACGCACGTTGGACAACGTCATCAGCACGCCTTCTGAATCCCTGCGCACGTTGGACGACGTCTTCTGCCCGTCTTCTGAGTCCCTGCGCACGCTGGATGACGTCTTCTGCACGTCTTCTGAATCCCAATGCACATTGGACGACGTCTTCAGTACATCTTCTAAACCCCAACGCACGTTGGACAACGTCATCAGCACGTCTTCTGAATCCCTGCGCACGTTGGACGACGTCTTCTGCCCGTCTTCTGAGTCCCTGCGCACGCTGGATGACGTCTTCTGCACGTCTTCTGAATCCCAATGCACATTGGACGACGTCTTCAGTACATCTTCTGAACCCCAACGCACGTTGGACAACGTCTTCAGCACGTCTTCTGAATCCCTGCGCACGTTGGATGACGTCTTCTGAATCCCTGCGCACATTGGATGACGTCTTCAACACGTCTTCTGAATCCCTGCGCACGTTGGTTAACGTCTTCTGAATCCCTGCGCACGTTGGACGACACCTGTTTATGCTTTTTGTTGATTTCCTCGTTTATTATGTTTCCGGCCAACAATCCGGAAATATTTGAAGAAAAGGGCTGGGGACACAAAAAAAAAACGCGGAGTGGGAAACAGTGCTCGGAAGAATGGTGACGGCCCACTGCTGAGTACAGAAGCCTACTCACAAGAATTGCACGTAAGTGATACCAAATAGTACCCACCAGCGAAATGAAGGTTGACGAGCGTTTGTGTTTCTTGATGATTGATTGAAGCACTTGGGTCCCGCAACGATCGCCTGCATACTGCGCGAAAACTCGTCCACTCCGCCCCGGAAAACTCGTCACTACCATGTAGCTTTAGACGCTAGTGAAAGCTCGTCAATTTCAGTGGGAAACTCGTCGCTACTTCGGTAGTTTTACAATGGAACTGTCTCCCTCACAAATTGGTCTTCCTATATCATATCGAGGGGCGCAAATCGGGTCGGGGGGGGGGGGGGGTCAGCATGGCCTGCCGTGGCGAGCAGCTACAGCGAACGTAAATGCAGTCTTATCTCCTTGTTTCGATTTCATATCCGTGTTTTATCTGCTTCCGAATTGGGGAAGGGAGGAAACTCCAGAATTTAGGCAATTTTAACACGGGCGCGTCACTCGAGCCACACCCTGGAGTCCCTTCCCCTGCCCAAATCTGTGCTCTCCTTGTATTTGTATTTGTATTTGGTTCCTCCCGATTGTAGAAGACTGGGATTTTTTAGGTAGAAATGAATCAGGATTAGATAGGATAGAGGATAGAGGACGGCGTTACTCAATCCCTTTTGGGATGCATGCATTCTACTCCCAATGGATATCGTGGCTTGAAATTTCAAAGGCGCCAAGCTTGCCTAAAAGATTTCCAATTTGGTTTGGAAGGTGTCTAATTTGACGTGAAAGTGGAACATACTGGAGCTATATGTAGCTATAGGTTCCCCTTCAAAGGATTATGACAATTGATCGGTTTCTTTGAAACCGCAGATTCGCATGTAACTTTTTTTTTCAAAATTTGGGCACAGATGCTTGTAGAATACCAGGCCGAGAAGGCTCCAGCATCGTTCCACAGATGACGTGATGGTCTCGCAACGACTGTTCTAAGGTGATACATGGTGACGCTTACACGATAGCTCTATAGAGCCATCAATACCACTTATAAATTTATTCAAACTCAAAATGCTGGTTTGAAAACAGAAACTGCATGCTTGGAAGTAGCATAAACAGTGGGTTTATTTTAATTATCTACTATCGACGGCTACATATGCTATCAATCACATAGTTTGAAACGATCCTTGAAAGGAACGTGATTTTACTTCAGCTCGACATCATTGTAGAGCAACAGCTGTTTATCAGCTTGCACATTTGTTGCATCCGAGACGATACTTTTCAAATCTGCCACCCTGCACAGCGGGGGAACCAAAACCTTCGTCCCTAGTATTCCCTTCGTTCCATGGAACTGCTTACGGCCAATTCGAGCAGATCGTTCGAAAGACGTGTCGATGACTAATCGCTCATTGACAAGCTTCTAAACGATCGTGCACAGGAATTCAGAAGACCTGCAGAAGACGTCATCCAACGTGCGCAGGGATTCAGAAGACGCGCCGAAGACGTAGCCCACTGTGCGTTGGGATTTAGAAGACGTGCCGAAGACGTCGCCCATTGTGCGTCGGGATTCAGAAGACGTGCGAGGACGTTGCCCAACGTGCTTAGGGGATGTGTCACAGGCTTTATGTAATGAGTTTGCGTGTGCTCCATTGCCGCTCGTTTGTCCTCCTACACATAGGTAAGCGGGTATTGACCACGGGAGGTAGGGGGGGGGGGTGTGAATTACTGCCGTCGGACTGTAAAGTACCTGCCACACACACCTACTGTCCTATCCTATATAGTACGCAAGGGAGATAAGTTTTTACTGGAGTGAACATAAGAACATAGAGAAGAAAGTAAGTGCCAACATTATGCCAACTCCTCGGTAACCAACAATGGGGCTGCGGAACTATGGAACGTGGAGCCTATAGTGTTTAGGCGGTTTTGGATGGAATATTTTAAGAAAAAATACTATTTGATGGTTCCATAGTACTTCTATCTAAGTGTTCACGTTCTATCATCAAAACTTATTGCAATGTTTTTGACACGACGTTAGGTTAAGTAGATCGTCATAATAATACTTCACTCCAGCAATGTGTCTGATACTATAAGTCATGGAGACGAAACAATACGATAAGCTACAGCGGGATGAAGCTAATTCGGAGCAGAGCTCTCATCCTCTCTTGTAATCGCTGTTTCAGAGTAGGAGATTGATAGTAAAAGCTCTAGTAAAAACTATTTAGAAGAGCTTCCTTCACCTGTTTCTTGAGTATTGTAAAGCAAAGAGTTTAATTCGTGCATCTAGCGCAAGCGTATAGTTAGACTTGTATTATTAGGGGGGGGGGGGGCAAACGTAATGAGACACCCCATGCCGTGTCCATATATCTCGTGGCTGGAGTCTGGTTTCGTGCTTGTCGTATTTGTATGTTTGTATGCTACTTACTGAAGCCCATCTGAGAAGTTACCACTTCCGCCCTTTCCAGAAGCATGCCAAAACCCAGCCTGTCTCATGCCGAAACCCCAATCTGACGAGTCGACCTGTCAATTCCCAACCCCGAGCAGCCTGGGCTCAATATTCACGCAAGGTGAGAAGTACGTCTTCTACCTTAACCCTGCCAAGCAGCGAGTCTGGGTGAGGCCTGGTGACCTGCTACCGACCTTCGTTCGGCGAGAAGTTCACGGCGAGAGGCACCTTTGGAGCTTTTGGATCTGCACCCATGGATCGGTTTACTGGAAGCTGTTTCCCAAGAGCACTACGATCAACTCCATGGCCATGGTGAACGAAATAGAAGAGATGGGCCGGCGACTCGCTCTTATTCATTCGCAGCGCTTCAAGAAGGTTTCTTCGACAACGCCGCACCCCATCGGGAACAAGTAACCACGGATAAGCTTGGCCAGCTGGGCTACGTTCACATCAGGGATGAGCGGATAACAAAATTTAGAAACCCGGATAACGGATAATTTTGCTCAAAAATCGCCGGATAACGGAAAAACGGATAACGAACAAACAACAAAAATAAAACTGGGCTTAAACCGCTCTACAGCAGACATGGAATGCAACTACTGTCAAATTATAAGCCTTTTCTAACGACTTTAATGGAGTTTTTTAAACATAGCCACTTTAACAAGCCCTATGGGATTCTCACGTAACTTCAGTAAAAGAAACGCTTCTTCATTGTATCCAAAGCGATGCCGAGTTCGATTCCCGAACCACAATTCCTTAACCAGGTTCCACGAACTGCTGTCAAACTCTTCAGGGAGGCCAAGTAGCAATACCACCAAGATGTGAAACTAAAACTGTTTTACAAACTCTACTCTGCTGATGTTTCACTATGATAACCTTAATTAAAGTCTGGAAAAGATAAGGAGAGGTTGAGAATTTGTTCATTCAAGTACATTTCCATAGTACAATTTACTATGGAAATGTGCTGTCTTTCATATTTTTACCGTTTAAAACGAATTGGGAGAACGAGGCAAAGGATGCGTAAAACGGCCGAACTAACTGTATGAAAACATTCATAAGTCGCCCTTGGAAAGAGAGAATGTGAGACTCATTCACATCTTATTCACTCACATTTCCTTCATTAAACAGCAACTTGCCGGCATTTTGTCGGTTTCCATTGTTGGGTTGTTCTACTAATCAATCGTCAGATTTTCTTTTTGAATTAAGGCTGTGGCAAAACAGAATGATGTTTGGATGAATGGCTCCTCCGACGCCTCTTGACTTTTCTATGCTAGGCCGACTCAGCCGAATAGAGTCTGCATAACAATCTTGGTTTCGCAGCTTCACGCGGACCGATACTCTTGTTCGACAGTATCCCAAGATCTAAGAAGAACGTGGAATGAAACGGATGAAATACCAGATTTCTGCAGGCTAGCCACTACAAGCCATTGCGCCATCCAAATACACATGCAGATATATAAATGAAAACTAGAAAAGAAGAAGAATGTCCCTAAAAGGCAATCTTAAATTAGAAAGAAGCTCCAACATGGGCAGGGGGAATCAGTTTCAATTGCACTATTTAGATTTTTAATAGAGAGGATCAATTCCCTAGCATTACGGAGGTACCACCAGCGTACAGAAAATGCTTTTCTATAAGCACACCTCAACAATTTGTAGGAGCGTAGCTTTCTACACGCATTTAGATTAAACCTGTGCCTATTTTGCATGTATTCATTACTGCTCAGCGGTATGTGTATGATGCGTTACAACAGTCTATCAGTAAAAACTAAAATACCTTTGTCGCATGCTACCTACACACTGCAGTCGTGGAAGAGGACGCTAAATTCGGCACTAAAGAATTCTTCTTGGGAGGTGTGTCAGGCCCCCACTTGTGGCCGTTAGTAATATCATCCAGGCAGCTTGTATGCATTCTTGGTCTGCACATGGCTTGTGGTGACAAGCTCATGAACAACTCAATCCATAGTAGTTTCATAGTTGTATGGCATAAATGAAAGACCCTGGAAGGATAGAAGTTAGACGTCTTTCCAACTACACCACATGTGCCTGTAGGCACCTCACCCTTCTAGATTTAGATGCCCTCTGTTGCTGCTCGCGATCACTCCTGATTGTGAAGCTTCTACACAGATATCCAATACCAAGCCCAAACCTGGGTATCAGCTAATTTGTTGTTCGTTATCCGCCCCAAATTTGCCGGATAACAAACAACAAAACGGATAGGCCAAACCCCCCGGAAACCAGATAACGGAGAACGGATAACGGTTAATCCGCTCATCCCTGGATCACATGCCTCACCCACCGTATTCGCTGGACATCTCTCCATGCGACTACCACTACTACTTGAGCCTACAGAACTTCCTAGTTGGAAGGGACACAAGAACCAAGCAGTCTTTGACAACCATATCGAGCAGTTGATCAACACCAGGCCCAAGCAGTTCTGGAAGGATGGGATCAGGAAGTTGGCTGAGCGATGGCAGCAAGGTCCTTGCCCTTAATGGCAAATACATTCCTCAGCATCGTTGAGTTGTAATTGAGTTATAAAGAGATAAAGATTTTTTTAAATTTTGTCTCATTACTTTTGGCTCCCCCCCTAATAGATTCATGAAGATTAGAACACATTTGCTGTTCTCGAAAATGCGAATGATTGCAGCAATACAACCGAGATAATATACTGGCAGTCTTTTTCAACTAGAAGAACTATGCTAGTAATTCGAAAAAAAGGAAAAAAACTGTTCCAATGACTGTTGTAACGGCTACCTTCTAGCTATTGATGTATAGTTTCGAGGACTTCTCATTGTATATAAAATTGGGCACAGATGCTTGTAGAATATCAGGCCGGCAAGGCTCCAGCGTCGATTCACAGATGTCGTGATGGTCTTCAACGACTGTTATTAGGTGGTCACGCTTACAGGATAGCTCTTTGGAGCCGTCAATAGCATTTCCTCCCGAAATGTTCCATCCAAAACCGGTCTACCAAACTTCCCATTTCGTAGTTCCGGAGCTCCACTATTGATTACCGTGGAGTTTCTGATTAACGGCGAAATCGTCGATCTTCTTGCAGAAGTTTTATAGACTTCTACCAATGTCTGTTTCTCCTTCGAAGTTCAGTACTATGCTCCCTAGCATTTGGCGCCTCTTACATCTGCCGAGGGACGCCTAAAGCATCTCTCTAGGGTAGCCAATGTAGGTGCGAAGGACCGTAAAAGGTGCGAGGATCGCAGCGGGTCACGACACATCCAGTGAACGCATAGGACAAGCAAGCAATTACAGGGGACCAACGTGGAAATGAGGGACCAATAATACGGCATTGGCTGCAAGTCTAGAGCGGGGGCCCACTTCATCGAAGCATCAAATATCAAGATTTTGTTCAAAAAACTCGAAATGAGAACGCTGAGCACATTCACATCTAAATTATGAATATGGAAGGATGTCTTGGATTGCTACATTCACTGTAGGGCTCCGACTTTAGGAACGCACACTATGGAATCCCGCTCTAGGCGTGACCCTGACACTCTTTCTTAGAAAACTATCATGGTTCCACTTGAAAGCAGAACGGTTAAAGATGAATAAGAGGACAACTTCATAAAGGATACCAAACCTCGACAAAGTTAAAACAAACAAAGGGGAATAAATTATAACACATCAACAACAAAAATGAGTAGATCAACTTACATGAAAGCTTAGTGATCACCCATTTGTTCCTGAGTACCCATTCGAAGGCATTGGATCATCTTGCTTATCAAGAAGGATACTTGTTGCCGGAAGCACAAGGAAACCTTCATGAATTAGCAAGTGGTTACAAAGCCGAAGATGAAAATGGGAGCATCAGAGAGAATATCGCGCAGCATGGTCCGGTCGATGCCATCGATGATAACAGCTGATATCTGGTAAATACATCGGTCTCGGCGCCGCGCGCGCGAACTCGTCCGCGACGGCCACCCCGCGCGCTGTTAGCACCGCCCTCCTCATGCGGTCGTACATCCTGTACCGCCGCCCGAAGGTGCTGCACTGGACGGCCGGAGTCACGCGCATGGACCGCATCCGAAACGATGCCATTCGGCAGAATTTCGGTGTCGCGCCGATAGCGGACAAGATGCGCGAAGCTCGCTTACGATGATAGGGCCACGTTGTGTGTGGGAAAGAAGACAGCGTCCGCAAGATAGGCCTTGAGTTGTAAGTATCTGGAAAGCGGCCTAGAGGACGCCCGAAGCGGCGTTGGTCCGATACGTTACACACGGACATGAAAGTAACTGGTGTCCACCCTGATCTAGCGCTGGATCGGGAAAGGTTGCGTCATGACTTCAGAATAGCGGACCCCGCTACGAAGCGGGACAGACGCTGAAGAATAAGAAGAAGAAGAAGAAGGGAGTGAAAACCTAAAAGAAAAAAGAAGAAGATAAAGCAAAACAATGAAAAAGCAAAAAGAAAAGAAGAAGAAATAGAAAAGCAAGAAAGCAAACTTCAAGGCTGTTCAACTACCTCTGGAGGTTATAGGAAGATGCAGTTATGAAGCACTTCGACATCTCTCCAACTTAGGAATAGCAACTAGACCTTCCATCTGATGGCTGGACATAGCAGGATGCTCGAACAGAGCAGAAAGGGTTATGGGCGAAGAAGTTAGAGATCCGGGTTTCACTAAACAGGGACCTATGCGTGTTTTCCAAACACTTTAGACGTTTGGTGAAAATGGCCAATTTCCGGTTTCATAATCCCTTCAGAGCTTTATCTTCTAATCTTCCAGAGATCTATCTATGTGTTGTTTCAAAAACTTGTGTGCGACCTCTTGTATTATATAAGCAAAGACATCGGTGTTCAATCCACCAGTTAAAAGGATCTAGACCTCTTGGAAATCATTTAAAGTATTCCATGTCAGACCGCCGCTGAATCTTGAACTCTGTGAATTAAAAGTGGTCCTTGAGCGAGTAACCTCCATAAATTCCTTTGTTTTTTTCAGGCTCTGAAGAAGGCGGTTGCGCTGTTAATCGAATTAAGGTATTTATTTATTTATTTATTTATTTATTTATTTATTTATTTTTTTACCAGACTGATCTGCGAAGGATAAGGCACCGAATTATTGGCTGGCCCTGCAAGTCGCTGTACAGGCCAAACGCGCATTCAAACCCCCTCCATGAGATCCCGCAGAGGGAGAATGCATGGCGCATTCTAAGCGGAATGGATCCGCGCAGCCAATATTCTTTGTTCTTTTATCGCGGAGGCAATTCGAATGCATATATATCCTATAATATTACGTTTGATGAGCGGGCGAAGGACAAATCAGTGTTTCAGAAAATCCTAACGTTGCAGGGCTGGAAGGCCTGAACGGTTTGGGCGAGACTTTAATAATCAAGAACTCCAACTTCAACTACCGTACGAAACTTAAAGAATGCACAAAACGTACAAGGATAGCAAGAGTCCTCAAAAGCATGAACAACGAAGGCAAGACTTCATAACGCATCCCGCTTAGGGTCTACAGGACATATCTGAAACTCGGCGTCAACACTGCCTTTCAGCTCGAGTGGCATGCAGTCGCCCAGCTTTTACGACTTCGCCGGCTTCTTTGAGAGCTCCAAAACTTCCGCTTGACTCATCGCTTCCTTCCAGGCAACGTGCTGAGTTGCCAAGCATAGCGTGTTCAGCTCCAATTCCTGTTTGGTTGTAACCAGCTGCTAGAGAGTGTGCACAGCTGCAACTCAGAAATGGTGTAGGGATTGGCTACGTAACCTTAGAGCCTGCACAACAAAGCTGTAACAATACTGCCCCAGTTTCCTGTAATTTGTAGTCGGAACCAGGTGTTTGAATATTTGATCGTAGATATCCGTATAGAGGGAGCGAGGAGCTCAGTCGAAGCGGAGGCTGTCGCGGGTTTCCGAACCAGGGTCTGGAATGTATGGATAAAAGTACCGGAGGGTAAGACCTTCACTCACAGCGATGGTTATAGGGCACGTTTGAGTTCATCAAAGGAATCGAGGGTAAGGTAGAGGAACCCTGACAGAAGTCCAGAAAAGTTGTTTTTCCAGCATTCCACCGATTCCGCCGCCACTATGTAGTTTAAACCTTGTCCAAGTTAGGGGAAGAGGACGAATGAGGGGACCACATTCGCGGAGCTGCCTCCGACTGGGAGAAATACTGAAAAATTCGCTAAGTTAATAGAAAATTTCTTATTCCTCGCAATTCCGTATCTTTTTTTGATGACGTCGTTTCAGGAGGTTTCATCAGTTCATTTTCAGAAAAAGAAGCCTCCCACAGGGCTTCGTGAGAACAGATGATCTCAGTGGAGCGAATTCTTTAAGTGGGCCCGAAATGGTAGTGTGTATGCAGATGTACCCACGGCGATCGATTTGTTTTCTCGATCCACTGCTGTACCCACGATGTGGCGGGTAAGGTTTTTCATTTTTTGAAAGCCACATCGTGGGTACGTCCACCAACTACACATCGCACACAAGCGGATACACGCCTTGATGAGTCCGTCTCCAAATTCTTGGTTCGGATCTCCCGCCCATGCCAACCAAGCCTTTCATACCTGCATGGTGGTACCAGAGTTGCCTTGTAAGGCTAAAGCTCTGCTTGTTTATCGGCTGGCCACCGCAAGTCATTGGGCAGGCCAAATACGCATTCATGTTAGCTTCACGCCATCCCGTAGGAGTGGGTGGCGCATTCCAAAGGAATTGGGCAACGCTGTTCTTCATCTTTATCCTTAATAATGTACAACTATGTAAATACGAGTTACAGAAAAAGTGTCAACGCAAGTCAACCATGGAATGCGCCACATACTTCACTTCCAAGCGATAGCCTGGAGGCATTTTCATTGCGCGTTTAGTCTACACCATAATGATATTACCGGAAACATAGGATGGATTAGATCACACATGTCATCTAAATTGTAACATCTGCAAAATCCTGCAGGAGCTCAACTCCGGTTGCAGCTTCCTGTTTTGATCCATCTTGATACGATCGCGCGTTAGAAAGATTTTCCCCACAGATTTTAAAGAGATCTTCTCATTCTTCGGAGCCGTGGTTTCATCAGAACGGCGTCCATATGCAGTATGGATGCTGACTCAATATTTTGAACACGACATCGCCATAGATGAAGATTTTAGATGCTTATTTGTCCTATGCATGACTTGCGTTGGAGAGCGGCTGAAAAACTTAGTGCCTTCCAGACAAGTCCGATCCCAATCCATCGACGCCGGAGTGACGGAAGGCTTGGTTGGCCAGAAAAGCTTAGAAAACCCGAACCAGGAACTTGGAATCGGGTGCACGCGGTAGCCGTTTCCTCTAACGACTGCGTTCCACGTGCCAATAAGGTTTAAGATCTGGTAAAACTACCACCCTGAAGCTTCTTATCTTGACGAGGCAACAAGGTACTTAGGTCATACCGAAGTAACCCTGGTGGATAGCAAAGGCATTAGAGGGTGAGACTCCCACACCTTTTGCCAACTTGCCGGTTTCTCCTTCTCAAGAAAGAATTGGGCAAATCTTCAGCAAAACGAAGTGCTCGGGAGAGGAAGTTAAAGTAAAGATTGCGAGGAGACCTCGAAAGCCTCTCGATCGAGGAAGTGACTAGGCCAATTCCCGCATCGTTACCAATCGTCAGTCGCCGCAAATCGACAGCGGAAGCGCGATTTTTTAGCGGTGCGGATCCGTCGGATTAGCTTCAGTAATTCGCATCAGAACGCCCCCAACTACGAGGTGTTCTATGGTTTTTCAGTGGATGCAGCTGGGACGTTACACCCACTAAGTGAAAACGCTAACCGCTGGTAATATCTACTTGCCTTCGAATGTTCTCCCACAGAGAAGCCTTCGTGAAAGAAGTGCAAAGATTTGTGTTAATTCAGAAGGAGAATAGAAGGGAAGGGAAGAAACAAAAGGACCAATAGCCGTTTCGCTCCTACACTTAGACGGTCATTGGCACAATAATAAAAGCATGAAGCCTTTCCCGAAATCGTGAAGCAATGAATCAATTCGCTGTGGTTGCCATAGCTGGCGCCTTCACCGACTGCACTATATGCGCTCTGATTAAATAGCGCACCTCGATTATAATCGCTACAGCGGATATAGTTCATCTTCCTTTATAAGAATCATCCAAGAAAAGAGTCCACAATAGGCAGAGTATGTGAGACAAGGCCTGCTTGCATGGCCGGTTTCCTGATTTGTTGCTGAGTCCGCTCAGCGCTTCGATTGGTTATGATAGGCTAGCGCGTTCCCACATTCCAGCGCTGCTCACCTTCGCGACATGGTCAGAAATAAGTAAGAAAATGTGCACGAAAATTAGGCTCTCTCTAGCTAGATGAATAGCGAAGATTTATAACGACTGCAGCAGATTCTGAAGGAATTCGCACCGTGATGATGTCTCGACGATCCCTTTCCTGGTTTTGTAGAAATCCTACGCAGAAGGTTGAGGGAGTTTCTTGTTGCATATGGTTGAAAAAAAAAACATTCTAAATCGAAGACTTGTCCATCAACTTTTGTGACGATCTATATATAGCTCTCGCGGAATGACCTCGAATAAGGCATCTAAAGATCCTTCCCAATGTAGACGAATTTGTAGATGAACATATTTATAAACTGTTAAGGATTCTTAGTCCATATTATTCATTTTGAGCGCATGTAGCGCAGTCGGAGAAGGAGTCGGCTGTCTCGTGCATCCCCGAAACCAGGCTCCTGGTTTGGATTTTACGTCCAGGCCGACCAAGCCTGCCATCCCTATGGGGTAGGGTGAATTTGTACCAGATTTGTCTAGGAAGGATAAAGCGCTGACTTGTTCATTGACTGTCCACCGTAAGTCATTGTGTTGCCAAATTCGCGTTCAAACCGCCTCCACGACTTCTCGTAGAAGTAGAATGCGTCGCGCATCCCGAAAAAGATTGAGTAACGCCGTCCTTTATCCTTTTTTGTTTATTTTCGTATCTTGGTCTCCTCACTGCTAAGGCTCGAAATAGTCAAATACCTAACGAAGACGTTTCGAGCCCCAAGTCCTTCTTCAGCAATAATATGGAAATACTGCATATCCTATGCATATATACGAGAACAATGGAATCGCTTAGCCATTGCGTACTTGAGTTCCACGGGAAGGAGAGTAGGAAGGCCCAAAGCTTGAACTAGCCATAAACGAAGTGCGAAATTTACTTAAGCAATAAGTATTTAACCGCTTCGAGATTCCTTATGAAAAGACGATTTTAAACAGAGAATTGTATAATCAATACATAGCAATTACTGCAAATAAGGAAGGAACGTTCGTATCTACCGAAAGGTGGCCTATGAAAAGAAGAATCAGTTTAATGGGTGCCTAGAGGAGTAGAATGTTGACGGGTGACTCGACAATGCTCGAGAGAGCATTGAGAGCGGCCGGACACAACTGTCACTCACGAAAAAGCGAACGCCTGAGGAGGTGTCGCGTTATCAAAACAAGTGCAGGCGGTCTAGCTGGACGGAGAGACCCGAGGTGAAACCCGACACCGAGGAGAATCTGGACGTCTGTCTCACCTTTGTGACGAACCAGGAATTCCACGGCTACTTCGAGGAAAATTGCAACTGAAACGCCTGGCGCAGTACCCAACGGAAGCGCTATTTCACTGATGCACACATTGGTGTCATAAGTTCCACCATGTCATGGTGTGAATCGTCCTTTTTTTAGGATGCGGCAAACTTTATAGTTCTACAAGCTATCGCAGAAGAAGCAGTTTGAATGTGTAGTTGTCCCACACAACGGTTTGAAATGGTGAACCGATGGGCACGTCAGTGTTTTATTGTCATATTGGAGGCAAACAGTAACGGAACAGAAACCTTCCCCAACGATATTGTTTTCATCTCTACCAGCACTGCAGAAGTCGAGGAAATGCTGAACGAGCTCAATGTGGCAGGTATGAAGGTTGGATTGGATATGAATATGTCCAAAACGCAGTTTATGGTCAACCGGTGGTGTGACACGGGACTCGTAAGGTTAAATGGAGTCGCTCTACAGCAGATCGACTGCCACGTCTATCTGGAAAGACAGCTGAATGTGGGCAACGACCCTGCTCATGAAATCGCCCGCAGGAGACGCGCAGCATGGGCAGCCTTCAGTTCGATTCGCGAAGTCACCGATCAGGTCAAGGATCCCGGCCTCAGGGCCTCGATATTCAACGCCTCTGTACTGCCTGCGATGTGTTACGCGACGGAAACCTGACCGACAACAAGACGATTGCCAGAGCGATGCAAACTACGCATCGTGGACTGGAGAAATGTCTTCTAAGGATAAGCCTTCGTCAGCAACGGAAGAAGGCCTACGAAGCTCGGAGCTACGGGAGAAGTCGCAATTAGCAGATTCGCTGCAGTTCATGAAGAAGTCCAAATATCGCTGGGCCGGACACCTGCTTCGACGAAAGGACGATAGATGGAGTCTCCGTGTCACAGAATGGCTCCCGAGAGACCATAAGAGACCACGGGACGACCGCCAACGCGATGGGCAGACTCATTCTCAAGATCTTTCAGAGAGCGGAGTCTGCCTCACTGGATGCAAACAGCCAGAGACCGAGCGGTCTGGAAGAGTTGTGGTCCCCGCCGAGAAGATCTCCAGCCGACAAAAGGACCATCAAAGCATCAAAGTAATTAAGTATTTGTAGTATGCAAGCATCGTACTAAGTACTCAAGCAGAAGGGATGAAAAACATTTGTTTGGCCTGATTGGACCAAAAAATCCAAATCCAGGAATCACGATTTATACGATTTGCTATTTTTAGAGCCTGTATTTCTTCCGAGTGCGCTAGCACACTAAAAGCTAACAATAGGCGCGTGGTGGCGCAGTCGGAGGAGGCGTCGGCTGTCCCGTGAACCGATTCCAGGATCATGGCTCGGATTTCTTACACAGCCCAACCAAGACTTCCAGCCCGCCGAGATCGAAGAACTTACACCGTATGTACCATATTGGATGAATATGTGTAGTGAATAATAATATTAATAATAATAATAAGGATAAGGGATAAAGAACGACGTTGTTCAGTCCCCTTTGGAATGTGCCACGCACTCTACTTCTACGACATGTCGTGGAGGCGATTTGAATGCGAATTTTGCCATACTATGACTTGCGGTGGTCAGCCGATGAAGACGTCAGCGCTTTGTCGTTCCCAGACAAGTCTGACACTGACGCCTGAAATCCGAACCAGGAACCTAGTATCGTTCGTATGCGACAGCCGGCACCTCCGACTGCGCTACACCCTCCTTAGTAATGATAATAATGATGAGGATAATAATAGCAATAATAATAAGCTATTATTTAGTCACTCTAAATTTTCGCTTTCTAACACTATTTTCAAAGCTTTATTCTATTGCTTATTTGATTCACTTGTTTTCTACCACTCACCTACATATCTCCACTCTTGCCTCAATCTTCTTAAATTGTATCTGACTGCTTCCATAGCCTTTCGTTCCTTTTTTCACAGTTTTGTTCGCATAATTTTCCTCCCGTTCTCATGTTTCTAATTCTCTTCTCATATAGACAGGCTTCAAAGATAGCTTGAAATATGCTCCTCTTCTTCACTGGAGAGCCACGGGAGGAGCGTAACATAAAGGTTCGTCTGAGAACAGCGTCGAAACGAACCTTTATGAGCAACGTTCTTTCTGCAGCGTCATTGTTTTTGTTCCTGAGGGGGAAATCTAGTGCCATATCTTCATTATGCAACTTTGTTTTTTTTTTACTAATAAAAATTAAACAAATCAACTCTTTACATCTTTACCTTTCCAAAAATTTATATTTTCTTATGCTTTATATTGTCTGCAAATGATAAAATACGATCTCGTGAAACAGGAGGATTGCAAGGATTGTACTTAGGAGAAAAAGAGCAATTGAAATGGACGTCAAAATTATGAAATAAAAGAAATCAAAATGTACAAATAACAAACGAATAAAAGACCATAAAAATCGAAAATTCTGGTCAACACCGTTGAACAATAAAACCGAGAAAGCGATTTTCACCACTACGTCGCCATTTTTCGCGCAATGGTTTATACCTCATTACTGCTTCAAATCCGCGATAAGGTGGGTGCTCCTGCTTACGAAAACGGATAAAACGGAAGCCCTCCATAGTTGAAATAGGTTAGTGGATCTCCGAACACGGTTCCTTAACACCATTCCTCAAAACAACTTCTGCTCTACTAAGAACACAAACATACGGGCAGCAGTCTCCACAAAAAAATAACAATAATGCTTAACGAAGGCTATTTTCCAACGGAAAGGGAAAGTTGTACAAATTGTATAGAAAAGCAGTGTTAACGAATTCTGAACCTCGTGTGTAGTATACTCTCAGCGACTAATGGGCCAGATTCAGTTTCTGTTTCGTTGCACTTAACCCACATGGGTATGGGCTGAGTGGTGCAGTGTCGCAGCTCTTCAGAAATCTATTCATTTTCCTCCTGACCACTTATTTCACCTTATTTCCTCAACCTGAGAACCACAAACGGTTTGAGCATGTAGCGGCGGCACATCTGAACTCACTACCAAGCACAGGTTAACAATGAGTTCCTATGAGACTAAAGAATCGAATAAACTCTGGCCTATTCATCGGCTGCAAATGAAAGCTGTCGAGAAGGGTTTAACCCCTGATCTCACACATTCATTCGATGTGTGGCGCACTCTAAGGAGGACAACGCTGAACCTTATGGACTTCGCCGAGTGTATAGCACTTTTTTGGAACAAGAACGCTCTCTATCTCTAGGAGAATATATTGGAAACAGTTCAATAAAACAATGACTTCCAGTGTAGAGCCGATAGAACACGCACTTGATACATCCAAGTTTTTAACCATTTCCCGCTCATGGAATGAAAGGCTTACTTCAGAAGGCTTAGAGCAGATGAAAAAAGATTGATTCGGAATGTACACATAAAGGATAAGGATAAAGGACGGCGGTATTCAATCCCCTTTGGGATGCGCCACGCATTCTACTTCTACGGGATCTCGTGGAGACGAGTTGAATGCGTATTTGGGCATACAATGACTTGCGGTGGCCAGCCGATGAACAAGCCAGCGCTTTATCCTTCCCGAGCAAGTCTGGTACCAATTCACCGACCACGGAGGGATGGAAGGCTTGGTTGGCCTGGGCGGGAAATCCGAACCACGAACTTGGTACCGGGTGTAGACGACAGCCGGCGCCTCCTCCGACTGCGCTCCACGCGCCCAATGTACACATACTTGCCTTTGAAAGATTACTCGTATAAGAAACAATTCAGGTTACAGCTGCTTTACAAGTCAGTTGGAGAAAACGACGAAATGGGAGTGATACAACTCATTGAGGCTTACGAAAGCAGCTTGGAGGGTGCTAGGTCACCCTCTGATATGGAGGCAGATTGGCAGATTTAGAGAAAATCTTGTCCTTCTGTTCCGAATAGCAGATGCTTCTGCCTTGAGCACATCTGACTCAATGATATCAAAATAGATCTGCTCCGGTTTGAAAATTTCAGACTAACAATCATGTTTTAATAAGTAAATATTTCAAAAATTTGAGAACAATTTTGTTAATGTTCTACATATTCCACATGTGACGCTACATCAAACATAAAATTTGTAACGTAATTTAAAAAAAAATCACGGAGTGACAACATTAACAATTTTATATATCCCTTAAAAGTCGCGGCGGAGCAGTCGGGAGGGGGGGGAATATTTAATAAAAGGATGAAGGATAAAGGACGGCGTTATTCAATTCCCTTTGGGATGCAACATGCATTCTACTTCTGCGTAATATCGTGGAGGCGATTTGAATGCGTATTTGGCCATACAATGACTTGCGGTGGCCAGACGATGAACAAGTCAGCGCTCTATCCTTCCCAGACAAGTCTCGTACCAATCCACCGACCCCGGAGGGATGGAAGGCTTGGTTGGCCTGGGCGGGACCAGGAACCTGGTATCGGGTGCATGCCACAGTCGGTGCCTCCCCCGACTGCGCTACACGCGCCCTAGGGACCAAATACGCATTCAAAATGCTTCCACGACATCCAGCAGAAGTAGAATGCGTGGTGAAAACCTAAAATGAGTTGACCAGTGCCGTTTTTATCTTTCATCTCTTACAGACATTTTGAAAAAAATAGGAGGATGATTAACCACTACCCTAAACAAAGATGATTAAAGGGCATGAAGTTGCTACGATAAACTGAGTGAAAATTAGGAAGTTCACTTGATATGATGTGATATGATGTTTATTACGCCGTATAATACAGACGCAAGAAAGAAATTCAATTAGAACCGAACAAATAACAACTAACAACGCTTACAAAGCAAGGAATACCAAATAGATATTACGTAATGCCTTCAAGTAAAGTGACTTGAGAGCAAAAAGCATTAAATGAAAGAAAATAAAACAAGGAAACAAAGGTAAAGAAAAAGTGAAAGAGGAGATAAGAGAAGAATACGAATAAGACAAATATACACAAAAAATCGCAAACTCTGGCGTTCATTGTCAGAAAATAAATAAAACCGACAAAATGGACAATATATTTTACGACTACTTTGCCTCTCTCCAGGCAATAATTTGCTAAAGGTAGAATGCGTGGCATGTCCCAAAAGCGGTTGATTAATGCAGTCCTTTAGTTATGTAACCTTATTAAAAGCTAAGGCGCGTGGAGCGCAGTCGGAGGAGGCGCTGGTGCTGCCGCCTGCACCCGATACCATGTTCCTGGTTCGGATTTCCCCCAGGCCAACCAAGCTTTCCATCCCTCTGGGGTCGGTGAATTAGTACCAGACTTGTCTGGGGAGGATAAAGCGCTGACTTGTTCATCGGCTGGCCACCGCAAGTATGGCAAATACGCATTCACCTCCCCTCCACGACATCCCGTAGAAGTAGAATGCGTGGCGCATCCCAAAGAAGATTGAATAACGCTGTCCTTTATCCTTTATCCTTATCCTTTATTAAAAACTATAATACCTTCCTCCGTATTGATGAGAAGCCACTGAAGTGTCATAACAAAGGGGCTCACCTGGAGGCGAAGTGAAACATTTGAGAAAAATTATTACGCCACGTTTTTCACTTTACATTTGAGAAACACTTGACACGAGTAGAAGGGAAATAGTTCCTCCTCCAAGCCGTAGCCGTTCTACAAAATGACAAGAACCTGCCGAGGAAGCAAGCATGAACAAAAACCATAAAAGTACAATTCGAAAGACACTCAAGAAGGTAACTGCAACTGATCTTTAAAAAATAGAACCAGGAAGAAATCCAAGCAAAACATTGACTTGCGAGTCGGCAACCAAATAAACTTTAGACCATCGAATTTCGAAACAGTTGAAGAAGAATGTGACCTGACGGAAAGGTGGATGGAGTCGTGAGAGCTGTGGACGGGGTTGAATATTGCCGAGTGCTCCGCCAAGGCCACCCGTGAGCGCTTCGATATCAGATCAAGTGCGTGGGAGTGCAGAGACATGGTGACCTCCAATTAGACGACCATACACCGGCCACAACAGGAGTCCGCCCGACGAAGGTGGTGCTCCGCCTGGAACAGAAGGGAAAGGACCTTCACCCTGGCGCAGCCGAATTTCGTGCCGAAGCCGCTGATGAGCCGATCGCCGCGGCTATCGATAGTGGCCGCAGTCGCAGCGGTCCTTGACCAGTTGTCTGCCGTTTTTATCACTTTACGCTTATCTTCGAAGCGTTCTTAGGAGGACATTGCGAGGAGAAAGTGAGACGAACTGACGGGGAAACTGGTCCAGTTACCCACGGCTAAAAGTGGACGAGGTAGACTTGGACACGGCTAGGGTTAGAGCTGATTTGGGTTAAGAGACCTACTACGACTCATCCCTTGTTAGAAGACAAGCAAGTCATAAGAGTATCTACTGGCCTGGTGAAACCTCATTACTGCGAGCTATGTTTAGGGCTGCTTTAAACATTCCACTTTTTTCCAAGAAGGTGGGATGACACTTCGGCGCCGTTCTTCACTTCCCTGAGCTGTTTGCGTTCGCTTGGTGCCAGCTCACTGTTGACCTAACGTGTCAATATAGCCATTGTGGGTGGGCGAATTGCAAATTCGGACTTTGAGGTCCGCAAATTTCAAAGCTCAAGTGCCGCCTGAAAAAGGGCTAGTCTGGGGGCATTTGTTTGGCATGAAAGGCGGCACAGTCCTAGTCGGGCACCTAGGAACAAATGAACCACATCAACCACATCTGATCCTCACCACGCCGTCCTTCATTGCCGTTGATCAACTCTGACAGAGCGGGAGTTGTTGGGCCGTGTGCCGGAGCCGCGATCTGCCCAGCTACGGCCCAAGAATCTCGATCATCCTTTTTGAGGGCAGCACGTGCTACCCGAGCTCGGCGGCACATCCTCCCTTCGAAATGAGCAGGATGTGCTGCCGAGCTCGAAATGACCAAGTGCTGCGAGCTGGGTAGGTGGTTCCGCCCACCTTTGCATTCTTGGGCCGTAGCTGGGCAGATCTTGGGCCGTAGCTGGGTAGATCGCGACTCCAGGACACGGCCCAACTTCTCCTGTCCGGCTAGAGAAGAGCATTCGTGAACCACTGTCTCCTGGGGTTCTCCTATGAAATCAAGAGGGTGAGGTGATGAAAAACGCCGTCTGGTGCCCCAATTGGTGTTGCACCCAAACGTTTCATGCATTTGACATATTTTTTGAACGCAATAAAGGATAAAGGACGGCGTTACTAAATCCCCTTTGAAATGCGCCACGCATTCTACTTCTGCCGGATGTCATGGAGACGACCTGAATGGCCGTACAATGACTTGCGAGGCCAGCCAACGAAGAAGTCAGCGATTTATCCTTCCCAGTCAAGTCCGGTACCAATTCACCGACCTCGAAGGGATTGGTTGGCCTGGGCGGGAGATCCGAACCAGGGACCTGACAGGCGACAGCCGGAGCCTCCTCCGACTGCTATACATATGTCCATCGAAGAACAGATGACAGACAAATTCATAAATATGTAATGAGCAAGGTAAAGGTTCGGTTCGCCACTTTCTTCAGACGAACCTTTATGGTATGCTCCTCCCGTGGCTCTTCAGTGAAAAAGAGGAGCATGTAATAAGGGATGGAAGGCTTGGTTGGCCTGGGCGGGAAATAAGAACCTGGTATCGGGTGCACGCGACAGTCGGCACCTCCTACGACTTTGCTACATACGCCCTTCGAAAATAATAAAGAACAAATAGAAGATAGCAACAACTAAAGATTTAAAAACAAACAAAAATAAGATGAAACCCCTGAATTCGGAGTTAGGTGCAATCATAGACTGGAGTACCAAATTCTTACATTCACATATGGCTGAGTTTCGTTAAATATTGTGTACAAGCTCAATGTAGTAACGACACAATAAAGCGTATACAGTTACGAATAGAACACGCCTATGTCAAAAGCTAATTGGCGGGCAAGGTAATTTTGAAAACCGAATAACGGATATACAATAGCCTTGTCCAAAAGTGATAGGATAACCAAAAACAGATGGCGAACAGGCAATAAAAAATAAACCTGGATTTAAAGCATTCCATTCGGCTTCTCAGAAGGCTTTCATCCGTTTGACATTTTCTTCCTTATTTTTAGTTCTTCATATATATTTTTGGAATTTGCTAAACAGTATAATCGTCACTGTTAGTCGCTTTAGCCTTCCACCTAGTGGACACGTCAGCGATTCCTTCTCCCAGAAAGCGGAGACTGAGAGTAAATGATATCGCTGACCTTCCTTCAGCATATTCAGATTTGCACCATTTCTTTGCTAGGAATGCCCTAAGTGGGTGAAATCAATGAGAGTTAGAGGGGAAATTGCAGCGGAATAGGTTGAGTGGGAATCTCGTCTCAGTCCAGCTCCGCCAACTTTTCGCGGGTCTCTCTGGCTACATAAGGCCGAACGTTACCGTGGAGTAGGTGAACAGAAGCTCGTCTCGGACGTTTTTTCTCGGACAGCGTTAGCCAGTTTATGAAGCCCATTGGGGTAAATGCTGTCGGTGACTGTGCGTCCTTGCGTGAGCAACTCGTAAAACAACATTCCTTTCGAACCATGGAAGCAGCAAAGAAGACACTTGTTGAGGTGAAGAGCAATTTTGGCTTGAGCTGGAGGGTGTTCTCCTCAAGGAAGCCACACCGCATGATGCCTTAGAAATTCGTAGAGATACCAATTTTCTTCTCCACTAACCTGGCCTCTTCTGCAGGAAGTGCTGGATTTTTGTGAAGCCCTGTTCACCTAAATCGTTCTCAAGCTCTGGAACACTGCGCACAACTATATTGATTTTTTGTTGGAAACTTTTACAAGCTATTATGTTTTAGCAACCTTTCCTCAGGATTGTACCAGGCAAACCTAGGTTTTTTGCAATGTGTTCCTTACTATACCCAGATTTTTTAGAATTTTGTTAGCTGTTCCTTGATCTGCCCGAGTTTTTTAGCTGTTGTTCTTTGTTGGTTTGCGATAAATCTTGTTTTGATCTTATATAAGAACACATAGCTAAAAACGCAGGCAGATCAAGGAACAGCTAACAAAATTTTAAAAAATCTGGATATAATAAGGAACACATTGCAAAAAACCTAGGTTTGCCTGGTACAATCTTGAGGAAGGGTAGCTAAAACATAGTAGCTTGTGAAAGCTTCCAACAGAAAATAAATGTAGCTGTGCGCATTGTTGCAGAGTATGAGAACGATTTAGGTGAACAGGGCTCCACAAAGATCCAGCACATCCTGCTGAAGAGGAATACGTAGAAGGAAACCCTCAGTCGAAGTGCTTCTTCAAGAGAATGGAGAATCTGAAACGTGTCTCTAGTTAACGAGCAGCGAACGAGGGCGTGTTGTGTTGGGCACGGTGGTGATTGTTCACAACTCCTCTTATATAAGATCAAAACAAGATTTATCAGAAACCAACAAAGAACACACAGCTAAAAAACCCGGACAGATCGAGGAACACCTAACAAAATTCTAAAAAATCTGGGCGTAATAAGGAAAATATTGCAAAAATCTAAGTCTGCGTGGTACAATCCTGTGGAAAGGTAGCTAAAACATAATAGCTTGTGAAAGTTTCCAACAGAAAATCAATATAGTTGTGCGCAGTGTTCCAGAGCTTGAGAACGATTTAGGTGAGCAGGGCTTCACAAAAATCCAGCACTTCCTGCTGAGGAGGCCAGATCCATATTTGGTAAGGTAATGGGTTAATGGTAATGGGTAAGTTTACAAATAGAGCATGTGGGCAGAGGGCAATTGGGAATTCATAATACAGTAAACTTCAGTGAATGATGTACTTCTACTCCACGGTTTAGACACTTACATGCTCTTGTGAATGTCAGGTAATGCTTCAATTCCTACCCTCTACTCGCATAATCCTGGGTAAAATCATGAATGCATGAATCCCTCCCCACGTCTTCCCGAAACTACTTTCGGTGCGGCGGAGAAGGAGAAAGTGACAAATGAATACCCTAGTAAACCGCTTGGCATCTGACAAATCATTAGAGATCTATCTAGTCAGCACTTTACTGTAGCGGCGGTCAACTGACGAGGAATTCAGTTCTTAATCCTTCCAACACACGCCAGCTACTAATTCGCATCACAGGAATCATAAACTTGGCTGAAATACTCGCAAAGTGACCACAAAACCGAATGGGGGTAATAAGCGAAATCAGCCCGCCTGCTGATACCCTCATTTCCGCCCCTGATGTGAAATACCTCATCAAAAGTTTCTCGACTCGAAAGTAGGTTACCGTCGCGTACGAACATGGATGTGATTCCAGAAAATCATAGACACAAACTTGTCAACACTAGGTCACAAAAATAAAAGTTGGATAATTTCTGTTCGTCCCCAATTATGCTGGATAATGGATAACAAAATGAAAAGGTCAAACATCCGAAAACCGGATTACGGTTAATCCCATCATCCCTACTACTCAACTTTTTTCCGCTAATGCAGTCGTTTCTACCGCTTCACACGGACAAGACAACAGATATTCTCAATAAAGTAGGGTGAAATCCTGGCCTGGAGGACCTCATTCTCATTTTGAATTGTGTGTACAGTACCGCCGCTAAACATTCAGCCAAACGACGTTTTTGCGTCGCAAACGTCGTTTGGCTGAATGTTTAGCGGCGGTACTGTAAGTTGTGCTGAATGCCAAAATTTGTGTTCGTGTTTTTTACACAAATTTTTAATTTTTAATTTTTTACACGTTCTAAATTCTAGATGTTCTTTTAAAAACCTCGATTTTCCGTCCTGATTAAACCAATTTAAATAGCTCGTTTTCTGCAACGTATACTTTTACTCAAAAACAGTCTTTTAAACTTTCAAGGAGAATTGTGATGTGAATTAATTCAAAGCTTCTCCCTTTGTAAAACCTCGCCATTTCAATTTCTTCAAGTGGTAGTATTGTGCCAAACGAGGAGCATGCTTATCTTCATTTCCCTATTAAACTTAGATCTTGCATGAAACACGAGTACTAGATCAGAGTTCTGTAAGCAACCTTATGCAGATTGCTGACATTGCTTTCAATAGGGGACATTGGATCTACCCTAGTTGAAGGAGGGCATGCGGTGCTTCACCTCTCTACCCCTCGTTTGAGTTCGTCTCGAAGCTTCAGCTACTGACATATGGTACTGTGGTAGCCAAGCGAACTCTGAGGATGGGTATCGTTTCATGGGATGCTGAACGTAACGTAACCTTATCGCTGCTCCTCCCAATTAGGATAGATCCGGAACATTCATTAAGTGTCATGTGTGGTAAAATCTCTGGCATCTTACTCGTTAGCTGGGTTTATTGCGTTTATAACACTTTCTCCTTATTTACAGAAAGTTTTGCATAAAGTTCAACTTGTTACACCAGCAATGTTTAAGAAATCATCTCAGTAATGAAGCGGATACAAGACGTTTTTATTGTTATATCTTGCTGGGAAGGAGTCGCATGCCGCCTTACCAGCTTTCTAAATTTTTTAACAGCAACTTAGTTATTACTACTTTTGGATACATATTTATCAGAAATTGAATAAAGTAACGAGTTTTGAATTATTTCTGTCTTCGTGTTTCGTAATTCCGGCCCTTCCGTTCTTTAGAGCTATTCCGTTCAGTTTGCTATGTTCTGCTTTTCTCGAAAAAAAAATTCGCACATCCCTGGTTATTATGGTGAATTTTTTATCACCTATTATCACTTGCTCTTTATTATCTACACTTCCTACCTACCAGACCAAATAGACAAATTCAACGTGAAGTGTAGTATGTTTGCTAATGGCGTAAAACTATACAAAAATATTAGCAAACCGGAGGATTGCTTGGCTTTGCAAGGCGCCATTAAAGAGATTGCTGATTGGTCTGACAAGTGGAAACTACCTCTATCTGCTTCAAAAACTAAACTTCTTCATCTTGGTGAATCGAAGTCAGCAAGATACAACTATATGCTTGGTGGAACCCATTTAGCTAGTGTAGATGCATTAGGAAATCTGGGATTTATTATGGACAAAAAACTCACCTTCACTGACCACTGTGAAGGCATCGCGAAGAAGGCTGAGAGAATTATTTGCAACATATTTAAATCCTTGTCTATAAAAGCAGCACCACACTTTTTGATAGCCTGTAAATCATATGTTCGCCCTGAACTAGAATACGGCACCACAGTCTTTAGTCCCCACTTGAAGAGTAGTGTACAAGGACTTGAAGCAGTTCAAAATGGTTTCACTAGAAAGCTATGGATACGCTTCCATGGGCATATTGCACAACCATACCTTCTGCCTCTAATCGCAACACAATTTTGAAAATCTCCAGTCTTGAGACTCGTAGGAAAAGGAATGACCTGCTCATGATTTTCAAAATGATGACTGAACTGGTAGCACTAGAGCTTGATGAGTTCTACACGCTACAAAATTCCATCACAGGAGGTAGCCAGAGAAAAATCCAGTTCTCCAAGGCCAAGAGCTCCATCCGTGCTTCCTTTTTTACCCAGAGGGCCGGCTCTGAGTTTTTAACATTCTCAAAAAAACATGCGCTCCCTAATTCATTAGCTCAGTTTAAGAGGCTCGTGGACATCTCCTAGACTACTTAGCTAGTAACTACTTAGCTACTCTAGGAGTATCTCCTAGAGTAGCTAAGTAGTTACTATTCGTTGTGTTGTTGTGTTGTTTTTCTTGTTGTTGAGTGTTTTGTTTTTTCTCTCTGTGTAATTGTATCTATTTGCATATCTAAATAAATAAATAAATAAATAAATCTTCTTAAATTATCCGTGGCCCACGTTTCGATGAGATCGTCGTCTTCAGAGGCTAAACCAAGAGTGCTGACGTCACTCTGTGTTAGTAAGGTTAGTGAAGGCGAAAAAAGTTCGATCGAATCGCCTGTGAAGACGACGATCTCATTGGAACGTTGGGCCACGGATAAATAAAGAGGATTCACCATAATGTTATTCGTGTTCTTTCCGGGTAATTTTTTCGCGGCCTGTTCTCGATCATTGTTGGCACATCCCTATGGATGTATTAATAATAAATAAATAAATAAATAAATAAATAAATAAATAAATAAATAAATAAATAAATAACTTTGTTTGGCACAATACAAACACTTGTAATTGAATAAGTTCGTTGGGCACATGGTCCGAACTGGCGAAAAAACATTGGTAAACGCCGACTTTAGCCTCACATTAACTTTAATGGCCCACCTTCTCTGGAGAAGACCATACCACGGCAAAGCACAATGCTTTGAGAGCTCAGTGTTTTGATCGCCATGAAATGTTGCTTAACAACCGGCCGTCTTCGCACAGGTGTCGAAAGCAATAGTACAGATTTTTGAGAGGGCTAAAAATCACAGGCATCAATGTTCGTGCGTTGGAATGCGCAGCGGCTTCACTTTTTCCTCACTGCAGTAAAGTTGATTGTATGGTCTTCTCGTTTCCAAGCACCCCCAGTATTATGGGATACAGCGAAGGAGCTTCACACTGGCGTCCACTGAAGTCTTGGATAGATGGAAGAGTTCACTAAGTGCGAGGAGCCTAAGGCAATATGTGCCCGTATTATAAAAACGTTGTGTAAAATTCAGGGTTTATTTCTTGCAAATAGTTCCTCACACTTTGAGTTTTTTTGTCACTCTAGCAAAGTTTATGTGTACGAGCTTCTCCATCCACTATTTTATAATTGATTGTGCTGGCTTAGGAATCACACCCCGACGAAATCGGGGAACGCAGAGTCGGCAAAAGTGAAGTAAGAGTCCACCCTAGCCCTCCTTCTTATAGAATCCAAGGAAAAACCTCCGAAATTTAAAAATAGGTGCAGCATTTAATCTAGACCAGCCTTAGGCGTGGTAAAGCTGCCGGGTCAGATAGAAATACTGGGTGCACCACCCTCTCTAGAATTGCACCATAAAATCTTACCGAAGTCTAATTTTCCACGAAGGATGGTCTAATGGAGGGTATCATTGGTACAATTAAATTAAACAAATGCGATGGAGGAACTGAGAATTCTCTCAGTGTAGGACCGGCCTCTAGCAGTCATTATATAGGAATACGAAGAGGAGCACATTTTATTATAAATGTCTGCAAGAGCTTTAAAATGGTTGTTTCGAGTACTCATTACATTATTCCATGGATAAAGAACCCTTGAATCCATCGAGCTTACGGCGTTGTGGACAAGAAGCACTTCTGACAATATTAAGGAGGGAACGAAACGC
Source organism: Heligmosomoides polygyrus bakeri (assembly GCA_947359475.1). NCBI lineage: Eukaryota > Metazoa > Nematoda > Chromadorea > Rhabditida > Heligmosomidae > Heligmosomoides > Heligmosomoides polygyrus. The sequence goes on along the minus strand of OX375868.1, from coordinate 86,745,754 downwards.
GAAAAAAGGCTTGAAAGGTGATTTATTTATTTATTTATTTATTTACTTATTTATTTATTTATTTATTTATTGCCACTTCAAAACAGCACACTGTAGGGAAAGGAATGTATAAGAGAAACAGATTAAATTGGCTTTGGAAGGAAAAAAAAATAAGAAAAAATAAGACGGAAAAAAGGGAAGGTAGTGGAGGCCAAGATTCCTGAAGAGTTAAGGGGGATGTGGAAAGAATATAATTAGATCGCCATGATAGGTAGAGCGCCTAACCAAGGTCAATTTCTGAGTCGGCATTCACAAAATAGGGTATGAAAGAGATGTATCTTTGAATGGAAAAGTTATTTAAACAGACTCCCAACTTACTTAGATTAGGCAGCATATACTCAGCGTAGGATTTGCTTTACTTCTAGAAATAATGAAAGAATTATTTTCCTACAAAAAACTCACACACTTTCAAATAATTAAATTTGTTTAATAAAGTCAGTAGGAGCGATAATATACGTTGGAGAACTGTCATAGCGGTTTCGCTGCCACCAGAGGAAGCTCAAAATTGAAGCCTAATTTTTCAATAAAACTATTCGCTGCGAGGCGTGTGAAAAAGCCGTCCACTTTCCTATAAACTTTTACATCGTTAGCATACCTTCTGCAGGTGAACCCAAACCTTCGGGAATTTTGTAGGTATACACAAAAAACTGAAAGTTACAAAACGCTGTCATGTGGTACAGCACTGGTGAAGAAAAAACTGCGGCGAATACTTTCTATACTTTACTTTGATATGTTCTTCTGAAAAAACATGTAGCTCAAGCTACTGTTACTAGATGAATACCGATTCTTTCCACCTTGTACAGCGCCTTTAATTGGAACTTGGTCGAATCGTGGGAAAAATCGTCGGAGAATAAATTCGTCCGTTTTTTTCTGTCTGTAGCAATTATGCAGTCATTTTGTGAGCTTAGAAATGACAAGGAAGGGTCCCCAACTCATGTGAGCTTTTGCGATGCTATTCTGACAGGATGTAGGGCCCTGTGAGCGGAGTCCAGAACCACAGTCAATTTCTGCTTAACGCTTTTTTAAAGACCTGAAAAAGAGATGTGAACATGCGTGCGCAACACTCATCAATCTCTACGACACCATGCGAGATGTGAGTCGGTGGCGCAGTCGGTAGGAGTGCCGACTCGTAGGAGCACACTGGTGGGCTTTTAAGTTCGAGTCCGAGGGCTGCCAGCGTTTTTGCACGTGTTAGTTTGCTGCTATTACGCTTTCTCATGATCACAGGAGGCAATTTTAGACAATCAATGCTTACAACGTACCAAGGCTGTCTATTTGCGCCTTCATATGTGCTAGTTTTTCAACGATGGGTATCACCACTACCGTATCATACCATATCAGCAATGAAACCAGGACATATCGGTACCCAGGTGTACTGAGCACTTGTGTTTTACTTGTTTCATAGTTTTGTACCATAGCTATTGACTAAAAGGAAAATAACAAATATGAGACTTTTTATTTCCAGAGAAATTATATGGTGCAGATATGAATAGTTGAAAAACTAGCACATATGAAGGCGCAAATAGACAGCCTTGGTACGTTGTAAGCATTGATGGTCTAAAATTGCCTCCTGTGATCATGAGAATGCGTAATAACAACAAACTAATATGTGCAGAATTATAGGCAGCACTCGGACTCGAACTGAAAAGCCCATCAGTGTGCTCCAACGAGTCGGCACTCCTACCGACTGCGCCACCGACTCACATCTCGCGGGGTGTCGTAGAGGTTGACGAGTGTTGCGTACACATCTTTACACCTCTTTTTCAGGTCTTTAAAAAAGCGTTCAGCAGAAACTGACTGTGGTTCTGGACTCCGCTCACAGGGCCCTACATCCTGTCAAAATAGCATCGCAAAAGCTCACCATGAGTTGCAACCTTTCCTTGTGAGGTATCTGCCGAGCGAAAAACTTTCATTTTTCATTAACCCGATTCGGTCCTTTAAGATTATATTATGCTCCTCAATATGTATCTGAGGTAGTCGCCCGTGCAAAAATGGATTTGTAGCGGAGAGATTCAATAGAGAGAGTTAGACAATGCACTAGAAGTAAGCGTCCGTTTCCTAGCGACCTGGCAATGATGAGACCGTTTGGTTCCTCACAAGATTAAGTTGTTTTCAGCCGGCGGCCTAAATGTACTAGTTGAGCGCCGCTCTCATATTGATGCCTTCTTAAGCGCTTCCGCGTGCATTAATTGATGCTCCGATGAAAAAATTTTGTGGCAGGTGGGTGAGCCGAATAAAATTCCCTTTCAAAACCTTCACTATGAACGATTATCCATCCTATACAAGTGAGAAAAAAATGGCAGATGAAAGCATGGAGTATTGAGTGTTTAAGTTGTGATCCCCGATTACATGGGAGCACCGGCAACGTGATAGGCTTGCACAACGCCGTCTACAATTAGTTTGGTCATGTATACACCTTCTGGACGACAGTCGCGACCGGCTGTATTCCCTGCGTTGAAAAAGGACACTAAAATCACATCAAGCCTATTCTCCAGGATCTGTGCTTACGGCGAGGAGTACATAGAGGAAACCGGACGACCTCTGCATGTAAGAATACATAAAGGAGCATTAAGATGGGAAAATGAAACTTAGGGTATCCACCTCCCTAGATCACCATGCTATCAGATGGTGTGAGGATTATGATCAAACGTCGGCACAAAAAAACCTTTTCGGCGTTTCGGATCTATTTCAGGGATTAAAAGGTCAACAGGCAAGGGAACGTCTGGATCAAGCACGCAAGCCCAAGCCCCAACTCACTCTCGCATTCTAAGTGGGGCTGTTCCTTACCCCTTGTGTAACATGAGCGGCTTTCGCGATAGCTTTGGCGCGGAATGTTACTCGGATTCCCTCCATGACTAGGCTTTCAGCAACTTGGTATTGAATTTTGTAGGATTACTCCCACTTCATTAGCCTTTTTTATTTTCTGAGAAAAGCAAAATAATAGCCAATAAAGCCGTTTAACAACCATGCGAAGATGAAAATTCCATAAAAAAACAACCAAACCGATATTATCAGAGACGCCAAGATAGACAATAAAACTCCAAGAAACGAACTGTAACAAAAAATCTAACACTCCTGGTTTTCCTCGAGCGAGAAGCATCCAATGGGAAATTCAGGAACAGGACAGGGCTTACCAGAGAGATTGTTTGCACTCATTTAAACAAGTTAATCATCAACGGGGCGGTAAATGCGGTAAATGATAGAAATAGGTAGAGCAGGAGCGCCTTCGGGTTTAAGATAGAAGCATGGCAAGGTTTTTAGTGAGAAAACTCTGCGCTCGCTACGCCGCGATGGTCCACGATAACGTGCCAATTTTCTTCAAGAAAACGACCTGTAACCTTCACTTCTCAGAGCTTCAGAATTGCCACGGCAAACACATACGAAAAGGTCATGGAAATGAGTAATTTTATAGGGTTTTGTGGATTGTTGCTGGAAAGAAATGGCTGACGCCTCCTATTGATACCGGTTAAAGGAATTGAAACTCTGTTTCTTTCTCCTACTGCACACGACCGATGAACTAAAATTGAAAACCTCTACAAATGTGAAACTAGCCAAATTCAAACCCAAACTAAGGTTTTAGCTTTCCTATTTTTTAATCTTAAACAATGTATTGGAAAAATTTGCTAGGTAGGTGCATACGATAGCGTTAAAAGCTCTGAACGCCAATATTACGGTGGCTATTCAGATTTGCAGGTGCAACGCATAGTCGACGTATTCCACTGGCCCTAATGGAATACTAGATCGGGTCCATATTCAGGAGCGCTGTTGCAGAAAATAGCAACCCTAATTGCGAAAGAGCAAGGGAAGGGCAGGATCGAACTAGACGGGCCGCACACAGCGCATAGCTTGCACTACCATTGTCTCAAGGTGCTGAAAGAATGGAACGCCATTCAGTCGGAAATTGCAGTCTTGGATGAGATTCCAACGCAACAAAAGGAGTTCGTCTACTAGGAGCACCTCAATCAAGCGGTGCTATGACTGGCTAATTTCTCGGCGTTGAACTTATTCTTAGCGAAATAGGAGCATTAAGAATAAAGCGAAATAATTGTAGGGCAGACAGCCGCAAATGCAAAGAATGTGGAACGGCTAGGGTTGGCGACAATGATATTCAAGCAAAAGTTATCGATCATCTGATTCTCATCTGCGTCTTCAACGCTGCCATGAAGTGTAAACTGCTTGTCGTATTCCGATGGATAGAACATAGGCATCGTTGCATCAGAAACAGTAAGCCATTATGGTGGGATGAAGCATAAAGATTGCCGTTAGTCAATCTAGTTGTGGCTAAAGAATAAAGATGACTCTCCTTTAGGACGCGTCACGCATTCTACTTCCAAGGGATGTCGCGGAGGCGTTTTGAAGGCGCATGCAATTGACCCATCCAATGAATTGTGGTGAAAAAGTCAGCTAGTTTATCCTTTCCAGACAGGTCTGGTACCAATTCACAGACCCCGGAGGGATGGAAGGGTTGATTGGCCTAGGCGGGAAGTCCGAACCAGAAACCTGATATTGGGTAATGCGACAGCAGCACCTCTTCCATCTGCGCTATACACACGCAGTTGGAATATTCCACGCATTCTAATTCTACAGAATAAACATAGTGGAGGCGATTTGAATGCGTGTTTGGCATACAATGACCTGTAGTGGCCAGCCGATGAATAAATAGGTGTTTTATCCTTCCTAGATGAGTCCGGCTTCAATTTACCGACACCGGAGGAATGGAGCGCATGCTCGGCCTGGGTGGGAATCTCGGAATCAGGAATCGGTTGCGCACGACAGGTGCCTTCTCCTCCGACTGCATTACCACGCCCCCTACTCCCGATAGATTCCATATTAGCTTAGAGGAAAGACCATGCAATACATCTCCACTACATGAGTTTTCCTAAGACAAGAGCAGCAAAGTACAATAACGAGCGTTCAAACGTTTACTGTAATGTGGAGCAGTAATTGATAATGTTTTCAGGCCTCCACTATTGTAGCCATCGCTGTTTGTCGTCACTTTTTTGATCACCGGTATCACCTGTATGGCCTGTCGTCTCGTGGATCATTCAATTGTTCGAACAAGCGTAAGCAATGTCCCATTCGTCCCTGGCGCGTGCCAGAGTGCTCCAATGGATCCTCGAAGGCTCGAAGAGTGCCTCGTTCAGTGCTCTCACGACTATCATTATTGTTATAACCCTTGTTTCAGTCTAGCACGGTCTTAACCATAGCCACATATTTCCTAAAACAGTTTTTTCTGTGGCCTTTCTCCACGAATCTTCGTCCCAGTCCCGCATCATATGTGTATAAAGAAACGTTGAACGAAGCCCTGTTAAATCGCCTGCTTAGGTTTCGAAAATGCAAAATATGGATAAGAATAAATGATAAAGAACGATGTTAATCAAGCGACTTGTTGGATGTACGATACGCTTTTCTTTTACGAGACCTCCACGAGGACCAATAGAAGTAGAGCGCATGGCGCATTCCACAAAAAGACTGGTGTTGGTCGTTTATCTTTCTCATAGTCGTCGCACCAACTCATCCACCCTGTAGGGAGAGACGCTTGGTTGGCCTGGCCGGGACCTGAAAAAGGCTCTGATTTAAAATATTCTTGATGCACGCGACAATCGTCAACTCGCCACAATGTGCCCTCCTGTGATTAAAGGTTGAAGGTATGAAGGATGGATGCCTTTGCTGAATGTGCCACGCATTCTACTTTTGTGGGATGTCGTCCAGGCAATTTGAAAGCGTATTTGGCCTCGCAAAGACTGACTGAGTGCCCAGCCGATGAACAATTCAGTGTGTTCTCCTTCTCCGACATGTATAGCACCTACGACTCCGGATGGATGTGAGGTTTGGGTGGCCTGGGCAGCAAATCCGATATAAGGACCTGGAATCGGGTGAACGTGACGGCCGGCTCCTCCTCGAAACAACAAGGTCTTCTTATGAAAGCAATAATGGAATTTCTCTTGCCTTTTGCACCACATGAAAAATCTCCGCAATAGTGCTGCGGCAGCAACAGCACATCAAGGCGAAAAAACGAACAAGACCTCACATTGAACCAAGGAGACCGTCTGGCTCCTCTCTGGCTTCGTCGTTAAGATAGGTAGGTACAGAAGGGCGGAGCAAGTTACCCTTTACATGCCGCATCAGATAGAACAGCAGCGAATCGCTGTATTTATTTATTTATTTATTTATTTATTTATGCGCCCATGGAGGGCACGCTAAATTTGAGTGATCCATGGCTCAACAACAAGAGAAAGAACGCAGTGGGACAAAACGAAGGGAAACGATTAAACTAGTTAGAACAAGCGAAGCGACCAAACAAAATAAACGACTACAATCGTGGAATGTTCAGATAATGTTTTTCATGCGCTTAAAACAAGTACTAGTTGGCAGGTGAAGGAGATCACTCGCCAAATGGACCGAATCGGTTCACGTGTCCTGATGTCACCTTTAGCTACGATTTTTTTTCGTGGTTTGTATGTACAGCTGCTATGTTCAACGACCAATGTATCAGATTCTTGTGCACCACAGCTGCACAAAGAGGTGATGGACACGGTGACTCCTGCCCTGAATTAAGCAAGCCGACGTTCAGACGGCAATAGCTTCGTCTGCAGTTCTGATCATGAACATGGTACAAAGGAGGATGTCAAAAATACTCCTTTACTCTTAGAAGACACACACGATCTGTTATTGTACTAAATGTAAACGTTAAAAAAGATAAATAACTCTCCAAAGCAGTGTAGAAGTAAGAGCTCATACTCACCCTAGCGGTAGCTCTATATAACACGTCGATAGAATCATGCGAAAAAAACTTATTTTGTTCCATTCGATTAAAATCATGTTGCTTTCACAGTTTAATTTTTTTTCGGATTTTTTGCAAAAGCTTCCCGAAGAGAAATTCCATTCTGTACAAAAGGATGCCAAAAATAGTTTCCGCATATTCCATACCCGGCCGTCACTGAGTTTTGGCACTACGATGAAAAGGGATAGAAGAGATTGAAGGGCAGCTTGAAACCAATATTGCTTATATATGTATCAGTATCATCCTAACGTTCCGACGCAACCGTCTTCATCACTGCCTGGAAAAAACAAGGGCGGAGGTGGTCCTACCCTAACTAACCCTGAGGCAGCACACATCATTTGGGCGCAACCTTAACCACATACACCATTTTCGTCTCCAACTGGACAGTTTTCAAATCAAGTTGGGTACTCTTTAAAACATATTTTCTGCTGGAAATCAATGTGAACGTGTTCTAGGTCGAAACGAGCTTCCTACAGGTTAGTCTCTGAAGGATGATGAGAATAAATTTTGTTCAAGGAAAATTTGGTATAACTTTCTTTGCAATTTTTTCGTTCAACCACTCAAATGAGTGAAATAGCTTTAAAAATGTTTAAAAACATTTAATCAATTAAGTAGTGATTTAAAGAGTAGTGGTCAAAACTATTTAGTGCATCAACAATCGAGATCGCGTCATGCACTCGAAAAGCTCGTCGCGATTTTCATCTGATTGATAATGAAAATGCTGCTTACAGCAAGGTAATGACATGTGATTTCTTTATTCTACTCTGTGTTTTGTTGCATTATTTACAGGTGTGAAACTCAATGCAAATAGAAATTGTGTTATTAACCGAATAAAATCGCGACACACTAGACTAGGGCATTGCGCAACCTCTTCTCCTAGGACTAGAAAGGATGCAACAAGTTTTAAAGCGTGATTTTTCCTGAAAAATCTTTTAATCATCCAAAAAATCTTTTCTAAAAAATCTAAACAACGTATTCACTCAAGGGAAGACGAATTAAAACTTCGAAGAAGGTCACATTAGAATAGTTCTTGAACAAAAAGCTGATCTAGTATTTCTGGTGAGCGTCTATTTTAATGTGGAAGGGGTTCGCTTTGATATGAAGAAGGATGTTCAGTTTAATTTCAAAAGCGTCAAGATGGTTTCGAAGAGCATCCAATTTTTGACAATGGTAGATCTTATTGCGATGAAACAGCAGGATATTTATTAACAATCTTGGCCTCAAGCTCGAAGCACCTCTACGATCGTTGGTTTTTGACACTAACCTATAAACGGCAAGCCTATTGCTCACAATAAGGAAATTCTTACCAATGGATTTTATTGGCAGAGTATGCCAAATGCGCTTGTTCTTGCTTTAAAAGGTTGGTACTTGGCTAGGTCATTTGAGCGGTCATTTGAATGTAGCAGCAAAAATGGCGGAAACCTCAGGACCGAGCTAATACTGTGACATTCAGGTAAGAGCACCGGACCTTTATTTAATAGCTACTGACCGCAACGAACGCCCAGGACACCCATTTGTACCGTCGGCCTTTATGGGTGATCGTTTCGCTGCATCGCAACCCACTCATCCAGACCAGCCCTGAGAGATTAGTCGTCGCTGCAAAAAGAGAGTGCACGTTGAGGATGCCGTTACTCAAGGCCTCGATAATGAATGGTGGCAATTGCGGCGCATGTACCGTCTCGCGGAACGGGGTCCTTCTGCACGACGGAGAACGAGGAGGCGGTAGCCAACCAAGGAGACATGGCGATCGACGACGCTGTGGTGGACCATCACCACGTGCCGGTAAAGCAAACACCAAATGAGGTTGAGCGACGTCGATCGATGCGCATTATTTGCACGGAGCTGCACAGAACACAAAAATCACTGCTCGATCCGCCTGGCCTCCTCCATCGAGCGACCGACCGACCGACCGACCGTCCGGATAATTGCCGGAGCTGAATACCCGTGCGAGAGGAGTGAACGGACCGGGACGGATGAAACAGGCGCTGTTGGGTGTGATTCATCCTTGAGCAGCCGGACCACGATCGATCATCGACCACAGCCGAAGCCTTGGACGGTACTCAGAGCTCTGACTCAGACACTTCAGGGCTTCTTCCGGGCAGAGGCATCCGTCAAGCGGCGAGGTTTACGACTCTCGACGACATAAATCAGCGGTTATTCAGAAGTGCATCTCAGATACACCCCTGAAGTGGGGCTAATGCTGAAGCGGCGAATGGAGACGCATAATAGAACTGTTGGGGCACCCTCGAATTAGGTGGGGATTTCAGTTTAAAAAAATGGCAAAAAATGTGTTATCCTTTTATGGACACGCACTATTGGAAGATCCCTCTACATGCAACGCGCATTAATAGCAGTTTTTGTGGAAAGGGCTACTCTTCCGCTAATTATTTTCTCGTCAGTTTGGCCACCTTTCAAATCAAAATGAATAGTTTTCAAATAAAACCGTAAAATTTCTCACCAGTTCGGCTTTAAAGGTGTCAATTTGGTTTGAAAAGTGTCCGATTTGATGGAGAAATGTTGCATGTCCCACTTTCAAAACAGCCTTATCCATGCATAAGTCTTCGTTGCCTACAGATCTGTGACTCAGAAAATTACATTGGTACAAAAATATTCATATTTAAACACAATAAAGCTGGAGAGTATAAGAGTGTAAACGACGGGATAACCCGCCGTTCATATTCTTACTTTTGCATAAATGGTTCATCAGTTTGTTCATTCAACACTTTGAAATTTTTGAAATTTTGGAGAAAATTAGTAAAACAAACCGACAGTCCCTTGCTTAAGGAATTTAAGTCAGTTGATTGACTCATTCTATTGAATAGCCTTGGGTAAGAGCCGAACCTCGAATACATCCAGAGTAAATGGAAGAGCCAGCTCCTTCTCCCACTATGTTACATACAAGCTTCCATATTTATTTATTTACTTATTTCGAGGCGCGAGTTATCGCGCGGTGCTACAATCCAAACCGCACACTGTAAAACTAACATAAGGGAAACAAACAATGAACCAACAAATGTAATGAAATTAATACCAGTCAACTACAGGAGATGCAGAAAAGAACAGTAGCAAAGAGAAACACAACACATATTTAAAGTTACTTAATACGTTGATCGACAAGCATCTTAAAACTACCGAGAGACATCTCAAGCACCTTATCCCTCAGCAACGGACGGAAAATGCGAAGAGTCCTGTTTGAAAAGAAATGTTGTCTGATTTGGCTTCTCACAACTGCATCTGTGGTTCTTAGACCGCCAGATCTTGTTCTAGGTAGGGGATCTACTAAAAAGAATTCAGAGGCATCAATTTTAACCCTGCCCGTCAGAATTTTAAACATCATTACCAGGTCGAATATTGTTCTTCTGCGTTTTAAGGACGGTAAGCCCAGCTGAATGGCTCGTCTTGTGCCATTTGGGATGGAGGCGTAGTCCAATCCAAAACACCTCATCATCAGTTTTCGGGTGAAATTATTTTGTATTTTTTCAAGCATCCGTATATCTTTGAGTTTATATGGGTTGAAAACAGTGGTCCCACTTTCAAGAATTGGCCTAATATACATTTTATACGCACTTACTAGTAACTTGGGATTTCTTGTTTTTAAAAATCGGAAAAGATTATAAGTACGTGTCAGACCCTTACCTACTAACATTCTGTAATGAGGTGTAAAATCCAGATCGCTATTAATACGATAACCAAGATTTCTAACGTTGAGCAGCATCTATTCTCGTTATCCTCGAATTCGAGTAGGGAACGTTGGACGCAAGAGTGCTTCCGCGCTCAGGCGTCAGCTGAGTAAACCCTTGGTGGCTCGTGATCCTTGATGTGTATTTAATGTGTGTTTGAACATCGGGACCGGATAGTGTACGCTACAGAGCTCACAATCAGTTTAATCTCCAGCCTGAGACCAACATGAGGAGGAAATTAAATGTTCATGATTACGATTTGAGATTACGCATTCGGCTGTACGATAACCAATGTCGTTTTTTTTTTACATTTCTAAAAGTAAATCTATTAACATTTAATAATAACATCGTCTGTATTTTTTGTTTTCGTTTGATTTTCTGACCAAACTGCGTTGATTCTCGCACTTACGATTGATTGTTTTAATATTAATGTTTGGGCACACCTTCGGTGTATTGAATAAATAAATTAATTAATTAATTAGTTAATTAATATAACAATTGGCGGAGTTGGCGGAGTTGGATTTCTAGTCAATTCGACCTAGTAGACTCTTACAAGGTCATCAGTCCGCGAGTAGCTGTTCTTCGTCTGAAAAGATCAAGGAACCATCTCCATCATAAATGGATATGCTCCAACTTCTGCGGCCACAGACGAAGAAAAGAAGGAATTCTACAAGCTATTCGAAAGGACTGTCAACGCCGAGAAGAGCTACTACAAAGTTGTCGTTGGGGACTTTAACGCTACCGTCGGCACGAATGATCACGACGAATGGAGGCTAGGACCACATGGAACTTCCTCGAGGAACGAAAACGGAGAGCGCCTGATAGACTTCCTATCCGCGTGCCGTCTCTACCATGGAAATTCTATGTTTAAGAAGCCTTCAAACCGACGATGGACCTAGGAAAGCCCAAATGGAGAAACACGTTCGGAGATCGACCAGGTTCTTACAAACAGACGCTGGAGTCTGTTCGACGTCTCTATGCTGCCTTCATTTGACAACGGCGGCTCGGATCACCGTCTTGTCCGTGCGAAGCTCACTCTCAAAAAAAGATGTTGGAACGTGACACTCATATACCGATGAAGATTCCCACATTCAAGTCGGAGGAGTTGGATCATACAAAAAAATCCTATGATTGGAACCTCCTCGAGGATCCATCAAAAGACAACGAACTTCTCTCCAAAAGACTGTTCAAATGTGCTACCAGCTCTTCCACATCAACGTCTGCCTCAAGATTTAACACACATACAATTTAACTCTTGGAGCAAATAAAAGCTGTCAAACTGGATCCTAATGCTTCCCATCTGGAAAAAGTGACCATCTCGAAGGTCTTCGAATCGCAATGAAGGAGTCCATACAAGCCTACAGAAGATTGAAGCAGTTAGAAGCTGATGGGAAAGGTTCGAGCATAAAGCGTTGCAAAAGAGGTCTCTGCGACCAGAAGGCAATAATGTCAGTCCTTCTGGAAAAAGATGGAACAACGCAAACGTCTCGAAGAGCGATGGAACCCATCCTTCAAGGATTCTACACAGATCTGTTCCATTCTTCAGGCACTGTCCCGAAGTGCTTGATGCCACCAGCTGAGGAAGTACCTCCCATTCTGGAATCAGAAGTTGCTCATGCCATCAGAAGGATGAAGCCAGACACTGCTCCCGGGCCGGATGGCATTTATGCTGACTCCTTCGTGCGGGTGGCAGTGCCCTCTGCTCACTTCTTGCCAAGCACTTCAACCACTACCTTCGACTTGGTAGGATTCCGGACTCATGGAAGGAGTCGAAAACAGTTCTAATCTTCAAGAAAGGTCAGCAGGAGGATATCAACAGCTATCGACTCCTCAGTCTTCTCCCGGTTATGTACAAGATCTTCACCAAGATACTGCTCAATCGTATGGAGCGTTGCTTGGATGAATATCAGCCAGTGGAGCAAGCAGGGTTTCGCAAGGATTTCTCCTGCATGGACCATATTCAGACTGTCTGACAACTCATCGAAAGGGGCCGCGAATACCACATCCCACTTCTCCTTGTCTTCGTGGATTATCGGCTAACGTTCTAGGCCAGGGTAGGATAGTTAGTAAGAACATGCAATAACAGACACCCAGAAATGAAGAAAGAGCAAAAAGGAGAACAAACCAAGATTAGCTCTGTCACAAGATCCTGTTATGTCCTAGAATTATTTATGAGTCCACTAGCATTCTCAATAAATGGCTGGTATGGAATAACTGTGTTTTTATCAGGTTTCCGAACCTGCACTCTGAACGAAAAATTACGCCAGATTGAAGATTTTGTAGTATTTCGTGACAGATTATGTCCCCCACTCCGGTCCCAGATGGTCTCACCATGAAGAGTCAAGTCCAAAGTCCAAAGAAACCGTGGAGAATTTTATGAAGCATTGCAAGGTTGTATATTCTTCGTGTGTATGGTAGGGTTTGACCCCTGTGTAGTCCAATTTGTTTGTTTCCTACTTCACTATTGGGAATAGCATGGAAATCAAGACCACATTTCCTGGTAAATAGTTTTTTAGTGAGGCTGTTTTGAAGTGTTTCAAGTCTAACTATGTTTTCTCCTTAGCTGGGTAAAATATTGTCGTTCCATACTCAAGTATCGGTCTGGCGTAAGTCTTATAGGTTTGACGAGGACAGCGATTTTTTTGTGGAAAGGCTTCTAAACAGGTTGTGTACTACAGCCATTGCTTTGTTTATAATTTGTTCGCAATGCGCGTCTAAAGTCAAATTTGCATCGAAAGAAAACCAAGAATCTGTTGCTTGATCAGTTCCATCTCATTTTTGCCTGTTAGATTGCCTTTTTCGTTTAGTCATATTTATCTTATGTTATTTATTTACCAAAACCCTTACCTGTTGCGACTTTTTTAATCCTGATTAGTGACATTTTCATACAGAAGTACCCTTCCATGGTGAGCAACTACATCTAGGATAAGTGAACGAAATTGGCCCGAACCCCTTACAACAGTCGGTGTTAAAATTTCACGTCAGCGCGCTTCTAAGAATGGAATCAAAACAAATTACTGAAATTTTGCAGCTACAGACAAATAAGAGAAGAACCATTCAAAGAACTCTTCGAACATGTCATCATCATACAGTGCAATGTGCACTATGAGCGAAGGCCATTTTTCTGAAAAGCGATCACGTTGTAAACGTTTCAGATCGGTCTGAATAGCTAGAAAACAGTGCAATTACTGTCAGACTAGCGCGCTGCCCCAGATGTGGAACACATGGTCGCCTTGAGGGAGCTGCTGCACTCACAACCGAAAGCTGACGAAGGGAGTTAGAGAGACGATATGGTGTCTTCACGTCCAACTGGACGCCAAATCAAAGTAAACAATCTTCGAAATCATTACGTGCTGCTCCTATAAAATCAAATATAAACTAGCCTTTGAAATTGAAATTTGGATCTTTTAATTTGATAACCTGTTTGTGAATAACGATTCGTTTCTAGGAATCGAACATTTCGCTTCAATGTTTATAACTTTTGTACTTAGCCGCGGATTTGTTTTCAAGCTTCACTAAAAGTAGGGAAAGGTTTAAAAAATTCGCGATGACCTGAAAGAAACGTCTGAACTTACACAAATTAATCCAGGGCGTCACTATGTCTAAATAATTGAAAGTGAATTGTGTTTATGTGAAGCTTCGTAGTGGTGTTTTATGTACTAGGTTGAAAACTAACGATAAATCCTCTCCGTTTTTAGTCATTTTATTCTAAGTTTCTAAATTTTGCTAAAAGTTTTTTTTACATAATGTCATAGAGTGTTCAAAAGAAAATGGCTTGTTCTATCAGAATATATGTTCTTATTTTTGTTACTTTTTCAAAATCGAACAGGAAGGTCAAAAAAGAAAAATGACCTTCGTCGAGATCAACTCAGTAGACGTAGTCTCATTCGAAGGTGGCATATGTTCTGAGCTCTCGCGTTGCGGTTCGGATACTCTAGGTTTAGATCGGCTAGCTGTACAGTACCAAACTTTTTCCAATTTTCTTTATTTTCAAGTTGTTTTTTAATTCATAGAATTTCAAACGCAGTGTGTGTTCACTTATTGGGAACTTAATTTTAAAAATTCATAAGGAGTCATTCTAAATTTCGCCTTCTTGAAAACTCTTTTTTTAATGTAGGAGAAGCTCGCTCTGACTTGGGAAAGCTTAGAAATTGAATTCAACGCTCCGCCTTAAGAAAATGCGATTCAGTAGAAAAAAATAATGCATTGTGTGAAGAGACACAAAAATTTTATCACTTCACCTTGAGCTATTTTTCCAGATTTATCTATCTTACGGTTCTGGATAGCGAAGAATTCGCCGGTGTGTCATAGGTATGAGGAGATAGCGCCGTGCATTTGTCCTACATATCGAGTTGCCTGTTGGGATTATACAAGGTGTCTCAAAAAAATGTGTGCACTGCTTGAAATGTGATAACTTTGCTCGCAATAAAGATACAAAAGAAGTTAAGTACTCATAAGAAAACCTAATAAAATAGAAATTTTCTGACATATGAGAGGAACGGAATGCGCCATGCACTCATCTGAAATTTTCCATTTTACACTCGATTGATTGTGTTTCGCTTGAACACATGTTATAATTTCTCCATAAAGTACTGTTTGATTTGTGCTTTTATAAAGGTTTAACACTTGAAAACACGTTATAGCTTGCGAAAAATGCAGGGTGTCCTAAAAAATTCACATACTATTTGAAAGATTCTAGAATTGCTGCTAGTAGAGCTTTTGAAGATGTTTGGGACTTATATAAAGGCACAGTGTAACCACATTTCTGTGGCATGCAAGTAGTTATGATCGCGCCACGCATCAAACCTTCCATTTCAGACTCGATTGATGGTGCGTGGGCTGAATATTTGTTACGATCATGTTACTACTTGGACAGAATAACCTGTGCTGTGCTCCTTTTAACGTTTTCCTTTAAACAGTAGCTGTATTCATGCCGACTGATCTCTCCATTCAGCTGGAATGTTACTTCATCAGTCCACAGAAACCGTCATGGAAAATGGAGCTGCTGCTAACATTTAAATAGTGCAATCAATAACATGCATGCCACGTGTCTTTCCCGTGATTTCCAAATTTTTAAAAGTAAAAAGAAGAACAGTAGAAGTTAATCTGGCCAAGAATGTAGTAACAAGATTGTAACAAGAATTCAGTGTGCACCATCATTGGAGTCGGAAATGCAAGGATACAGGAGGTAGCATGGCGCAATCTTAACTGTCTACACATCACAAAAATCTCGTTACTATTTGCTTTCATACGAATCTCATACATCTTCAAAAGCTTCACTAGCAGCAATGCTAGAACCTTCCAAAAGTACCTGCATTGTTTTTAGGATACCTTGCATTTTTTGCAAGCAATAGTGTGTTTTCAAGACTTAAACCTTTAAAAGAGCACAAATCAATCAGTACAGCCGCTTTGTGAAGAAATTATAACAAACATTCAAGCGAAACACAATCAATCGAATGTAAAACGCAAATTTTCAGACGAGTGCATGGTGCAATCCACACCACTCATATGTCGGAAAATTTTTATTTTCCTAAGCTTCCATATCACTGCTTGATTTCTTTAGTACCCTAGCTGTTAGCAAAGTTATCACCTTTCAAATAGTATTATAAATAATATAATATGTAGTAATATAATAATATATAAATAGTATTATATTACACATTTTTGAGAGACCTGTAGTGTAAATACTGCTTGCACGCGTAATAATAATAATAATAATAATAATAATAATAATAATAATAATAATAATACCAATAATAATAATAATGAACTCGCCAGGCTTTCTTGATTAACGATAGGTCTTAAGGTAGGCTGATATATTAGACAAATCCATGTTGAAAGAGTGACGCAACATGGCAGCGCTTTTTGGGTGAGCAAGTGCTGAATAACGATGACCTCTCTCGTCGCCAGACGCACGGCGTCTAGCGACGTTGGATGAATCAAGCGAACGACCGGCCATTGCGCTGCTCCATAATCAGCAACACTGCGACGCTTCATGAGTCTTTTACAAACGTCCTGATTGCGCTTTCCGGCTTGGATAGAGCAGAGGTCTGAGCCAGCTGCGTCACTCTTCGGAGGGCCACACTGTTATAAGCAATGCTGTGTTTATAAGATGTTGGCCACTGACACAGGATTGTATAAGCCTTGAAAGCATCTCGAACTCCTGAGAAAATATAGAAGTTCAAAGAAGTAAAGAAAGTTATGAAGAGTTTTAATTCATTTTTTACTAATAAACTGAACAAATTGAAAAAAGAAAAATGCAAAGAGTTACAAGTAACAAGTGCTCCGCCACGCCTATCGGCGTGCCTCGCATTTGCGCGCTTCGCGTGATGTTGCAGTATCACTAAGCTAAGGACAATCACGTCAAGCTAGCTGCTCTACTTGTACAATACCGCTCCTAATTCGTGAACAATCGACGCTTTGCGACAGATTTTTCCGTCGCAAACCGTCGCAGTGCCACAACTTCGTTCAAATTTAATTATATGAAAATCAAATTACACCGCTAGATTCACCTTCCTACAACCAATCCAACTTCCTGCATGATCTTTGGAATTGGATATTCTTGACCTTGTTGTGGAGCTTGTCCTCTCGAATCGTTGAGAGCAGGAAATTTGGGAAACCGAGCACACCGCTGAATTCGGCTAGTCGAGTAGAGTTCAGATATGTAATTAAATTTCACTCTACTCCAAAGTTGACCTAGTTGCAGTGATTTGCTATCTAACGTCCCTGATTATAATTCCTCCTAATTTATACTGTTTAGAGTGATCTGCTTTCGTAAGAAAATGAATTTTCGGAATCCCCTTTCAACGGCCTTTCCAAAGGAGTAGGAAGTAAGTAGCAGTTTTCAAGAATTATCCTAGTTTACCTATATATTGCATGCTGAGGCAGGTTCTCGTCCTCGCCTGTGATAATTGCACCCACAGGATATGTTTGGCAAATTGCCCGCCTGTCCCACCTACAAGTTGTAAAAGGTTTCAATTTCCTTAACATTCTTCATCAAATTTGACTTCAGGGTTTCACTGCGACCTTTTCGATAGTGAACACGTCGAAGTTTGATACTTTCCGGTACAGCTTTTTTCCTTACCTAGGAGTACAAAAGGCTTGCCGGCGGTACAGGGTATAGTATGGATAGGGCGATCTATTGGTTCCTCACTACTGGTCCTCCCTTAGTGAAACAGTCCCCCATTACTGGTACTGGTCCCCTCAATGATCCCTCTTAGTGGACGACGTCTTCGGCACGTCTTCTGAATCCCCTGGCACGTAGAAGACGTATGGGTATTCTCCGCTATTTTCGCGCCCCATGGTTTAGTCAGTATCGATTGATGGCGATGATACTTTAAAAACGAACTTCAGATTCGTGTTGAGCGATCTCGACTACCCCCAGGGGTAAAGTTTCGGACTGCCTGGACGACATTCACAAAAATTCGATAATTGGATCAATATCGATTGATGGCGATCGATACTTCAAAAACAAACTTTAGATTCGTGTTCAGAGGTTGCGATTACCCCTGGACTGAAATTTCCAGGCAGGTAGAGTACGTCGAACTATTTCCCGCTATTTTCCCGCACCGTAATTTGATCAATATCGATTGATGGCGGACGATACTTCAAAGACAAACTTCAGATTCGTATTCAGCGACCTCGATTGTCCCAGGGTCGGAGTTCCCAGGCAGGGAGAAAACGTCTGGGTATTTTTCGCTATTTTCGTGTGGTAATTTCCCCCCAACCCCCGATTTTCCCGCTAATTTCTGCAGCGGCGCCGATCAATAGTATCATCGCTTAGCGCGTTATTATAGAGTATGAAGAGTGTTTAATTTATTTCTTACTAATAAACAAAACAAAGTTACATAGCAAAAATAGAAAAAATTCTTTTCGCTACTGTCATCGGTCGTTTACCCTTGAGCCTTTACCCTTGAGCCCTTTGTATTATACTCCTCCTGCTGCTCTTCACTGAAGAACAGTACCGTATTTTAAGTGTAAGCGATGTGCATGAGATGTTAAGGCCTCGATGTTTTGTGTTTGAGAATCTTGGAATTCTTGTCTGTCTCATAGGCTTTCAGAGCGCGGTCTACTCGATGATAAAAGCCACGGGTCTGATCGAGGTGCATGAGGATCTTCTTCATCGTCCTTCCCCACCGCCGCCCTCCTCTCCTCTCTTACGCCAAGCCGTCACCGAAACGGAGAAGCTCTCCCAGTCGGCGCTACTGTGTCACCTATGCCAGATCTTTGCCTGCCTAACATGTGCCTTGATGTGTTGTTAATAAACCTAATAGGATCACGTGCATAAAACAGAAGCAGGAAGAGCTTTAAAATTTTCGCCCACTTCTTGTCTGAGCGGCAGAGAAGACAAACCCCAGTATAAAATTTTTTCCCTTTCGTCGCAATTTATTATATTTTTTAACATACGTCGGAATGCGTTTGCGGTACATAGCGCAGTCGTAGGAGGGGACGGCTGGCTCCTACATCCGACACAAGACTGTCGGTTTAGATTTTCAGCCCACGCCAACCAAGTCTTCCATCCGTGAACTGGAAGAATGCGACACCAACTTGCCAGCCACCGCAATCCATTGTATGGACCAAATACGCATTCACATTGCCATCACGATATCCCGTAGAAGTAGAATACGTCTCCCCCGCAATCCGGTTTGCTAACTCCGATCTTTGTTCTTACCTGCACATGCCAAAGATCGCTCTAGCTTGCAACAGCTACAAGCTAATCAGCCAGCTAGCTGAAATTTTCCAGTCTGGCTCATCTATGCAGAATTGGTGCAGTCTAGAGTGCTGTTATGTTGGCAGCATTTTTGCAGAGTTAAATGTTTTCTCGGCCTTGTTCCAAAGCCCTCGTCTTGCAATGTGTTGTACTGCTTTCTCACTCGAGTTTTTCCTGCAGTTTTGCACGAGTGGTCACCATCAGCGAATAATTAAATAAACATAGGTACGCAATTCAGCAGATCCAGATTCCGCTCCCGAACTCGATGTTCAATTCCGGCTAGTCCTCAAGGACTTCTGCTCATTAGCGACATTGTTTTTCGTCTGCAGCATCAATCATCCGGTCAGTTAATCTGTCACCAAGTACATACTATTGGCAGGCGCTACTCAGACGGCACTGAACAGTTGTCGAGTGGTTGACAGACGCGTTGATGGAACGCTTCGGCTCGGCACGCTTATGATCACGGAGTACTACCGTTTTCCTCTGCCATATGAGAGTAGAAACTGCACTCGTGAATCTGAAACGGTAGTAGAATTACTGCAATTTATCAAACAAGTAGGCGTTCAGCTGCATATCGACCAAACCTTAAAACGAAAAAAAGGATTCTGCATATTATACAGAAGTAGAACATGAGATAGGGTCCTAAAACTGCAGGTATGAAGCCTGTCGCTCCTCCATGCAACCAAACAATATCTGCTCCTAAGTGGACTCCCGTCTCTATGTGGCGACAGACAGACAGACGGACAGACATACAGACACACACACAGAGACGACCCTTCACCTTAAGGTTATACGTTTCCCATTCCGAATTGTATGCAGTGTCTGTTTGCAGAAAAATAGATAGAATTAATCGACGTTGGTCGGGAAATCGACACCTTAACTGTCCGACGGATGTAATCAAACTCAACTTATTCCTGCAGACGTCATTCTTCACCACTCCCCTATAGGACATATGTATATGAACAGATGCATATCCAGAGACGTGTTTCCACTTATGATATATAGAATAGTGGATGACGTCACTGGCAGTTCTTCTGAATTCAGATGCTTATTACCCGACGTCTATAAAATCTCTTCCGTAATAGGACGCTCGCTACTTGACAGCAGCGATACATCTTCTGAACATAACGATCGTTGCAGGACGTCTGTTATGTACACGACCTCTGAAGCCGGAAGCTCGCAGCGTAGCATCCATGACACCTCCTCTGATTCCAGACGCTTACTGCTACAGTTGTGCTCGAACAAATATATTCAAATAATTATTCAAATTAATGTTCAAACAATCGAGTATTCGACATTTCCAGATTTCCGAATACTCGTCGATGGTTTTAAGAAGCCAAATGTTGGTTCGAGTTCGAACATTTTAAGAGAGATATAATCGGATATATCCCGAAAATCGAATAATTTTGTCCCAATATCGAATAAAACTCGATTTTTCAAGCACAAGACCTTACTACTTACTTACTTTGATACTTTGATGGTCCTTTTGTCGGCTGGAGGTCTTCTCAGCGGAGACCACAACTCTTCCAGACCGCTCGATCTCTGGCTGCTTGCATCCAGTGAGGCAGACTCCGCTCTCTGAAAGATCTTGAGAATGAGTCTGCCCATCGCGTTGGCGGTCGTCCCAGTGGTCTCTTATGGTCTCTCGGGAGCCATTCCGTGACACGGAGACTCCATCTATCGTCCTTTCGTCGAAGCAGGTGTCCGGCCCAGCGATATTTGGACTTCTTCATGTACTGCAGCGGGTCTGCTAATTGCGACTTCTCCCGTAGCTCCGAGCTTCGTAGGCCTTCTTGCCATTGCTGACGAAGGCTTGTCCTCAGAAGACATCTCTCCAGTGCACGATGCGTAGTTTGTATCGCTCTGGCGATTGTCTTGTTGTCGGGCCAGGTTTCCGTCGCGTAACACATCGCAGGCAGTACAGAGGCGTTGAATATCGAGGCCCTGAGGCCGGGATCCTTGACCTGGTCGGTGACTTCGCGAATCGAACTGAAGGCTGCCCATGCTGCACGCCTCCTGCGGGCGATTTCAGGAGCGAGGTCGTTATCCATGTTCAGCTCTCTTCCCAGATAGACGTAGGAGTCGACCTGTTGTAGAGCGACTCCATTTAACCTTACGAGTCCCGTGTCACACCACTGGTTGACCATAAATTGTGTTTTGGACATACTCATGTCCAATCCAATCTTCATACCTGCCACATTGAGCTCGTTCAGCATTTCCTCGACTTCTGCCGTGCTGGTAGAGATGAGAACAATATCGTCGGCGAAGCGAAGGTTGCTGATCCGTTTACCGTCGACAAGGTAGCCTTTATCGTCCCAGTTCAAGTCTTTCATGGCATCATGGAGTGCCGCTGTGAATAGCTTAGGAGAAATCTTGTCTCCCTGCCGTTCTCCTTTCCTGATAGGAATTTTAAGCTTTCGATCGAACAGCTGGATGGTAGTCGATGTGTTCGAGAAGCATTCGTCGAGAAGTCGGATGTAGGGCGATGGTATACCAGCGTGCACAAGTGCGTTCAAAACGGCGTTGATTTCCACAGAGTTGAACGCTTTCCTGTAATCCACGAAGACAAGGACAAGTGGGAGGTGGTATTCGCGGCTCCTCTCGATGAGCTGTGAGACAGTCTGAATATGGTCCATGCAGGAGAAATCATTGCGAAACCCTGCTTGCTCCACTGGCTGATATTCATCCAAGCAACGCTCCATGCGGTTAAGCAGTATCTTGGTGAAGATCTTGTACACAACCGAGAGAAGACTGATGGGTCGATAGTTGTTGATATCCTCCTGCTGACCTTTTTTGAAGATTAAAACTGTTTTCGACTCCTTCCATGAGTCCGGAATCCTACCAAGTCGAAGGTAGTGGTTGAAGTGCTTGGCAAGAAGTGAGCAGAGGGCACTGCCACCCGCACGAAGGAGATCAGCAGAAATGCCGTCCGGTCCGGGAGCAGTGCCCGGCTTCATCCTTCTGATGGCATGAGCAACTTCTGATTCCAGAATGGGAGGTACTTCCTCAGCTGGTGGCATCAAGCATTTCGGGACAGTAATGGAAGAACGGAACAGATCTGTGTAGAATTCTTGAACGATGGCCTCCATCGCTCTTCGAGACGTTTGCGTTGTTCCATCCTTATCCACAAGGGCTGACATTATTGCCTTCTGATCGCAGAGATCTCGTTTGCAGCGCTTTATGCGTGAACCTTTCCCAGCGGCTTCTAACAGCTTAATCTTCTGTAGGCTTGAATGGACTCCTTCACTGCAATTCGGCAGGCCTTCGAGATGGTGACTTTTTCCAGATGGGAAGCGTTAGGATCCAGTTTAACAGCTCTTCTTTGCTACAAGAGCTTAATCGCATGTGCGTTGAGTCTTGAAGCAGACGGTGATGTAGCTCCGCAAGAGCTGTTAACACATTTCAACAGTCCTTTGGAGAGAAGGTCGTAGTCTTCCGATGGATCTTCAAGAAGATTCCAATCATACGACTTTATTGCATATTCCAACTCCTCAGACTTGAATGTGGGGATCCTCACCGGTGCCGGTTTATGAGTGTCACGCTTGAACATCCTCTTTTGGAGAGTCAGCTTCGCACGGACAAGACGGTGATCCGAGCCGGTGTCAAATGAAGGCAGCACGGAGACGTCAAACAGACTCCAGTGTCTGTTTGTAATAACATGGTCGATCTCCGAACGTGTTTCTCCATTTGGGCTTTCCCAGGTCCATCGTCGGTTTGAAGGCTTCTTTAACATAGAATTTCCATGGTAAAGACGGCACGCGGATAGGAAGTCTATCAGGCGCTCTCCGTTTTCGTTCCTTGGGGAAGTTCCATGTGGTCCTAGCCTCCATTCGTCATGATCATTCGGACCGACGATAGCGTTAAAGTCCCCAACGACAACTTTGTAGTAGCTCTTCTCGTCGTTGACAGTCCTTTAGAATAGCTTGTATAATTCCTCCTTTTCTTCGTCTGTGGCCGCAGATGTTGGAACATATCCATTTATGATGAAAACGGTTCCTTGATCTTTGGTTTCCAGACGAAGAACAGCTACTCGCGGACTGATGATCTTGTAAGAGTCTACTAGGTGGTGCACTGTCGAATTGACGAGAAATCCAACTCCGCCAATATTCTTTCTGTCCACCTTTGCTCCGATGATGAGAAGCTCGTTGTGGTCGGTCCTTCTTATGGTTTCCGTTCTGCCTTTCGTTTCCTGCAGGGCGATAACGTCGTATTTGATGTTGCGGCTTCTGTAAAGCAGTGTCCGAAGATCCTGCTCAGATGCGATCGAACGACAGTTATAAGTGCAGACGAATAGGCAGTTTCCGTGTCGTGGTGGGAGGGAGTTTTTGGTAGTCCGATTCCAATGACGTCCTGATAGTTTAACTCCGAGATTAGATGGCCCCTCGTCGGAGGTGGATGCAACCGACGTCGTAGAAGTCCACCTCCGGCGCGCGGAGGACTGGGGCACGGGTTTAGTTGTTTGAGCCATACCGGTGGTCTGGTTACTCACATGTTCCTGGCCAGGGATACAGGAGAGCCGCCCACACACGACAAAGCGTCGCGTACTGTGTGACCGTTTGTGCCGTTAGCCATCACAAAGTGATGTTCACCCCTTCACCGCGGTGAGGTGGCACATGAAAGGGAGAACAAATTATTCAGCTCTGATTAGAACAAATTATTCAACTGATCGAAAGCATAACTATGCGTACGACGTTGGTGACACGGCTTCTGAACCCGGTCACCCGTTGCAGACCATCAGGGCGATATTCTGAATCTTTAGGCTCGTTGAAGGACATCTGTGGTACTTCTTTTGAATCTCAAAGCGAGCTGCTCAACACGAGCGGCCCGTCTTCCCAATCCCGATCCTCGCCGCATGGTACGTGCAGCACGTCTTCTTAATCCGGACGCTTGTTGCACCTTCTCGCTCCATAAGCTCGTATGTCAGAAATGCAGTCGATAGACAATACTGTAAATTCGATGATAATCGCTCATGCTAAGGTTGGAGGCACAGCCAGCTGGTATACGCCGCTATATACCATGTCCTTTGATCTGCTCTATCTATGTGTGGATGGGAAGGGCACGTGGTAACGCATTTGGAGGAGGATTCGCTGTCGCGTGCACTCGAGTCCAGGTTCCTGGTTCGAATTTACCGTCCAGTTCAAGGCCAAGCCTTCTACATCTCTGAGTTCAATGACTTGTTACGACACTCGTCTAGAATTGATTAAACATTGACTTGTCCATCGGTTAGCCACCACAAGTCATTGCATTGACCAAATGCGCATTCGAAACTGCCTCCTCGACATCTAGAAGTAGAATGCGTGGCGCAACCCAAAAAAGACTGATTAAGCCGCCCTTTACAGGGTGGTCCACATGGAGTGTTACGCAGAAAACTATATATAACTTTGTACAAACCAATTCAAATAAGGAAAGTACACAACCATTCGAAAGACAAGAAAATTCTACATAACATGTAATTCACCACATTCAAAACGAGCTCCTTTGGCCTCAATGCAAGCGTCCAATCTCTTTCGGAAATTTTTGAGGATGCGCGCGATCACTTCCGGCGAAATTTCGTCCCACGCCTTCTCCAGAACTCTTTTCAGCGAATCTATTGAACTGTTTAGGAAAGGGCAGCTTTTTGCTTTAAGAGTGATCAGATGGCGAAATCCATAGGGTTGAGATTCGTCCACAAATCCAGAAGATTGGTCTCACACCATTCCAAAGTTCTCTTGGCACCATGAGCTGGTACCCAATCTTGCTGGGGGGGGGGGGGTCCGATCTTGTCTTTAACATTTTCTTGTGTCCAAGGTATCACCACATTCTCCAGGATTTGTTTCCGCAAACTTCGGCATTGGTCTTAACTTCTTTTTGAACAAAAACAAGCTTGGTCTTGCTCAGGACCGATATTTCAGCCCATACCATCAAGGACTGTGGAAAATGAACTCTTTCGACGTTGACGGCTCTTGGAGATCCTTTTAGCCGTTTCCGTTGATTCTGCGCATTTTAAAGTGGTTTGACGGTAAATATCTTCTCGTCTGTGAGGAGAGTCCGGTCGAGCTTGTCACCGCGCGTAAGGCTCTTAATCTTCCTGCATTTCTTTAATCTTGAGGCCTTCAGTTCCTCCGTGAGGTGCTGTCCTCCTTTAGCGAATTTGTAGCGATGCAATCCCAGATCATCCCTGATCAGTCGTTGTATAGTTGAACGACTTACGTTGTGCTCCTTAGCTAGTTTTTTGACACTTCTTACAGGATTTCGGTGAAGTTTGTCTTTGTCTTTTTCGAAGGGCAGAATTTCTTGCGATTCGTCATGGTCTTCCTCTCGGACGATTTTCGGTCCCTCCAGGTCTCTTTGAAGCTTTTGATGACTTTCATCCGATGCTTGAGCATCTTTGAAATGGTGGAAACGGACGACCCGCGTTTAAACACAGCGACTACTGCTGAACGATCCTCAAGCGGAACCATGTGTACCTAGAAACGAAGAATAAGACTGACCAGAAGATGGCCACTAAAAGATGCGTAGAAAACGAATAACGTCACAGCAAAGCGCAAAAAACGAGGAATTTCCGAAAATGGACTTTATGTACATAGACCGTAACACTTCATGTGGACCACTCTATACATACTTACCTAATTATATGGTGGGATTGCGTATCTGAAGGAATTGCCCGTTGCCAGCATCCTAACTAACCATAAGATTTTAACAAAGCGTTGAGACGATCAAGTGGCTCTACTAATACGAAGAGGGGTCTGGGAACCTTTCCTCAATTCCTCCTTTTGCCCACGACATACCCTTCTCCAATTCTGCCGCTGAAATAGAAGGGACAGTTGGAAAGCTAAATGAAGCAAGGAATTTCGCTGAACCGGGATTGTGCTGAAAAAGCTAGGCCACTAATAGCGTCTGTAATGTGGAGCCTCTTAGCTACATATCCATTACGTTGACCACTGTGCGCCCATGCTATTCTTTTAATGGGAAACTGCCTTAAGAATGGACTTATAAAGCGCTCTTCTTGGAAGCGAATCGCTAATTAGAATGGGGTGGGT
Organism: Heligmosomoides polygyrus bakeri; assembly: GCA_947359475.1. NCBI lineage: Eukaryota > Metazoa > Nematoda > Chromadorea > Rhabditida > Heligmosomidae > Heligmosomoides > Heligmosomoides polygyrus. The sequence goes on along the minus strand of OX375868.1, from coordinate 86,719,522 downwards.
TCAGTCATCTTATGCTAAAATAGAAGACTTTTTCAATGTTTTCCAATTTTCGTCACGGATCCAACTTCAGATAATTAGAAGGTTAGGACGACGACTTGGACTTTGTGGCCTTTGGATTTTTTCATGATTCGGATAACTGTGGTTTTGGTACCCTCGGATAATTGGATGATTAAGACCCTATCCGACCTGGTATCCGAAAACGATTCATTCGGATGCAATGTATAGTCACGTAGCAAATTTCTTCGATTCTTCTCTTCAAAGTCCCTGAGCAGAGCACAGTGCTAGAGCTACGCCTTTCTAAGCACAATTGGCAATTTAACCTAGAAAGACCGTCAGCTTTTCGCGACACAGAATAACACGCTCATAAAAAAGCACCGACAGACGGTCACATACATAGTACACAACTTGGTGAAGATGTCAGATGTAGTAAAATAAGGGAAGAGCTCTGAAATAGATACCATAAGGGATTTGTGAGGAAGTCGTTCACAATTTGTTAGGCCGTGGTGAGGTTTGTGCTGATGAACCAACTGTTTTCTACTCAGAAACTACTTGCGCACTCCTTGGTAAGGGAATGAATCGAACGGTTTTGGGGCATATGGCAGAAGAAGAGCCCCATGCAACAGTTTGGTCTACTGGAAGGAGCAACGAATCTGTGTAGACAGTTGTTAGGAAAACTAATAATTAAGTAATTAAATTAGGTGTTAACCAATCTCTTCCACCGGACGCACGAATTTTACATTTGGGAAAATCAGCGACAGTGTTTAAGCTCCCTATACAACTCCGCTTTGAATGCTGTCAAAAAACCAAAATAACCACTGAGTGTACACAATCCCTTAGAAAATCAAATCCTTGATTATCTCCTAAATTGCCCTAAATTTTGAGCGCCTAGTGACTGATAACAAGTGTACAGGGTGCTTGCTCATATCTGGAAAAATTGGATTCAAATTTCCTGCCAAAATTAGCAAAATCGATGCCAACATTAAACGAAGAACCACTTGCTACTGTTTGCTGCCGACTTGCTAACATGTGTCCATCATAGTGTCTGATGAAAGGGTGCTACATTCGGAGCCGTGAATATGCTCCAACGATAAAGAAAAGCAGAAAGCGACAACTAACAACCAACGTCGCCATATGAGTGAAAAATTTCTTCTTTATGAAGCTGATCGCAGTTCACTCGATTTTCGCCACTTGAATATATCCGCACGAAGCTTGGAAGCTGTGGCTGTGGCTAATCAGCCTGATCTTGTTAGCTTTCTATATGAAGGCCATCAACTTAATCGGTCTCATGCTGATATCAGCTGCCGTCTCATTCCGATATCACCATGAGTTTGATAGCTAGGTTCTATATTGTGGATGTTCCGATCGTTCAAAGAGCGCTGGTGGTGTAAGGCGTAGCATCGCAGCCCAGTAAGCAGAAGATGGAGGTTCGAGTCCCGCCTAGCGCGAGAGATTTGATTGCAACTAGACATCCTTCCAACAACTTTCCTAAAACGGTCGAGTTCATTTACAAACATGCTGCTTTTTTACAAAGTCCGCTCTGAATATGCTTTAGAGAAAACGTGAAGCAGCGTAGTCTTCACTGTTGGAGCATGGATGTGTAGCGGCGTTTTCAGAAACGACAGTATCAAAGCGTAAGCTTGGCAGATTTATCTAGAAAACACTGCACACCAACAATCATCATCGGCTCTAATCCGAAAAGGGTAGAAAGTACAACGAATCGAGAGCGACCCACTTCTTTCATTACTGGTTGCTCTGACGAATTCTCTGCTATAGCACCATAGAAACCCATGAAACATTTATGACGGGAATTGAAGATCCAGGACCCATGGAGCGTCCGAGAGATGCGCCGGGATCAAGCGAAAAGCTTGAAATGAAGATACGAAGGCTTAGGTACATGGTGGTGCTCGACCTCACGTTTAGAGTTCGATGCTGCTTTTTTACAGAGGCTGTCCGAACTCAAACGGGTACCGTTGTGCCTCTGTTACAATCTGCTGAAACCTCAAAAACTACAATAAAAACTACGTAACCATTAGAAATATGGGCCAAATAGTGAACCACAGACGGAACCGAACTCCATAATTTTACTTCTATAAAACACTACAGCTTAACTATTGTCGTAACCCATTGTTAGCGCTTCATCAGAAGACTCCTTGATGTTCTGAAAGCTTTTATTTGGGCCATAAGTAAGGGATTGGTTTCTAAGCGGGCACGTTTTAATTCGAATAAGGTGGCTCAAATCCTCCATTATATTTTGATTACTATTCTTTTAAAGGGCGCGTGTGTAGCACAGTCGGAGGAGGTGCCGGATGTCGCGTGAACCCGACACCAAGTTCTTGGTTCGGATTTCCCGCCCGGGAAACCAAGCCTTCCATTCCTCTGGGGTCGATGAATTGGTACCAGACTTGTCTGGGAAGGATAGAGCGCTGACTTGTTCATCGGCTGGCCACCGCAAGTCATTGTATGGCCAAGTATACAATCAAATCGCATCTGCGATAACCCCTTAGAAGTAGAATGCGGAGCGCATCCCAAAAAGAATGATTAATGCCGTACCTTATCCTTCATCTTATCCTTTCTTTTAAATGCTAACCTATGCCTATGTTTTTTATTATTTTATCAATTTTGCTTAAGTGAATAATTGTATTTTTGAATTTGTATTCGGAGCAACTTAATACTTCTGTGTGCACTATACCTCAGTAAACAGTGATTCCTTGCATTCCAAATGCTGGACACCTTATGACAGTAGGTCTCATCTAAAAAGGTGCCTTCTTAATAATCGAACAGAAAACATAGAAATCTAAAACAGGTCAAGAATGCTTTAATCAGAGGGTCCCTTAAAACATGGGAGTATATAGAACTCTGTAGTAAGGCCTTCAGCCTGAAGAGCTCACTTAGATGCTCTTCTACTTGACCCCTGCACCAACACTACTCAAACATTGTTCGCCCTTGAAGGCGGCACAACAAAGGGCAGCAATACTAGTTGTTTTAGCACCTGCTCATCAAATGGACTGCAGTAAAGAGCATGCGGTCGCATCTGGCAAGTTTTGTTAGGATAAAAAGGATGAAGGATAGCGTTACTCAACTCCTTCTGAGATATGTCACGGCGTTCTACTTCCACGGGTTCTCTTGAAGGCAATTTGAATGTGTATTTGGCCAATCAATGAATTGCGGTGACCAGCCGATGAAGAAGTCACCGCCGCACCCTTCTCGGACAGGTCTGGTACCAATTCATCGACCCTGGAGGGAAGGAAGATTTAGTTAGCCTGGGCGGGAAATCCGAACCAAGAACCTGGAATCGGGTGCGCGCGGCAGCCGGCACCTCCTTCGAACTACGCTACACGCCCCCACAGCTGCTGTAGCCTAAACCCTAATTTTTATCAAATTTGTCAAAAAGAAAAGATTTTTTATGGCAACTACTACCGTAGAGTGGGAATAGTAGAAGAAAAGAAATAATGATATATAAGGGAAGTTAGAAAGTCTTGGGATGCTCGACAATTTTTCTTCCTGCTTCCTTGTTTATTGAACATACAGCAGAATTCACTAACAATATAACACTGTCGTTAGGCACTTCAGTGTTTCATCTAACAGGCAAGTCAGTGATTTCCATCTCCCAGAAGGAGACTGGGAATCAAAGAATTCGCCGTACACGCATTTTCTTTGTCTTCATTTTTAGCGATTTTTCTTCTTAGGGATGCCTTAAGGAAATGAAATAAGTCATAGTCAGAGGGAGCAATGTTTGGGGAATAGTGTGGGTGGGGAGCCGTGTCCCGGCCCAGCCCACCCCTCCCCCCAACTTTTCACGTGTTTCTTTAGCTAATATGTAGGTTGTAAGGAAGGTTTCCCACCGCTCATTTTGGCGTTTCGCCAAATTTTTAAAAAGTGTTCTGGAACCTCCTCTCAATAGTGCATTTATAGGCTGACCTATGGCCTACATTTGCCACTATTGTCGTCATATTTCGTTATAAATGTGGCAGAGAAAACCGTTCTCTACTGCAGGCAAGTTCGACTGCTTCTGCTTTACGAGTTCAAAAAGCAAAACAGTGCAAGAGTTCGCGGTGGATGACGATAACATATGTGGAACGATGGGCCCTACCAGCTTCTCCTACGACACGGCGAAAGCATGGTTCCGGATGTTGGAGAATGGAGACTTTTGCTTGGAGGACCAACTAGTACGGTCTGGAAGGCCAGTTGCTGTAAATGAGGAGCGCCCGTGAACTGGCAGAGGAGCTCGAGTGCAGTCACACCACCGTAGCTGGACACCTGCGTGCCGTTGGGAGCATATATAGATATGTTGCACGGATACCGCATGAACTTAGCGGCCACCAGCTACAGGTGGACCAGGACGCGTGCAGAACGTCTTGACTTTACGGCGGAATGTTTCTTTGAGCGAGAATCTGGTGACGTGACTGACGAAGAACACTGATGCTGTAGTGGGTGGTCTACGTCGACTACTCGCTACAGCATCAGTGGTTCAGTCGCGGCGAAGCAGGATTTCCCATGCTAACAAGGAAACTTTCTAAACGGTACGCCGGAACGGCAAGAACGAGGGAGAATCTCCGTACTTAAAAAATGGAACAGAACATGTTTTGTTTTTGCCGAATCCTTGAGGCAAACGAATAGGAGCGTGTAATTGTTAAGGGTCCGCAGAGCGAGTTTACCGAGAGCGAGTATAGTACTCATTCTTGCTGTTCCGACGCACCGTTGAGAGAGTTCCCTTGTGAGGCCGGAACTTCGCCCAAAAAAGGTAATGCTCAGTATGTGGTGGAATTGCAAAGGAGTCATTCACTGGGAGCTGCTAGCTGCAGACACTACTGTCACTAGCGACTCCACTGCGTGAAGGACTCCCGACCAAGATCTGTCCTCCAAGTCTGTGTCTCCCCCTCTGGAACGAGCAAACCGGGTCTGACCAGTGCTGGTGGAGGTAATGTCCTTTCCCAGTAGTGAAAGACAAACACATATGGTAGTTATGCTCGTTTCGACCCTAACCTAGACGAGCAAACTCAAAGAATATAAAGCCTTCTCCGGGTCTCAGGCTCTGGGTCTCAGGTTGATGCTGCGAAAGGTTGCCGTCGCTCTAGTGCGTCGAGGTTATTAGTAGAAGATCATGGCAGGAAGACAGCTTTTAAGAATTGACGTCGTGATTAACGTTATGGAAGGCAAAGTGGCTATATATCCCTATTATGGAGAAGCTTTGGGAATGATCGAGATGGTTTCGAGAAAAAAAGTGTCACACGTTAGATCATTGGTTCTGATAAATAAATGTACTAGGATAAGGAATAAAGGATGGCGTTGCTTAATCCCTTCTGGGATGCGCCACGCATTCTACTTCTACGGAATTTTGTGTAGGCGATCTGAATTCGTATTTGGCCATATAATGACTTGCGGTGGCCAGCCGATAAACAAATCAGCGCTTTCGGTCAGTCCCCCTCCAATTCACCGACCATGGATGGATGATAGGCTTAGCTGGCCTGGGCAGGAAATCTTAACCAGAAACCTGGTATTGGATGCACGCGACAGCTGGCACCTTCTCCGACTGCGCTACATGCGCCCTTCAACAATGTAATGTTGAGAACTTTTCAAAAAAATCAAAACAAGACTTTTCTATCATACTAACGCATAGGTAAAAAACAGGCTACATCGACCAAGTTGAGACCAAAATACCATAGCGTTTGTTACAATGTATGTCATTTCCGCTAAGGAGGATTCCATTCTGCCTTTTATCACGGGTAATACCACCATCTACAAAACATTATGTAGGGAATCATCTTACTATATATAAGCGAGAACTGTCGTTTGTCTTTTGTGTGTGAGTGTGATTGTTTGCACAGAAGTGCTGGAGGAGTGTGTTGGGAGGAAGTGTGGGGATGGGGGGGGGGGGGAGTTGTAGTTGTGTGGTGTCACCTACGTCGTGTTCAGAAGGGGGGTCAGAAGACATGTCGCCAATGTCACGCAAGGAGTTCCGAACATGTGTCATCGATGTCGTGAAAGCGAGCGTCCGAGTTCAGAAGAGATGTTACCGACGTCGCTCAACAGGCGTCTGGGTTTAGAAGACATGTCACCAATGTCGCGCAAAGGAGGTCCGGGTTGAGAAGAGGTGTCACCGACGTTGTTCATTAGGTGCCTGGGTTCAGAAGAGATGCCAATGATGTCGCGTAATGTGTGTCAGGGTTAAGAAGACGTGTAACTGATGTTACGCAAAGGGCGTCCGTCTTGAGAAGACATGTCACAGACGTCGCTCATCAGGTGCCTGGGTTCAGAAGGGGTGTCGCGAAGGGCCTGTTCAGATTCAGACCGACAACGCGTTACCAGTCAAGGTGGGACCAGTAATGGGGACCGGTGAAGGGGGTGTTTTGAAGGGGTCCAGTGAAGGGACCAATAAATGGGGTACCAGACAGTCGAGGGAACCAGTAAGGGAGCCAGTAAAGGGAACATCTGTTAAGGGGGTTCAGTAAAGGGTCTTGTTATAGAACTATTAAACGGGAACCATAATTAATAAATAGAACGAGTACATCAGAGAATGAATCGCGTACGTGCAATAGAGGGTGAGGCCACATATTAGCAGTTTTGAAGATTTTGCCCTACCGTATTCCGCTATACCATACTATATAGCAAAACTAGTTTTTTTTTTACTGTAATGAATGAGAGAAAGCCTAAAGAGGACAAGAAGACGCTCGGGGTGTTCTATTCTCCGGGATTGGGGCGAAGCCTCCAACCAGACGTTTGGCGGCCGGCAGGCCGTCTGGTTCATTTAGATCTACGAATCTCCATAGTATCTACACCGATACAGGGAACCGCTACTGCTGAAATAGTTCCATATATTGGAATTTATTTATTCAATGCGTATACCAGGGTCTAGCGTGAGGAAACTAAGAAACCAAACAATACAAAAACACGAACACGCAATTTCAACAACGTGTAAATCAAAGCATCAGTCATACGAAAAAAACCCATCGCTACCAACAAGGCGTATGACATATTAAAACACTCCACAATTTTTACCTTGAGAAACACCTTCTACAGGCTTGAACAGAGAATTCCCTCAGGTCTTCGTGCTTTCCAAGCAAAAGGTTGAATTCATTAAGAGCTCGATAGGTTAAATCCAACCTGGTACGCGATTTAGCGACCGAGACCCTAATTTCAGCTTACCTCTTCCAGATCTTGTCAGTATCCCATCGAAGAAATCCGATGGTTTATGGATATCTTTGCAGCGAGAATCTTGTACATGATTAAAAGATCAGCAATCTTTCTTCTATTCTTCAGCGAAGGAAGACCAAATAGCTCAGCTTGCTGAGGACCTCTTGGAATAATATGTAATCCATTGAAAAACATCTCACTTGCACTTATGTGCGGGAACAAATGAAAAGAAAACATCGCTACGCCTCATACAAGAATTTTTGACCATGTCTGTTCGCCATTGCTCCGTAATAATTGCTCTGCTAAAGACGCGAGTAGTTCAGGTGCCGAGCAGCACCTGATTCAAGGTTTAAGGCTCGGATCCCGCGCAGGCAAATAAGCCCTTCACTCCTCCGAAATGAACCGGGTCACGTATGATAGACGTGTCTGGGAAGTGTCAGCTGGTAATAGCAGGGAATAGACCTAGATGCGCTCGGACTAGGTGCCCGCTGTACTAAAGGTATATCATTTCAGTAGTTCAATGCTGCTGACGGTGACCCAGGGCCAGGAATATGCTACGCTAGACACACCGATGTAGACCATTTCCGATTATCAGCGCTCGGCGAGGGAAAACTTGATATAAAAGTTTCCGTTTCAAGTTCCGAATAAGACCGGTGGACCGAGCGCGCTGGTTAAAATTTCCAGAATCAGATTTCCTCTACCCTGGAGGATGAGGGGCGATCATAGATGGTCTGGGACGTTGGGAGAGGCGTCAGCTGTCGTTTGCAATCGGTTCTTAGCCGTACTTGGTTCTTGGTTCGAATTTCCCGCTTAGAACAACCAATCTTTCCATCCATATGCAGTCTGTAGATCGGTATCGTACATGTTTAGGAAGGACAATGTACTAACTTGTCCATCGGCTAGCCGCCGCAAGTGTGCAGGGCAAATATGCATTCAAACCGCCTCCACCATATCCCATAGAGGTAGAGTGCGCGGCGCATCCCTAAAATATTCTACTAACTTCGCTCCTTTATTCCTTACATCATATTAAATGTTGAGAAACTGTCCTCACCATATCTCGCTGAAACAGAACGCGCGACGCATCCCACAAAGAGACAGATTAACTGTGACCTTTACGTATTGTATCATCATCATTTTCAATAGCGCTTGTCCTGCTTGGTGGCGGGGTTCGCTCTTCTGGTGTGGTGACGCCATTTCTCCCGATCACATGCTTGATCGGGATGCACACCAGCACCAGCCTAGCCAACGTTGCTTCGGGCGTCCTCTGGGCCGTTTTGCAGGGACTTCAAGATTCAGGACAATCTTACAGACAGTGTCGTCGTTAGCGCGAAAGACGTGGCCATACCATCGTAGACGAGCTTCGCGCAACTTGTCGGCTATCGGGACGACACCGCACCTCTGTCGTATGGTGTCATTGCGAACGCGGTCCAATCGCGTTACTCCGGCCGTCCACCTTAACATCTTCGTCTCCATTACACTGAGGCGGCTTTCAATTTCCTTCGTCACGGGCCAGCACTCAGCACCGTACGTCGCTACTGGGCGGACGACTGTTCTATAAACCTTCGACTTGAGGTACTCGGGTATTGTCTTATCGCAGAGAACCCCCGTCAGCGACCGCCATTTGGACCAGGCTGCACTTACGCGCGCATTCACCTCCAACTTTAGGCTGCCATCGGGCGTAACTGTTGATCCGAGATACTTGAAAGATGTGACTCGTGAGAGCTCAGTACCATTGATCTCTATAGATCCGGGCTCATTCACATCCGTCGTCAGATACTCCGTCTTTTTGACGTTAACTTGAGTCCGAACAATGCCAAGCGATCGCACCATTCCTGTGCCTGTCGCTCGAGTTCGGCTTTGTCTTCACATGCAAGCATGACGTCATCGGCATACAGCAACGTTCAAGGAGCTGCCTTTTGGAGATCTCGTGTAATTGCATCCATGACGACCACGAAGAGCAGTGGGGATAGCGCAGATCCCTGGTGCACTCCGACAGAGTCGGGAACTCCATCGAGGTACCCGCTGGTGCTCGTACTCGGCTTATCGGGCACGAGTAGAGGATGCGCACTCACTCAATAAGCTCTTCAGGGACGCCGTGTCGTCGCAAAGCGTACCATATAACTTCTCGCGGGACGCGGTCGAAGGCCTTCTCCAAGTGCAGAAAGGCGAAATGCACCGGTTTCTGTTTCTCGCGGTGCTTCTCTAGCAGAAGACGAACGGCGTGCATGGCATCAACCGGCCCACAGCCGGCAACGAAACCGCACTGATTATTGGAAAGCTGAACGACATCCCGAATACGTCTATCGACAATTCGCTCAAAGACTTTCACGGTGTGTGAAAGTAGGCGAATCGGACGGTAGCTAGCGCGTTCCGCAGGGCTGTCTTTCTTCTTCCAAATCGGGATAGTTGTGCTTTGCTGCCAACTCTCAGGCACTTTCTTCTCAGCAACAACCTGATTGAAAAACTCAGTCAGCCAGTCAGCAGAGCACCAGCCCTTCGACTTCCACAGGTCGGCTGGCAGGTCATCGGGACCAGTGGCTTTGCCTGACTTCATCTTCCTCAGGGCTGCTTCAGTTTCGCTCACTGTGATCTTCTGAACGGGACCGTATACAGGTGAAGCAAAAGGAACGGCAGGATGTTCAAATTCTACATTCGAGATTTCCTCGAAGTAGTCCCGTTATCGCTTTACAGCCCTTTTACGATCCATCAGAAGATGGCCGTTCTCGTCGTTAATGCCAAAGAACTTTTCGATGTCTTCTGTTTGGCGACAGCGAGTTTTCGTGAGTAGGTAAAGATAGCGCTCACCATCGCGCGTTTCCAGTTTTTCGCTGATTTCAGCGTAGTATGCGGCTTTAGCAGCAGCCACTGCCTTCTTTGCCGCTTTCCTCGCTTCTCGATAATTCCGCCAATTACAGACTGTTTTGTCACCGATAAATACGTGATACAGCCGTTTCTTTCCCCTAACCTTCTCTCTGACATCGTCAGTCCACAGCCAAGCCTGCTTGTCGACCCAACGCCGTCCAGTCTTCGTTGTGCCGAGTTCGGGGCGTGCAGCCCGGGTTATCGCATCGGTAGCCTCTTTCCAGGTTTCGCCGACAGTTGTTACCGTCGGCAACCGAATGCTAGAAATAACTGCCGCTTCCTTCTCTTTCAGTCGCCACCATTTGATTCTAGCCGTCCCACACCGCTCGACACGTTTACACCTCGGAGGTGTGATCTTCAGCGAGTAGATCAGTGGACGGTGTTGCGTGGCAACCGTCCCATGCGGCACGGTCTTCGCGTCTGTGACAAGGCCTTAGTCGCGACGCCTAACAAGGACATAGTCAATCTGCGTTTTGGCGTTCCCGTTATAAAACGAGATGAGGTGGGAGTCACGCTTTCGAAATTTGGTATTCACGATGGTGAGGTCATGTCTTTACGTATTGTATACGTGGTCCTAAATTTTGTACCTAGTCTGAATCTCGAAATCGAAGTACATCGATGGCAACATTCTACTGAAGCCTTGTGTAGTTGTATATTATTTCAATATTTAAACGGTGAAAGCAGATACCTTCGAAGCGAAGACAAATTTTAATTTAACAGTGTTAGCGTTTGATCTTATTCAGAATGTATTGGGTTGTTGGGCAATTAATGGTAATTCGCGTAGAGGGCCTGAACTGCATATTTATATGTAGTAGTGATAGCTTACAGTATTACATACTACATATTTTAAAGTGTAGACCTTAGACTACCTCCAGTCAAAAATTGAGTGTCGTTAGTAAAAACAGTTGGTAAAAAAATTAAGCTGAAAATGGAGATTCAAACAGAGAAATGTTGACATATTGCCATTTGTTTTACTTCCAAAAGGGCAAAAATGCGGTGCAAGCTCGGAAGAAATTATGTGAAGTTTGTGGTGAGGACTGCCTTATTTAACGCCATAATCAGCGTTGATTTGCTTTCGCTTTGGAAATCTTGATGTGCAAGATGCAGCACGTGCTGATCGAACAATCTGCCGACGACGAAATGAAGGCGTTTATCTAAACTGACCGACGTATGACAACACGAGAGATAGCCGAGGAGCTCGACATATCGAATTCAACCGTCTACTTGTACTGACAACAGCTTCGCTACGTAAATAGACAGGAAACTTTTGGGTTCCACACGAATTTAAAGAAAGCCACCTCACCAAGCGCATCAACACACGCTAGACTACGATCAACTTTGAGCTGCTTTCAAGAAACCAAAAAATTATTCAAATGTTTACTGTCGCCAACTGTGGAAATCGAACGAAGAAATTAAGAAAAAACGCCCTTAACTGGCCACCCGCAAAGGCATGATGTTTTACATCATGATAACGCCAGACCCCTCACCTCTTTTAGAACGCGTCAAAAGTCAACAGTTCTCAATTAGGAACTGAGACCACATCCACTCTACCCTATCCTTCGTAAAACCTCGGCATAGTAAGTTGATGTGCATCAGTTATTAGTGTGCCGAACGAGGTTTTTATGGTAGCACTTTATTGTGTGACCTGACGTTTCGACGCGATCGTCCTCTTCAAAGACGATACGCTCTCCAACACCATAAAAATGCCATAGGGCCTACTTACCGTACTAGAGTGGTTGACTGCGTATTGCCTCTGAAGCGCGATCGCGTTGAAACGTCGGCCGCACAGTAAAGTTCCACCATAAAAACCTCGTTCGGACACAAGAAACTGATACACATCAACTTACAGAGCATTACCTTTTTTGGGTGAAGTTCCGGTCTTAGCGTGGAAATTCCTGCTTCGCAGCGACTGAGCAATTGACGCTTTTGCATGTTGTTAACGTAGACTACGCACTTTTCGTCTCCAGTGACCGGGTTTTCGATCCATTGATTCGCCCGTAAACTCATGAAATCCATGCACGAATCCTGAGCGCCACCTGAAGTTTGTGGCCGCTAAGTTCATGCGGTATCCATGCACCATATCTATCTGTCTTTCACAGTCCACACAGGTGTTGAGCTAACGTGGGGTGACTGCACTCGAGTTTCTCTGGCAGTTCATGGGTGCAACACCGGCCTCCTGGACCAGCTCCAGAAGGCGCTCCTTATTCAGTGCAACTGGCCCTCCAGGCCGTGGTTGGTCCTCCAAGCAAAGTCCTTCCTAACTTTCGGAACCTTATGTACATTCGCTGTGTCGTAGGAGACAGTGGAAGGACCCATTGTTCCACCTATGCTATCCATCGCGACTCTTGCACTGCTTTGCCTTTTGAACTCGTAAAGTAGAAGCAGACCCACTTGCTGCATTCGAGGAAGATTATCTCTGCCATAGCTATAACCGAGTATGACGACATTAGTGGCAAATGTAGGTAATAGGCCAGCCTATATATGTATTATTGGGAGAAGGTTCCAGAACACTTTTCAAAAATTTGGTGGAACGCCACAGTGAGTGATGAGAAACTTTCCTTACAACCTAGTAGATCGCACTTGATTGTTGATGTTATGTTGTGTTTATTTTTATTTAAGATGTTATGTTTATTTACAAGAGCGTCAAGCTCTTGAAAAGATTTTGTTATGGCTTGAAAAAGCTTACTTGGACCGAAGTGTTATTAAATTACTCTGTCGTTGTATAAGACATGCATATCATCTGTACATCGTGAGATCTAAGATATTCGCGGTCTTACAGTTACAATGCAGGGTGGTTAAAAGCAAGCTCGGGTCGAAGTTAACGTCGTCTAGTAACCGTGCATCTTCGGCGGATATTTCATTGGAACTTCCTGTGGTGGTAGAACTGGAACAGGACTTGGAACCGGCTTTGGAGGTTTCGTGGCCGTCGGGAACTTCATAGTGGTCCAGTACGCCCTGGAAAATAAAAAATATGGTGTACTTAAACCCATATAAACCACATATAGGAATCTCCTGAAACTTAATTTACAGGAGGCGCGATGAGTGTTTCATTTTTAGGCGGGTTTTTTCATACTCGATTTTTTATGATGTAGATTCATCAGCTCCGCTATTTTATGGTGGTTGGCGATTTTCCGGCTCATTATCAGCCATCGATCATCAGCTGTTGCCGATACCACTGAGTGACGACGACGACGGCGACAAAGCGGCTGTCTCAACGAAGAATGACGGACTCGCGTCGCGGCAGTGGTGTGGCCGCCGAACCACATGGAACCACAGCCGACCACTTGATCAGCCGCCGCGTCGTCGGCTCCAGTACTGCTCCTATTCCCTCTTGGTGCCGTACTGTACTGCTCTGCAGCCGTGGCACGGTGACGCGAACCATCTACAAATGTTAGTACTCGGCAATGTATCTTAGTATCTTATATAAACATTCCCGTTTCAAGTCCCGTATAAGAGCGATGGACTAGTCTTCCGGCGGTTTAACGCCTAGAAAGCATTCGGAGGTGTTGATGTACTGCCTAACATCTAGCAAAGACCTGTGACAGGGCGTATACGAGATTTCTTGTAGCCGTGTGCCGATTCTGCTCCTTTGTGGGCTGCTTAGTTAACCGGCATCTTCCATAGGGAAGCCAGAGCCAACCTTTCAAACGCGTTCCTCTTTTTGAGTTGATGGACTGAAATTGCCTGTTCCTATCACAGCTTTTAGCTCGAACATGAACGGTTTGGACCTAAGAGCTTCATTGCAATTTGCTGTTAGGTCCACCTCGATTGTATCAGCTTCACGTCATCCTTCTGTTGGTTGGGTATCCCACTCATTTTCACATCATCATCCTCAATCCTGGGAACGTGTAGCGCGGTCGAAGAAGGCGCCGACTGTAGCCTGCATCCGGTACCAGGTTCCTGGTTCGGATTTCCCGCTCAGGCCAACCAAGCCTTCCATCCCTCCGGGGTCGGTGAATCGGAACCAGACTTGTCTGGGAAGGATAAAGCGCTGACTTGTTCATCGGCTGGCCACCCCAAGCCATTGTATGGCCAAATACGCATTCAAATTGCCCCATGACATTACGTAGAAGTAGAATGCGTGACGCATCCCAAGAGGGATTGAGTAATGCCGTCCTTTATCCTTTTTATCCTTTATCCATCCTGAATCCTATTTCTCCGAATGCAAATTGAACAAGCGGTAAAACTGACTATTTCGTTTGAAGAAAAAAGAAAAGCCTTTCAATAGTTCGTCAAAAAAGTTGGGAATTTCCGCCGCAAAAAGCTCAATAGCTTTAAAATACTTATGCTCCTCCCAATTCCTGACGTGAATCGACATAATGACATACCACGCATTCCACACGTAGTCGCGAAAGCACCACTGCCAACTGGTTTGAATAGTAGCATTCATCAGCGTGATACATGCGCTACTAGAACTATCCACTACACAAGAGAAAAGCAACTCTTCATAAAGTTAATGCGAATGAAGAATAATTTTTGGAATAATTTCTTGCATGTTTTCAGGACCTGATTCTTGATTTTTCGACTTTGTTAGACTTCGTTATTGTTTCTCTTTCTTATAGCTTTTAACGGTATGTAGTAATTGCGAGAGCGTGTAGCTCAGTGTCGGCTGTCGCATGCACCTGGCACCAGGTTCATGGTTCGGATTTCCCGCCCAGGCCAACCAAGCCTTTCCTACCCCGCGGTCCGTGAATTGACATTGCTGAATCTAACCTTCTCAATTCATTTACCATCAGAAGTGCATCATGTGCGGAATACGGCAGGCATAACCCTCGGTGGGGATATTCAGTATGTGGTTAGACCACTGCCATCGTCATCTATTCCCGTGCTCTTAATCAAATCTTCATCACCGAGCACAGACGCACTGGAGGCGAATGATAACATTCCCGGTCTCGGCCCGTAATTAGTATCTTCATAACCTCATCAACGCTAGCGCCGTAATTGGAGTTCGCATCGAGCACCCGAGGAACGAGTCTCGAGCAGGCCTAGGTCAGAATCGTCTTTGCCATTCTTCCCTAACATCAGTGTAGCTGGTGCTCTATTTTACTGCACGTAAATTCTTTTTTAATAAATCGTAACATGACTTTCGTGAAAACTACAATCCTCTAAGAAATTGCATACTATGCAGCTAAAATAGACACCACCATAATGCTGAAAAGAACAAGCAGAAGGCGAGATTGGAACTTACATGTCTTGCTTTCTGGAGTAGCTTGATAACCAGGGATGTGTGAAAATTCTTTCGAGAAAAGCGGAACACGGAATACGAAACACGGAAACGGAAATGACTCGAAACCCATTACTTTTTCTAATTTTCATAAATAAATAAATATATATATATATATCCATAAAGGTAGTAATAACTGCGTTGCCGTTAACAAATTTGGAAAGCGGGTAAGGTAGCAAGCGACTCTTTTCCAGCAACATAACAATAAAAAACCCTTGTATTCGTGTTATTACATAAATGAATTTTCAAACATTACCAGTGTAACAAATCAAAGTTTGTGCGAAATCTTTCTGTAAACCAAAAGAAGCTATTTTACACGCAGTGAATCCAGCTGACGAGAAAAATGTCAGAGATTTCGACACTCATAACACTTAATCCGTCTTAATAAACCTCCCGGATCATCCTAGTTGGGAGGGGCAGAGCTAAGGTTACCGTTGCGTTCAGCATCCACGACACGACGCCCATTCTCTGAGTTCGCATGGGTACCACTGCATCATTCGGCAGTAGCTAAATCTCTGAAACAAACTCAGAGGATGATGGAGAAGCAAGATACCGTATGCCCTTCTTCGACCGCGATAGATCCCCATAGAGCGCATTGTTAGCAACCTAAGAGCGCTTACAGAACTTTGATTTAGAATTGATGTTCTAGGACAAGCCTGAGATTATTGGGAAAAAATAAGCATGCACCGGATAAGGAATTTGGTTCTTGATTCAAACACTCATGAAACCTTTGTGGACCTACTACACTATTCGATAGTACATCGTTCCAAGAAAAGAAAAAAGAATCCTGTTTGGTTATCATACTGTTTCGACACCAGCATGCATCACTGGTTTGAATACAACAGATTCACAAAAAGGCGACGTATATGTAGTTAATCTCTTTCTTCAGCCTTTTGTTTTTGTTCTAAAGGTGAATGAAGGCAGTGCAAAACAGAGAGTGATGAGTCATCATTTCCGTTCCGTCTTCCGGACCAAAAGAGAGCGGGACGCGGAACGGAAGATCTAAAAACCGTCGAAAACCGGAATTCGGAACACGGAAACGGAAACTCCGCACATCCCTGTTGATAACACTACATCCGTCATTGACCTATATGACTACTTCTTTTTGTATCCAATAAGTGATGGCACAACAACTAAAAGGCAGAACGCGAGCTCTTCTTTCTTTGCTTCAAGGCTCGATCCTGAAATCACTCATCTACTTCCTGCTAAGGAGCCTCTTCTGCCGTAGGCTGACTCACATTTCTCTCTCTTCCATTATCTCGTTCTCGACAATGTTGACATATCTCCATTCATTCTTTGCGGCTTCTTTTTAAGATCTCTCGAATTCCAGGAACTCCGGAGCCAACCTACATTTTCGATCCTCTAGGGAGATTCCCATAGCAGCTTAGGCGGTGCCCATTTACTATGGCGCAGACATCACTACTATCGTGGATTCCTACACCCACCATGGCACCCTCATTTGAATGGAGTACTAGTCAATTGTGCTCTGCCAAAATCTAGCACTCGCTATGTCGTGGAGGAATGGGGAACGCTTGTCCATTGCCCGGCACATTTTTTTCTACCTCGAATTTGGGCATCAGTGGTCGCAAGGGATTTCCGTAGACAGATAATAGACAGACGCAGATAGTGTTGTAAATACTATATTTAGATAGTGTTAGTGGAACCCTTGGCTACGGAAGTTTCTTAGATTATACATCTCAGGACTACAATGCAGCAAATGACTAAAACAGGGAAAGAAACAGAGAAAGGAAGGGGAAACACTACCTTCTCTGTTTGTTTTGTAAGAGTATACAATTGTTGTTGTTTGCAAATATAGTAGCATATAGTAGCGTTTTCAGTGAATGAATTACTATACCACTTTGAGAAGTGAGCACTTTCCAAATTATGCAAACCTTCGAAGAAATCACTTTTGCCAGTAATCAAAAACCCAACTTTTGCGGTAATCTCATAGCTGCCTTCAGAATTACAGGTGCCTCACGTCTGGTTGTTGTTTTGTGACTGTTTTGGTAGAACACTTTGCTTTTTCTCATTTGTTTTGCGCGTGAGTGTCATGCCTACGCTCTGAATAAATAAATAAATAAATAAGTCTTCTGTGCAAAACTGATTTTGTATCACATTTGGCTCAATAAATATTTTGTTCTGTTCTGTTCAGAACACTTCAGAATCTACGTTGGTTAGATTTCTCTCTATTCTCTACACACTGCAAATTATGCAATGAAAGAACTTTCGCTTTAAAAATAGAATTTCTATTTCAAACTCCTTTTCTGGAAATCTTTCCGAGAAGGTGAGATCAACTACGAAACGGATTTGAAGTCGTGTTAGTTGAAACGGCAGCACGCACTGCTCCATTGCTCTCAGAGCGTCAACATTCTTCAGTTCTTTCCTTATGCAGTTCATTGCCTTTACTATTCGCGGATTTCCCCGATTTCTCCTACTCATTCCTCGCCTTCCAATCGTACTGTGGGCAACTCTTAATCGGGAATCGCCTAAGGCGTTAATAATGCATCGCCTACATCTTATCGACCCACCAATAACGCAGATGTGTGGCTACATCTTGTAACGGGTTTGGTACACTGTTCGCTCGTGTATAATCCACGTAAGGTGTAGTTTGAATCATTGAATTTCGTCAAGCGGAACGTATTTGAGCTTCCAAACTTATATGGAAACGCATTTCTTCTATTCTCTTCCATGGGTATTATTTTTAGTGTAACTGATGGCAAGCTGAGCACGATGTGCTTCCAACGTTGAGTTGACGAATTTATTCTCAAGTTTTGTAGTCACCTAACCGTTTCGTCCAATACAACCAGCTACACAGTGTTCGTGAAGGTACATGTTTAGCCTTTTTTTAAATTTTGGAAACCATCTATCGAAGGCGATAAGGAGTTAACGGCCCAATCTTCATCAAGTACTTTGATGGCAACGCATAATTCTTGCACTTAATGCAATGCAAGAGAGCGCGTGTAGCGCAGTCGGAGGAGGTGCCGACTGTCGCGTGCACCCGATACCAGTTTCCTGACTCGGATTTCCCGTCCAGCTCGGCTGTCGGCTGAGAAGGGAAATACAGTGTGCGTAAAAAGTATTGACGCAGTAAATGACGGTTGTGGAAATAGTATTGCGCAGTAAGTTTTAAAATGTTCACTTGAGAGATATGGAAAATGATCTTGCGAACACGATAGAGTAACTCGTAATTGACATTGGCTCCTTTGCTGTGAATACAGGAGCGAAAACGACGGAAAAATTCATGAGCACGCGCCGCAACTACTCGCTCGGATTTAGTCCCGTGCTTTTAACAGGGTAGCCTTCTGCGACTGGTCACTTCTGTTGAAAGCAGCCCAGACCTCATTCTCCAAAATCGCCTAAAAAGAGTAATCCAGCGGATTCATGTTTAAGCTGTGTTCGTCTGAGAAGCTGTCCACACCTGCGCGCCTTATCCGTTTGCCGTTATCGGACAGAGATTGATAATTTCGGATTTGAACGTTATCGTGCTTGAACATCTTGTAATCATCATCTGTTATGACAGAGCCGCGGCTGACGTTTGGGTTGCTGACCTCTTTCCTCGCCAACCGTTTCGAACAGCGCCAAATTCTCTTGTTAAGGAAGTATTCAGCTGTCTGGGTAACAGACAAAAAAAGGGCCACCGTAACGGTGACGATCATGCTTCTTCAGTTTTTTCGTGAGTGTTTTTTGAGCACAATACAGGAAACAAAAATAACACACAAAAACCTAGAGAGGTAGAAAGAGAAAGCTGGAGCTGAAACAAAATGTAGGTGCGTCAATACTTTTTACGCACCCTGTAGTAAGCAAAGCGCACGAAAGCACTTAGAAATGGCAGTAAGCAAAACAAACCATGTGAGCCAAGAAAAATTTAAGAAGCAAGCGAACAATTAAACAGGTAAGCTCAACAATTCAGAGTAGGACAGAAAATAAACAGCTGGCAAAAGAATATAGGAATGCTGCGAGTAGGAACAATCAACTATGCAAAAAATTGCTAAATCATTAGGAAAAGAAAATGTTGTCTGTAAGATATGTCATCCAAATGCAAAATTGAGAACAAATCAATTTTCTTCAAGTTTCTACGAAAATCAGAGGAGTTTTTAACATTCTGGAGGTAACATTTGTAACCAACGAACACTGCGATAGAAAAGCGAATTGAAAACCTACTCGCGATTCTTCCTTTTCAATTTAGGATAGTGGAAACAGTAACGGTTACGGTGACCAAGCGTTGGCAAGAAAACCCAATATTTGCTCGGTCTAAGTTTCGATTCACCTTTTAGAACCTTAAAATAGAAAACTAGATCACTGACTACTCGTCTGTAGAAAAGGCTTTTTAGGTTGGGAAGCTTAAGTCTTTCCTTATAACTAGGAATCATACGAACATCTCTGGAAGTACGCATACACCTAGAGACCAGAACTTTTGCAAAAGTTCTCTGCATCTTTTCAACTTGCATCTACAATGACGGTACATGTTGAACACAAGGGATAGCTTTATCAACCTAATTCTTCAAAATTTTTCAAACAGGACGAAAATTACTATTGGTTTTCTATTCCGTATTTCCAACAGCTATATAAGTTCTTTGTTTAGGAGATAAAACTGCCATTTCAGGGCGCCTCTGTACTTATAGAGAATACCATAATAAAGTAAAGTAAATGTGAAAAGTATAAAATCGGAGATTTTTGGCTTTCCCTAAAGTGGTTCGTTTCGCCTCCTATCTCCAGACGAACCTTTTTGTTATAACACCTCTTTGGTGGCTCGTCAGTGAAAAGGAGGCGCTATAAGCTTTTTGAAAAGGCATAAATCAAACAAAATTACTTTAAAAACTTCCAGTTGACACTAGTAATTAAAGTTTTATAAAACTATTCAATATTAGGTTGTTCCATAAGTTCCGCCGTTTTTTCCATGATTCATTGCGGATTTCGACGGCGGTCTCTTGCATAGCGCTTTACAGCTTTCGAAAAAAGAATAATTTGCTCTACTAGAACATGTATTGCATTTCTTTTTTCATTCTGAATTTTGTCAATTTTAGGTCGCTAAAGTGAAAAAGTGAAAAAGTGAAAAAGTAGCCATTTGCGCACTTGTTCTCTCCGCTTAGGTTTGTAATTTTTTGCGTAGTTTTTCACAGCACATGGAAGACAATGTTCTGTACTACAAGAATATGTGTTATGCTATTTGTTCATTTGTCCTTTATTGAATTTTAGGTCATCGAATTGGGGCGTCCGAAGGAGAAGACTTATTTTTACCAGCTCCTGCTCTGGGGTGGACATTTTGCTTTGTGTTACGGGTCGGTCGAAGGAGAATGTCTTGCTCTATAAGAATTTTTGTCGCGTTTGTTGGAGTATGCTGAGTTTTGTCGAATATCAACAAAATTCCAAAAAGAGAAAAATCATCTTCACTAACAACCCCTTCTCCTTGTTCAGTTGTTGATATTACAGAAATCAGCATGAGCCAATAAATGCGACACTACTTTTTATTGGGCAAGACATCCTCTTTCGAACGACGTATAACACCAAGCAAAAAAGTCGAACCGCAGAACCGAGCTGTCGGTAAACATTCGGACGGAGAAGTCGGACGTCCCAATTCGATGACCTAAAAATCAATAAAGGACAAGTAAGCAAATATTCTTGTAGTATAAAACATTGTCTTCCAAATGCTATAAAAACTGCGCAAAAATTCTAAACCTACGAAGAGAGAAGGAGCTGTCACAGATGGCCACCTTTCACTTTTTCACTTTTCACTTTAACGACCTAAAAATTGACAGAATTCAGGATGAAAAATGAAATGCAATACATGCTCTGATATGAGCAAATCATCCTGTTTTCAAAAGCTGTATAGCGCTATGCAAGAGACCGCCGGCGAAATCCGCAATGAATCATTGAAAAAACGGCATGGACTTATGGGACAATAGGTTACACACCGCTTGTCGATCAGCTGATCCTAGTCCTGGTTTACCCAAAAATACCTCCACTGTGGTACACTACCACCATAAGCATAGCGGGGTGTTCGTTCGTTGTTTCCTTCTGACCAACTTAACTCCTACAAGAATGAGGCCGGAGTGTCAGAAGTCTTAAACTATTAATCATTATGAAAACTTATCGAAGTTTACTTTTGTCAAGGCGTCCATGGAAACTGCCTTTAAGCTCTCTAAATTTTCACCCTCATTTTTGCTAGTGGAAAATTTTCGAGTCGTCTTTCTTCGTTTTGCTTCTCGGCATCAAATTGCCGCCAGCTTGTGCCGCTACTCCACAAGGACTTAATGCGCCGGTTGGCCCGTCTAATTACCAATCAACCTCTTACCAAGTGCCAAAACAGGTCGCGAAGAGATTATGCTAATTCCGGCATGTTTACGTGTCGCTTGTCATTAGAGCCGTTTCCTGCACTAATGCAATTCCTGCGCCAATGGCGCCGGCCGGCCAGCCGTCCGGCCAGCGTTCGCCACACAAAGGCACCCTTGAGCACGCCGCGCCTTCGTACGTTCGACACCAGCGGCAGTAATTCGAGCTCTACATATAGAATGCTCCGAAACGCAAAGTGCTGGGTGGGGCAGATTGCGGATTGCGCCGCGCACTTACCGCTTTCATAAAGGATAAAGGATGGCATTAGTCAGACCTTTTTGGGATGCACCACGCACTCTACTTCCATGTACTGTCGTGAAGGGGATATGAATGCGTATTCGGCTTACGTGATGACTTGCAGTGGCCGGCCAATGGGCAACACAGTTTTATTCAACCCAGGCAAGTCTGGTACCAACTCTCCGGCCCCGGAGGGATGGGAGACGTGATTGGTCTGGGCGAGAAATGTGAATCAAGAATACATTGATGCATTTTCCAAGCTGAATGGGTCAAAGATATTTAGTTGCTGCGACATGCCAGCACCTTCTTTTTCTCCCAAGCGTTTAGTCCCGCGACGTTGCAGGGCCCGTTGTTCTTGTGATCTGTCGCCACCTCATCCTATCAAGGGCGGCATGCGCCGATTTTGGCGAGATTTTTCTTCTTAAGGACGTCCTTCACTTTTCCCTTGGGACTCCTCTCGGACGCTTTCCGGGTGCCTCGAAATCTAGGGCCAACCTTATGGGGTGATTCTCTAGTTTTCTGAGGACGTGTTCATATCACCTCAGGCGCTGCTCCCTCACCTTCTCCTCCAGCAACTAGGGTGATGTCGATGCCTTTATCCTGATTGTCGGCAACTAGGGTGATGTCGTCCGCGTAGAGGATCGTCCTAAGAGGGTGTTCACTATAGAGTCAAGCGTCAGCAGGAGGAGGAACGGACTCAGAACCGACCCTTGGTGTACCCCACTGTGATGTCCACTTTCCTTGTCACCCCGTGTGGAGTTCGTATCACCGCTTTCGAGCCTTTGTACATGTCCTTTACGACCGTGATCAGACCTTCCGTGACACTTCTCCTTCTAAGGGCTTTCCAGAAAACGGCCCGAGTAGCCTGTCGTAGGCCTTCTCCAGGTCCAGAAATGCCAGGTAGCAGGGCTTTCGTTTCTCCCGATATTTCCCCATCACCTGACAAGCGATGAAGATGGCGTCCGTGGTGAACCTCTCGGGCATGAAGCCCCACTGCACCTGGGAGATGGGGACCATCTCCCTCAGCCTCGAATCGACCAGTCGTTCGTAGATCTTCATCGTGTTCGGTAGTTGGAGCATTCGGAAGCATCTCCCTTCTGCTTGAAGATGGGGACTATGATGCTGTTCCTCCAGTCATATGGCATCTTACCATACATCTTAGAAAGAATTTCTTGATTCTGTTGAGGAACTGCGTCAGCCAACTGCTAGCATCTTATTCGATTGATTTCCACAAGTGTAGGGAATTGTCCATTCGAACAGCGGAACCTTAGCTAGCCCCCTAAATGAGAACATGCCGTTACGCAGGAATAGTTTTTTTTAATAAACCTCACTTCATCAGTACATAGCTGTGCTCAAATAAGATTCATTTTATGCTGAACCTTTAGGAACTACGGCGACTTAAAGTTTTCCCATTGATACGGCATGACACGCATTTTGAGATTAGCATGAGAAAGGTCCATTGGAAGAGGCTCAAAACTGATTAACGAACACGGGAAATGAGTGAGATGTGACGTAGAATATGAAGAAGAAGAACAGTGAAAGCATTGTGGAGTCTGATTAAGAGGGATATTTGCCTGGAACAGGAAGAATGTTTTCCGAGTATAATTTTCAAAGCTCTAAAGAATGCAGTTAGAATAATATGGATAAAGGACGGCGTTATTCAATCAATTTGGTACGCGCCACGCATTCTACGGGATATCGTGAAAGCGATTTGAATGCGCATTTGGCCATACAATGACTTGCCAACCGAAGTCAGTGCTTCATCGTTCCGAAACAAGACTGGCACCAATTCACCCAACTCGCAGGGATAGAGGGCATGGTCTGCCTGAAATCCGAAACAGGAACCTGGTATCGAGTGCACG
This sequence comes from Heligmosomoides polygyrus bakeri, assembly GCA_947359475.1. Taxonomy (NCBI): domain Eukaryota; kingdom Metazoa; phylum Nematoda; class Chromadorea; order Rhabditida; family Heligmosomidae; genus Heligmosomoides; species Heligmosomoides polygyrus. The sequence continues at coordinate 86,695,876 of OX375868.1, read as the reverse complement.
CGACACCCGGCGCTTCCCCCGATTGCGCTAGGCGCGCCCAAGAATACAGTTACTTCAACCGAATAGAATGCGGATAGCAGTCTTGCCTCCGCTCCTTCAAGTCTTCAGTATTTACGGAATGCATGGAAATTGATAGAAGGCGATCTCGCGATTAGTTCTTCAAATTCTTGAGCTATTGTCTTTCATATGTTTCATACTATCTTGATTATAGTATTAAGATTGTGCACAGCGTCTTTACACCCTTTCAGCTTCTAAGTACTGAGTTCTTTAGGCGTTAAGCTAGGAGATTTATGTGTATACCTTATCTCTTCTCGCTGTTATATATCACCTGTATCACCATTCGTCCTGTTGATGATCGGGTTGCTTGAGCGGGCGCCGGCAACGTCTCCATTCGTCCCTGTCGCGTGCCAGAGTGCTCCAGTGGATCCTCCTCACTCGAACAATACATATGAAAAGCGCCATTCTGCGAGGCACATTACGTGGCCGGCCCACCTAATTTTCGACAACTTGGCGCATGCAACAGCGTCTCTGATCTTCGAACGTCGAGGAAGCTCGGAACTCCAGAGGCCTTGCACCACATGCGTGAATCGTGTGCGTCTCCCTCCGAGCATCGTCCTCTCAACTCCTTGCTGCGTGACGCTGATCGCGCCTTCATTCTGGCCAAGGTCTCAGGCGTATGTTACCGCAGGGAAAACAGTGGAGTCGAATAGGTGGACACGGATCCGAACGTTCTTTGTCTTCGTCACGACTCCTTTGACGCTCCTGAATGCTCCCTAAGCCGTTCGTTTCCTCCTGCTCAGCTACGTCGTTGGCCATGTTGACTTCGCGACCCAGATACACGTCGCTGGAGCATTCAGAGATGTTCGTTCCGTTGAGGGAGAATGAGCAGTCTCTCACCGTCATATAATAACAGTAAAAAATGCGGACTTTTTTCCTTTCCTATGTCGGAGGCGAGCTACTTTGTTGCAAAGGAGACCTAAATTTATTCCTTGACATCATTGCACTGCACTGGAGTACCCGCTCAGTATACATCTATTACCTTTGAGAAGCCCATTAGATATTAAAAATGCAGGTGTAGTTATTCCGCATGGCTGAGCATTGCCACGCCATTTGCGGTGGGTAGCTGGCGGACCCTGTCCTTCATGCCTGCACGCCCGAGGAACACTATAGGAAACCGTAGTCTCTGGCAAGTTTTCTTCTTGATGCTGTTTTCTAGAAGACACAATGGGCACTTATGTAAAACGATGGTGTCAGCCGTGATTCGAATGACCCTGAAATTCCTAGCGGCCAAAATAGCGGCGTAAAGTGAGGCGTAATTTGGGTATCTGCAGAAGCATCGCAACAGCAATCACTACGCGGAAAATGAGTTGAGAACGCTAATCCTGTGATCTACTGTAGAAAAGTCCGTGGCAGGTGCGAGCAAATCGGGCCCCTTTTGGGGAATTTCACGTAGTTGCTCCATTTCAACTTAATACACCCACGGTGAGTTTCGAGCTTCGCCGACGCTCGAAGATCAGAGACGCTGTCGCGTGGGCCAAGTTGTCGAAAATTAGGTGGGCCGGCCACGTAATGCGCTTCGCAGACACCCGCTGGACGAGAGCCGTCGCCGACTGGATTCCGCAGGATGTCAAGAAAACACCAGGACGCCCACCAACGCGTTGGTCGGAATTTTTCGTGAAAGCCCTGAACGACCGCTTGATGCTCTTCGTTTCCCTCGAGCGAGGAGGATCCATTGCAGCACTCTGGCACGCAACAGGGACGAATGGAGACGCTGCTGCCGCCCGCTCGAGCAAGTCGATGATCAACGGGACGACAGGTGATACAGGTGATACACCCACGGTTCACCGCTAGTAGCTTCAGAGATATTCTCGCCATCGCTGGCTATGTCGTTCTACATAAGAGACAAAGCATGTCCTTCCTGTTCTACACGCTCATTACTGTTTGTTAATTAATTAATTAATTAATTTATTCATTTATTTATTTATTTATTTACTATAAGTTGCAACAATATGTGGGAGTGCTTAAACGAAGATGAACGGCTGATGCTTAGAAGTGTCCAAATAGAGTGTTTCCGTTCGCAGTGTCCTGTTCAAGCATTCTGCTTCTTTGTGTTCGATCAAGCAGCGTCGGTGGTGTAATGGCGTAGAGCATTCCCGCCCGGTCAGAGGGAGGTGCGGGTTCGAGTCCCGCACGGCCCTATAAGTTTTGATCGCAACAAAACATCGTTGAAACAGCTTACATCCGGCTTATATTGTTCTGTTACCTCGTCATGGCATAAGGCACCCTGCCGATATAGTACAGGAGGTGCGGATTCGACTCCCGCCTGGCGCTGGAGTTTTGGCCTTATAAAAACATTGCTATAACAGCCTACATCCTCAGTAACGGTCCTTTGATGCTTAAAAGAAATAAGTGGAATCGTTTATATTTAGCTATATAATCTTATTTTTTCTTTCAATTTAAGTTTAGCTTACCAGAAAAAGTCTCGTGTCTGAACGGCGAAAATGAACACCGCTACGAGAATCTCCACCTTAAAATAGTATAAATATATGTTGCGTTTTTGCAAAATGCTTGAACATACCGAGATACGGGCTGAAGATTAACTACGGAGGTGCATAGTCGCACAAGCCAGTTCCCCCAAACATCGAATATGCATAGAAGGCAAAAATTGTTCCATAGGGGCGGGGTCAGGTGTTCGAGTCCTTGCCTTCATACTCCTCCATTTCTTCTTCTATGTTCGGATGGTATTGCGATGTGCCACTGTGCTTTTCCATAGAAAACTTTCAGAATCCCTAGGTCGGTAGTTTCAAGAACTCTGCAAAAAAATTCTACTACTTGTAGGGTGGAGATTTTAGCTGTGGTCTTTATTTTCACTATCCAGAAATACGTCTGAGGCCTTTCCTCGGTTAGTCAGAAGACGCTGTCAAGTAAAGGAAGACGTCCTGAGTCCTATGATCAAGCTCGCTTCCTTTCGCTTGCCATGCGGCAGGCCGGATGCGGAACGGCGGCGCTCATTATGTGGACTTATTGTGCTGACCGACCGTCACTATGTCGGCAGTGCTCCGAGCAGCGGCCACGCAGCAGCAGCAGCAGCAGCTTCTCTAATTCCTAATGACATAATGTGTCCGCGCGAGACGTGTCCTCTCCTTGCACCCCACATGTTACTCGAATTCAGCACGCCTCCGTCGGGCACTACGTCGTTCATCCAGCACTCCTGCCTTACTCGACTACACATCAAGGTCTCGTTGTTGCCACAGAATATTTCGGATCTATTCTAATCGGGGGGTTTAGTGAATAGTTATCCAGTCCTTGCTGGATTCTCTGCGAGAGCTTCGGCTGCTGTTCCACGATGCGAGGATTCTCATTTGAATTCGGGGAGCGTGACTATCTTAAATAACAAATTACGATCTTCCCCCCCCCCTCCGACTAGGATAGGTCCAACATTTTTTTCTATTCATGACTTCTTTATTATGTGGTTCTAAAACAAACTACGAGTTCTGACAACAGTTTCAGCAAGTCGCTGAGCTTTACAACGCAAAGTTCGGCCCTTTCCTAGGATTAATTGTGTATAACCGCGTGAAGGTTGAGAAACTCAGTCTCAGAAAATCGCAGTCTTGTTAGCAAAACCCCTTTTTATTAGAAATGAGTTTACAATCCTCGTCACTTCTTCTTCAAACTCGCCTGAGCAAAAGAAATTTCTGAATTGTTTTTAGAGCCGGTATACCACATATACCATCTTCACGTCAAGCTGGAAACTTTTCAAGTCACATTTTATCTTTTGAAATCAAATTTGACACTTTTCACGTCAAAATGATCACTCTTCTAAGCCAGAAAACTAGAACTGCGGTTTGCTTGGAGTTTCACACCTGTGTACGATATAAAAAAACACTTGTAAAGAACACACATACTTTCATACTTTCACTTTGACTTTTTATGTGAGCAGCATTTACATTATCAATCGAATAAAATAGCAGGGAGCATTTCGAGTGCATGGCGCCACCTGGTTTTTTAATGCACTAAATGATTGCTGCCTTGTCAGCCTTGCTGCTCTTAAGCAAAATTTAAATTTTTATTTTAAAACTATTTTAAAACTTCGTCAAACACGCTTGAGCAAACGAAAATTCAGAATTGGTGCATTTTTAGAGTCTATCATACATACCATGATCACGTCGAACTGGAGGCTTTTCAAGCTAAAATCACCGTGTATGCTATTTTCGCTTTAAATTGGGCACTTTTCAAATCAAGTTCTCTTCTCTTCTAAACAAGCCTGTCGCTTTTGAAATCAAACTGAACATCTTCTCAATAAAAACGATCGTTTTCTCGATTAAACTAGCGACCTCCAAAAAGCGGAAAATTAATTTTTGTTTGAGGAAAATTTTGCACAACCTTCTTTAGAATTCTTTAAGTCAGCTGCCGCAAAGGTGAGCAGACTGTTTGAAATTTTATGAATATTTTTAAGAAAAAATAACTAATTCTATTTTAATTTAAATAAAGAACAGCTATCATTTGCCGCATTAAAGGAGAAGATTGCCACATGGGCTCGACTAGATCGTCGCGATCTTTATTCGTTTGCATTTTCTTTTTGTCGTTTTTTATTTTCCTTCTTGTTCGATTGATGGCAAGAGTTTTTGTTTGTCTAGAATAACCAGATGTGAACAATACAACAAAATCAACTATAGAAAACACTGCTTCCCACCTACGCTTTAGAATAAAAATTATGTCATTATTTTTTAGACAAAAATAACATTTTTATAAAATCTCAACAGTGTGTTCATTTATGGAGGCAGGTGAATTTTAAAAGTTTCAACAAAAGTTACACTAAATTTTTCTTCCGCAATTTTTTCTGTCTCAGTCAGAAAGTCTCTAGTATAATCTGGAGGTTGCTCATTTTGATTTTGGTAACGTTCAGTTCAATTTAAGCCTCTGATTTGATATGAAAAGTGCCCAATTTGGTTTGAAAAGTGCACAATTAGATTTGGAAACCGTCCAATTTTACGCGAAAATTGTATATCTCTTTAACATTTGGCGGTTTTACCCGAGCTAAGCAGGAATACGTTTCCTACTGCACTCCTATTGAACGTGATTTCTTGCTCAGTTTCCCTATTTGGAAACTTTTCGGACAAACTCTCTTGATTTTATGGAGAAAAATGAAACCCTTCATCTAGTCTTGCAGTTTTCTGTTTCATGTCTTCTATTTAATGCACGAAGAAAGTGCAGGAGCATTTGTTCATAAACTGATTTCTACAGATGTAGAATGAGAGCAGGCCGGAATTTTTAGTAGCATGAAATTAGTCGTGGTTCCCATCGTTTTCTCATTCACTTTCTATCGCTTTTCTTTTTCTTCTTCATTTATTCTTTTTAAGCAACATATGTAGGAGTAACCCTAGCCTACCCTCGTAGCAAGGTCTCGCTGTTGCCCTAGCACATTTCAGATGTATCCTATTCGGAGGGCGTAGTGATTAGTGACCCAATCCCTTGCTGGAGTCTCTGCGAGAGCTTCGGCTGCTGTCCCATAGTGCGAGGGTTTTCAATTGAATTCAGGGAACGTGACTGTGTGGTATGGGATCAAATAAGTAACACTTTACGTTCTTCCCTCCCCCCATCGACTAAGATAGATCCAACATTTCTTTCCAATTCATGGTTTCAAGTTATGTACTTCTGCAACGAACTACGACTTTTGACATTGCTACCGGTTTCATGAAGTCGCTCAGCTACGCTACACAAAGATCTGCCCTGTCTTATGGTTAGTTGTATAACGGCATGAACTACGAGGAAATTTGTTAATAGCTGAATGACAGGAAACTAGGGAAGGCAATAAGCCTGTCTTCTAGGTAATGAAAATCTCTTATTTTCAGAAATGAGTTTGCCACTACTTCGTCAAACTCAAATGACAAATGGAAATTCAGAATTGGTGCGTTTTTAGAAAAGGGATCTACCATAAATGCCATTTTCACGTCAAAGTGGAGACTGTTTAAGCCAAATGTGCCATATATTATCATAATTGCTATTTTCGCGTTATGCTGACTTTTCAAATCAAACTGAGCTCTCTTTTAAGCGAGCTTGACGCTTCAAAAAAATCAACCTAAACATATTATTAATCAAAACGTGTGTCTTCCATATTAAACTAGTGATTGTCCAAAAAGAACAAAATTAATTTTTGTTTGAGGAAAAGTTTGCATTTCTCTGAAATTCTTTAATTCACCTGCCTCAAAAGGTGAACAAACTGTTTGAAGCCGTATAAATATTTTCAAGAAAAAATAATCAATTCTATTTTATTTTAGAGCGCAAAAAAACAGCAATCAGTTCTCTATTTTTATAGAAGAAAGGGTTGCAACATGCGCTTGACTAGATCGTCGAGATCTTTATTCGATTGATGGCAAGCATTTTGTTTGCCTAGAATAACACAGATGTGAAAGATACAACAAAAACAACTATAGAAAACACATGCCCTCATAGCCGTGTTTCAAGTAAGCAGCATTCACACAATCAATCAATCAATCAATAAAACGTGCGGTCATCTGGTCCATGCATGGCGCGATCTCTTCCTTATTTGATACACTGAATGATTGCCTCCCACATACGCTTTAAAATAAACACAGAAAAATCACATTTATGTAAAATCAGAAACAGTGAGTTCACTTATTAAGGCAAGTGAATTTTAAAAATTTCAAAAAAGTAGCACTAAATTTTTCCTCGACAACATTTTTTCTACCCAATCAGAGAGTCTCTAATTTATCTGAAAGACACTTGTTTTAATTTGGATCACGTTAAGTTTGATTTAAGCGTCCAATGTGATTTGAAAATTGTCGAATTTGATGTGAATCTCTTTCACATATCACATTTACCTAGGCCAAGCAGGTTAGTGTGTTTATGTGACTTGTATAATTTCGTGCTAAGCTTCTTCACTTTGAAAGTTTTCGAATAATCTTTCCGGATTTTACTCTCTACACTCTCTATGCACAATAACATGCGGTAATATAATAAGTAATAAATAAATAAATTTTATGGAAAAATGAGACTCCTTGCACTTGCACCTTTCTTTCACCTCTAAAACGTTAGAAAAACTTTACAAAACGTTTATTTGAATAGATTTACAAAAAGTTCTTTGAATTTAAGTAACCTGGTATTAGGGCAGTTTTATGTTCGATGCCTTCTATTTGTTGCCCAACAACGTGCGGTAGTGATGGTCCGTAAGTTGTTTTCTACCGATGTGGAATGAATGCGGACCGGAATGATTTAATAAATTTCGAAGTTTTCTGCCACAATTTACATTAATTTTGTAAAGTGTCGTTCCTGAAAGTGGGCGCCGATATCGCGACAGTGTAGAGCAAGATTCATCTCCTTGAACAAATGATGCTACTAGGTGTACACTTTGTGGTCACAATCTCGAATTTTCTGAGGAATTTTGACTTCGGAGAGTCCTGGATGGAATCGTCTCTAGATTATCCTCCTAGTTTTATAGTATGAGATGAGTCGGTGGTTCTCATTGTTTTCTCGTAATTTTTTTAACATTTTTCATTTTCTTTCTGGATAACTCCTGGATGCCATCAGTGCCCTAAAAATCTTTTCAGTTTTGGACTGATTTCTGTAGGTGTGTACAATGAGTATAAACGCAGCATTAAATTAATAACCTAACTTAGTACAAAAGACGAGAACACGATGTGTACTCGAAAAACTCGCCGCGATTTTTAATTGGTTGATTTTGTAGATACTGCTTACATGAAACGTCAAAGGGAGGATATGTGTGTTCCTTACAAATGGTTTATTGTATCGTTCACAAGGGTGAAACTTCGTGCAAACAGAAATTTTGCTATAAGTCGAATAATAATCGCGAAGTCATGGACAAGTTCATGGCCCAACCCTTTCTTTTAGCGCTAAAAATGACCGCTCCCTGTCCTATTAAACTAATTTAAACCACCATTTGTCTTTAAAAGCAAGAATCCTATAAAGCTTCGAACGATGTGTTCACTTATTTGGTATAAAGGATAAAAAGGATAAAGGACGGCGTTACTCAATCCCTTCTGGGATGCGACCCCGGAGGGATGGAAGGCTTGGTTGGCCTGGGCGGGAAATCCGAACCAGGAACCTGGTATCGGGTGCACGCGACAGTCGCGCCTCCTCCGACTGCGCCACACGCGCCCACTTATTTGGTAAGGAAATTAAAACTTGAAAAAAAGTTATACCAACAATTTCCTCGAGCCAAAAATTACCCTAAGCTTTTTGGAAAGTCTCCAGTTTAATGTGGAAGGAGCTCGTTTTGACTTAAAAGTGTTTAGTTTATTTCAAAAGCGTTGGCCGTTTTTTTTTGGAAAAGTGTTAAATTTACGTGAAAGTGATATACAAACATAAATTTATTTATTTGTATATTTATTTGAATATTTTGTACGTGGAGAGCCACGCAGATCAACAATTCAAGTACGGTCACCAAAGAGCACCTAAAACAACAACGAACAAAACAATTTGAAGTCATCGAAACAGGATAAGCTAAGAAGTGTCCTAGAGATAAATACATATCTGCCATCGAGTCTTCTATACTGCTTCAAAGAGCTAGGTGGAACGTTTTTCTATGTGAACTTCAAGAACTCTGTTCCTGCGCGAGGAGTAAAGAAACCTGATCTTACATTACTTTTTGCCCTTGAGATTCTGATCTTCTAAATCATATAAATATATACATATATGTATATAATTTTCAACTTGTCTGCCTTGCTTTGGTCTCCATATGAGAGCCCAGTACGGCTTAGGTCTAGACCACCTTTCTTCTTCACTCTCATTCGCATGAAAATTATTTCCGAGCTCTTTCGTAAGCTGCTTCTCCAACATCTCCGGCCTGCGATATACGTACTCGTACGCTCGAGTCGAGTAAGCTCTTCTGCCCTCACTTGAGCACTGCCTATTCGCGTATTGGAACGCGCTTATCTGGCCGGCTGCCAATCATCTGATGCCTCTCTCGTGCCACGCATTTCAATACGGTGCCGGTCGTCGGCCACAATTAACATCAGCAGGATTTCCGTCCTTGCCGTTCGGACCCGCTCTTCGCTGGGCCGTCTTCGCAGCTTTTCGTCCTTCATTTCATTTCCTCCAGTACAATGAAGTTGTCTCCCTGTTCTTCCAGCTCTGCTGCCCAGTGCTTCATCGCTTTTAATCATTATCTCCTAGATATTTCAATACTTATATGCTTGTATTTATTGATATTTACGTTTATATATTTTTATATTTTTATTGACCTTATTTCTTATTGATTAATTATAGCTTAATTTATTTTTCGAAGACTGCTTGCTCAACTTTGAGGTATCCTGTCTTGGGAAACCTCTTCTTTTGCTTTATCCAATATTTCTCGCTAGTGATAGCGAAGTTGGAGGATGCGCAGGCTGTCACGTGTAATTCCACTCTAGGTTCCTGGCTCGAGCCCCGATCAGCTAAAGCAAGTCTTCTACTTCCTGTTTTTCTCCTTGACCAGATACCGTCACTGCAAAGCCTCCTTCACTTCTAGCCGGCTAGCCGCTAATAGTTTGTCCGAAGAGCTTAAAACACTGACTCGTCTCCATGTTCGGCTTTCATAAAACCTGTGCATATTGTCAGAATAGTCTTAATGCTTTTGTACCACGCAGGTTTTTCATAGTGGAACAACTTTATTCGGCCTGACGTTTCGATAACTTCGTCGTTTTCAAAGGCCTGAAAGAAGCTCGAAACATAAGACCAGTCAGCCATTTCGGCAAAAAAAAATCCGTGTGACTGTGAAACCCCGTGCGAAGGCTGCCTACCCTACTTGAACACTCAAATTAGGGCAACAAACGGCTCTTTCAATGTGGAGTGGTCGTTAGGGTAGCTCTAAGAACATCATAGTCCATGCAAAATCTGCTCACCCTCTGACTGTGAAACGAGCTGTGCTCCGCAACATGTACAGAACGGCAGTGGGTGGGTGCACGGGACATGAGGAGCGCGAGGAATCACTTATGCTTGCCCACAATATTGCACGTCTCAATGGGTACGGTCGAAGACAACGAAATGGCCGGATGGGATCTGGGCGTGGTGTAAATGCCCGGGAAAATAAAATATGTCTCCAGTTACCCTTAATTTCTGAGGAGATCACGGCAGCTATAGGTCTATGCCTGGTGCGAGCAAATTTGGACGTTGATGTTGCGCTGGTCAACATGCCAGGACACAACATCAAACGACTGCTATTAGGTTGGAAAAAAGTTTTTTTTTTCATTTTTTTCAAAGATTTATTACTTCAGAACTACAATGTCAAGTCAATTGTGATAAACTCCATTTTGTTCTACTACACTTACCCAAAGACTGAATACTTTTCTAAATCCTCTTGCTTAAAGGACTGCAGTTCTGGAGTCGTACCATTGCTGAGTCCAATTTTTGAGGTCTTCATCCGTTTTAAAATATTTCTCTCCAATGTCTTGCTCGAGAGCACGGAAGAGATGGCAGTCGGTAAGGGCAAGGCCAGGCTAGGCGGGATAGGCGCACGGTGGATGTGGCATTACCTCCCAGCCCAGCTCAAGCTCCAAATTTCCATGCAAAGCCAAAACCCTTCAGATGGATTCCCACTATCCTATGAGACACTTCGAGCTTCTCTGCCAGCTGACGTGTCGTCTGCCTACTATCGATACGAAGGAGATGAGTAGTTCAGTGTCGTCCAACTCAGTTGGCCTTCCTGACATTGCTTTGTCCTCGAGTGAATAATCTCCCTTAAAGAACTTTCCGAACCACTCATAACTGCGCGATGAGTAGTAAATCCCAAGCCATACATATCGTTAGCTTGGTCGGCTGCCTGACGTGCTGTAGATCCTTTAATGAATTCATGAAGAATGCCGTGCCGAAAGTGGCCATGAGGTAGATCTGGCATTGAGTCCGGAAGATTGGATAGATAACGAAGTACAAGAAGGGTCTTGACCTGTGTCCGGCTGCGAACGGTAGACAAGTGTGATAGGATTATGAAATCAGCAATCAATATTGGCTAGTTTGTTCACAAGGAGAACGGTAATAAAAACTTTCGAAGTGTGAAGAATTTTTTTTTCCAACCTAATAGTTCGTAATAGGCTTTACGATCGCTCATGTATAACGAGAGACTGCGTGATCTGCCCTTATAGAAGAGGTGAAGACTGCGCGCAGAAGGGTGTGGTGTACCACATTCAGTGTTTAAGCTATGGGGAGCTATATATTGGTGAAACAGGGAGAGCTCTAAGCGTCCGCATCATGGAACATCTTGCTGGTAAGCAAAAGCGTAGTTTGGCAACCCCACTCGGTAAACATCGAGTGGGAGTCCACCGCGGAGACGATTTTAATATTGAATGCACTGCATTGCTTCGTGAAAGTGAGATCGGTCCCAGAAAGGCCCTAGAGCCCTTCTGCATCCGCGAACGTAATCCAACAATGAATAACCGAAGTGAGTGCATTTCGATCACCAGTGAGTTTTTGCCGTTCATCCCGCTGTGCGAGCTCTGAGACCGTGCAATCTATACCCTTAACATCAGTATGGATCCGCACTTTGTAGGTCTCAGTTGCTCAATGGTAATCGCATAGCTGAGCATTCCCTTAGCACTTGTGCAACAACAGTGAGTTCGGTTTGCTTAAGTGAGGTTCCGCTTGACACTCGTAGGAAACATTGAAACTGGCAGAGCTGGAGAAGGACGTCTTTGCCGAGATGACTATCTGGTCTTAAGTTTCGAACTTCTTTCAGGCCTTTGAAAACGACGAATTTGTCGAAACTTCAGGCCGTGGTGGCGCAGTCGGAGGAGGCGCCGACTATCGCGTGCACCGATCCCAGGTTCCTGATTCGGATTTTCCGTTTATGCCAGCTATTCTTCCATTGCTCCGGCGTCAGTGATCTGGTATCGGACTCGTCTGGGAGGGATAAGGCGTTGACTTGTTCATCGACAGGCTATCGCAAGCCTTTGTAAAGGCCATATGCACATTCTAAGTTGCTCCACGATGTCTCGTAGAAGTGGAGCGCGGTGTATCCCGCATAGGATTAATTAACGTCGTCATCTATCCTCTATGTATTCGCTTAAAAGCCAAGTTGATGCTCACCGTTCGGCCTATAGACCACATGCTGTTTTTTGTCGGCCTCTATTGATCGTAATTATTTCTGTGGTGCAACCCTTCAAACGCGCCACAAATTCTCGCAGAAGGTACGATCCCAGGTGTTCGCGGTAGCCTTTGACGTTGCCGATTATATTATTGCCATCCCTATATTACCAGCTTTAATGAATGACTAGAGACTGCGCCGTCGCTTAGCCGAAAATATAGAGACAAAACGCAGAGAACAATGACACTGAGGAACCCTTCGACTCGATGAATTTTTGATAATTTATTACCATTTTTGCGTGCAGTTTTCTTTATGCACTGCATTTACAGGACCAGCAGTGGCTTGTACAAAAAATTGCACTTTTCTTACTTCTGAGCATTAAGAGTGACCATAAATGGGAAAAATAGTCTAAATCAAGATCTTTTTCAAGCAAAACCAATTAATTTCAAAGGCTTTCTTGAATTGTGTCCCCTTTCTAGTTCACTACCTTTTTGTCTAGCGAGATTTTCGGTACGTAGCATATTCACGTCAAGCTGGACACTTTTGAACTAGCCCGACGTTATTTTATATTAAATTAAACACTTTCTAACCAAAACAAACGTTTTTCAACCTAAGCTATACATTTTTAAAGGAAAGTATGCTTGCGATATTAAAAAAGTATTTAGACCGTTTTGAAACCGCCAAACCCAACCAAACACAGAGTGCCCCAAAAAAGTGAATTTACTGCTTGGATGTTAACAAAGTTTTTCTCTGCCTAGATGACAGTTGTTGAGCTTATTTTGAAGCGCAGGAATGCACACATTTATAGATATAGCGTACGGGAAGATTGCGCCGTGCACTCCGTCAGTATGCCGCGATTTTCGCTCTTTTTGATAAAGAAAATTTATCACATAAAAAAATAAAAATCAGCGGCATGGCAGAGACACAAAACGACGCAAAACAGTGTGCAATCCTATGATCCTTCGCTCCACCTAGGCAGCATTTTCGCTATCAATTAGGCTAGAATCGAGAGGAACCGTGACGAATTTCAGGGCGTTCTCTATCATAACATGATAGGAATTTTTCCTTATTCATACTTCTAAATGAGCTCGTGAGAAATTCTCTAACCAAAGAATGATGAAGAAGGAGTATGCACCTTAGCTCTGCTCCACTTTTTTGAAGAGCTTGTGCTGTGGGCGAATAATATTTTTCACAATAATTTTTTTTATCAAAACCTATACTGGATTTTTTAAAATGTGTCCAGCTCAATTTAAATAACATTCTTTTTGTTTGAAAAAATGTCCAGTTTGATTTGTAACAAGAACCTGGTTTGCTTTGGAAGGGCTCCATTTTGGCGTGAAAATGTGTATATCTACAAAACGATCCTTTGAAAAGTATGTCTTTGGAAGGCCACATAAGGCGTAGCATCCTCCCCCCTCCCCACCCAAAAAAGGAGGATATGGCTTCGAGTTCTGCCTAGTGAAAGAGTTTTGATCTCAACTAAACATACGTCTAATAGCTTATAACTTCTGCAACAGCCGCCCTAGACATGAACACACTTCTAATATAATACCTTTTTAGTAGAAAACCTTACCATCTCAATGTAGGATTTCAAAGCATTACTCCAGAGTTTCTTCTTTACTTCATTAGGTACTTTTGAAGCGTAGCAATTAGAGCGGGAGCACTAGAATATTTGATCCTTACACTATTCCAACTCTAGAATCTCTTCTATTCCAAGCAAAGTTCTTCAGTTGCATAACCGTTCCTCAAGCAGTTGTTTCTCACCGTTCCTGTTCTGCTTGTGCTCATGAATCTCGTCCTAAATCAATCTCTCCGCCACCCAGACGATAATGCATTGCCGGCGGAATTGCGCTGACTAGGGCACCTTCGAACGTGGTAACCCGAAACCGTTTCACCTGACCCGCTCCCCTGCTCCACCTCTCCGACAACAATCTCTGCCGCCTTCGTCTGCACTCACCCGAAATTACCTGATTCTTGGTGTGTGGAACGCTCTGGGATCTATACTTCGTCACCTTGATCGCCGGGCACATCATCTGCGGATTAATTTGAGGCACTTCCATCTGTATTTGTATTCCTTGAGTGCACTTCTCTGAATTATTTAAAATTTGCATATACAGTCCCACATGACACAAACAATTAGCTAAATTTACTGATTTATCTGGAAAGCCTACTTATATTGAGTGTTGCTACTTCTTCTTTCCACATATTTCAATTCATTTTTACCTGCCTCCCCTCCCCTCCTCGAAAGATATTCACTTGTTGGTGCTGAAATCCTTATCCTCATGGATCACAGCTCTCACGGAGCACTCTCTGGAATTAATTCTGTCGCCAGAACACGCTGATCAGCTTGTTGGATCAACGTTTCTGCTTGTCCTGCAGTTAACTCTGCAGTAAACGTAGAAACACCTGAATCTTTAAAGTCATTTTCCTCCTTTTGTTCATGACGCGAATGTGGGCGGCACTGGAGGTTGGGAGCAGACCAGCCAGCCAGGTCGCATCGAATGGGAGTAGTAGCAAACAGGACATGTACCGTCGGTACCCTTATCGCTTGGATGGTATTCAGCCGGAGCCCTGATTGTTCTTGATTGGCGGCGCCATGTCTCCTTCCGATGCTGCCCACACTCGCGACATGAAGCCTTCCTTTGTCTGGATTCATAGTCGTTATACGGTTCCATTTCAGATCATTTAACATAAAATGCCTACTTGTTAACGTCACTAATCACATTTACGCCCAACATCCACTTTGGCTTGTCAAGATTTTCGTCGTAGCTGCGGTAGATTCTCTGCATGAACACGAGAAGGGGTTAGGGTTGACTGCAGTGGGTAAGCGCTCCTAAGCATTTCTGAACTTCATGATTCAGAAGACGCGCCGTCGATGTCGTCCAACTTTCCTGGGAATAGGGAAGGGACTCCAGGGTGAGTGCCGTCCAAGCTGCTCGTGTGGAAACTGTTTCTCTCGCTCAGAGGTAGTCCGTGGTCGGGTTCTGCGCTCGAAGATGCGCTTGGAAAAAGCTTGGAAAATGCGCAGAAAAAGCCAGCAAATTGTGTAGTCGTCAAAAACCCTTAAATCTCAAATACTTAGTTGAAATGCAAAAATACGATAACGCCGAAGAAACGGATCCCCGACCTCTCTCGCATGAAGCAATGCACTATCCACTGCGCCCTGATCCGCTTGACCGCAGTGCAATCGCGGGCGTACAAGAGCGTACGAGAGAGCCAGCGTGCAGCTTCCGCGCTTCACCGCCAACACCTGACCGAATTCATTGCACCGGGAGGGGGGGGGGGGTGCTTTTAAAAGAGATTCGGAGGTGGCGCCGACCATCATATGTATCCGGAATCGAACCGTGGTTCGGATTGAGCCTAGTCCAACTAATATTCGCTCCTTTCGGCCTCGTAAATTGCTACTGAAATCCACAGAGAAGGGTGCAGCAGAAGAACTTACATATTCTTTGAGACGTCTTTGTATAAGCCAAATAGATAGCCTTCGAAATGCCTTGCGGGCATCGTTCAAACGTGTCGAAGTTAAAAAATTTGGAAAATTTACTGTTCATTACTTAATTTAAATACTTTTTATTATCCTTTTTCCGCACCAAAAGATGAGCAGAGTGTTTGAAACTTTAAAACTTATTTTTTGAGGAAATTTTATGTCAGAACCTAGTTTATGAAAAACCTGTTTTATGAAGCATAGAAAAACAGCAAGTTTTGGGTTTTTAGAAAGCTGATCGCGCCATGCGCTCGTCCAGCAATCGTAATTTCCTTTGACTGATAGTAAATATTCTATGTAGAGTTGTACATTCTACGGAACACTTCGGTACAACAGAAACAGTCGGGAAAACAGATGTCTTCACTGCGATGTTTTGAGTAAGTGCGGTTGCACTGTCAATCGAACGAAAATCGTGACCTGCTGGACGAGTTCATCTATTCCCTTTATTTTAATAGGGCACAGCAATTTCTGCATTTTGGGCTTGAAATTAATGCTTGCTGATTTTTGCTTAAGAAATTAATGACTTCAATCCGACTTTAAATACTGTGTTCATCTTTTTGGGGCATACGAACTAAAAAAATTATTTAAATCTGCTCAAGGAATGTCCGCCTCAATCTATGAGATGTTCATTTTATTTATTTACTTATTTATTTATTTATTTATTCGCGGCGTGGTGGTTGCCACACAGATAATAAAGAACATCAGAATAGCAACACATTAATAATGCAAAGTTTGTAGACTAAACAAATTTAATTGAAACATGTTCAGTTTGGCTTAGAAGTCTCCTACGCGCCTTGAAAAGTGTTTAGTTTCACTTTGAATCGGTATACTTGGCTACTGGTCATTTACCTTTACTCAATGAGATTTTTACATATTTTAGGCATTTTCGTTCCCTCAAATCTACCTTCCTGTTTTTTTTTCTCACTTAGTGGATAGTCAGATACCTAGTCTCACAATTGGACCCGTGGAAGAAAACGCAGCTTTCGCCCCATTTCGCGTTCATAAAACGACTTCCACTAGCAGACGATCCCTCGGAAGTAGAACGGCGGTGACGGGGTACGGTCGTCTGCAGACGATTGCAGTTCGTATCAGTATCGGAGACGCTGTCTGGTTGGGTTGTCTTTTCTTGTGTGCGTTTGTTCCAATTAGTGTCGTTGTCACTCATGTGCCGCTCGGCGTACAGTGCTTGACTCTATCGATTCGCGTCCATTTTACCTGCTCCTCGTCGAATTCAGTCCGTCACACTGTGCCTTTTTCACTTGGAATAAACTCTCATCTATTGCTGTTTAAAAAATTTATTCAAAAATTACATCGCCACCACTGGCGAGCAAGTGGCGGAATGGGAGGAGGTTCTCGTCAGACGTCGCACTGAGCGATTTTAGGCTCTTTTCAAGGCCCGGTCACATGGCATTTCCCAGCTCCACAGCGTCGATGAGTCACGGCTAAGCATACGTAGGAAGAAAGGAATACGGTATTGGCCAACAAAGTTAATTTTAGATGAAAGAGCAAGAGCAAAGTATAAAGGACGAAGTTGCTCAATTTCTTTCGGGATGTGCCACGCATTCTACATCAACGGGATGTTGTGGAGGTGATTTAAATGCGTATTTGGCCATACAATGACTTGCAGTGGTCAGCCGATGGACAATTCAGCGCTTTATCCTTTCCAGACAAGTCTGGTACCAGTTCACCGACCCAGGAGGGATTGAAGGCTTGGTTGGCCTGGGCTGGAAAACCGAACCAGGAACGAACCTGATATTAGGTCAACGACCCCGGAAGCCTTCTACGGGCGCGTCTAGGAGGTGCCGGCTGTCGCGTGCATCCGACACTAGGTTCCTGGTTCGGATTTTCCGCCAGGTCAACCAAGCCTTCCCTCCCTCCGGACTCGGCGAATTGGTACATACCAGAATTTTTGTAAAGAATACTAACCGATTTATTCATCGGCTGGCCACCGCAAGTCATTGTGTGGCCAAATACGCATTCAAATCGCTTTACGACATCCCGTAGGAGTAGAATGCTCACCTCAAAAGGGATTGAATAACGCCGTCGTTGATCCTTTACCCTTTTCATTAGCCTATTTCTAGATAATGGTGTTTCCGTATGGGGCGTAATAGCGCAGTGAGAATAGGTGCTGTTTGCGTCGTGCACTTCCTTAGGACTTCCCTCCCAGGTCAAGCCAGCCTTCCATCCCATTAGTGTCAGCGAATTGATACCAGACCTGTTCTTGAAGCATAGAACTGCTCAATAGATGGCCAACGCAAGCTATTCTTCTGACCAAATAAGCATTCAAGTACTCACACATTTTCCAAAGAAGTAGAATGCGTGCCGTGTTCCAAAAAGCGATTGCTTAATGCGGACTTTTATCTTTTTATCCTTCGATGTGTCCTAAACCTTCTAGGAAAAGCCAAAAACTGATGTGGTTCTAAATAGAATATGATAACTCCGAAGCTTTGTTCTCTCTTCCTTTCCTTCTTGTAAGTGACCTGTCAAAGCGTTTGATAAAAAGCTGAAGTTTGGCTGATAAAACTTCGTTTATGGCTGTGGTAAAGCCTAATTCAAATCCGATATAGTCTGCTACTGCTCCAGGGGCACTCTGCACGGTACTGTTCTGGTGCATGCTGCTACCCTATGCTCCTGTTGCCTTAGAAGTAGGGTGAATTAATACCTGGCCAACTCACCACAGAGCTCATTTCGGTGGTCTTGTCGAGTATTTTTAATTGCTTTGATGTTCCTTTAATTTGATTTCCTTACTTGATGTCTTAATGTGTGTCATAATGGCTTTTAATATTTGAACTTCATGCGCCAAACTGACGCTCTTATGACCACTTATTTGCTCGCATTTTTTGGGCCAAAAGCAATTATTTTAAGAAAATATGAAGGATACATGTAGAACTCCACCTTAATGTCCATCAACCACTGCATATACATCTGGACCGTACATACTAAACCAGGCGACATAACGAGTTGCCCCTCGTAGAACTGTGGGGAAGTTAGCGATCAGTTTCCCAAGTTACTGAAAGCATCGCGGAAGAAATCAGGAGGGGCATTCGGCCTTCAGCGCATCCCAGGGGAAGTAGCGCTTCCATAATCTGGATGAGTATGAGGTCAGGGTCGCGCATTGAGCCAGGGGAGTGACGTACCTGCTTGTCGATCGCAATTGTGTGCCATAGCTGCCCACTGAGCCCCTTTTTTTCAAGGGACATGAGAAGTGTCAATTCTTCATGTAAGGTTCTTGCGTGGCTACCTTTTTGATATAGACCTGATGATCTGTACACATTCAAAAAAGATTATAATGCCTCCCACTCTCCTTTCACTGGCGAGCCACCGTGGAGGGTGTTATAAACAAAAAGGTAGGTGGCGAAACGAACCGCTTTGAGAGAAGACAACATTTTCGGATTTTGCTCTCTTCACCTTCATTTTATTAAAACGCCGATCGTCAACCGAACCAGAATCATTGGGATCCGGGGGAACGGCGGTCGTTGATTTCACCTTATCCAAGCTCAGCATCACTGCAAGAACGTATTCAGAGCGCCTTCTTCACAAATAAAACCGGGTTCCATCAGTGCGTTAAATTAATTTTCTAGGTCGCCAAGATTCTCCCAGTTAAATTGGCTTCATTGAGTCCAAGTGGCAGAGAGATCGCAAAACCTCTGATCAAACCCTCTCGATCAGATTTGCAGAAACATCTCCTCATCTCCTTACACGGATAGTTCACAGCTCCTCTTTGACGTCACCACTTTCCACTACTTCAAGTGTAGAGCCCAACCACTCGTTTCTCACCAACCTTGGGGCTAATGGATCCGGTAAGCGGCTCCACGTTCACCACTTCAGAAATTGACGACGTTCTCGGCGAATGACCGAAGTAAAAAGTGCGTGCGAAGTGGCTCGTTAGTCGGCTGAGGCTCTGAATACGCGGCGACGACCGTGCAAGTGCGCGCATCGCTAATGCCTTCAGAATGGC
Source organism: Heligmosomoides polygyrus bakeri (assembly GCA_947359475.1). Lineage (NCBI taxonomy): Eukaryota > Metazoa > Nematoda > Chromadorea > Rhabditida > Heligmosomidae > Heligmosomoides > Heligmosomoides polygyrus. The sequence goes on along the minus strand of OX375868.1, from coordinate 86,676,400 downwards.
ACCTTCACACGCATATTCAAGCACCATTTTGCAGTGCGTCGAGAGTCAATTATCGGCCAGTGGCTCGCCTGAGTGGTGGTCACTCGCTGAAGCAGATGTGCGAACGGGTACATAGTGGGAACCATTTAGTCTCTTCCAGCCTGGCACAGATACCCAGTATGTACTGGTTTCAAGTCGTCTAATAAGCTTTAGCTTTAGTTTAAAGATTTTAAGGAAAATAATGAAATTCATATTGCCAAGCACCTAACCTAAAGGTGCTAGTTTAGTTTCTGTTTCAGTCTCAAGAATCTTCGGATCCCTCCTAGTCGCAGGGTGCACATGTAATTTTGACTCACCATTCCCTTTCTTAGAGCGCGTGTAGCGCAGTCGGAGGAGGCGCCGACTGTCGTCTGCACCCGATACCAAGTTCATGGTTCGGATTTCCCGCCCAGGCCAACCAAACCTTCCATCCCTCCGGGGTCGGTGAATTGGTACCAGACCTGTCTGGGAAGGAAAAAGCACTGACTTGTTGATCGGCTGATCACCGCAAGTCATTGTATAGCCAAATACGCATTCAAATCGCCTATACGACATCCCGTAGAAATAGAATGCGTGGGGCACCCCAGAAGGGATTGAGTAACGCCGTCCTTTATCTTTTTATCCTTTTCTATTCCCTTTCTTGAACTTGCTTGAGAGTTTCACCTGCTGTATTGACAACTCTCGGACAAACTCAGGAAGGACGACGTTGCGGCATCAGTTCCAGGCATCAGTTCCCCCCCCCCCCCCCCCGACTAAGATAGTTTCGGATCTAGCAATACCATTAGGTTGGTGAAAAAGACCTGCTCCACAGTGTAATTCCGTTTCAAAATTTTATTGCTTTTTTGTGAGCGACTTCAATCTACAATGTAACTACCATTTACATCTGCAACCTTCTGCCGTCTGAAGGGAAGATCACGAATTCCTTTCTTCCAGAATGAAGTCGGATGTGACTCAAAGAGGTGCGCCATCACGGATTCCAGTTCGGTTCGGTCGTTGAATCACCTGTCTCTCATGTGTTGCATGAGAGCTCGGACGAGGTGTCATCCGATGGCGCAAAATCTGGCGAAAACGGTGGGTGGAGCAGCACCTCCCAGTTAACCTCCTGCAACTTCTGGCGAAACAACCTTGCAATGTGGAGGCGAGCATTGTCGTGGAATTCGTCTCGCCGGAAGTTGCAGGAGTTTAGATGGAAGCTGCTGCCCCACCCACCGTAATCGCCCAATGTTGTGCCATGGGACTACCGCCTTTTCCGAGCTCTCAAGCAACACCTGAGGAACGGGAGCTTCAACAACCGAACCGAATTTGAATTCGAGGTAGCGCACCTCTTCGAATCACAGCCGACTTCCTTCTGGAAGGAAGGAATCCATGATCTGCACTTCAAACAGCAGAAGGTTGTAGATGAAAATGGTAGTTACTTTGTAGATTGAATTCACTCGCAAACAATAAATTTTTGTAAAAAAAAATCACGCTGTGGTGCAAGACTTTTTCACCAACCCAATACATTAAGGCAAGCTGAATCGCTCATTAAGGGGTACAAGTGAAATGTACTTACCCTGGAAACTTGAAGCAGCAATAGCACCTGAGCACTGTTTCAAACAAAATTTGAAATGCTTTGGTGAAATTAAATTTGCTTAAAAGTTGAATTTGAGGTGGTTACAAGGAACAATGTTGTTTTATGACCCACGATAAGTAATTCAAATGGGCACATGGTAGCGCAGTCGGAGGAGGTGCCGGAGGTGTCGGAGTCGGAGGCTGTGCGCGAACTCCACTCAATATTCTTGGTTCGTATTTTCTGCCCAAGACTTCCATTCCCTCAGGGTTGATACCAGACTTGTCCGGGAAGGATGAAGCGCTGAATTCTTTATCGGCTGGCCAACGCAAGTCATTGTATGGCCAAATACAGATTCAAACCGCCTCCACGATATTCCCTAGAAGTAGAATGCGTGGCGCATCCTGAAAGAAATTGAGTAACGCCGTCCTATACCCTTTATCCTTTAAAAATGTCGCACCGACTTGATATTATTTTGTTGTTCTTTTATTTATTTACTTATTTTTTGAAGCACGGTATGATTCCCAATTTTTCTTCATATTGAATAGCATTTATTTATTTATTTATTTATTTATTTAAAGCGTAAAGATGGTACTCGCGTGTAAAACAAATGACAAAATGAAGAGGTTTTACCAAAAAAGTCACAAAAAGCAGCCAGATGTAGATAGGAGGCATTTACAACTCTGAAAGCAGCTATAAGCAGAATTTAATCAACAGCAATTTCTTTAAAAAAACATGGATGGATTAGGGCAGGAGATTTTCGTTTTCAGCAAGCAAAGAGTTGAGCTCCCGCAGCCTTCTATATGTCAGAAATAAAGATCTGATCGTGGTTTTTCCAATGGAAACCTGCAGATGGAGTCTACTTCTTCCTGTCCTTTCTACTTGACCACCGAAAAAAAACGTGAAGGGCTTATGTGGAGTTTGCCCGTAAGAATCTTGAACAGCATTTTGAGATCAGCAGCCTTCCTTCTACACACCAAAGGTTTGATGTGTAAATAAACAAGTAAATAAATTACTCTTTTGAACCTCCTCTACCCTGTGATTTGTCGGTGGCACAGGACAAATATGCGTTCAAAAGGCCTACGAACGAAAGTGTATGAACGTAGGATACCCTAACCTAACCCTTAACCCTAGAACATTTTCCTTTGACGAATGTTCTTGAAGAGCGCAGTTAATAGGACTCTGATCATGGGTAGAAATCCGCGCAAATGACTCCATCATTTTTTACATCCCTGATCGTCGACGGATCCGGTGCGAAAGTGTTTGTGTACTGTAGCCCGCCGTCAGGCTGGGGTCGGGGGCTACGCGGCGATCCAACGCCTAATTGTTCGTCGCCGAGCGTTTTTCATGCCTCCGTGCACCACGTAGATATTATCGTCAGCAGAATCTCGATGCTGCCAGTCGTCAGGCAGTTGTTCTCACCTCAACACTGTAGCTCGGACCACCACAGTAATGGTAAGCGTCCTAAAAGCGGCTGTCTGCCCTACCTTGGTCGGCTTACGAACGCCTTAGGGAGCTAAACTTTTTATCGGTGACAGTGAAGACTTTATTGATGTCTGTCTCTCATTTCAAGCATCTGCTCGTTCTCAATGAACTTTTTGAGTTAATCCGTTTCACTTGTATGGCCTTGATTTCTTACAGTTGGTTTCGCTTCTTTATATACCATTATATGCGTCCATTCTGCTGTAATTCACTCAAATAAATAAAAAATAAACATTATGGACAATCTGAACTTTGGAACAGATGGGCAAAATCGGATGAAAAAAATCAGAGTACAGTAGGGAAGCATCTGCAGAAGATGAGTTACCAGGGGTGATGAGCAATCGCAGAGGGACGTACATGTTCCTCGAGCCCTTCGCAGAGTCCGAAAGAAATTGAACGTTGCGTCCTTAGGAAATACCTAGCAAAGATGAGATCTTCTCAAATCATTCGCAGTGGGATAAGTAAAGCAGTCATCTTATTCGTAAGCTCCAATGAGGAATCATTAAATCAAATCAATCAATCAATCAATCAATTATTGTATCATTTTCACGACAATTTGGGCGCTTTTCAAATCAAATTGGACACTCTTCTTAGTAAACTTTAAGACTTTTGAAATCAATGCGAACTCACCCAAATCAAAGTGACCTTCGTGCAGGGTAAAAAACAGACTCAATGAGATAGTTAGAATCATTTTTTGTCCAAGAAAAATTTGGTATAGCAAAATGAAATTTGAAATTTTTCCGTTCGCTTGCCTCAAAAAATGTTAATACTTTTATAGCTTTTTTATCTAGAAAAAATGTTGAACAATTTTAAACTAGGAGAAAGAAGCAAGCATATAGTGCATTAAAGGGCAACCGCAACTTTTATTTTATTAATAGTGTAAATGCTGCCTACATGAAGCATGAAAGTGAGGATATGAGTGTTCTTTGCAGTTGCTTTTCTTGTACCGTTAACATGAGTAGATTATCATGCAAAGAGAAATTCTGCTATCAATCGAATAAAAATCGTGACGTCCCGGAAGAGTGCACGCCTCAATCTCCTCTTTTTCCACTTTAAAATGGCCACCTTCCTGCTCTTTAAAGAAACTTTAGACCATTATTTTTCCTCAAAAATGAGAATTTTGTAGAAATTCAAACAGTGTGCTTACTTCTTGAGTAGGTGATTTAAAACTTCAAAGAAAGTCATACTAAAATTTTCCTTAAACAAAAAATTATTCTAACATTTTTGGACACTCTCTAGTTCGATGTAGAAAAAGCTCATTTCGACGTGGAAGAGTCTGCTTTGATTTCAAAGTCTTAGGCTATCTAGAAGAGTGTTCATTTTGATTTGAAAATGGCATAACTTAGCCGTAAGTCTACATGCTCTACTAATCGTAAGCGGTACTCTAAAAAACTAAGTAGGATCTAGAAATGGTTCCCTAGTGAGGATTTTATACAACATGATTAAATTTATTGTTCATTTCTTCTTTTTCTTCGCCGACATCCTCACATGGCACAGTAATAAATAATTAAATAAATAGCGGGTTTCTTCTTTGAGCCCTTCTCCTTCATGCGGACTGACAGTTAAAGTCTTCCAAACATGAATATTACATCGTCTTTCTGAGAAGATCACCTGCTGCCAAATCCACAGCGATTAACGTCTTCTCTCCGGAATCTGGCCGAAGTGGTCCTCATCAGCCCAATCCAGCGACGTGTCGGTTCAATGGCGTCATATCGTCGTCGTCGTTGGTGTTGACTCGCGGTCAGATTGCACCAGCAGCAGCACTCGTCGCGATGAAGTTTCGTCTCGTCCTCGTCCTCGTGTTGACTCAGTGCTGGTGATTATCCGTCGTGTAGAAGTCGTCTATCGATTGTTACCGGTCTGGTCTCGTTGTGCTCACATTAGGACCATCCGTCCTACCGTATCCTCTAGTGGCCTCGCATGAAGGGCTGGTGCTCATGTGGCCATTTCCCACAGCACTTGATCAGATGTCGCGTGTCAGATGCGCTCTTGTTCGCCCCTCTTCCAGCGGATTTGCTCCCGTCACAGCTTGGTCCAGCCGGTCATTGTCCAACGCGCACTATCCCCATGCAGTTTTCTTCTGTTTAATGGGAAATTCCGTGGCTATAGGCGATACTCTTCTGAGTTATGTGTTTTTAAGATAACGGTTCATTCAGTTCAGTATCCACCAAAAGCATTGCTTTCTCGCAAAAACTCTTCGTGGGGTCCAGCATCTTCCTTACCTTCGAGCTCGGCTCGTTTACTTCCTACCTACTTTTGTTTTACACTCTGTTTCACAGTTCCTGTCCTTTAGGCTCATTATTTCTCTTTGCTTTCCTTGTCCGTATTCGTCTTTGTTACTCTTCTGTTACTCTTCCGTTATTGTTGTTGGCCTTTCTCTTCTTGATCCTTTCTCTCCATCCTTACTGGTCTGTTTCCACCTCCCCCGCCTTCTTCTCCATGCCTTTCTTCGTCAGCGTTGCAATCTAACTCGCCGTTCTATTTTTCACCGCGATCCCACTGTTGAAGTCTTCACCTATTTTACTCCTCTTCCTGCTCTTCCTTTTCTTGGCCTCGTTCGTGATCCGCTTGTCTTCTGTCCCAGCATCTTTGTTTCTTCATTTTGCATCTCCGCCTTTTCATCGTCTTCGTCCTCTTCCCCCTCTCCGTGTCCTTTGGTCCCTCCCTTCCTTACCATTTTACCCCTTCTTCTTCGTTTTACATCTCCGCCTTTCCATCGTCTTCGTTCTCTTCCTCTTTTTCGTGTTCTTCTGCTCCCTCCCTTCCTTCACGTTTTCCTTTTTTTCTCTTTTGTCTCCGTCTTCTGTTTCATCATCCTGTTCCCCCTTTCTACTTCTTATGAATTTCCGTCATCTTCTTCTCTTCTTCATTTTAATCCACTTCCACTTCGAGTTCATACTTGCATTTCACTTTTTCATCTAGCCCTTCATCTTGACTTTTTTCGTCATCGTTTTCAAATCCTTTTTCCTCACCTTCGCCTCTGTCTCAGATTTTATCGGCTTCTTGTTGTTACTTTCATTCTTGGCCCTTTTAACTTCTTCTTGCCCTTACCACCATCTTACAATGGTTAGCGGCGCACCTCAATGTTCCACTTCGGTCACTGTACGGCTAACAAGCAATTTGTGAAATCGCTGTAATTCCGCTATTGTTCCAGCCCCAAACCTTTTGCAGGTTAGATTCTAACCACAGCATGGCAGTTCCAGGCGTCAGTTCTACTTTATCGGCCCGTATTGAGGTGAAATGATTTTTTGCAATTTTTAACCTACCCAGATGTCCGCAGGAAATTTGAAGACCACTGCGGTGCTTCTCAGACAACGCTCTACAACCCTATGTAGGTCACTTTTAACTTTGCCACGGGAAGTCCACTGACCTGTTAGACTTTCGTGCTAGGAATTATAAGAAATAATAGGGATAAAGGAAGGTGTTACTCAATCCCTTTTAGGATGCGCCACGCGTTTGTCGTGGAGGTGATTTGAATGCGCATTTGACCACACAATAATTTGCGGTGACCAGCCGATGAACAAGTCAGCGTTTTATTCTTCCCAGAGAGGACTGGTACCAATTCACCGATCCAGGAGGATGGAGGGCTAGGTTGGCCTGGGCGGAAAAACCGAATCAGGAACCTTGTATCGGGTGCACACGACACTCGGCACTTCCTCGGACTGCGCTATAAGCGCTCACTAAAAAATAAAAATAAAATAGTACGCAACTCAAAATACAAACAAATTCAAACATTTGTTTAGCTAAAATAACACGATATTATTACTTCTGCAAAAATTTAAGCATAGTACTGAATTTTTTGTAGCACTTTATTAAATCAAATTAAATCCCTATTTTGTTACGTGCTTAACTTTTCTAGTCTAAAGAGACTGAGAATAATTTGATTCCACTGAACGGCTTTAAGTAGGTTTTTTGAAGGCTAACCTTCCAGAGGGAAAAGTCATGCAACGCTTTCTCCGCGCTTCCAACGACTACACACTTCTTTGTTTTTCTCCACGTGATTCTTCGTAATTTCTGTTGGATTTTGACACTAACGTCGGTGCCCTTTGATCAGCGCTTCGTCGTCAGTAAAAGCGCTTGCAGCGCTCATTTGTCGAACAAGGTACGGCTGCCCCAAAGTGCCTTCGAAGTTCGTTTGTATAGCTGTGTTTCGTGAATGAATTCCTCTGTCGGCTAACACAGCATGCCACTTGCAGTCCCGTCACCACCATAGTGCATGGTGGAGTCATTCGTCCTTGTTCAACGCCATTCATGCTTCATTTCACTCCTGCTACTCGGCAGCAGGTCATGCAGCTCCTTGAAACATTCGCTTTTTAGCACTTCAGGCTCTCCGTTGACGCTTTTCTCGTACACACCCTCATTCCGCCCTTTTTGCTGCATCGATGCCGTTACCTATGTTGTTCACTTCCCTTCCATCTCTATCGATCAGTGCTTTTAAATGGCTATTAAAAGGTGGACTTCTCCAGCTCCTCCTTCGTCTCCAAGCTCAGGGCAATTTATTTCCCCCGATTTGTAAGCCAAAGATGTCGTTAAAAAAACCTTTTCTTTCACAGTCCCAAGTCCTCCACCGTCATGCTCAGAAGAGAGATGTCTTATTTAATAGAGAAAAATAAGGGTAAATGGCTCGATACTCAATCCCTTTTTGGGATGCGCCACGCATTCTACTTCAGCGGGATGTCGTGAAGGCGATTTGTATGCGTATTTGGCCGTACAATGACTTGTGGTGGCCAGCCGATGACCAATTCAGCTCTTTTTCCTTCTCAGACAAGACTGGTACCAACTCATCGACCTCGAAGGGATGGAAAGCTTGGTTGGCCCAGGCTGGAAATTCGAACCATGAACCTGGTATCGGGTGCACGCGACGGCCGGCACCTCCTCCGACTGCGCTACACGCGCCCCTAATGTAGGAGGGAAATGAATGATTAGGATATTCTGCACTTTTAGCTTAATTCGGTCCTTTCTTTGGTGCACCTTATAGACTCCGTCTCAGATGTATACTAGATGTCGGGCCAGAGGCGAGCTCCGGAATAAGTTTTCCTGAATTTTAAATTTAAAAATTGAATTCTGAATGAATCCTAATATTTCCCTTCTCTTTGCTGCATCAACCTATGGCTACATCGTCGCCAAGCTTGCAGTTCAGTTTTTTTGTTCATCAATAGGCGCATATTAAGGCTTCCATAAGACTCGCCTTCTGCATATATGATTCCATTTCCCCACGTACTATGCAGCGTGCGAGTTGAAGAAAGTCTCCATTATCTGTAATCCTCTTCCTTCCTAAGGTGAAGTCCAAGAAGAAGTGCGGCTCCGATTCTGTCTTTAAATTGCATACCGCGGTTTTTCCTTGTCTTGCGCTTCTTTCACAACTTTTGTAACGTTTAGAACACATGGAAACATGTTTTCTATTTATTTCTTTATCTATTTGTACACTGTGGTGTTCGCCATAACAAGGAGCGGGAACAACGAAAAAAATCAAATATAACATCTTTCTAGCATGCAATGTAAAAAAATTAATTTAATATGTTATGCGCGGTCAAAAAGCGCCGGTAATGTAAGGCGTAGCAGCGCTGCCCAGAAAGCAGAAGTCGCGGGTTCGAGTTCCGCCTCGCGCAAGAGTTTTGATTGCAACAAAACATTGTGTACAATAAATTCATAATTAACTACAGGAGTAACACAGGCGAAGCCGGAGTAACAGATTCCCCTGAACTATGTAAAGAATAAAGAAAACAGCCTCTCTCACAAATATGAGAGAAAATTCAAGAGTTAAAAGTTACTAGGTTACCTACGTATTATAAACAAATTTGTGAGTGCTCTACCATACAAATGAAATAACTATGCATAAACATGCGATTTCCCTCTCGTAATGCTTTCCTTTCCACTCCAGGATAGACCAGTGGTCTATGCGGGCTTGGTAGTTCTCGAGCCGTTCCACCAAAGTGCAGGTAAATCAAGCTCTTGATCTCAATTGAAAGCTGGATAGTGCAGCGGTCTTGATTCCACTCTTTTCCACCAGTTTTGGGAGGAAAATTCTACTTACCAGGGAATGCCGTCAGCTTCCCATGGAACTTCGGGATGAGACCTATATCACGTGAAAGAGCTCGAGACGCTGATCACAGATATGTAGACCAAATTTGCTAAATGGATCTCCTAAGCGAGTTATGGCCGGCGGAAGCCGCCGTGTCTTCCATGTGTTAGGCGCGCTCAATGGGCGCAGTATTGCGCGGTAATCAGCGGTTCGGCTATTAGTGCCGTCAGCAGCGGCGGCGGCGCAGTGGTAGGGTGCTCGCTTCACAGGATTGAGGTCAGTGGTTCGGTTCAGGGGTGTGCGTTAAATTTTTTTCGGTAAATTTTTAACGACCATTTTTTAACGAAAAATTTTTGCGTTAAAGTCGGTAAATTCGTTAAATAACATTTCGCTTAGCCGCAGTCGATTTGGCTGTATTTTTGCATGTAAAAAGCCAAATCCTTTTCTTTATTGATTTTTCGACTCCATCTCCATGACAATTATATGACTATGACTTCATCTCCACAATAAATATCAGACTGATATTATATAATAATATCAGTCCATCTATCAACAAAATTGCCAAACGAGAAACTCATTAAGATTCTGAAACCAAACAGTAATAACTGGACTTCTAAAATAAAAAATTTCCTACTACACCTAGTTCGTTCAGCTTGCGGAAAGTGAGGTACGCTAGAGCGCGGCTCAACGTTTTTAAGCTCTTCGTTTGCGCTGGCAAAACTCCTTGCAGAATTTGCGCTCGCTAAGTAGACTTTTACAGCCCAACATTCTTCGATACTGCCATAATTGTTTCGGAAAACTACAGAAATAAATGTTATATTTAATGAAGATTTAAGTCAGGCAGCGAACACAGCGAATTCTCTGGTACAGTCCGTCTTTGGAAGATATGTGCGAAGTCCATAGCTCCATATCTGCCTGTTTCACAGAATGATTATTTTTGTTTCAAAAGGCTCTGTTCTTGCCGCAGACTCAGCAGAGTATCAAATAAACAGCCAAGGACCGTTGATCAAATTTTAATCGGATCGGATTTTTCTGTATTGAGAATTTTTGTCTTTGGCAACACGTTACCAAATAACTTCGCTCTATCAGTTAAGCTGGATCATCGTTGCCTTATCGAAGTTCTACAATCCTTGGCCGTCGCACGAAAAATCCCTCTAACGTTCCGGAAAATTTGCGGGAAGGAGAAGGTACCTTCCTCTTCCCTTGTTTCGTTTCGCATCCTTGTATTAATATTTTGTCACATAATTTGTCTTTCGTAGCGTTTCCTTCGCGTGTTCTATGTCTTTTCAACCACACTTATGAAACAAATATCACAAAAACGGTGAAAAAACTGGATGGGTGGTAATTATGAGGAACTAATATGTGGCAATCAAACGCAAAAAAAAACGGACATTGAGGTCGAAAAGCGGGAAACAACAGCGAAGGAAAGTGAGAAGTGGGGGCGCACGCAAATATATTGGTCAAGGAGCAAGGAATATACCAAGAATTCTCGAAACACGATAGGTAGAGTTTTCTCGGCGTCGCAACGATACTGCTTTATCTCATCCAAAAATTCGTCCAAAATGCATTTACATGAAAAAGAAATAAAATTTCGAAAATGCTGCACAAAATGTCGTTAATGCGATTTAACGGAATTTTCTTTCGTTAAATTTCGTTGAAAAGTTTTAACGAAAAATGCCGGTAAATCCGGTAAATCGGTAAATCGTTAATCGTTAACCGCACACCCCTGGTTCGGTTCCCGTCGCTGGCGGCTTTTTTGCATTTTGTAACTTATCTTCGACGAGGACCTATAATTCCATTTTTAGCATTTTTGTGGCTGATGGCGACTTGCATTTACGTCTATTTGAAGACGAAAACGTGATTCAGGTAAAATGTTTTATTCATGACGTGAAGCAAGTCAAAAATTCAAAGCAAAGCAAAAATAAAAAGTAAAAATGAAATCAAAAATCAACAAAACTTAATAAACATAATAAAAAAAAAGAAAAGGCACTAGTTAAAAGTTCCGACTCCACCGACACGACTTCGGTCGAAAAAATTTTTATCGCTGAAACTTCGTCTAGGGGGGGGGGGGGTTATTTGGGGTGCTGATCACGAATCTGACATCGGTTTTTTCACGACTCGGTCGGAGACCACCCATACCGTTACCAAGGGTGGTCCAGGCAGGGTCACCGATTTCGCTGAAACTTCGTCTAGGGGGGGGGGGGTTATTTCGGGTGCTGATCACGAATCTGACATCCGTTTTTCACGATTCGGTCGGAGACCACCTATACCGTTACTACGACCGTTCGACCGAAGTTGTGTCTGTGGAGTCGGAACTTTTAACTGGTACCAAAGTAAAATAAAATCAAATATCTATTCAATACGTTTAATTATCTTGATTAAGTTTTGTTGATTTTTGATTTTATTTTACTTTGGTACCAGTTAAAAGTTCCGACTCCACAGACACAACTTCGGTCGAACGGTCGTGGTAACGGTATAGGTGGTCTCCGACCGAATCGTGAAAAACGGATGTCAGATTCGTGATCAGCACCCCAAATAACCCCCCTCGACGAAGTTTCAGCGAAATCGGTGAATCTGCCTGGACCACCCTTGTTAAAGGTATGGATGGTCTCCGACCGAATCGTGAAAAACGGATGTCAGATTCGTGATCAGCACCCCAAATAACCCCCCCCCCTAGACGAAGTTTCAGCGAAAAAAATTTTTTCGACCGCAGTCGTGTCGGTGGAGTCGGAACTTTTAACTAGTGCCTTTTCTTTTTATTTATTATGTTTATTAAGTTTTGTTGATTTTTGATTTCATTTTTACTTTTTATTTTTGCTTTGCTTTGAATTTTTGACTTGCTTCACGTCATGAATAAAACATTTTACCTGAAACACGTTTCCGTGTTCAAATAGACGTAAATGCAAGTCGCCATCAGCCGTTCGCTCAAAAATGTGCTAAAAAAGGAATTATAGGTCCTCGTTGAAGATAAGTTACAAAATGCAAAAAACCCGTCAGCGACGGGAACCGAACCAATGACCTCAATCCTGTGAAGCGAGCACCCTACCACTGCGCCGCCGCCGCTGCAGGCGGCGCTAATAGCCGAACCGCTGATTACCGCGCAATACTGCGCCCATTGAGCGCGCCTAACACATGGAAGACACGGCGGCTTCCGCCGGCCATAACTCGCTTAGGAGATCCATTTAGCAAATTTGGTCTACATATCTGTGATCAGCGTCTCGAGCTCTTTCACGTGATATAGGTCTCATCCCGAAGTTCCATGGGAAGCTGACGGCATTCCCTGGTTAGAGCAGGCTTTTAAAGTCGTCGAAGTGCCGTTCTGCACTTTAAGGAGACTTTGAGTTCTTGCGCTTTAAACTAGGGGAGGGGCGGGTGTAGCACAGTCGGAGGAGGCGCCGACGCTCGCATGCACCCGATACCAGGTTCCTGGTTCGGATTTTCCGCCCAGACCAACCAAGCCTTTCACCCCTCCGGGGTCGGTGAATTGGTACCAGGCTTGTCTGGGAAGGATAAAGCGCTGCCTTGTTCATCGGCTGGCCACCGCAAGTCATTATATGGCCAAACACGTATTCATATCGCCTCCACGATATCCCGTAGAAGTAGAATGCGCTAGCGCATCCTAAAAGAGATTGAGTAACGCCGTCCTTTATCCTTTATCCTAAACTAGGGAAGAAAACGCTATTATTTTCAGTATTTAAAATTTTACAAAGCATTACAAGCTTAGTCCCATAACTTCCATCCTAGTATAGCCTTTCTATGTGCCTTGCTATTCTGTACAACATTATTAGTTGCACTAAGAAGTACATATAGGGCATATTCAGGTCTTGTGAAGCCCAAATGTATAGGTGCTATGGAGAGGGATGGGAGAACACGTCTAGCGCAGACGGTAGAGGCGCTGCACGTTGCGTGCATCCCGAATCGATCCGCGATGCGGGTTTGGCAAAGGCTTCATGTCTTCCTTCTCTCTTGGGTTAATGAATTCGTCCGAAACTTTCAAACGATAGATGGAACAATTCCTCGCCTATCATCGCATCCCATTGTAAAGACAAAGAAGTCGTTCGTTTTGCCTCCACAACATCCCGGGGAAGTAAGGTGCATCTCAAATAGATGTTTCGAATCCCGATCACGTCGAACAGCCCTACGCAGAAAACTACAAGATTTTTGCTTTCTGAAATCACAATCCATCTCACAACGGTTCTGGACAGCCCTTCGTGATGTTCTTCCGAAGACCCTGTTAGACGCCTATCTTTGAGCGTACTAATTAGAATTCTCGCAGTGCTTTTTCAGAGCTACCCGCTGGCATCAGCTCTCGCTCATTTTGGCTCGCTGAGAGACACGGCGGCTGGCTGAAGCGCTCATCGCGCGCCGCGGTGTTTAATTAGTTTTTATTGCCCTGAAATGCTCGCGTTTTCGTGAGCCTCGCAAAAATTGCATGGAAGTTCTGTTGGCGGCCCGAGGGTGCTCTTGCTTTCACTTGGTACAGCGCTGGAACTCTGCTTCTCCTACCAGCTGGATTGTCTTCGTTTGAGTACCCCCTCTCCGAGTAGGTGACGTTCACCTTCGGCAGCATGGTCTGGTAGCCACTCCTAAACGTTAATGTTCTCTATAGTTTCTTTCTTTCAACGGCGATGAAAGTACACTCCACCTCAACAGCCAAAGATTTCTCCAGCCCTTCGCGTTGTTATTTTTCGCGCGAATTAAGGCGCACAAAAAATAACGACGGAATTAGTCCGTAATCGAATTGCGCAACGCCGTAACGCCGTCTCCGGTTTGTTCTGCCAGTCAGAGTCCTTGCTGTCCGCGCACTGATGTCAATGCGATTAGAACGCCGATTGTAGTGAGCGGAATTCCGTGTGTCAACTCGGATCAGTCTCTCTGAACCGCCGCGGCCCGATTCGTTCGGAGGAACGACCAGCCGACCTCCGTGCGACCACAGTTTACCTCAAAAACGCGAATCTGACGGGGTTATAATGGCTAGTAGGTCGTCACCAGCTAGCAGGCAGAGGGACCAAAAACGCTAGGGTACATGGCTGAACTTTTGGGCGACACAATTTTAGTAGTTATTAACGCTTAGAGGGTAAATCTTCCCCTCTCTTCCCCTCTCTCCCATGCATTCTCTGTCTGGATAATATTGTGAAGGGTTCCGAAGGGAGTACATTCAGTCATCACAGGTACACACCAGTTGTGACAAACCTGAAGGCAGATCAGTAACTTGCTTTTCAGTGACAAATCTGAAGGCAATTCACATAGGAACGGCTCCTTTACACTGGTGCGAGTCGAACCAAGAGCCTCGATTCATCGGACACGGAACTGCTGGCGCCCCTTGCCAACTGCGCTTACTTATCTCTACCATTGAAAGCAAGTAGACTGGAGAACTACAGCCTACTTTTACGCTGACAACGAAGTAAGTGGGGTTGAAGGAAGATTATTCGTTACGAGGCAGTTCATAGGAATCTTCGTTCCCTGGATCTCATCAGGAAAAGTCTTCATAGAGGGATTGTTCGTGTGTGAACTGCAAAGAGATAACGTGATAGCGCAGTCCGAGGAGGTACTGGCTGCCGCGTGTACCCGATTCCAGGTCACTGGTTCGGATATCTCGCCAGGCCAACCAAACCTTCCATCTCTCCGGGGTCGGTGAATTGGTACCAGACTGGTCTGGATAAGGGAGAACGCGGGCTCTTCCATCGGATGACCAGCAAAAGTTTATCCTTCCTAGACAGGTATGGTACTAAAACCGTCGACCCCGAAAAGATGGAGAGGTATAAGGATAAAGGACAAAGGACGGCGTTAACCGTTCCCTGATTACAATGCGCTACGCGTTCTTGTTCGACGGGCCAATAATTCCTCCTTTGGCTTGTATTTCTGCGCTCTTAGGACACCGTTTTGCAGAAATTTCCCGAGAACTTCGAAATAAAAAGGACAAAAGCAGCGTTACTGGAAACAAATGTCGAAATAGTACACGCTGAGTCTTCGCCGTTGAGAGTGACACTGTAAAACCCTTTGCGCGATGGCTGGTATGGCTGCGGCCAATGCGCAACAGCCCTCAATTTACCGGGGTGGCATCCTTCACCGCGATCTTCGTGAGTCATAAGTGGCGGTAAGTTTCTGGCAAGGAGCCGGCTAGGTAGATAGCGATTTACCGACTCCTTTGCTGATAAATCCGGACACAGGTCGGCGTAAAATGCAGGGAACCCCACCCTAGGATGCGCAAGGATTTCTAATTCTACGTGATTTCGGCAATTAGAGTGCGTATTTGCCTCCCAGGTCTAACACCAAATCACCAGCCCCGGAAGAATGAAGGATTGAAGGCTTGGTTTGCAGGATAGGGCATGGACCCCGAGTCGATTTGGATTCAGCTCCCCTGCTGACTCCTTTTTCCTTTAGACTCCTTTTTTAGAGATTGGACACTGTTCATCTGCTGACTATCTATATCTGCAAGTCATTATGAGGGTGATGCCGTCAACTATCCATCATCGTATGAAGCCAATTTCTTTTCGTTCTGATCTTCTATTTTTTCCTTTGAGTCAACAATGTCCATTTACTTTTTACCCACCTGGTTACCCAACGAGCCGTTGTGTTTCCACTGGAGTTTATTCTCATTGTGGATTCATCAACACCTCCTACTGCTCATGTAATTACGTAATGGAGCAAGCAGAGCTTCGATTACGTATTCTTATCCAGGGACAGGAATATTCCCTCTGTTTACTAGCTGTTCGCTCCTTTTCGGTTTCGTCTCCTAGTTCTGCTCCATTGTTTGGCGGTGTCGGGCGCAGCCTCTAAACATAGGATTTAGGCGTCTGCTCGACATAGTTAGTCTAATTTATACAAAGATTTCGGCAGCTACAAACACTTGTCGGCACACCGTAGCTGCGTCAGCTGTCACGCATTCTGTGGCCTCTATGGGGCACGCGAATTCTGTGTATGTTACGGTCAATGAGATTAGTGCCATGTAGAAAACTTCCCTCTCAGACGGAAATGAAAGCAATTAGGTTCAAGTATCGGCTAAGGCAGAATTTTGTTCATAACTATGCTCTCACGAGCTTCGGAAACGTTTGTAGATGTGCTTGTAACTTTTGCAACAACTAAACGACAAAGAAAATGGACGTTGTTAATACATGTTTTACTACTCTTTGCCTGACAGGTTTGAAAAAAGTTCGAAATGCTTGGTTCTGCGGAGTTCATTGGTCCAGAAACGTCGCGTTTACCCTTACACGACAAAATGTTGTTAATACATATCACTATTTGGGATGCGCCACGCATTCTACTTCCATCGTCTTTTATCCTTATAATACTTGTGTTCTGGGCAATAAACTGGGAATACGAGCGATTAATAATCGACAATAAGGACTGAAAGCAGGCATCTTGATCCGGCGGAATTTTTTTCTTTCTTCTTTTCATACGCTTCATTAGTTCCATTAGCTGGAAATCTATGTGGAAAATTGTTTAAATATCTATTATAATACCATTTATTGAAATTAAATTTGTCTTTTTTATACAGCTCTTCAACACCATGAAATACAGCGACATAACAATCTTAGATAAAGGACAATAGCATTCAAAACAGTTAACGACAAGTTAAAGATGTTTTGTTTCGCCTCTACCTTCATACAAAACATGTTTATAATTAGTCACCCCGCGTCCAATCAATGAAGAAGGTGAATCAGCTCAGACCTACACCGTAGGTGTCACCAAAATAATGTGGTCTTAGAGCTTACGACAACTCAATCAATCCCAGAAGCAGAAAGTATTCATTGAGGCAAATTTTCTCGTGTCATCTAAGCGAATAGTGTGCGTATTAGACCCATGAATTTACTTATGGTGGTCATCCGATGAACGAGCCCATGTTCTTTCCTTCCCAGACCAGTCTGATGCCCATTCATTGACCACGAAGGGATGGAAGGCTTAATTGGTTTGGGTGGAACCTCAATCAAAAACCTCGATCCAGGTGCAGGCGACAGCCGGCATTCCATTCCACTGCGCTGCCATGCGCCCAAGTAATAAGTTCAGTAATAGTAAAAGGCCCCGAGCACAGGCGGCTATATATGTAATACTTTCAAAGGTGATTATGGATTTGTAAGCATCCAAAACTCTATCTGCATAGAGAAGTCACTTAAAATTTATGCAGTCTTCTTGATCGGATGAGCGAACAATTTAATTTATCCTAGTCGGAGGAGGTATTGCTAGAGAGCCGAAGCAAGTGTAAAATGTGACATCTCCTGGCTAGATATTCGCAACGGATGGTTCTCTAAGGAACCAGTTCATAGTGTTGCTTTTGTAAGCTAGTCTGCTTTGAGTTTTGTCGTCGTTGCCAGGAAGCCAGAGTGGAGTGCCCCCCCACTAGGATAAGGATAATAAAGGAAAAGGACGGCGCTATTCTGTCTCTTCTGATATGGGCCGCGCCTTCTACTTCTACTGGATGTCGTTGAGGCGATTTGAATGCGTATTTGACCATACTTGCGGTGGCCAGCCGATAAACAAGTCAGCGCTTTATCCTTCTCAGACAAGTCTGGTACCAATTCACTGACCCCGGAGGGATGGAAGGCTTGGTTGGCCTGGGCGGGAATTCCAAACCAGGAACCTGGTATTGGTTGCACAGCACGCGACAGCCGGCATCTCCTCCGACTTCGCCACACTCGCCCCCAACTAGGATAGATACTAACAATTTCTAGGAATGTCTCGTGAATGTTCATTTTCTAGAATTTCGTGAAAGGAAAGTGTATGAAACCGCACCTTCGCCTTTATTTGCTTATTTATTAAATTCTATTATTTATTTATTTATTTATTTATTATAGTCCACGCAGACGGAACTGTTTACAGTTGGCCAACCCAAAAGTCAATACGAGATATACACAACGAGAAGAACATAACGAATGTTTGCGTGATAAAAGAATACAAATAACACCTCCTTAATGGATCATCCTTTTAGGTACCTATAAGTGAGCTGTTTAAGTTGTGAAATAAAATTTGGTAGAGCATATATTCTGGAAAATTCTAAAAAGTCTGAACCAGCTCTTTGGGTAAAAAAGAATGCTCGTAGTCGAGACCTTCCCTTAGGAAAATTAGTTTTGGCCCTGCAACCAGGCGCATTTGAAGGGTAAGTTGTGTAAAATTTGTCGAGACGTGAACATATTTTTTAGCATAGTAGCGTAGTAAAAGCGCACGTGTAGCACAGTCGAGGAGGTGCCCGCTGTCGCGTGCACCCGATAGCAGGTTCCCGGTTCGGATTTCCCGAACATGCCAACCAACCCTTTCCTCTCCGAGGGGTCAGTGAATTGGTACCAGACTTGTCTGGGAAGGATACAGCGCTTGGCTGATCACCGTAAGTCATTGTATGGTCAAATACCCATTCAAGATCGCCTCCACGACACTCCGTAGAAGCAGAATGTTGGCCCCTCTCAGAAGGGAATTGAGTAACGCCGTCTTTTATTTATAAGCAGCATAGTGTGGACATATGGACATCTGTACCACTCCATATCCTTGTACAGCGCTCATCATTCTTGATACTTCACTTCTCCTCACTTTTTATATTTTCCTTCACAAACGAATTCTGCCCACTGCCTAGAACCCGATCCGGTACCTCATATCGCGCTCGCTTCTTCCGCTAGCGTGCTCTACCCAGGACACACCAATACATTCCTCTTTTCAGGAAGCACTCAACCCGTCACTCCTGCTCCTACTCCTCCTCGACATCGACCGGACACCCATCGATCGTTGGACTTAATCAGCATTACATGGCTAGCGTAGTGTTGATGCGGTGGTGGCTGGCGGCCGGCAAACCGACGGCGGCGGCCGGGCCGGACGATGAGTGCATGGGGCAAATCATGCTGATAGGATGATCTCATTTGACTACGGCCACCACCACAACCACATCGTCTGGCCGTAGCCGAACAGCACTCGCTCATATTCATGCCTGTCGCGGAATCCACCAAGCAGCATGCACTGCTTCACCGAAGGCAAATGCCCAGCCTGGCTGAACTTGCTTTTGCGCCAACGACGACCACTTCTGCCTTCGTTGGTGGGAGTCATGTCTGTGTAACCACCTGACGAGCCGTTGTCGAGCTTCAGCCTCTCAGCGATCGACCAGCTTCCAGTGTTGCGGTAGATAACCTTCGATGGTTACTTTGCAAGTTACTTGTGGGGGATCTGAACTACAAAAATGAATACCACTTTGAGAATTTTCTATCCTCAAAATGTTGAAATGCAAGTTCCACTTTTGGAAATTTCTAGAACTTTCCGAGTTAGTTACCATGAATGTTCCGTATAAAGTCGCTTCTTCCCACTAGGAAATACCTTTCAAACATCGGAAAAGGATAAAATTATAAATGACCACATTAGTTAATTCCTAGTCCACATTTTATTTCTACGCGATGTTATAGAGGTCATTTGAATGCGTATTTGGACTGTACAACGATTGTGGCTGCCAGCCGATGTACAAGGCAGTGTTTTGTCTTTCCCAACTAGTACGATGACTTCAACAACCCCAGAGTTGGCACGGACGTGAAGTCGGAACCAGAACCTGTGGGTCGGTGTACGCCTTCAGTCGACAGCTCTTCTGACTGCGCTTTCTTGCGGCTGTAAAACACTGAATAGGACAAATGACAAAGGCGATGTTACTCGATCGGTTTTGGGATGCGCCACGCATTCTACTGTTACGGTATGCCGTGGAAGCGACTTGATTGCGTATCTGGCCTAACAATGATATAAAGGATAAAGGATAAAGGATAAAGGACGGCGTTACTCAATCCCTTTTGGGATGCGCCAGCGCATTCTACTTCTACGGGATGTCGCGGAGACGACATGAATGCGTATTTGGCCATACAATGACTTGCGGTGGCCAGCCGATGAACAAGTCTTTATCCTTCCCATACGAGTCTGGTATCAATTCACCGATCCTGGAGAGATGGAAGGCTTGGTTGGCCTGGGCGGGAAATCCGAACCAGGAACCTGGTATTGTGTGCAGGCGACAGTCGTCACCTCCTCCGACTGCACTACACACGTCTCCGAGAAACATCGAAAATTCGCACAAATGCAAAAATGCAAAGTTCAAGAATTGCTTGCTTGATCCTCTACCTGTGGCGCTGTATTTTTGCATTTTTCCTCATTCAATTTTTCTTTGCCAGTGTACGACTCCATACTCGGTAGGTATAAGGATTTTTACAAAAACAGAGCAAACTTTTCCACTATATGACGGGGAGAATCTCGTAGTGGCCAGACCGTACCGTTGGTTCTTTCATCTGCTCCGTAATACCCCTCGGTGTTGCTGAAGTTGTAATTTTAATGAATTGGGTACAGTTACTGATCAAAGACACACATTTATCGTCAGAAGAATATTCTTGAACCATCGTAGCTCATGCACCAGACGAGAATCGAATCGAAAGATTCGTAAAGGTATTGATTGCAGCAAAACACCATTTTACACGAAGCGCCCTTTTCCTTTATAACGATTTATTTTGGTAAAATAAAAGTGCAGGACAATTTCTTGTAACAAAAATTTGCTAGCATAAAAGGCTGCATGTTGTAAAAGTTGTGAAGCTATTGTATTTTGGCAATTTCATTCTTGATTTTGACACTTAGATTGTTGATATTCCACAAACGTGACGGTTGGCTCAGATGTCAGGAGACGCCAATGGCGGTGTCAGAGGACGACTATTTGTTCGATTCTTCATCCGAGCTAAAGATCCATGGATCCATGTGCTTAGCAGTAATCCATTCACTCCACTCATGCATGCGCAAGGAATTCCAGAGGCATTGTCTAATGTACCTATGCTGAAATTGGCCACAATGTAGCCTCCTCTGTGAGAACTCGAGCACCGTTGCTTCTTCTGCCGGCCTGCTGAGCTCTTCACTTCTCTTCTCTAAATGTTTCATTGCCAAACACTAAATAGACACGCGCTTTCAACATTCCTTCAAGGTTAACTGCGCCGATCTTATGGTAAACTGGTTCCACCCTTATGCCTTTGTATTCTAGAAATATTTTTTCTAATTAAGAGACTAAACGGAACCACCAAAATGGTTCATTTTTTATTCCATTGCTTTTTGGTGAGGGCCGTGGGATTCCACGTCCGACTCTCGATGAATCTCGGCATCTTTGACGTCGTAATCGGCCAGTATGTTCTTCAGCGTTACCAAGATTGATATAACATCTTACAGCGGCTTGTCGCAACGTTTCGGCGTTGTCGCCTTCTTCAGAGTTTTTGATGGGACAGAAAGGTCCACTGTCATCCTACCTGGACGAAAGATGGGTGAATGTATATAAGTCTTGGTCCTGCTGAAGAACATATGTACTGGTCGATTACAAGGTCATAGGAATAGCAGAGGCTGTGAGTTATGCACGTCCATTTTCAATCTATAAGAGAGCAAAGTTTAGGAGTGAACGCATAGCACCTGTATCACCTAGCGCAACTTCACCTGGCCGGGCAAGATTCAAATTCATTGAGTAACCTCGCGAAATGAAACTTCTTAATCCTCTATTCACGGCACGATTCAAGGCTACTGCACGCTTCTCGTTGCTCACTCTTCCCTCTCAGCCGCCTTTCAATTCAATACGTGATTTTTTTCTGTGTACTGCATATGTGATTTTTTCTGTGCACTGCAATTTTTTTGCACTTTGGAATTTCGTGCTCGGTTTGGCTCATGATGTCGTTGGCTATGAAAACGAAATCGATTTTGCATCCTTATCATCAACTAGCTCTCCATGACTCGGGGCAGTAGTCAACCTTTCGCTACTTCTACAGACACTGGCAGTGAGACGAATCCTTGCGGAAGCATCCCTTCAAGAGAGTAAGAAAGCATGCTTACATGCTATTCCTGCTTGACATCAAGCCTATGGTTTTCTTGCCTATCATTTTTGATAGCCGCGTGCAGCACAGTCGGAGGAGTTGCGGCGACGGTTTGTGCTCCCGATTCCAGGTTTCTGACTTATATTTCCGGCTTAGAACGACACCAGGCCTTCCATCTCTCCAGATTTGGTGAACTGGAAGCAGACCTGGATGGGAATGATTAAGCGCTGACTTGTCCATCGGCTGCCCACCGCAATTGACTGTAGGGACAAACACGCATTCAAATAGCCTCCACCCTTCTACTTCCCGTAGAAGTAGAACACGTGGTGCATCCCAAAACTAAGTAAGGCCGTCCTTTATGCTTGATCCTTACGCAAATACGCATGCATTATAATTATAATATAAGAGGATGCTGAAAGCTGCCTTGGCTAGGGTGAAGCTGACAGATGGACTATATACAGAGCAATCACGTCCCTGATGGACTCTGGACCCCTTCAAGACATTAAAAGTGGTCTTCAGGTTAGTATCTCCAATCTTATGGATGCACCTTTGATACATAGGCTTCATTGATTCATCATTGATTCAGAGTTATGAAAATAAGATGTTTTATGCTTCTACATCGTGGTGCCTCGCTCTTTTTGACACTCTGGGATTACTTGGTGAATTTTAAACGAACAGCTTATGTCGGTTCAGAACAATACAATATCTTCTCTAATTTTCGCAGAACCGACGCATTGGGAAGGCCTTTCCCGTCCCAAACCGTCTCGATCCCATACTACAACAAGGTAATGAACAAAATGGGTAAATGTTTCAAAAATGATTGTTTTGAATCTCTTCAAGAGAGCGTTGTAATAACATTAAGTTATAGGGGTAAGTCCTATTGCTTTGAAGAGCTTTCTGATTCATATGCTTTGTGAATCTATCATTCAGTACTAGCAGGCTGCCTAGCAGAAAGCGGGAGCCTCCTAACTTGGACAAAATCCAGTCCTTCTAAAAACCAAAAGATGTGTCAGTTCAATCAAATTTCAAATCATTCGTTGTCAGAGAAATTCGAATAATGTGCTGAAACCAGTTGTGACAATCGAAAATGAAATTTCAGTGGATTTTCAATATTGCAGTGAAATTCCCTATGGAGAGGCAAGTGGTTAATTTCGGAGGGTCTTAAAACATGTGGTGATCATCCAAAGAGAAATGTGTCGTAACTATTTAAATCAGTTTTGAAGGCATATAAGATTGGAGGACATCGATGAACTGTCATTTGGTTAAAAATAATTTTTGTTTGGTCAAATTTGGGAAGACAGCAACCAAAATACCGTCGTCGGTATCCCCGCCCAGACTTTCATTCGAGTCATTCAAATCTATCCAGGCGGATACAACCGATCATCCCTAACACCAGTTTCATCGTGGACCTCCTTTTAGACAAAACCGAAAATTCTTGGACTGGAAGACCCACACTCGGCTGATGTTTTTTACGAGTAATAACGTTAAGCGGGCGTGTGTAGCGCAGTCGGAGGAGGTACCGGCTGTCGCGTGCACCCGATACCAGGTACCTGGTTCGGATTTCCCGCCCAGGCCAACCAAGCCTTCCATCTCTCCTTGGTCGGCGGCCAGACTTGTTTGGGAAGGGTAAAGGATACCAAGGATACTGAATTGTTCATCGGCTCTCCACCGCAAGTCACTATGTGGCCAAGTATGCATTCAAATCGCCTCCATTACATTCCGTAGAAGTCAAATGCGTGGCGCATCCTGAAAGGGATTGAGTAACGTTGTCTTTTGTGCTTCATCCTTTTATTCTTGCCTAAATTTGAATATTTATAGACTCGCTGCGAAAAAGAAAAAGTATTGCAAATCGTCGATTGCACACGAATCAGTGGTTGTATTTCAACTGCATGGAGTAAAGCAACACCACTCTGTGTAAACGCACTGCCTCTTTATTTTTCTGCCGTTGCCTTTTTGACTCACCATCTTCAACTCGAAAAATACCAAAGTCTCGGTTCAACAAAACAGAATCAACTCGCAAGATCCTCAAATTTCGAACAAATTTGAGATACCTAACGTCCAATCTCAGATTTGATGTAGGATGTCACTTCCATCGTGTTCAGCAACAATTTTTAGAGTCCAGCTGTTAACGTTTGAATGTACGTCGTGTTAATTCTGAATGACATGCTTTCTCCATTAGATCTCTCCGGATGATAAGGTGTTTTTATCGCGGGACATGGCGGAGCTGAATGCGACGGCGACCGCGGGTTGGAGCAACATTTCCGCTACGACATCGTGCCGTCGCCGTAGCGGCCGACGCTGCTGCGAGATGATTTGATTTGCTGGCTTGGCCTTCTGACTAACAACTCGCCTTTAATAATAGACGTCCTTGAAATACTGACTCGATCAGACGGCGAGCATCCTCAACCGCTCATCTTGCAGCCAGTCGAGCTGACTAAGACATTCATTCAGATCTTCCCTCACGAGAATTTTTCCGTCATTGTACAGAGCTTGGGCGCGCGGTAGCGCAGTCGGAGGAGGCTGACGCGTTCACACGATTTCTGGTTCTTGGTTCGGATGTTAACCCAGACAAACCTACCCTTCTTCGATGCATTGGTGCCAGACTTGCTGTAAAGGGCAAAGCACTGATTCGTTCATCAGCTGACTACCGTAGCTCACTGCTCCCGCCAAATACGCCTTCGAATTTCGTGCACGTTATCCCGTAGAAGTAGAATCCGTGGCGCATTCTAAGAGGGATTGAATAATGACGTTCCTTGTCCTCTATCTGGGCTACACATTGACTTTCCGGTATCCAGCCGATGGAGGAGTCCGTGTATTGTCCTTCCCATCAAATGGTCCGTCGAACTGACTCTACCTACATGCTGGATCGAGTCGAAGAGCCAGAATTGGGAGCGGTTGACCTGGGAGGGACCCAAACGATGAACATTCGACTCGGGACCCTCTCGAAACGCAGCACCTCTACGTGCTACTACCAGCATAGTTGTGCTCGAATGACCTATTCGAGTACAACTATACTGGTAGTACAATGTAGAGGTGCTTTCATTTCATTTTCGATTTTGATTTTAATTGAAATTTGAATGTTTGAATTCGAATATCTAAAAAGTCGCATTTTTCGAATGTACTCGAATTCGAATATTTAGAAAAACCACTTTTTACGAATATATTCGAATTCGAATATTCATAAACTTTTTCGAAAACCATTCGAATATCCGACAAAATTTCGAGAGCACAACTACAACTGTCAGGCACCGTAAGTGGCAAGCCATAAAGAAAAATCCGAGGCGATCGTAATTTTTGCGTATTTTAAACTTATAGGCAATGAACGCCGTGACCGATTCTAGCTTTAGGTCCTCCTACCCAGTCAGTCGTTCAAAGTATTGCAAAGCTTAAGCGGGATTCTTTTAGAAGGCGCGAGACACGTAGGCTTGTGATGCATCGCCTGGCTCATTTTCCGTGAAAGCAGCGGCTGGTGAGATGCGTCATTTTTCCTG
This sequence comes from Heligmosomoides polygyrus bakeri, assembly GCA_947359475.1. Classification (NCBI taxonomy): domain Eukaryota; kingdom Metazoa; phylum Nematoda; class Chromadorea; order Rhabditida; family Heligmosomidae; genus Heligmosomoides; species Heligmosomoides polygyrus. Next base: position 86,651,059 of record OX375868.1, on the reverse strand, counting down.
GAATTCTTCGCATTTCAGAAGCGTCCCGTGAATGCGAAGCGCGTTCGAGTTTTTACTGGCCTCGTATAGATCATCAGTTATGCACAACGTTTTGGACGAGGCATCGGAGGACAGCGTTGCCGCCTGAATGCCTCCCAACGGCCAGCGCTGACGGCGACGACGACGACGAGCAAGGCCACAGCCGTCGGTCGGCCTGCCGCTCTCGCTCACCCGAGGCCATCAAATAACTCGTCGTGCATGCCTGTCTGTCATCACTGGATTAGTTTTTGGCGATCGCTTCTGGAGCCCGAATTTCCTGGCTATGTAGCTCCACTTCGCATCGAACTGAGTTAGCACGGTCTCGTCTATAGATAGGCTGACGAACATTAGCTGCCTTTAGCTCTTCACTGATGCTTTCTGAAAAGATCTTCTCTTCCGCAGAAATCTTACTCTAAACAGTCTGGTTAGTTCGACTGCCTGTTCTACTGCAACGGATAAGTCTTCGACTGCCTCTGCTCCTAGTCCATATGCCCGTAAGTGCTTGGCTGTTTTCATATAAGTGCCCCTCACCCTGTCTACACGTCTCATACTTTATTCCATTGTTTGCCACGACTGCAGAAGTGGAGCACGGACCGACGAACTTCATCAGTGATGCCAGCCCTTCGCGTGTCTGGCTGTTATCTAGCATCGTGCCCAAACTCTCTCGTATCGTCGCCAATGAATTTTTCTCCACTTCTGAAGAGCCTCAGCAGCACTCGTCATTTACTTGCTTATTTTTGAGCCACTTTTTCATTTTTCGTTCATGAGTTCCCTAAAAAAAGGGAAGATGGCTGCGGCTAATAGAGTCGCTTGACGTACTTTCGTCAATTGTCTGCTCATTTTCAGCCTAACACCCTCTTAGTTTTCTGTCTCGCAAGCTATTCAAATCGGTGGATTGAGGGCAAGGATAAAAACGTCGTTATCCTTTCCTAAGGGATGAGGTGGAAGCGATTTGTATGCGTTTTTGGCCTATGTATGCAATGACTTGCTGTGACCGGCAATGAAAACGTCGTGTGCGTAGTCCATTCCAGATATGTCTGGTACCAATTCATTGAGCTCGGAGGGATGGAAGGCTTGCATAGCCTGGGCTGGGTCTGAACCAAGAACCTTGGGCCGTTTTGCTCTCGACATCCGGCTCCTCCTCCCGAACGGGGGCAGACATAACTCCAACGCCGCGCGAACCTCCCTGGAGTCGCGCACGGTGCGCGACGAAATTGGACGAGTTGTCGCGGTTCGATGCATCCGACGTCTACAAACGCTTCCTACAGGGACATGCGGCACGCATTTGCCTTATATCAACGTTTCTTGGAGATTGTATATGAATGTGGTTTCAATAGGACGATCAGCGACAGTTTATACAGGAATCCTGGTCATGTGGATGGTTTCTAGCGTCAGTATTTGCCATCTACTACTTCCTCGGTCAATTTTTACCCGTGATTATAGTTATACTACAGAAAAAGTTCACTATCACCCATTCTAGAAGCAATTGTCCTACAGCAGACTGTTGCCAACCACATTCTGTGGGATCTTAAGTTCCTTGCTAGAAATGTGGTCTGGGAACTTAAGCACTGAGAACATTTTGTGCTCCGCGGCTAACCATGCTTCACCGAGCGCACGTCCGCGTTTCAGCGCCGCGACGTCGCACGCGGCTAGCGCGCGACGTCGCGTTGGAGTTAGGTCCTGGAGCCCCTCTCGAATGCGCTACGTCCCGCTCGTCTCTCAATATTTCTAGACTGTTATGCTCATCTCTTTTCACGCCCTCCACGGAAATACGATCCAATGGCCAAGTTGCTCTAGGCACACGGAATCGGAATATAGGACCACTGAGGCCATGCTCTACCTACTATTCTTATATGGTGTCTGAAACGGGAATGTTTACGTCGAATTTCTTCTTACCGAGTTTTAGCACTTGCTAATAATCACATCAGTGTTTCCAACATAGCACTTCCTGGCAGTGCAGTGAATCATCCCCTTTTGGACATCTGAAACGATGCCTTTATGTAGAACGATTTTATAATAATAATTATTATTATAGGTCGGGGCAAAACATGCAGGTTTTTTGCTTTAGTTTCAACACTTTTTTTAAATAGGCTAACAATTTGTAGGATTTTTAACATAAGATATTATAAATTGTTGGTAAGCTTATCATATGCGCTTTTTAAATATGTCTATGGAATTTAATTCAAGTTGCTTATTAAAAAATTGTCTGGCTTTTATTTTTAGATGTCTAACCGCGATTTTCGTCAAATTAACTTATACGAGTTCAAACTGGGCCGCACTGCCACCCAAACCGCTCGAAATATCAGCGAAATATGGGAGCAGGGAAGTGTCGACGAACGACAGTACAACGTTGGTTCCAAAAGTTTCATGCCGGCAACACCATCCTCGAAGATGAACCACATGGCAGCGGTTGATAATGGTCCATTGAAGGCGTCAAGAGAAGCTGATCGGCGCAAAACCACGCGAGATATCGCAGAGGACCTCGACGTCGATCACACTACAGTGCTTCGCCATTTGAAGCAAATTGGGAAGACCAAGAAGCTAAACTGACCGAAAGTCAGAAAAATCGTCGTTTTGAGATGTCGTCGACACGTCTTCTTCGCAATGCCGTCGATCCGTCGTTTCTCGAACGGATTGTGACTTGCGTTGAGGAGTGGATACTCTATGATAACAGGCGACGTTTGCCTAGTGGCTGAACCAAAAAAAGAAGCACCCCGACATCATCGAAAGCCGGAAAATTTGACGAAAATTGCGCTTAGAGACATCTAAGAATAAAAAAATTTTAATAGAAATTATTTTTGAAAACCAAATTATTTTTGAAGAAGCGATTTAAATTAATTTCCATATATATTTTTAGAAAGCATATAACTAGCTTTCCAACAGTATAAATACCCTATGTTAGAAGTCTCAAGTTATTTTAAAAAAGTATTGAAACCAGTGAAGCAAAAAATCTGCATTTCTTCTGCACCAACCTAATAATAAGGATAATAATAATAATAATCTCCAATTTCTTCCCTTGTAAAACCTCAGCATTATCCAGATATATTGATTACTTCGATTATGTACTTCTTTACCGGACGAGGTGGGCCGGTATGTATTGAGCCTAAAAATAATAATATTTATGCTTTCATTTTTGCTTAAGCTTACAGAAGCGTTGTTGACGATAGAAGCCGATTTAGCCTTGAGCAAAAAATGAAAAAAAGAGATTGCTATAGAAGAGTTTTAATCGCAACTGAACATCCTTCTAACATTAACATTTTTACTAATAATACAATAATAGAATCTCTATCACACAAATGGGTTGATCCATTTATCCTATTTTGGTAATTGATAGTTTCAGTGGCTGCTACTTTTCCAGTCTTTCAAGTGATAGGCAAAACTGTAGTGAAGACGAAGCTAAGCATCTGTAGCTCAACTTCTGACCTCCGGAATGCGCAATATTTCTTTTTACGGCCGAGCGCATTTGATCGTTGTCACCTTTTCGTTTAGTGATTTTGAGCGGCGGTTGCCTCAGATGCTATCATATCTGTTAAAAAAGTAGGAATTACGCTTTTGTCCTTACTCAGAAATCTATGTAAGCATATCGACCAATATCTACAATGTATGAGTGTTTTGAATTCACGACTTTTTTCGAATTTTAAACAGAGCATGGGCTTCTCCATCAGCGGTCATATTGCTGTCACGCTCGGTGTTACTTTGCTTAAGTGCTACTGCTCAAAAATGAATTCTGGTTGCTCTACATTATCTAACGTAACTTCTGAAGCTTTCTTTTCTGTGCTTAGCGTCGCATGCATTTCCATTCATTTCCATTGAGTTCGCACGAAGCATCTAACTTCTACCGACATTACTGATGAAGTCTTTGACCTGACCATCTTGCCTAATAGTAGGCGTGTATACTATACCGGAACAACCCGTAGCCACTTAAATTACCTGCACCACTTGTGCTCTGACGGGATTGAATAACTGAGTATGTACTCAGGTTTATATTCGGATACCCGTTCTTGAGCCTACTGCGTAGCTAAGTGCTGGTTCGTTGCGCAAAAACCTGCACTTCTGTTTCTTATTGTACAAGTACTTCCTAGGCAGTATCAATTACATGGTGTCGAGCTATAATGCTGCTATATAAAGCCTCGAAAGTAGAATTTTCGAGAATTTGAAAAAGTTGCTGCGATTAGGTCACTTATGATCAATTCTTTAGATATATGTCTATGCCATTTTTTTACGTCAAATCAAATTAAACTGGACACTCTTCCAAGCAACGAAGCAGCAAAGCGTTATTAGACTAAAAACCAAATTGCGCCATACACCCACTCAGGAAGTCGCGATTTTCGTTTGATCGATAGCGAAAATTCTGTTTGCACGGAGTTACACACCTGTCGAAAGATTTGTAAAAACTACACATATCTTCACTTTGCTTTTTCCAGTAAGCAACATTAGTACTATCAATCAAATGAAGGTCGTTACAGGCTAGATGAGTATTGGCCTTGACCTCTGCTTTTAATACACAGAAAGTTGCTGTTTTTGCACTCTAGAATACGCGTTTAGATCTAGCGCTTTCTCAGCCACTATATCATGTTTTCACGCCAGCACTACCAAACTGTTGTCATTCTTCCCTTTTTACCAACGTCTTCTTGTGTAATAGAATTCCATCTCCACAACATTGTCAACCTCTGCTTTCCATTCACCAATAAGAACTTCTATCTTGCGTTCCACTTAAAGCAATTTTAACTTAATATACGGTGATTTATACATTTTGCTGGACCATAGATCGCTCTGTGGTTTCCCATCAGCACTGCACTTCAAGCAATTTTCAACGCCGTTTTCCTAATCCCTCCTAATAGCCTCCACGAGCGTGTGACACGACGTCCTTAGCCGCTTCTTCGGGTCGTCTTTTCGCCTCTAAGACTCATCGTTTGGCTCCAAGACTTCAAAACGCCTTCAAATGGTTTCCGTGTGCATCGCCGTTTCGTAGAGTTTTCAAATTATTACGTTGAAGATCGTGCATTCCTAAGTTTCTCTTTTCCTACTGCCTACTACAAGTTGGAAGCCCTGCTTGTACAAGGGAATCTTCCCTGGTCTCAGCCAGTAGGTCAATTAGGGTGGGCCAAAAGTAATGAGACCAATTCAGCAAATTTCCTTATCTCTTTATAACTCAATTACAACTCAACGGTGCTGAGGCACGTATTCGCAATTAAGGTCAATGACCTTGCTGCCATGGATCAGCCAACTTCCTGATCCCATCCTTCCAGAACTGCTTAGGCCTGGTGCTGATCCACCGCTCATTACGGTTGTCGAGGTCTGCTTGGGTCCTTGTGTCCCTTTCGACCATGAAGTCCTATAGGCTCAAGAAATAGTGGTAGTCGCATGGAGAGATGTCCGGCGAATACGGTGGGTGAGGCATGTGAACGTAGCCCAGCTGAGCAAGCTTATTCGTGGTCACTTTTGCCCGATGGGGTGCGGCGTTGTCGAAGAGTAGGAACGCGGAGACCGAATAAGTGCGGGTCGCCGGTCCATCTCTTCTATTTCGTTTACCATGGCCTTGGAGTCCATCGTCGTGCTTTTGGTAAACAGCTTCCAGTATACCGGGCACAGACTCAAAAGCTCTGAAGGTGCTTCTCGCCGTGAACATCCCGCCGAACGAAGGTCGGTAGCAGGTCACCAGGCCTCACCCAGACTCGCTGGTTGGCAGGGTTAAGGTAGAAGACGTACTTCTCATCTTGCGTGAATATTGAGCCCAGGCTGCTCGGGGTTGGGAATTGGGCGAGATTTGCGCGACACAGGTCAATTCGTGAGACTGGGGTATCGGCATGAGGCAGACTGGGGTTTGGCATGCTTCTGGAAAGGGCGGAAGTGGTTACTTCTCAGGTGGCCTTCAGTACGTATTTAGCAAACAAACATACAAATACGAGAAGCACGGAATCGGACTCCAGTCACGACATACTTTTGCCCCCCCCCCCCTAATAATTTATTCAGTAAACAGTGAGTGACCCACTTTTTGAAGAAAAACGATTTCAAGCGATTCAATGAAAGCGAATCATTCTCAATCCCTTAGAAACGGGGAAGAGACTAAGCGCGTTATAAAATGGATTTTTTGTTACATATAATTTTTATGCAAACCAAGTTTAATTTGTTCTCTTGTTCTAATATTGCTGAACAAATATCTAAATTTTTTATGCAGTTATTCTTTCTTTAACTCCAGGTTGAAGTAGGTGCATCACAATTTGAATATGAAAACCACAATTTCGCCCAGACGTTTACCACAACATAAATGCCCAGGCGAAAAAGTATTAAGTAGTAGGTATTTATCTGAATCAAGGCGTAGACTTTCCGTCAATTTTCTATTTTCTATTACTATTGATATTATATTAGGGCGCACGTAGCGCAGTCGAAGGAGGTACCGGCTGTCGCGTGCACCAGATTCCTAGCTCGGATTTTACGCCTAGGCCAACCAAGCCCTCCATCCTTCCGGGGTCGGTGAATTGGTACCAGGCTCGTCTGGAAAGGACTAACTGTCTTCTCTTTGGAAATGGACAAAAAACTGTTCAAACCGTTCAAAAAATAGTGCGGCAATCAGTTCCTTTACACGTCTTTTTCTTCAATGTACATACTTGTACATACATGCTTTCAATACGCTTATTATTTATTTTTATGTTGTTATCATTTTTGTTATTCTTATTATTGTGGTTTTGTGTCATTATTTTTATTTATTTTTATATAGCCAGTGGCCTTCAAGCGCCGCTGCTATGACAGTGAGAGCTCCCGACTCTAGTTGAGATTACAAAATCTACACACGACTTGTGCCTCCGGCGGACAGGCTACCCTTACTGTACTCCTCTTCCAAGCTGAAATCGATGAAATGACACCAAATGTTGCCCAAACAAGCTGCTCTGTACTCCATCTAGCGTGTATGATCAGCAATTACACGAAGCGAGAAGGAAGTCAGAAGCAGTTGCGCAACCCCGATAGAGTTCCACGGGATTACACAGACTAGAGCGCTTTGACCCTTGTATAATTGCTGGTCATCGCACGCAAACTGAACGTCAGCTGGAGCGTTTGCGCAGGTGATCTTATATTAGGGGGGGGGGGGGGCAAAAGTAATGAGACAAAATGGAAAAAAATCTTTATCTCCTTATAACTCAATTACAACTCAACGATGCTGAGGAGTGTATTTGCCATTAAGGGCAAGGACCTTGCTGCCATCGCTCAGCCCACTTCCTGATCCCATCCTTCCAGAACTGCTTGAGCCTGGTGTTGATCAACTGCTCGATATGGTTGTCAAGGACTGCTTGGGTTCTTGTGTCCCTTCCGACTAGGAAGTCCTGTAGGCTCAAGTAGTAGTGGTAGTTGCATGGAGAGATGTCCAGCGAATACGGTGGGTGAGGCATGTGAACGTAGCCCAGCTGACCAAGCTTATCCGTGCTTACTTGTTCCCGATGGGGTGCGGCGTTGTCGAAGAGGAGAACCTTCTTGAAGCGCTGCGACTGAATAAGAGCGAGTCGCCCGCCCATCTCTTCTATTTCGTTCACCATGGCCTTGGAGTTCATCGCGGTGCTCTTGGGAAACAGCTTCCGGTAAACCGATCCATGGGCGCAGACCCAAAAGCTCCAAAGGTGCTTCTCGCCGTGAACATCTCGCCGAACGAAGGTCGGTAACAATTCACCAGGCCTCACCCAAACTCGCTGCTTGGCAGGGTTAAGGTAGAAGACGTACTTCTCATCTTGCGTGAATATTGAGCCCAGGCTGCTCGGGGTTGGGAATTGGGGGAGATTTGAGCGACACAGGTCGACTCGTCAGACTGGGGTTTCGGCATGAGACAGGCTTGGGCTTTTGGCATGCTTCTGGAAAGGGCGGAAGTGGTAACTTTTCAGATGGGCTTCAGTAAGTAGCATACAAACATACAAATCCAACAAGCACGAAACCAGACTCCAGCCACGAGATATATGGACACGGCATGGGGTGTCTCATTACTTTTGGCCCCCCCTAATAGAAGAGCATGGAAGGCCTGAAAATGTCTTTCCATCGTTAGTGTTGCTCAAATCAACTAAGAACATTTATAAATAACATCACGTCATAGTTTAGGCCAAGTCTCCAGAATGTTTCGGTTTAAACATTTGGCTTTCCGTTTGGTATTGGTCTAACAAGTGAGGTCTGAAGGGTATATCTGAACGGGAGGAGCGAGTTACATAGGAAAAAAATCCTCACCTCTCATTTAGTATAAAAATCTCGTACCTCTTTTTGGCCAAGTCTTTAAACCCAAGGAGTACTGGGTCCTTGAAGATACTATGGAATAGAATAAGCTCCTCACATGTTCAGGGGTGGGTCTTGTACGCCCGTGATGCCACTTCCATGAAGCGGCTCGGGGCGCAGTGGATTGTGACGTTGCTTCATGCGATGCTAGTCGAGAGTTCGATTCTCATGCGTTATGGTATGTATCTCCGCATCTAAACTGACTGGTTGAGATTTGAAGGGCCCTGACGTCCATGCAATTTCAGGCGTTTTGTGCGCATTTTTCCGGCTATATGCTGTGGAAAGTAATTTTCTTGCGACTTGTTTATTTCTCACCGGTTTTTAACCACAATGCAACGAGAAAGGTATTCAACGTAATGATGTATGAACGTTCAACACCTATGATACGCATCACACACAACGTGAAGGAAGGAGCAAGAAGGACCAAGAAGCAATGAAAACCAAACCAAATCTTTTCTCTTTGTTCTAATATAATTGAAGCTACTGATACACTTGCATGGCTTTACTCCTTCATAGATTATAAAGCAATATGAATGAACACACGTTTTAAGCTATACAATTCAATTCTATTCCTTCATCTAATATCAAAAAAGGATAAAAAGGATAAAGGACAGCGTTACTCAAACCCTTTTGGGACGCGCCACGCATTCTACTTCTACTGGATGTCGAGGAGGCGATTCGAATGCGTATTTGGCTATACAATGGAAGTCTCTCATTTCCTCGATTGTAAACTTTTCCAGCACCAACGTCTTTTTTAGACATTCCTCAGAGTATTCCTCAGATCTTTGTTTAACTTCTTTCAAAAACAGAACAAGATTAGGATCATCAGGAACCCTACGTTTTCGAACACCACTTAGGTGAATGACCTATGGTGATGAACTGGAAAGATGCCCAAAATTTCTGCAGACGCGCTTCCATTTTAACATTTTCCATTTTATTGATCCTACGCTTTTCCAATGAACTTATTGAAAACATTTTTATGCATTAGAGAAACGACGCAGTTGAAAGAACTGATTACTGCACTATTTTTTCAACAGTTTTGAACAGTTTTTTTTTTAAATAAGTCTTTTTTTAACTGAAAAATCGCAGCATTAGAGGGGTTCTAGCGCAGACGGGTCTGTCCAGTTGTCACTTATACTCCGATTTACGGTTCTTGGTTCGAAGTTCGTGCTCAGGCCAACCACGCCTTTCATCCCTCCAGAGTCTAGGAATTGGGACAAGAGTTGTCCGAGAAGTAAAACGCTGACTTCCTCATCGGACGGACACCCCAAGTCATAGTATAACCCAAGTTCAATAGCGTTCAAATTGTCTCTACGATATCCTGTAAAAGTAAAATGTGCGGCGTATTCCCAGCGGGAAGAAAATTAGCAGAAACCTTTATCCTTTGTTATTTTCTAGGTTTTCTGGCAGGTTAAAAGAAATTTCTACGACCTGCACTATTTGTCACACAAAGGTACATAGCACTGTTCTTAACAATTTATTGCTGACAAATAGGGATACTCACACTTTCTATGATTCTTCATTATCAGATCTCATAACCGCCTTGCATTACAATAGTCTAGTGCGACCCCAAACTCTCGAATGTGGACGTTTTTCTATTTTCTAACTCTAAAAAGTCATCAAGGCCAAAATCCTTATTGTTAAAGTAACGCTAGTAGGCTTCTCGGTCCGTATGCTCTGGAACATCATCAGATAAAATGTACGGAGTCAAAAGTTTGTGTATCTCTGCACTTTCAAACTTTTATGACCATTGTCCAAGTGGGTGAGCTGTAGTATACGTCAGGTCTGCAGCTAGGTAGACGGAAATATTCTTACAAGGGCATCGAATTCTTTACATTGCCCATTCCCTCTTGAGAAAAAAAACGAAACTGATTTGGTTTCGGTGTCCTAATCTTTTTCAGGATTCTGATTTGTCTGCGAATGTTGGATTTGTATGTTGTCCTTGAAGACCACAGTATGAGTAAGTTGCTCACCTGGCAGCAGGTTTGCAGCAGTCTTCGCTAAACACTTAGTCGTCTTCGACGAACTGCAAAATTCTACAGAAACAACAGGTAGCAGACAGGCACTGAGAATTCTGCACTACCGTGTTTCTTCAATACTTCAAAATATGTAGAGGCGCTCCTTTAATAACTCAATTAGTCCATTCCAGAACCCATCCAACGGGAGCCAAAGGCAGCTAATCGGCTTTTAACAGCGATGTCACGACAATCATCATTTCCGCAATTAGGCGCAGATGATGTTTGCGCAATAACTTTAGGCCATGTAGGCCTTGCGCCGCACAGCCAGGGGTCTCCCACGGGCGGCAGCTGATCGTCTCCGCTCTCACAGCCAGCGCGCCGCCGGCCTGGCTGGGAGCAGACTTGCGCAGTGGGGGGTGCCAGCGCCAGTACTACTACTTGTTTGCTCCAACAGAGCACCTATTAAGTCGCAAAATTCGAGCTGCCCGCCCTCGCGGACCGCGGTTAAGTGGTCCCTCCACAGCCCGCGTCCCAAGGACCTCGCAGCCACCCGCCGTGAGCCTCGTCTCCGATTTCCTCTGCTACACGTAAACGCTTGGCACGACGTCTACGTTCTTCCTAGCTTCATGTTCCTCGAGTCCCTACCAGAGTGAGAGAAAGAGGGCATTCCCAGGGAAGTAAGGGGTAAAGGGAAAGGTCCTCCCAATTCTTCCCCTGTGGGATAGCTGATGCAGCCATCTCATTCGTAAGCTCCAGTATGGAATAAATACTAATGTAGCTATGCTCTCAGAAAATTTCAAACATTCGATTGGTTTTGAATATCGGATACTTCCGAGGATTCCAATACGTTCTTTATAGATACATGTTCACCGTGCATTCGTAAAAGTGATTTTCCGAGTATTCGAATTCGAATGCGCTCAAGAGAAGCGGTTTTCTGGGTATTCGAATGCGCTCAAGAGAAGCGGTTTTCTGGTTATTCGAATTCGAGAGCATTCGAAAAATACAACTTTTCGAATATGCGAATGACTTCGAATACCGAAAATCTTCGCGCATTCGAATTTGATTATAATCGAAAATCGAAGGCTTCCTGTATACTCGAATTCGAATACATTGGGAAAACATGACTTCTTCAACACTCGGATTAAAATGGAAGATTAGATTTCTTGAATAACTGAATTCGAATACATTCATAAACCTTCTTATTCGATTATTCGAATTCGAATTCGAATGTTCAATTTTGAGTAAAGATGATTCGAATATCCTTTCGAATGTGCGATTCAGGCATAACTATAGAATATAGGATCTATTCTAGTGGGAGGGGCACTATACTCAATCAGCTTTACAACAATGAAGAAAATGAACTCTTTTGCATAGGCGACATACTTGGATCGGATTCGTCAACGACTTACATAACTTTAACAGAGAATTCACAGCTTAAAACTCAGATAACGCGGCTTATCGCTCCATATCGCTTGATAAGTCGCGCGCTATCTGAGTTTTAAGCTGTGAGTTCTCTGTTAAAATTATGTAAGTCGTTGATGAATCCGACCCCTGATTTAGCATACATACAGCATACATACAACTCATTGCAAAATCCTATCCGGGACTGGTCGACCTGTCGGCATTTGTTTCGCTTTTCCGACGGTAACTCCCTCCGACTAGGATAGATCGGGGACTATAAAATAGATGTTTGCCTCTGCAATGCTGTGATGTTCAGAAATGCCAAAGTGTACATTTCCTTGCCTAGAAAAGCCTTCTTTCGTACGGCTAACCACTTAAGTTGATCTGATCTCGACGAAACAAATACGACCCAAGTAGAACCATCTACACTTCGACAACTTCTTCTGCATAGTTTCTTCTAGCCCTGTCCTTCTAAGTGCTGTATATGCACCTCGTTTAGTATTAACGGCCTTCGCACTCAGCTTTTTCTAAGTTGAAAAACAAAGTTCAGTGTCATGCATTTCTAATGCACCTGCTTCTGACCACTTTTCCTGGAGCTCCCCGCATCACCGACTGCTGTCGTCCTTCTGCCAGCTGTAACTGCTACCAGCATGGGGGTTAGTTTCCCAGTAAACACTCGTCTCTTGCATCTGGTCTTGGTTATCTGAGCAACACTGCCAGCCTACCGTAAACAGATAGCAGTGGGATACGGTCGCTGCTCAATATGCTGGGTGGTGGAACCACACAAAGACAGTGACGGCTTCTGACCCAGAAACTATTGTGTAGACCTTTTTTCAATGTCAAATTTGCTTGAACTTTAGTGGCAGCACTTCGAAATACTCACTTTTCATCACATTCCTTCATCATAGCTTGAACTTCTTCCGTTTAATCTCCGTTTTGTTACGGTGTGGCCATCCTCGTACGTTGCTGTAGGTCTAATACAGTAGGCTAAATGCACGTATAATACGAATCCGGATCTATCTTACTCGGGAGGGAGCACCCGTAAAAAGCCAACTGCGAAGGTCATCCCATGCCACGCCACCACATACTCCGAATTTAAATGGAAGAAGAGGTCGTATCACAAGACAGTAGCTGAAACTCTCGTAGAAACCCAAGCGAGGTAATGAAGAAGCAACTCACTACTCACTGCCCCCTCCGATTAGGATAGATCCACGAATCCTCTATTATAGAACTTACTTATAGCTAGAAGGTATAGAGCAGTCAGAGGAGGCGCTGGCTGTCGCATACACGCGATACCAGGTTCCTGGTTCGGATTTCTCGCCCAGACCAACAAAGCCTTCCATCCTTCAATGCTTAGCAAACTGGTACATGGCCTGTCTGGGAGGGAGGAAGCACCGCCTTGTTTATCGACTGACACCGCATGCCATCTATATAATCCAAGTACACGTTCAAATTGCCTCCACGACATTCCGTAGAAGTAGAATGCGTGGCGCACCCCGAAAGGGATTGATTATGGCCGTCCTTTATCCTTTATTTTTTTACAGTAGGATGCAAAAGTTTAGGACTCTACGATTTGCAAAGGACCCACATTGCTGTGAAGTGACTCTATTTGAAATTTGGGATAAAAGCAATCAGTCGACTATTAGAAGTTCGAAACTCAAGAGATTGTCTTCGAAGACTTGTTTCCATCTGCTTCTGTTTTTCCATTTGCGTTAGCAAAATTTTGCACTTTGTTAATAGCTGCTGATATTCTCGAACACATGTTGCTCATCTGACATGCAAATCTCCGTGTTCGTTACCATGGTGTCGCCGAGAGAGCACCGACAGAGGGCGTGCGCGTTCCCTTTCACACCTTCTCATTACTGTAGTTTCATCTGGCTCAGAAGCCACGGCGCTCTGAAATTACAGGTTTTTACGATTATCTCAGTTCTTGCTTATTATAGGCATTTCTGTACCTTGTTACCTCTTCCTCGTTCTTGAAAGGCTTTTTATGAACTTCTGAGCAATATGCTATCATTCCTTTTGTACGCTTCTTAACAAAAAAAAGCTATCAAATTCACCATCACATCTTCTAACAGGCCAACACCTGAGGTGGTACGTACACATCCTCAAAGGACCAGAGAATCACCCCATAAGGTTGGCCCTAAATTTCGAGACACCCGGAAAGCGTCCGAGAGGAGCCCTGAGGAAAATGTGGAAGGCGACATCGGCGAAATCAAGAGAGATTTCGCCGATGTCGGCCCCAGGCCAGACAACGCCCTTGATAGGATGAGGTGGCAACTGATCACAAGAACAGCGGACCCTTCGACTTCGCGGGTCCAAACGCTCAGGAAAAGAAAAGGTTTAATATTGCTTCAGTTCAGCAGCATGGGGACGTTAGTAGCACCGTTGCCCATGCTGCCCGACACCTGATGACGTTCGTCGTAATCGGGGCGAGTTTAGTACGGCTTCCGTTCCTCTTCACTCGCGGTGAGCGATGAATGTTGGCTGAGCTCCTGCCGCGGCTCTGCGAGAAGTGAACGAGGCTGATCCTCTTAAGGTCGTCGTACAAGGTGTGCGCAAATATTTGCCTCGCCTCTCGTTCCCAATGAATCAGTGCATCGTTGTCTTATGCTCTTCTAGCCCCCCCCCCCCCGCAAGTCAGCTATTGATCAATGGTGAGCTACAGCTGTCCTCCTACTACTTCTAGCTTTAGAGAAGTTACATAGCAGCTAGCTGAGATACGTTAGTCAGCAATACTTGACCTGAAAGTTCCTGTGAAAACTTCTCCTTATTGAAGTCAATTTCTGCATCCTTCATTTTGTCCTTTCCATCGTTGACATTTCCTATTGCATCTTGTAATAATAAAGACTTCGCTTTAAAAGCATTTCGAAAGATCGAATACACTTCGCAGACTGTAGCATGATCTTACTTGAAGCTTTGAAGACTTCGATTTTTGTAACGTTGTGGGTCATAACTAATGCGCGGGAGCGCAGTCTGAGAAGGCCCCGACTATTGCCTACGTCTCGAATGAGTTGTTACCAAATTAGTCTAAAAAGGATAAAACAACTGACTCGTCTCGGCTGGCCACCGCAAAGCATTGTATAGGCCAAATATGCATTCAAAGTGTCTCAATGACATACCGTAAGAGTGCGTGGCGCATTCCGAAAAGGATGTCATAGTGATAAGGAACTTTTATTGAGACGATGTGCTTATTGATTGACCCATTTTCTTTTACTTCACGCACTTATTTTATTTACACGCTAGAATTAGCCTGGCCTGAATGGCAACGGCATAGCATTACCAGCAGAATTATACATATTAAGAAAAAATGAGCATTTTTACAGTAAACCAACGGTCGAGGCGCTGATGCTTGTCCTTAGATCGCCATACATATTTATAATTTTATTTATGTTTGTCGCTAATGTATCATATGTATTTTATGGAGTATTTTAGTATCATAATGAGTTAACTACCCAAGTTTGAGGTCTAAGCGGCAGAAGCTCGCGTGGAAACATAACACTACATGTCGAAGTTCGGAGCTCATTTTACCTTTTAATAGCTGAAAGTATTACCCAACATCTCTCTTCTTGAAACCTCGGCATAGTGGGTTAGTATGTGAAAAAACTCGCGCAGCATACTGACAACATGCTGAAAGTATCTTTTAACGACAGAAGCTTCCGGCCTCATTTTTGTCCCAAACGATGAAAAGTTTTTAGGCACATGTTAGAGTATTTAAATTTAGGCTGAATATGAAGTCGGCATCGGAGAATGCATTTCCTAGCGTCTACTCCTTTTCAACGTTATATCGAATTCGCTCTATGTAGATTTTTCCACGTTCATAATTGCATCGAAGCTTTTTCCAGCTGGAAAGCGATCTGATATTTGAGCAGCGATTGTTTTTCAGTGTCTCATTAAATGAGAATTCAAGCGCTCCATCCAATCTATACGGCTATACGATGGCTGTAGATACCTATTTCATTTTCTGAAGAAGGAATGGCTAATCAACATCTTACATCCTTCCTCTCAGGGTGATCAAGTTTCAATTCCTTGAACGAAAAATTGTTCTGGTTTTCTAAGACATTTTATAGAAATTGCTGAAAACTCAGATTGTTCTGCACTACAGGGTGTCTCAAAAAAATTTATACATGTTTGAAAGGTGATAACTTTGTTCATAGTAAAGATGCTGAAGAATTTAAAGGCTCATATGAAAGCCTAAGAAAATAGAAATTTTCTGACATATGATAGGCATGGAATGCGCCATGCACTCGTGTGAAAATTTCCATTTTACACACGATTGATTGTGTTTCGCTTGAATACATGTTATATTTTCTTCACAAAGTGGCCGTTTTGATTGATTTGTGCTTATTTTAGAGTTTAAAATTTAACTGCACATTATGCCTTGCGAAAAATAGAAAGCATCCCAAAAAATAAAGGCACTATGTGAAGGTTGTAACATTGCTGCTATTAAAGCATTTGGAGATATTTGAGACTCACATGAAAGTGCAGGGCAAGGGAATTACTGTGGCGTGCAAATAGTCAAGATTGCACCATGCTCCTGCCTGAAACCTTGCATTCTAGACTCGATTGATTGTGCATGGGCTGAATGCTTGTTACAATCTAGTTGCCCTGTGCTTTTTTAAACGTTTTCCATCGTCCAGTAGCTGCACTTATGCCAATCTACCTCTCCATTTAGCATAAATATTGCTAAATTCGTCCACAGAATGCGTCTTGTTAAATGCGGCTCCTGTTCACATTTAAATCGTGCAATCAATAAACTCTCATGTCATGCTCTTCCCACGTGATTTTCAAGTTCAAAACGTTAAAAGAAGCACAGCACAGGTTAATGTGGCCAAGTATTAGGTTGGAAAAAAAGTCTTTTCATTTTTTTCAAAGATTTATTACTTCACAACTACAAAGTCAAATCAATTGAGATAAACTCTATTTTGTCCCACTACACTTCTCCAAAGACTGGGTAATTTTCCAATTCCTCTCGCTTAAAAGACTGCAGTTCTGGAGTCGAACCATTGATGAATCCAATTTTTGAGGTCTTCATTCGTTCCAAAATATTTCTCTTCAATTTCTTGCTTGAGAGCACGGAAGAGATGGTAGTCGGCACGAACGAGGTCAGGGCTATACGATGGATGTGGCATTACCTCCCAGCCCATCTCCTCTCTTGTGAGTCTTGCAACATGTGGTTTTGCATCGTCATGCAGGATCATCACCTTCGACTTCTCCGGCCTGTTTTCTTAGAGAGTTGCGACGACTTTGTGGAGTTGGCCGCAGTATGTGACAGCAGTAAGTGTCTCTCCACTTCTGAGAGTGTGCCGATAAATCACTTCTCTGATATCCCACCAAACACTGAAGAGAATCTTCCTTTCGTGAACATTGGGCTTGAGATCAGACTTAGGGCTCTCTCCCTTTTGTACCCATTGCCTTTTCCTCGGAAGTTGGCACACAGAACCCAGGACTCTTCGCCTGTCACAATCCGAGGAAGAAACGATTTTCTTCCTTATCTGGACAGAAGAGAAGCAGCGATTGAGAGCCGTCGACCTTTCTGAGTGTCTGACAGGGCATGTGGAATCCAAGCTCCAAATTTCCATGAAAGCCAAGATTCTTCAGATGGATTCCTACTATCCAATGAGACACTTCCAGCTTCTCTGCCAGCTGACGTGTCGTCTGCCAACTATCGGTACGAAGAAGATGGTGTAGTTCACTGTCGTCCAATCCAGTTGGCCTTCCTGACCATGCTTTGCCCTCAGTGAATAATCTCCCTTTAAAGACTTTCCGAAACACTCATAACAGGCGCGATGAGTAGTAGATCCCAAGCCATATATATGGTTAATTTGGTCTGCTGCCTGACGTGCTGTGGATTCTTTAATGAATTCATGAAGAATGCCGTGCTGAAAATGGCCATGAGGTAGATCTGGCATTGAGTTCGGAAGATTGGATGGATAACGAATTACAAGAAGAGTCTTAACCTGTGTCCGCGTGCGAACGGTAGACAAGTGTGATAGGATTACGAAATCAGCCATCAACATTGGCTAGTGCGTTTACAAGGGGAAGGGTAAAAAAAATTTCGAAGTGTGAAGGGACTTTTTTCCAACCTAATAGTAACTAGATTGTAACAAGCATTCAGCCCATGCACAATCAATCGAGTCTGGAATGCAGGCTTTCTGGCAGGAGCATGGCGCAATCTTGACTATTTGCACGCTACAGTAATCCCTTCGCCTTGCGCTTTTATGTGGGTCTCAAATATCTCCAAATGCTTTACTAGCACAATGTTACAACCCTTCACATAGCACCTTTATTTTTTAGAATACTCTTTATTTTTCGCAAGCTATAAGTTAGCTGCGTAATTAAGTTTTAAACTCTAAAATAAGCACAAATCAATCAAAACGGCCACTTTGTGAAGAAATTATAACATGTATTCAAGCGAAACACAATCCATCGTGTGTAAATGGAAAATTTCAGACGAGTGCATGGCGCATTCCATGCCTGTCATACGTCAGAAAATTTCTATTTTCTTAAGCTTTTATGTAAGCCCTTAACTTCTTTAGTACCTTTACTATAAAAAAGTTATCACCTTTCAAACAGTGTATACATTTTTTTGAGACACCCTGTATATTAGGTGGGCTAAAAACTTTCGCTGCGCTAGTAAATTATATAAGGAAATCTACAGACAATAAACATTTCGAAACCCTTTTGTGATGATCGAAAAGCACAAATTTCATTTCTTAAAACTTTGTGGCGTAATCCTCGGAAACGCTATGTCAAAGTAACGCCAAAATTAAGTTGCAGTTCATTTCATTCATCAGTTCTGGCCGAAGTAACGAGCACTTGAATTTAAAAGGCTCAAGTACCGGAAACTTTCGGTCTGACTCAATAAATGGCTTCTGTCACTTGAATGCAACAGCATTCACTGATGACTTTTATCCTTGTCGAGCTTCGGCTTCAGTTTTATTTGAGTCCTGTGTAATATCAAAAACAATGGATGGATTAACGGCCAGTCGCTTTGCTAAAAAAGAAACGTTGATGACGAAGAAGGAGTTCTCGCAAAGAAATCGTGACATAGTTGATAGCTGCGATGAATTCATGAAATCTACATGCTAAGCAACCTGAACAATTCAGTCTCACACATATTTCAATTTCTTCTCTTTTTATGCCCATGAAGCCTTCAAGATAACCAGCCGATCAAGATTTTTTTAATGTTAAAAGTTCTCACCAAATTATTTTCAGGAGCAGACACCGTAGTCAACCAACTACGTCTCATGTTCTCCTATGATCCTGACCATATCCATGTACGCAGGGTTTCAAGGGGCTCCAAGTCTATACACCGAGTCGCTCGCATGTCACTAGCATAACAATGGATGGGCGATTGTTTGCCTACCACTAGTTCTCACCCCGTTCATAACCCACGTTCCGGCATTTTCTCGTCGAACAATGGGCCACGGGTTAGGTTTATTTACTCGGAACCTCGGCCGGCAAAGTCACGCCACGCCTCTGCGGCCTTCTGTCGCCTCTCGCCATTTGAACGGTACCGTCGCCTCGCACGAGTCGTTCTGCTCTCTTTGGGCCAACTGTTTGTAACACCATCTCCCGGAATTTTTAGAGGTTCTTTGGATCTACCCAGTGACGTGTTGATTTGGAGGCTTTATTTCGCAAAGTTGATACTATTTTTAAAAGCTGCTGCTTATCTGTATCTATTGTCATCCCGATGGTCGTTGAATTGCTAGAACGAGCTCCAGCTACGCTTCGATTCGTCCCTATCGCGTGCCAGGTAACTCATTCAGGGACAGGTTACTCGAAGGACACGATAAGTATCGCTCGTTCAGGGCTTGCCTTCACGACAACGTGCGACCAAACCGTTGGTGGGCGCCTGGGCATTCCTCCTTTGACATCCTTGGTATCCAGTCATTTACTGCTCTCGACCAGTGGATATTAGCGAAACGCCTTCACCGTCGACGAAGCAGAGGCCCAACTGCTCTTCTGTCCTACTATAGAATAAAGGTACAGGTCAGCGTTAGCCAATCCGTTTGCGGGAGGCGCTATGCAATCTACTCTTGCGGTATATAGTGTAATCAATTCGAATGCGTGTTTGTGCAACACAATGACTTGCGGTGGCCAGCCGATGAATAATTCAATATTTTATCCTTTTCAAAAACGAGTACGGTACCAATTCACCGCCCCAGAAAGGATGGAGGACTTGGCTCACTTGAAGGGAAATCCTAACCAGGAACCTGAAAATAGGTGCAAGCGCCAGCCGGCGCCTTCTCCAACTGCGCTACCATGCGTCCGTGTCCATATCGTACTATAAAATACGCTCGATTACGCGAGACTGGGAAAATGCTAGGACTGAAGACACCAATTTTGGCCTTTTTGGCCAACACTGAGAGATGGGAACGCATTAGACCAGTTAGGTCCCATCGAAAAATCATTGAAGCGGAAGAGCGTTTACAAACGGTGCCCTGGTCACGTTGCGCTTGGCTGGCGCGTTGTTGTCCTCTTTCGGGTAGGCCACATTAACGACAGGTATCTATTTTTCCCCTACCGGAACCAATTTCTCGTTAATACACCATAATTCTCGGCATGTGTGAAAAAGTTTATGATTGTAATTTATTAAAACGCTTCAAGTATTGAATCATGCTCTGTTTCGTAGAATCACTTTCAAGGTTCTGCATTTATCTTTCCCTTTTAAGAACCCTGGGCTTCCTAATTTTCTGGGGCCGACTTCACCAACAACTAAACCCGCGGGTATGCTGGGTACAAATGGTAGAGATAAGGTAGGAGACAGGAGACGAAGGCTTCATCGTGGGTATCTCTACCCACTATACCGCCGGTTAGCCGTTGATGATTTCAGCCGTTGGAATTCACCGCTACAAAAGAAAAAAAGGCATTCAGAGGTCAGATCTTCGTCAAGGACTATGAATATACTGTCGTCGAAAATTAGGTGGGCCATCTACGTTATGCATTTTCGCGTCGCTCACAGGATGAAAGTGGCAACTCGCTGGCTGTTAAACGAACGTCCTCCAACACGTTGATCTGACACTTCGTAAGGGCCCCGAACGAGGCTTATAGCCGTACTCGAGGACTCACTAAGTTGCTCTGGTACACAACGGGGGAGTTCCCGGCCAGAGCTCAGGCCCACGGCGACCAAATGGAGGACAGGTGACGTAGATGGTCCAGCTGATTTCTTAGCTCTACAGCTACTTTCTTCAGATATGTGCTTCCATATCGACCTACCACTGTTCAAGGATAACGGCTGAAGGGCGGCGTTAATCAATCGTTTTTGGGATGCGCCACGCATTTTATTTCTACGACATGTGCAGGCAATCTGAATGCGTATTTGGCCTATACAATGACTTCGGATGATCGACAAGTCGGCGTTTTATCCTTCCCAAATGTGACTGGAATCAAATCGTCGAACCCGGAGGAACTGAGGGCTTGATCGACCTGGGCGGAAAATTGGGAAGAATCTGAAATCAGATGTAGACGACCATTGGCGCCTTCTCCGCATGCACAACCGCGCGTCCACCACAACTCTGGTTAGTGATGCTTTCTGCTAATGTTTTTAAGGCTGCATTCAAAAACACCGCATCAGGAGGCACTTCAGCGTAGTTCATATGAAGCTGAACTTTAAGAATTTCAGATAACCGGTAAAAGCTCAGAAGACAGTCCAACATCTACCACCAAGAACTACTCGTTGTTTAGCAGCAAGGGTGTCTGATGCTGTACTCTGAAAGGGAGCCGATCGGCGCTTGCTCTCCTAGATGAGTGTATGTTTGTGTGGTCGCCGGTAACTGCGTCATTGTCGCTAAATATAGTCCCGCCGAGTTATTTCAACGTTTTGCGCGTAAACGTCGTGTGGTGGCGAGCAGCTTGATCGGCGTCAAGCACCACTTGAACTGTGCGGCTTACTTTCGCCAGCCGTGCCGTCGGGCAAGCTTCCCATTATCTAAAGCTCGGGCACTAATCTGGGAGGAAAACAGGGGATGAAGCTACTGCCCCTTAGTTAGAAGCCTTCTAGTTCAGGGCACTTAAATGACCAGTTCGAGGTTTCCTTCCCTACACTGTGAGCAGGTCTGCTGCATCATAAGGGGGTCTAGTGAACTGGGGTTCAAAAACGTACGATATTCCAAGGCTCAGACTGCCACCATTTCTGACCGAAGAGAGTTAGTCGATATTAGCTACTGGTCGGAATGCTTTGGCGGTTTTGACTGGTCAACTTCAAACCATCATAACTTCCTTCATGCTCACTGTATTCAGTCGTTGTAAGCACCATTTGAATCAGCACATTTTTTTTCTAACGCTATAGCAGTTGACCAAATCCATCAGCAAAGAAGGCGATTGGTCGAAATGCGGCAAATCCTAGACAGGCTGCTTTTGCGCTTTTGCATGGTACTGTTTTGAAAAGGTCCTGTAAGCGAGGAGGCTCTGAAAGTACTTGATTGATTCAATAATAAAGTAACTAAGTGAGTAAGTAAATTATTCAGTAATAGACGAAAGAAAAGCGGTTGCACAAACACCGCCGGAACCTTTGCGCCAAACTATTACATACACATTATACTCCCAGAGTTTTTGACAGACGGAACCTTACCGTTCTTCTGGACATAAGCATATCTACATATATGAGCCCTCCAAGATAGTCATTCTTCGATAATTTCTGCGTAAACCACGTGTGTGGGTTTCGAATACTTCATCAGATTGATCCACTTTCGACTCATCCGAATGGTCTGAAATAAATGGACACTATCAAGGCCACAAAATGTTTCCTCATAAGGAATTCTCACTCTCAGTCAAAATTTGAACCTTTCCTTCACCAACAATGCTAAAAACCCTATGATCCAAATGAATTTCTAGCCAGGTATTTAAATGATAGGGATCGTAATAGCGCAATCAAAGGAAGTGCGGGCTGTCGCGTGCACCCCAAATTGACGATTTTGGTTCGGGTCACTCCCTTGCCAACCAAGCCTTCCATCCTTTCGGGATCGGTGGATTGTTACCAGACTCGTCTGGGAAGGATCAAACACTGACGAATCTATCGGCTGGTCTCCGCAAGGACACATTCGAATCTCCTCCCAGATAAAGCGGAATGCATGGCGTATTCCAAACAGAGATCGATTAATGTCGCTCTTTATCTTTTGTCTTCATCTTTACCCCAATGACACAGCATTCCGAAACATCCGAAGGTCCGTCATTAAGTTCATCCAATGCATATACTCTTCAGGTGTCTTCGTAGGTTTAAGAGGTGGGATATGGGATAAAGGATAGATTTAAATCCCATCTTGTCATGCGCTACGCATTACTTCCCATAACAGCTGATAGAACAGTCAGTGCCTTGCCCTTCCCAAACAGTTCTCTGTTCTCTAGTTTTTCTTAATTCAACAAAACTGAAGATATGGAACGCTAGTCAGGACTATCACTCATAGCGTTTTGGAGAACGGTGCTCCTTTCTTCCGACTGCGCTAAGCATACTGTTAAGAGGGTGAATATGTAGCAAAAATACTGGCCAGGTTGAACACATGGAGCTTTGTTGTTCCTGCTTTTGCACTTCAGTATCGGTCCGTATCTTTTCACGCATAAGAAGTGAATAACTCGACCGAGGCGATGCGCCGGCCTCATGGGTCTAGGTTAGGCATATTCATATTCCCTAAATTAGTTCGAAGCTTGACAATGAACCATAGAGCAGAGGCTTGTTCTTCTTCTAGTTTTCGGAAG
Source organism: Heligmosomoides polygyrus bakeri (assembly GCA_947359475.1). Taxonomy (NCBI): domain Eukaryota; kingdom Metazoa; phylum Nematoda; class Chromadorea; order Rhabditida; family Heligmosomidae; genus Heligmosomoides; species Heligmosomoides polygyrus. The sequence goes on along the minus strand of OX375868.1, from coordinate 86,627,738 downwards.
TCGCCGTAGAGGTCAAATCGTTTTCGATTCTTTTTTTCTTCGAACCTGAACTTAAAAGCGTTCCCCGTATTCCAAAGGAACTCCTAAATCCGGCTCTTCTTCTCTATTTTTCATTTTTAGGGTACTACAGTCTTCCACTGTCAGCCCTGTTTTGATCGGATCGTCTTTCACTCCATCCAAACTGTCAGGCATCGAAATCCGAGTGCCGTGTCCAGTACGCCAGTCAACGGCTAATCTTCTGCCATTATCTGCAATGAGGTCGACCTGGACAGAGTTGTCCGTAGGCGTGATGTCTGACGGTGCTCAAACGTGTGAGATTCTCCCTTGGAATTCTCGCAGGCGACGACAATTAGCGTCGTCGTCCCTTCGACACCAAGTACTCTCGTCGAGAGGAGGAGGAGGTGGAGCAGGAGCACAGTGGAGGTGAGTAGGTCCCTGCTGTGTCCATTGTTTCGGCACGAAGGTCGCTGCAATTACCGCTACCGGCCATCATTACTCGGTACCTCGTCGGTTTTTCCGCCGTCTTTTCCGCATTCAGGAGCAGTTAGCACGCTTTTTTTGGAGGGTTTCCTATTGTTCCGCAGAGATAATCGCTTTGGAACTCTGTGAACTCATGGGGCCATTGTTTCCAGCAGTAGTTTTCGTTCAGTAAGAGCAGTGCGCTTATCTTGCAATCTCCGCTTCCACTTCTATGCTTCCAGTATGCAATCAAGGATCGAGGAGTAGCTCAGTCTTACAGATTTTTAAGATGTAAAGTACGTATCAAGCTTTAATGTAATAACTCGAAAGGATCATAGGGTTCCAGTTGGTCAAACTTCATCCTTATTCTTATTGAAATTAAATTTCTTCTTCTTTTTTCTACTGTATTTCCGTTTGATTTGAGTGGTTTGATCTCAAGTCCTCAACACCGTTCCTTAAATATTGGGATGAACTTCGAGAAATCTTCTGACTTGAGTATGGCGTCGAGGCCCTTCCTGGTGCAATCCTAATTGGAGAGGGGAATGCAGCATTTCAACTATGTCACGAAGGGGAACATAATAAATAAGCAATAGCACATCGAAGTGGGCAAACTACGTCAGTTTGGCTGACGAGTTGCTGGCAATTTCCGAATTCCTAATTTGGGGAGGCACCCTAAAAATCGTTCTTCATCCAGGCAGACAGACTAAGCAGTAACTGTGTCTACTTGGTAAAATGCAGACAACCTGTGAAAGACAAGATATTTTACAGGTTCTTTGTTTATTTATTTATTTATTTATATGCCTTTCAATATTTTACAATATGCGGCATCTCATTAGATCGATCCATTCGCGTTTCGTTTTCGTTCTTGCTACTTCTTGCCAATTGCATGTTCCCAAGGCTTTCTGGAATACATCTCGCCATCTAGATTTAGGTCGTCCCACTGTTCGTTTGGAAGGCGGACACCACTCCATAATCTGACGAGACCACTTATTATCAACAATATTAGAGATCTTCCAGCAATAAGTCCACTTTCTTACCATGGCACAGTCAACCACATCTTTGACTTTAGTAATTCCTCGCAGCCACACGTTTCGCTTTCTATCTCGAAGACTCACTCCAACCATTTGACGTTCCATGCGCCTTTGTGCTGCTGCAAGTTTATCCTTGGCTAACTTTGATAGAGTCCAGGTCTCGGCTCCATACAGCATTGACGGCAATATGCACATATTAAAAAGGCGTCGTTTCCACTTCATTTCGACCGTCCTCGATGTTAAAAAGTTTGAATATCGACAGAAGTTGCTCCAGCCTGCACGAATCCTTCGAGTGATTTCTTTGGAGGGATCTCGAGTGAGGGAGATATCTTGTCCCAGGTATGTGATAGACTTCACATTGTCGACGTCTTTTCCCCTTAGGGTGATGGATGTGTCAGATGTCGCCATTATCTTCGTTTTTGAGGCACTTATTTTCAAACCACAACTAAGCGAGTTTTGATCTAGTTCGTTGATCATGGTTTGCAGTTCTTCCTCGGTTTTCGCAATTAGAACAACGTCGTCAGCAAAGCGAAGGTTGGTGAGCCAAGTTCCATTAACTGATATTCCATAACCATTCCAAGTAAGTTTTCGAAAAATATGCTCCAACGTAGAGGTGAATAGTTTTGGTGAAATTGTATCACCTTGGCAGGTTCTTTAGTAAATAAATAAGTGGGAATCAATTGAATAAAACCGAAATTTAGTCTAATAGTCCTGAAATCAGTCAGTTTTTCAGAACGAGCTGAGATTCATAATATGGACTGGACACGGGTACTTCATGCCTTAATCATCCTCCAGCGTTTGCACTGAAGCCCCTGATCTTGTATATTCTCAATCAATTCTAAATAGTTAATTTTGGCTTCGCTTATGTAGCTGCTTCCTATGGAACAAGTGTATTTGCTTTCCGGCTATACTGGACGCGATCACCTCCTATGACATTGTTAAGATACGATTTCCTTCAACAAGTACTGCACTCTCCTCCCCTATTCATCGTCCCAATAGCTGCTCTCTACCCCACAGTAAAGTGCGTGGCTCAAATTTCATGTACACTCGAGCAGTGTGTACTCTTCGTTTCCAGACTTGATGGGTTTTTGCCACGGAACTGAAGATTTTTCACTTTACAACCTACTAGTCCTTTTCTGCTCAATTTCCTCTACCAATCTCCTTCCGTCTTCTAGTCTATGATTTTGCGTGTTTATTCGCAAACTGCTAAGGAAACCTTCAGTATACATAGCTTATTTCTGATAGAGGTTTTCTGTTCTGTCAGTTTTTCGATCGACTGACGAAGAGCCAATACTCGGCATTTTTCTCTCTCACGTTTTCAGTCGATAACGATGCGACATTATCTCAAGTGATGCCACTCGAGATGTCGTCTACCGGAAGCTTCCACTCCCCCCAGGCGGACTGCCCAGTTCCGATATCGAGATACCGATAGAAGCCGTGTGAATTCTGCACGACGCACCTCTTCTGATGCTCTGCATTCTCGCCCTGCTGTCTTATATTGTCCTGGTTAAGAAGATCGGAATAACATAATATGTAGCTCTGCGCCAACCGAGGCCCTGGAAAGAACTTGGGTGGCTTCATGATACAACCCATCTGAATAGTGAAAAGGATGAATAATTTCTTCCATAATTCTACAACATAAGGATAACAGCGCTAATAATGAAATTCAGTAATAATAACAATACCTCGTCCAAGACTCTGTAAATTTAGGAAAATAATGACGCATTAGACGTTTCAAAACTATCAGCTCTTGTTTCCAGCCTTCATTCATTTCCCTGCAGACCATTTCTTTCTGAGATTGTTCTTACAAGGTGTTTTTTAATCTATGCTCAAAACGTTCATGGAATGCTTAGACGACAGCTAAGGTCCTTAAGCTGTACTCCAAATATTACCTTGAAATCTACCTATACACCTCCGTAAAAGCCTCATCATCGTCCTTTATTTCTATTTTGGTTCTCAATCAACTATGACAAAATATTTTGCTACTAGTCTTTAATGTGGCCTGCACAGGAAAGCGAGAACGCGCTAGCAGATCACAGCTTATCAGAGCACTCACAGAACACGCTCTAGCCAATCAGAGCACCGACTACGAACGTCCTTTCTGGGTGCCACGATTGTTCGATTGCTGTGGTGGTCCCCTTTCACCAGAACACATTAACGGCTAGTACCAAATATTCTTTAGGTTCTGACCAAAGAAGGCTAACAGAATCTAGTGCTTGACGTAATACAGTATTTATTTAGAACATCTACTTCATACTTTAATTTTAACCGTTTATGGAGGCCGTTCATGCGCCATCCTGAGAATTCTGCGAACCGTCTCTATAATTTCTGCTTATTAGTAATAGTTTTGAAATAATTTTGATTAGTTTGAGTTCTTATGTATTCCTAAATTGGTGGATCTTTGCCACATGGGCTTTATCCTTCTGGCTCGACTTTTGGATCTCCTACTATTTTTATTTTTATTTTTGAGAAAGTATGTTTATTTTTTTTTACCCTTTAGCGAAATACGAAGAAGAAGTGTCGTTCATGTAATTGACTATTCTGGAGTGCGCCACGCACTCCACATCCACGTGATATTGACGCTTTTTGGTGCTGCTAACTTCGCCTTCGAAGAACAATCCCCTCAAAACAAACCATCTTTTTATCAAAAAAGATCTATTGTGCTTTAAGGTGCAGAAACAGCTTGGAGTGAGTATCACGTAATGAACAAGAAAGAGGAATCAAACACTGCATGTCACGCTTGAGCGAGACTTTAATATCGTCGGATCGACTGGCTTGCACTTTTTATTCTTTAGCTCCTAGCTCTTCAGATCATTTTATTTTTGTTTCTTACTAGTGGTTTTCTTAAATAGGATGGCTCGGTGTTATTCCGGAGAGGTGGTATTTCCCGTACGTCCTTCACATCTCGCAGCTTTATCGCAGCTAAATCAAGCTTTGATCCCCTCCTACAGTAATATGTAGTGTAGATGGGTCTGTACTTAACGTCTTCATCTTCAACGTTTTGGGTAATTTCTCCACGTTCTGTGAAGGATAGGGTGGATACCATTTTCTAGACTTGCTCCAAGGTGAGAAGAAAGGGAAGGAGCCCCGTGTGTATGTAAGATGACGAAGGGCCGTCAAGTCTCCAAAACTTTCCTTCCCCAGACTCACCTTGGCGCTGGCCAGGAAGTTCGCTGTCGCCGTGACTCGGTTAGCTCGAGGACAGCGGCGTTGGTTGGAGGGGGATCGCGGTCGTTTTGTGCTGTCATGTGAAATCCGATCCTCACCGAGGAGCGTCGTCGTCGTTTAGCAGCCGCATATCCCCATCCAAGCGCCGCTCTTCATCGACACCGACATCGTCGAGTCGAGCTCTGTTCCCAGGCCGTCAGGTCAATCGTAATATAATAAAAACATCTTCTTCATTGCTACCACTTTGTTTCATTTCCAAGCTCTCCGCCTGATTCCAGTCATCAAATATGTCATCAGCCGTTCGAATTCGTCGCCGCCGCCGTTCGCTCTTTGTCCTTAGCATCTGTCCTAAGATTCTCGTTTCAGAATTCACAAGGCAGCTGACGATGCTGCCGATTCTCCTCATATTTTTGGGCTCGATGCCGATGCTCTCACACGCGGCGAAGGGTTGCCAGCCGATAACGATTCCGCTCTGCAAAGGCATCGGCTACAATATGACGTCGTTTCCGAACAGTTACGGTCACGAGAAACAAGAGGAAGCCGGTCTTGAAGTGCATCAGTTTTTCCCTCTGGTGGAGGTATTATTGCTTTACGACACACCGTCTGATCATAGAGGAGTTCCATGAAGGATAGTGATTTAGTACGGCTGCTACCAGCATCTGAAGTTCTTCCTCTGCACTCTGTACACGCCGATCTGTCAGGAGAACTACGACCGTCCTATTCTGCCCTGTATGGAGCTGTGCTTGGAGGCCAAAAAGCGCTGCAGCCCCATCATGCAACAGTGAGGATCTTACTCATGATATCGCAGTGTATTGGGTATTGACGTTAGGGGAAATTAGGTCATTCTACCAGTTAAGTGCCCTTCGAACGGAACGCAACTGGCCCTTTCGAGTGTCACTTGAGTGCGGACTCCATGCCTCTTAAAGGAGTAAAAGTAGAGTTAAGGGAGCTAGACCGTATTCTATTGCATCTACAGTACACTTATACAAACTTTCAGGGCACAACACCATCAGAGTTTTAAAAATTCCATTTCCAGGTACGGATTCCGATGGCCGGAGACGTTATCGTGCGAGAGTTTACCGACGATGACCGAACAGGCAACGACGGGCAACATCTGTGCAGCGCCTCCAGACACCCCTAAACAAGAAGAGGAACCGGTAAGTGAACGAGCTACGCCTGATGTTACTCCTCAAACGGAATCTAAAACCAACGGCATCACTTCAGGAGCCGCCTGGAGGATCACCAACGCGACCACATGTCGGAATATCCGTGCACGATCTCAATGGCTACTGTGAATGCTCATGTCAGCCACCGTTTCAGACTGTCAGCAATGCAAGGGCTATGGTAGGTTGTCCGTCCGTTCGTCCGTGCGTGTGTCTGCCTGTCCGTCCGTCAGACTGTCTCCATTTCGATCGATCTATTGGTCACCGCTCATGGTCAATCGCTCAAAATAGGGATCATTACCGATCGCGTATGATGATCATTGAACAGATACGCAGCAGATAGACGATATCGATCGAACAGTGATTATCGATCGACTTTATTGATTTTTCCTAAGTGATCATTTGCGGTGGGAATCGCGCATGTAGTGTAATTTACACACAGGCGCACTACGAAACTGGTTCAGCAATAAAAGGATCAATGCTCTAACACATTTGCTTAAGCCTGGAGAGGCTGGTAGAGAGGCTATATGCTGTTACTGGATGTTTTGTTGCGATCAAAACTCTTGCGCCAGGCGGGACTCGAACCCGCATCTTCTGCTTTCCGGGCAGCGATGTTCGCCTTACACCACCGGCGCTGCTTGACCGCACGTCAATGCTCTTCTAGAAGCGATGACGTAACGTAATACCGACCCTATCTGCCATATGACGATAACAATAGAAGGAGACTGCCGAAACTACTTTCTACAAATTTGAATTTGAAAAAGTCGAAAATTTCCTGCTGCCAAATTTTGATCGGAAAGTTCATCGCTTTTTGAACTTCGCGTCTGATTTATTTAAGGAGAGTTATGCCCAATTGTCTAGAAAAATGAAGTTTTTTCTTTAAAAAAGTAGTGCTAAGGCTTTAAAAAATGTTGGGATCATCCCTGCTGCTAATGTTTGAGAAGCACCTGACCGTCTCATGGAAAAATGCGGGTTCGAGTCCCTATTGGACCAAAAATTTTTGAATCTGACCTACCCTCTTTACATTCCTTTTTAACATAGTCAAAAATAAGCAAGGTCAGTGAAGAGTGGCCGCGAATTTTCGCTGCTTGTTTAATATTATATAAAAATAAAAGATTTTAAATTAAAGTTGGTTTCGCCACTGTCTTCATACAAACCTGTTAATTTAACATCTTTCCTGAGGCTCAACAGTGAAGCCGGGAGACGTTACACAAAAAGCGATGTCAATCGTCTCGACAAGCGAGTACCTCAAACTTGGACAATTAAACCAAGCTGAGGTAGTCGCAGGTCGAGACGATTAACGCCGCTTTCTGGGGGACAAGTTGATCTAAACCTTCTGAAGCGTTCTACGTTTTCAATGCTAACGGAGAAAAACATAGCATTTTTGAAAGGACTCGAAAAGTTGATCTAGCAGAAAAAAATTTTAAAAAATAAAATAGAATCTTGCTGCAGTTATAGTTCTAAGAAGAAATCTTGCTGCGGTTATAGTTCTAAGAAGAAATTTTGCTGCAGTTATAGTTCTAAGACCTTGTAGCCTGGTCCTCAATGTGCCCTAATCTTTGTTGAATTCTCTTTACCTCAAAACGATTCTCCCAATTCTTCTAGGTAGGAAATGTCTCCCGATGTTCATATCCCTGTGAAGCGCCGTCACTGCAGGCTCCTGGAAGGAAAGGCCTAATTTCGGCCTGGATGGGTGTCTGGTAAGTCTTCCAAAGCATTCACTAGCAGCATTCACTGAAACTCATACACTACAACCAATTTTTTTAGGGCATTCGCCTGTTTCTTCCTGTCGGCTTTCACCTTCCTGACGTTTCTAATCGAGACCGATCGATTCCAATACCCAGAGAGACCAATCTTCATGCTGGTCTTCTGTCAGCTGATGGTTGCCGTTGGCTTCATCATTCGAGTGTCCGCAGGGCACGAGCAGGTGAGATCTCCGACCGGTCAGATAAAGTCCCATTGGGACACTCAGGGCACTGTAGGCTCCCTAGGGGTCGTCATAGTGTGAACTGTGGTCACCTGGAAGGGTAATTATCTAGGGAGTGATCCTAATGGTCACATCTATGTTTTTCTATTTTAACAAAATTCTATGCAATTTCTAGGTTGCCTGTGACTCGTACAAGATCAAGGGCATTGACGACGGCAGCGGGAGTCTTTGCTTTGTGGTGAGTTTTTTCATGCTAATTCCTTTGGGACGAACTTTCTATTAGTTTTCACCGTGTGTAGGTTATTTTGGTCCAGAACTAGTAGAGCGCTGCCCATTCATTCATGCATTCATTCGTCGTAATCATCGAGAGCGTTCAAATATGTTTCACGGGTTAGGGAATTTTAGTGGCAACTGGTTTCCGTTGAAGCTTTGGTTACGGTACCCACGGAGAGCGGGATAGAGTGCCAATAGGAAGACGGTAAAGATGCACCTGAAACGACATATTTCCAGCGCTTCCTTGACGATTCGTTGAGTAAAGCTCCAGTTAGTATGCGTTTGCTTGAGGAGATGTCCTTAATGCGCACAAGCAGCCGGTCCTCCATCTTTGTATTTCCCCTCTCTTTCAGGTATTCCTCCTAACCTACTTCTTCGGTATGGCGGCCTGTGTTTGGTGGATCATACTGTCGTTATCGTGGGTCCTGGCTGCCGCTTCCAAATGGTCAAGTGAGGCCATCGCCAGCTATTCGGCTCATTTCCACGCCATCGGCTGGCTGCTTCCAGCTGCTCAGACAGTTGTCGTCCTGGTTTGTTCATTGTTTTAGTTACCCATAAATAATAGCTAACTGCACTTTTTACAATTGCCATTTTTCGAGGCTTGTAATTAAAAAAATGACGAATCACAGAATTCCAACTTTCTCAGTCTGCCCAGAAGTTTTGAAAAACGCTTTCTCAGTCTGCCCAGAAGTTTTGAAAAACGCAAGTTAATTTCGGTATTCCAAGGCAAACAGATAAATCAGTGTTAAGCAGAGCCAAAAATTAGTCAAACTAATCAGGTATAAAAATCATGCACCATTTGGGATACTGTAACTTTTTAAGTCTTAGCTAAACTGAGGTTTGTTTGAAAAAAGTACCGGAATCGTTCTTCATACCTTTTCTTTGGGAAAGTTTATTGCTAGGAAATTGATGCAAAAATTCAAATCGAAAACGCCATATTTGACGCTGACAAACTTACGAGAACAAATACTGGAGTTGGAGGCAGTGATGTGATCCTTTTTCGAATGTTTGTATTCGGTAAGGACACCCCATTTGAGCTAAAAATTCCCGTTTCAAATTCCGTATAAGAGCGGGGGTTTGCGGGCACCTGCGCTTGATGAAATACCATCGCCCTCTGGGGACCGATTTGTCGACGACCTGCCCGTGGGTATAAAGGGTAGGGATACCCACGATGAAGTGTGCGTCTCTGGCTCTTGCCTTGCCTTATCTCTACCATTTATACCACGCATACCCACGCGTTTAATTGTTGATGAATCCGGCCCCTGGTGTCGTGGCTATCTGTTTGCGATTTGGTGTGGAGAGCCTTCTGGTTAGATGGTTAAAGTGGGCTTTACTACTTCCGAAATTGTATTAGTCCTGTACAGCTCGACAACAACTCTCAAAAATATTTCGATTTTTGTTTGGCGCTGTATGTATCACGTATGATAACAAATTTGAAGATTGGACCTGGAAAAACGAACCAATTGAAGCGCTTCAGGTTGAACACACTGAAAAATTCGCCGAGACATCTGATACTTAAAAAAGCCGTTGAAATGAGGTCAACAATTTCGACAGCAGAAAGAACTGTAGCGCACTTCAGAAGGGCTATAGAAGTCTAGATCGCGTTATAGTTTTTTTTTTTCAACAGGCGGTCAAATGAAAATTGTGTTTCATTGAAATTATGAAATTCATTTGCATCATATTGTTATTTTTATGTCCCACGTGTTCTGTGTTTTTTTGTGTCTAAAGGCACATTATTCCAGGTGTTTAATGCCATTGACGGTGATCCAGTGTCAGGGATGTGCTATGTTGGCAACACTGATGTGAATCATCTACGAATGTTTGTCCTTGGTAAGGACGAATTTACATAAAAATTCCCGTTTCAAGTTCTGTATAAGATCGATGGATTGGCACAATGAACGGTCGCAACATTAGACGTACGTTTCCCCGAGTGAGTGCTTGCAGGTCCTCTGATCGTGTACTTCTCACTTGGGGTGCTGTTCCTTTTCATCGGATTTTTCAACCTTTGGAGGATACGAAACGAGGTGAGTGAATGAAGCTACTGGGAAAAGGCTGCATGGTAGCGCATTCGGAGGCGTCGGCTGTCGCCTGTCCTATTCAGGGTCCTTGGATCCGATTCGGCTCGCCCCAACCATGGCTTCTATTCCTCCGGAGTTGGTGAATTTTTGTCAAACTTGTCTGAGAAAGATTGAACACTGACTTCTCTGTCGGCTAATTAGCGCAACTAATTATACAGGTTGCGTACAAATTCCTCCTTCAATATGCGTCAGAAGTAGAACGCGCGGCGCAGCCTGCAAACGGATAAAGCAACACCTTCTCCAAATTCAGGAAGTTCGAGGGCCTAGCATGTATGAGATGGAACTCTCGTGGTCGGTACATAACGCATTTGCAGCTATTAAATTCCTCTTATAATCCAGCAGAAACAGGAAAAATTAAGCGGAGATTTATTTGCAGAGATTCTGCACAGATGTATTGCTCCGGAGCCTGTATACGGTGGGAGGTGCAGGCGTCAAGCGAAAGTCGTGACGGCGTTGTAAACAAACGTGTTGTAAAGGCCATTGGTAAACAAAAACGGTCTGCTATCATTAAATGCGCTGCCTAGTGAAATAGAATTGATCTTCGAGCAAGAGTCACCGCAACGCCGTTCTTCTCACACGACAAACTTCTAGAATTTTCTTTTTTTTATACAACATCTGCGTCAAAGTGGACACTTTTCAAACCAAATTGGGGACTCCTGTAGACATGCTTTGCGCCTTCGGAATGCAATTTAACCACGCCCAAATCGCAAAGATATTCCTCCTGATTAAAATAGAAACTTTCCAAAACAGTTGAAATAATTGTTATCTAACCAAAGGAAAGGAAAATGCAGTATGGCTTTGCTTGAAATGCTCTAATTCACCTGCCCAATAAGAGAGCGCATTTTGTGATTTTACAAAGTTTAATTTTTTAGCCAGAAGTCTTGAATTAATATTCAGTTTAAAGCGCAGTAATGCAATAATTATTTTGCGTGGTAAAACAAGAGATCGCGCCACGCGTTTGACGTGGTCGTCGCTATTTTATCCCTGTATTAGTTTGAAAAGTGTAAATGTTTGTAATTATATAGCGGGCAAGCAAATTTCTTATTGAGTCAGTCCTTAAACTGCTTATTTTTGATTTTTGTTCCTCCTTTATTTTTTTAGTAGCTGAAGCGCCGTTTTTGTCTGACTTTGTCTGGTCGCTTTATATCCACTCGTTCTGGTTTGCTTCTGAAAATCACAGCAGAGGACCTTTAAAAATTACGCTTTATATCCTCAGAGAGACTGATGAACAAACGCGTTCAGGTACTATGTGGGACAATTTCTTTTGTTGAGCAGTGAGTCCAGATCACTTCTAATCCAGAAAGAAATACCCACCACGATTCTAAATAAAAAATGGATAAAAGAATAAGGAGGATAAGGGACGAACAGGGTTAATCGCTTTTGGGATGCGCCACGCACTCTACTTCTATAGAATGCTTTGTAGGCAGTTTGACTGCGTGCTTGGCGTATACGATGACTGTGACACGTGACTTGCGGTGGCCAGCCGATGGACAAGTTAGTGTTTTGTCATTATTAGACGGGTCTAGAACCAATTTGCCAACCCCTCAGGAATTGGTGCATGGGCTTGGTTGGCCTGGGCGGGAAATCCGAACCAAGAACCTGTAATCGGATGAATGCGACAAGAGGCGACACCTTCGATTGGATTGCCATGTGCCCTCTACATAACATAGCCAGCGAGATGAAGAAAAAACGAAGATTTTGAGATTCTTACACTCGTCTTTCAGGTCCAAAAGCAACATCCTGGCCTGTGCAACGCTTCGAAGCTGACGAATCTGATGACGAAAATCGGCACCTTCTCTGTGCTCTACACTCTGCCCGCTCTGTTTGTGATTCTGTCGCTCATCTACGAACAACATCATCGTCCGCGTTGGGAACAGAGCATCACCTGCACATGCGTCAACAGAAAACTCACTGCAGGTTGGTGCAAAGGCGACAACCCGAAGAGGTTTGAAACTGCAAGTGACAGAGCAGAAGCGAAGAGGTCGTAAAGAATTTTTATGATTTTTCTTCATGCTGTTTAACATCACAAAATCCTGATGAGGGTTTTTTATTTTATTTTGTGGTGATAAACATGCATGAAGAATACGATCACCTGAATAACACTTAATCCCAAAAATAGCAGAATTTCGCATTTTATCTCAACGATCTCGAAAAACATAGGTGCTATGCAAAAAGAAAGGGCTGATTTAGTTCTGGGAAAAGCTTAGGGTACATTAAACGCTTTGGAGCTCATTTTCAAAGACAGAGATTGGACTGGAGGAAAGATACAAACCCGTCCACACCACAAAAATGAGGGAAAATGGTAACAAAGGGTGCTATCATAGTGGAAGGGGAGGGTGGGGGTTCGTTCCGCAACAGCGAGGGAATTGAAATTAAATTGTTAACGATTACGAACCAAGCCTTGGCCAAAGGACGGACAATGCTCTCCTACCCGAGAGGCTGCTCTGTTTGTGTACGGTTCACTTTTCTGGCCATACCCAATTCCCACTGGGACAGGCTCAAAAAGTTCAGTTCAAGTTGCGCGTGCGAGGAAGAGACGTTTTGGAAAACAAACAAGAAGAAACTAAGAACTAAGAAATTTTGATGGGAAAACAGGAATCATACCCGAATAAACAAGGGAAGGCGCTTGGTACTTTAAGAATTTGCATGGGAAACTTTTTGGAATTTGCATGGTCTAGTGCAAGAGAAACCACCGGAAGACTGAAACCAGCAAGACACTCATGGAATGTATTTAGAGTAACAAAATTTGTATTTCAGACGATGCGTCGTTCATGCTGTCGATGGTGAAATCGTTCTGCATGTGCGTTATGGGCCTGACAAGCGGTGTGTGGATCTGCAGCCGAAAAACGCTCAACTCCTGGACCAACCTCTTGTGCTGCTTAGGTGACTTTTACTGCTTTTTCTTTGTTGGTTGCGAAGGTCAAAGTTTGGTGGCGATGTCCGTTCCTCCACGTGGTGCCACTGGAAACTACTCGCTCTGCGAGTTAAGCCGAACACGGACACTCGATTGCAGGCGACAGGCCCTTGTGACAGGCCGGCCTACGAAGACCCGTGTCACATCACATGGTGTATGACAGCTCAAGTGTTTCGAGATAGTGCTACGGCGTCCGCGGGAGCCGACGCGCACTCGCAGAGCCCGGCGAGTGTGAGAAGTATGCGAGGGTCCCTGATGCGAGGACGGCATCGGGGGGCAACTGAGCTAGTCCGAAAGTCCCGTAACGTAAGCAGGACCCGCGTGGCTACGCTGAATGTGGGTACGTTGACGGGCCGCTCGTGCGAGTTGGTTGAAGCACTGGAGCGTAGAAGAGTTGATTTCTGTGCGGTGCAGGAGACGAGGTGGTCCTGCCGCAAGTCAAGGGACATAGGACGAGGCTTCAAGGCCGTTCTATGTGGAAGTCCCAGGACCACCAGTGGTGTCGGAATAATCGTCTCCGAACGATTTCGTGACTCGATTGTAAGCGTCGAGCGCTTTGACGATCGATTGATGAAGATCGTTGTCGCCGCGAAGGAGCGACTCTATCACTTCTTCTCAGCGTATGCTCCGCAGACTGGCTGCTCGGATCAAGCCAAGGAAGAGTTTTGGAGCCTGCTTGATGAGAAGACAGCAGTGGTACCGTCGAAAGATGTCATCATAGTCGCTGGTGACCTTAATGGGCACGTAGGTGCTACGAAAGACGGGTACAGCTGTCATGGTGGGTTCGGATACGGATCACGTAACGCCGATGGTGAGCGCATTCTTGAGTATGCGGAATCGCATAATCTCACCATTGTGAACACCGTTTTCCGAAAACGCGACTCCCACCTCATCTCATATTATAGTGGGAGCTCCAAGTCTCAGATAGACTTTGTCCTTGTGAGAGATCGCGACCGGAGTCTTGTCACAGACGCGAAGATCGTGCCGTATGAGACGGTCGCCCCACAGCATCGACCGCTGATCTGCACTTTGAAGATCGCCCCTCCGAGGCTGAAGCAGGTTGAGCGATGCGGTGCAGCTAGAATTAAGTGGTGGCGAATCAGAGAGAAGGAAGCAGCTGTGATTTCTCGCGTGCGGTTACCGACAGTCACAACTGTCGACGAAACTTGGAAGAAGGCGACCGACGCGATTCGTCAAGCTGCACAGTCAGAACTCGGCATTACGAAGCCTGGGCGACGGAAGGTCGACAAGCAGACATGGCTGTGGACAAACGACGTGAAAGCGAAGGTTCGAGAGAAGAAGTCGCTCTATCACGTGTTTCTCGGCGAAAAGACAGCCGATAACTGGCAGAAGTACCAAGAAGCGAAGAAAGCTGCAAAGAAGGCCGTGGCTGTTGCGAAAGCCGCTCATTATGGAGATGTCAACGAGAAGCTCGAGTCTCGCGATGGTGAGCGGTATCTGTACCGACTTGCAAAGAATCGCCATCGCCAGACCGAGGACATCGAGAAGTTCTTCGGCATCAATGATGAGAATGGCCATCTTCTTACGGACCGCAAGAAGGCATTGAAGCGATGGCGCGATTACTTTGAGGAAATCTCTACGGTAGAATTCCCTCATCCAGCCATCCCTTCAACGGCTCCAACCCACGGCCCCGTTCAGAAGATCACCGTGGAGGAGACTGAAGCGGCTTTGAAGAAGATGAGGCCAGGCAAAGCGACTGGGCCCGATGACGTGGCAGCTGATTTGTGGAAGTCCAAGTACTGGTACCCTGCTGAGTGGTTGGCGAAGTTCTTTAATCAGGTTGTGGCGGAGAAGAAAGTGCCTGAGTGTTGGCGCCAAAGTACGACGATCCCGATTTGGAAGAAGAAGGGCAGTCCTGCAGACTGCTCCAATTACCGTCCGATTCGCTTGCTTCCGCACAGCATGAAGATCTTTGAGCGAATTGTCGATGGACGAATTCGGGACATCGTCCAGCTGTCCAGCAATCAGTGCGGCTTCGTGGCTGGTTGTGGCACCGTTGATGCCATACACGCCACTCGCCTCCTGATAGAGAAGCATCGCGAGAAACAGAAGGCAGTGCATATCGCCTTCCTCGACTTGGAGAAGGCCTTTGACCGCGTACCGCGTGAAGTGATATGGTACGCCTTGCGACATCATGGAGTTCCCGAAGAGCTCATAGAGTGGGTGCGAATTCTCTACTCTTGTCCAAAGAGTCGAGTTCAAGCTGCAGCTGGAACCTCGATGGAGTTCCCCATCTCTGTCGGGGTACACCAGGGTTCTGCGCTTTCCCCACTCCTCTTTGTTGTCGTCATGGATGCCATCACACGAGATCTTCAGAAGCCCGTCCCTTGGACGTTGCTTTATGCCGATGACGTGATGCTCGCTAGCGAAGATAAAGGAGAACTCGAGCGAGAGTTGCAAGCTTGGTGTGATCGCTTGGAGCGGTTTGGACTCAGATTGAACGTGAAGAAGACCGAGTATTTAACGACGGACGTTACCGAGTCCAGCTCCATCAAGGTTAACGGCATCGAGCTTCCACGCACTGCGGTCTTTAAGTACCTGGGATCAGCAGTCACGTCTGACGGCAAACTGATGATTGAAGTGAATTCACGCGTGAGTGCAGCTTGGTCCAAGTGGCGCTCGTTGACTGGCGTGCTCTGCGACAAGAAGATACCAGAGCGCTTTAAGTCAAAGATCTACAGAGCAGTCATCCGGCCAGTGGCGATGTACGGCGCTGAGTGTTGGCCTGCGACAAAGGAAGTTGAAACGCGCCTCAGCGTCATGGAGACGAAGATGCTGCGCTGGACGGCAGGAGTCACGCGCATGGACCGCATCCGAAACGATGCTATTCGGCAGAAGTTCGGTGTCGCGCCGATAACTGACAAGATGCGCGAAGCTCGCTTACGATGGTACGGCCACGTTCTGCGTGGAGAAGAAGACAGCGTCCGCAAGATAGGCCTTAACTTCGAGGTAACAGGAAAGCGGCCTAGAGGACGCCCGAAGCAGCGCTGGGCTGATACGTTACATACGGACTTGAAAGCGGCTGGTGTCCACCCTGATCTAGCGCTGGATCGGGAAAGGTGGCGTCATGACACCAGAATAGCGGACCCCGCTACGAAGCGGGACAGACGCTGAAGAAGAAGAAGAAGAAGAAGAAGAAGAAGGTCAAAGTCGAACTAAATCATTTCTTATGGGATGCGCCATGCACTCTAGTCCAAGCCTGTCAATATCGTCTCTGCCGATTGCGCTGCATTCACTCATACCACTTACTCGTGAGGCGCAGTTGGAAGAGGCACCAGCTATTGTGTGCACCTTAAGGCCTGTGTTATACTCCCGCGGGAGCATCCGCGGAACGTCCGCGGACTAAAGGAGCACCGCGGACGACGGGAGTGGCGGGGTGTTGCGATTGGCCAGATGAGGGATCTCGGCGCGATTCCCGCCCTTCCGCGGGTGCTCCCGCGGTAGTATAACTCAGGCCTAAATGTAATTGTGAAGGAGGGGGGGGGGGGGGTCGGGTCAGTTTTTTTTTCATGGGTCCCACCCAAGCCAAAAAAGCGTTCCAAGTGTTCGTGCGAGATGAGGGAAAAACAATGGAATTATCCATCATTTGGCGATTATGTATGCCCTAGACGCGTTCAAATCGCCTTATCCTTAGGAATATCCTGTAGAAGAAGGAATTGAGGCGCTTCCCTTCTGACGGTCACCTGTTAATATGAGTTTGTTTAGGCAGAAGATTAGGCACTGAATTTGGAATCGATCCTAGTGGGTGGGGGCGGGTGTACTTCATTCACTTCAGTGTTTTTGATGTTCTTTTAGCTAGCTATGCTACACTTTTTGCTGTTATGGCGCTGTTATGTTGTGTTAATATTGTTTTGTAGAATAAATAAATAAATAATGGCGGTGAAATTGGGATGGGCTTCACAAAGATGACAAACTGAGCCAACCTTCAGAGGGTATTATTTTGCAATTTTCTAGACGCGGAAGGCTACCGTAGACGTATTGGTTCCACTTTTCTAGCGCCGTCCCCTTCGGCTAGGTTAGATCTCTCAAAGACAATGAAAATCGATTTGGTTAAAGTAGTCTTATTTCGGAAGAGAAACGTTGAAAAAATACTTTTATATGTTCACTAGTGAGTGGTCTATCCTCAGCTTACTTCGCCATTTTCGCTAAATTTAACTTTTTCAGGAAATTCTCGGTCAACCGCCAAATACCAACCGGCCGATATGCTGTATGCAAAGAGTGACTTCTCCTCACCTCAGTTCTACAACACGGCATTGAGACAGAACCATCTCTACGCTGGTATTCCCATACCGGAGAAATTATAGGAGAAGAATTTATTGAAGTAGAACTAAAAGAGTCTCAGCAGTCCTCGCCAGCGGCTGCTTGTCTTGGAAATACGGTCGCAGGTACCGTAGTAAGAGGCAAAGATAGAAGAGCCGGCTCTCAGGAGATCCGAAGCTGCACGCAGGGATAGCTCCTACGGAACCTCCTCTTATTACGTATCCTACTACTAGTTGACTATATGAGCTTATCTTGTCTATTGTAGGCACCAATCGATATTTTGTCATATTCTCTTATTTCGTCTCTATCCCTTAAACCATCTGTGTTTAACAGAAACTTCTACGGTCCTCCCCCAGGCGAGAAAATGCATGTCTGTCTAGTCTTCCAGTTATCCCTGCACGCAATACCTATCTGTATCATATCTTCTATAATGTTTCATTGAGCGCATAACAGTATTTATTGATTGAATCGATTCGAAAACAAAATGTGTACATATGAATTGAAAGTGATCTCGCGCGCTGTGTCGCTGTGTCTCGATACGTTCGACCTGAGCAGTTACCTCGCATTCTGTGTTTGAGACGACCTATGTCGCATTGTATTCTGTTATATTCTGATGTATTCCACTGCAAGCTCTGCCTGTCTATGAGCTTATGAAAGGCCAGACCTCGAGCGCCGAAATACTTGGGTATATTGTCATAATTCTATGTTATAATAAATCTTTAAAAATAGCTACTGATTAAATACGTATAAGGTCACTCTGGAACATTAAGGGTAGAGGACAGCGTTACTGAAACCCTTAAGCGGTGCGCCTCTCATTCCATTCTACGGGATGTTGTGTCGGGTATTTGCCCTACAGAAGGAGCTGCGATAACCAGCCGATGAACAATTCAGTGCTTTATCCTTCCCAGATAAGTCTCCCACTAGTTCAGCGACCCCACATGGGTGGGAGGTGTGGATAGCCTAAGCGAGAAACCCGAAAGAAAACCTAGAATCGGGTGCACACGACAGCCAGCGCCTCCTCCGACTGCGCTATATACACTGGATCCGATCAGAAATCTTCGGGTAATTGGATGGTTCGAACAGCGATGATTTCGCGGACTCCGGATTTTTGGATATTAGGATATGATATGTCCGATTGCATATCCGAAAATGATTCATTCGGATCCAATGTATACAGCGCTACCGTTTTTTTCAATTTTAAAATCTACATGGGGAAATCAAACACTCCTTACAGACTGTATCAAGTCAACCAAAATCGGTGAGAGATCACACTTCGACCGGATGTGCGTAATGCCTTGTGTACAATTTCCTGTTATTATAGATTAGTTTTGGCTTTCTGTAATGGACCAGTTGGATTAAAGCGTTACATGGATCTTTTTTAATATCAAGAAGAACACGTAGAATTTTTGTGCAGAATTTTTTGAACACAATTGGTGATTTCAAAATTGTACCATACCAGAGTGCTGAATTAACAATATTAAGGCATTGTCGAATGAAAAGAAAAAATTCCTCTTCGTGTGACAACGGATGGGTTTCTGATGCCCCATTCTCGCTCAACGGAACGAACATCTCCGAATGCTCCAGCTATGTGTATTTGGGTCGCGAAGTCAACATGGCCAACGACTTAGCACCAGAGCTGAGCAGGAGGAAGAGAGCGGCTTGGGGAGCTTTCAAGAACGTCGAAGGAGTCGCGAAGAGGAAGAAGAACGTCCGACTCCGTGCCCACCTATTCGACTCCACTGTTCTTCCTGCCCTAACATACGCCTCAGAGACCTGGGCTATACGAAAGCAGGATGAACACGCGATCAGCGTCGTGCAGCGTGGAATCGAGAAGACGATGCTCGGAGTGACACGACTCACGCAAGTGAGAGAAGGCCTCCGGAGTTCCGAGCTTCGCCGACGTTCGAAGATCAGAGACGCTGTCGCGTGGGCCAAGTTGTCGAAAATTAGGTGGGCCGGCCACGTAATGCGCTTCGCAGACACCCGCTGGACGAGAGCCGTCACCGACTGGATTCCGCGGGATGTCAAAAGAACACCAGGACGCCCACCAACGCGTTGGTCGGACTTCTTCGTTAAAGCCCTGAACGACCGATATGACGCTCTTCGTGATCCTCGAGCGAGTAGGATCCATTGGACCACTCTGGCACGCGACAGGGACGAATGGAGACGCTGCTGGCACCCGCTCGAGCAATTCGATGATCAACGGGTGACAGGTGATACCGTTCCCTGTAATGTTTAACCAAATACTACTTCAAGGTTTGTACACTGTTTCAAGATACGCAAAATAACCTAGCCCTCCAGACGGATGCGGTTTTCATTTAAAAAAACAAGCGCTGCTATGTGTGCCACACGTAAGAAAGGGATATGATTATCCTACCAAATTATGGAAGGTTGACAGGGTTGCAGCAATTATGTACAGGGTGCACCCACGTGAAGTGTGACGCAAGCAAAACTATCCATGGCTTCGCAGGAATCACTTCAAATAACAAGTAATTTCTTGTGCTCAAAAGACAAAAAAATTCTTCGTAAGACCACAGACATCACATTCAAAAGAACCGTCCTTGGCTCCAATACTAACAGCCAATGTATTTTGAGAGTTTCTGAGCATACGTACGACTTTTTCTGGCGTCTCACGCTTTCAGCAGGACTCATTTCATCGCAATCAATGACTTTATTCGAAAGAGGATGCATCTCAAGACAGAGCTGATAGCAAAATCTAGGCAGTTAGAATGGGTGAGTCCAACGAACAATCAAACTTTTTTTCCAGAACACCGAATGCTCGGTCGCTAATCATTCCAGTGTCTCCTCAGCTCAGTGGAGTGGTGCTCAATCATACTGATTTTGTCCAGTCAGTGTCCTGAGCATTTCTTTTGGCAAAGGAGTCATTGATTGAAGATTTGATGAAAGATTTGAGTCTTCATTCGCACATCACACTATTGGACCACCCTGTACACCAGGTGGCGTAGGCAATGGGTCTGAAGAACGCTGGCTGAGGTACTTTCTAAATACTTTCACGTTAAATTGCGCATTTGCGAAACTAAACTGAACATCGCCCAAACCCAATTCGTGCATTTTAGATTAAACCAGACACCCTCTAAGGGGTCAAAGTAAATTGTTTTCCTAACAAAATCTGCTATTTTTTCTCAAAATTTTTTAAATGTAATTTATCTGTGCCAGGAAGATGATAACAGCGCCTAAAATATGTGGTAAGATCAAATTTTTTCAGAGTGTAGAAAAGCAGCAATTTTTTGAGAAAATTATAGGAAGAAAACGCGTCGTCGATCACTCAACATTTTTATTTGGTCGGTAGTGGGAATGCTGCGTATTTGAAACTGCAAGTGAAAATATACCTTTTTTCTTTAGCTTCTCTTCTATGTAGTACATTAATTGTAACTCACGCAAAGAGACTTTTACTATTAATCAAATGAAGATCGCGATATGCAGGACGAGTGCATGTCGCGATATTGTATTTTGATTGTTGCGGTGGATATTGCTGTTAACTTGCACTTAAAAGTAAACTTTTATTCATAGTCTTTCTTGATTTTTGCCAATTTTAAAGCATTGTTGCCACCTGTTTGATTGATTTACGAAGGCCTTAAGAAAATGCTAGGACATTTTCCTAACCATAAAACTAAAATTTAAATACTCTAACCTTTATGCGAGTGTCTGCTTTAACGATGATACCGTAAGTTTTAATTTGGAAAATGTTCAATTTGTGTTGTACATAAGTGTCCGTCTTACTCTGAAAAGTGTCCAGATTTGTCGAAAACTGTCCAATTTAGTTTGTAAAGTATCGTACTTCGCAGGGAAAAGGTTATATGTATTACAGGAACCGCCAACTAACCATAAGATAGATAACGATTTTTTAATTGATGGATAATCACTCAACAGGTGTAGGCAATGAGACGTCGTCAACTCCTCTTGTTTTCATTAGGCTATGAAAATTCCAGTTGTGTTTGTGATGAAGATGAATTTAAACCAACAAGAGATAAACCTGAAGGAAGCGCGAAAAGTAGTGTATGGCGGAGTTTGTTTTGTGAAAAAACCGAGTGCATATTTGTAGAGTCATTTTTCAAAATTTCAGAACTCGACTGCCGTGAGGAGCCAGCGTGTCCGATCCATAAAGGGCATACGACATGATAACGTCGTTAAGGGCTTCATCCGGTGATTCTATGTGGTTACGCCACCTTTTCTTCAGCTGTTCGAGTTGTGTGACGTGCTGCAGCTTTTGCACTGGCTGCAACGGGCCTCCAGATGGCTTCCTTGAAAAGAAGGATCCACGTCCTTCTCCTACGTTATGCTTATCGCAACCAGACGTCATCTGCGGGGAACGACGTGCAAAAACGGCCGTAGTGCCCATTGCCCGGGCAACATGCTTCTTAACAATGGCTTAGCTCTTAGATGCCTCAGAAATTGTAAAAAGGAGGTGGTATACATTTCGCATGCCTGGAAGCACCGCAGAAGATTCTCTACTCTGCACAACGTGTCGGCTTCGTTTGTTCTGAAAAAGTTAACCACACGGCTTTTTTCGTTACATTTTCCAGCGGTTTTACTATACGATGTTCATGGCTTCTATCCGAATCAAGAATAAGAGAACCTTCAGTCATTGACGAGTAAGCATAATAGACTTTTGGCTATGTGTGCATTTACTATTTATTCTCTGGGTAACGAATCCACACAGGAGTAACCTCCATAGCTGCAGTACATACTGAGCTCAGAACGTCTGAGCGCACTCTAGCGCACTCTCCTGGCCTACGGCTATATAGAGTGAGAATGAAGGAGAGCGGATCCATCGAGATGTCGTGAAGAACATTTGAATGCGTACTTAGCCATACAACGATACTTGGCTTGGCCTTGCGGTGGCCAGCCGATGAACAAGTCAGCTCTTCATCCTTCCCCAGGCAAGTTTGGTACCAATTCACCGACCCTGGAGGGGTGTAAGGGTTGGGTTGCCTGGGCGGGAAATCCGAACCATTATCCTGGTATGGGGTCAGGCGACAGGCATCACCTCCACCGACTGCGCTATACGCGTCCTGAAATAAAGCAGAATGTGCCAAAAATGAAAGTACTGTTTTAGATATTCTAACATTGCTGTTAGTGAAGCTTTTAGAGACATTTAAAACCCTTATTATAGCACAGGATAACAAAAACTCTGTGACGTGCAAAATGGTCAAAATTGCGCCATGCATCCGTTTGAAAATTTGCATTTCAGACTCGATTGATTGTGCGTGGGCTGTACACATGTAACAGTCCTATTACTGATTGACCACATTAACCTGTGTTGTGCCTCTTTTAACGTTCAGAGCTTGACAGTGCTCTGTAACTTCTGGGGAAGTTCGGAGTATTCTGAAAAACGTAAGCGCCATAGGAAGCGTCATTCTATTGCTGCTAGTAAAGCTGTTGGAGTTGTTAATGAATCACGTGAAGTTGTAATCTAAACGTTAAAAGAAGCACTTCACAGGATAATGTGGTCAATTAAAAACAAGACTGTGGCAGGCATTCAGCCCATGTACAACAACCAATCCACTGAAAAGTGAGGTTTCAGACTGGTGCATGGCGCAATCTTGAGGACCACTTTTATGAGTAAACTATGATACAAATTTGAACAAATTTGAGTAAAACTCAATTATTCGAGTTTAAAATGCAAGAATTCGGACGCTTTTGTGGCGCAATCTCTACTTTTCATATGTCAGAAAATTTATCTATTCTTGCGCTTTCATACGAGCTCTTGAGTATTTCAGTATCTTTACAGGCAAAAAAGTCGTCACCTTTCAAACAGTGTGAGCATTTTTGAGACACACTGTGTTTCAGAAAAACCCTCAATTTTCCACATTTCAGCAAGGCTTGGCGCCGATTTAATCCTTTGCCGCGCCAAAGACAGTTGCTATAATAATCAAGGTGGTAACGCAATCAAACGCTTGTACGGTGCTATCATGTGCGATTAGCACGGCCATTCATTTGTTGTACGAATGATGTTTTCATGGCGATCTGAGCTATTCTTGTGAATGTTTTCCAATGAATGCAACTCATTTCGGAGGCCATGTCTCAGCCTGTAACATTTTCTGTGTATTTATTCGATGAAGATTCACCCTACGCGTGCATGATAGCACTAATTTGCACCTAAACAGCCTGGCGTTCAGCTGACCTTGACGTCGCTAACCTTTCTGTTTGTCTTCTGGGTAAGATAAAACGTTGGCTTCTTCACCTACTAGCTAGCGCAATTTACTATAAAGACCATGTACGCACCGACATCCTGTAGAAGTGGAATGCGTGGCGCATCTCTAAAGGAATTGATCAACGCCGTTCTTTATCCTCTTATCGTTTGTGGTTATGTTGGGTGGAAGCACTTCACCTATGCTCCATAAAGGGCACCTTCGTTTCCCGATAACCAGTCGCGAGCTGCCTGCTGCTGTACTGAGTCATCTCTACGCTGACTGCAGCTTCCTAGCACACGTAGAGAACACCGCAGTACTTCAATGTCTTACTCATGGTCAACACGGCGAATTCTGTCATGCCTCCTTCGTATGATTTTCTTGAATGTGTACAGGGTGGCCAATGAAGTGTGATGCAAAAAAAAACTAGCCCCATATCGGCACTACCAATTCAAATATCAAAGAGATAGCTGTTTTTATTCAATGTACACAAAACATTTGCATGAAATACTGTACATTGCACTCAAAATGACCGCCTTTAGCCTTCATCAACCGGTTACTATTTTTACTATTTTCACTTTTATCTTTTATTTTTAAACTGGACACTTTCCAAATCAAATTGAACACTCTCCTAACAGGTCTGACGCTTTGAAATCAAACTGAGCCGCTTCCAATCGAAATGGGCGTCTTTTAGATTAAACTAGAGGCTCTCCAAGGCGATTAGGATAATTCTTTGTCTATGGATAATTAGCTATTTTTGAAATTGTTTTGACTCATCTGCTCTAAAAAGTGACTAGTCTTTTTAATTTTTTCAAATTCACCGGGCCCAATATGTGAATAGAGATTTTTTGAACGAATAGAATTACACTGCTTAAAAAGTAAAATTTTTTACGAAGCAAATCAATTTAATTTGATAAAAAGCTAAAGCTTCTAGACTGCAAAAAAGAAGGAGATTTCAGCGTGAAAAATAAGAAATTGCGCCATGCATTCGTTTAGCTCGCTGCGATTTTCACTCGATTGATAAGGCAAGAGCTGCCCGTTTGGAAAGGCAAATGTAATATGTATCCGTTTGTCTGTTTTACGATTGGTTAGTGGTGTTGTTGACAAAAGATGTTGCTTTTGCACTCCAGAGCAGTTTCAAACCACTATTTTTCATCGGAAATTAAATTCTCGTAAAATTTCAGCCACGACGTTCGCATTTTTCAATTAACAACTTTTAGAGAAAATCATGTTAAATTTTCCTTAAACAAAATTGTTTTATCTATTTTGGAGAGTCTTCAGATTTATCCGGAAAACACGCATTTTTATTGGAAGATGTAAAATTTACTCTTGAAAGCGTAGAAGTATTCGAATTGTTTCGAAAACTGTCCGATTTAAATTAGAAAGTGTCCCGTTTAATTTTAAAAACCTCGGTGTGTTCTTTTTGATTTAAACTATGTCGATTTTAACATAAAAATAATAAAAATGCAATTTTTCCAATTTCTTCCAAAAATTCTTAAGGTCCACGGGTTTATTTCCGTCAAAACTTGGTTTTATACCTTCACCACAGCTCTTTTCAGCGAGTCCAGTGACCTGTGTCTGAAAGAACAAGTTTTTGCGACCAGATAGCAAAAGGGCTGAGATCGGCGAGTTCGAAGGCCTGACGTCCTTCGTCCGGAAGTCCGGAATATTGGTTTTTCACGTTTTTTCTAATAACATATCTTGTTTGCATCGTGGTTTGATGTCCTTTCCTTGTTGGAAGTAAGGTCAAGTCAATGTCCTTCGCATTTTCCTTGTTCCAGTGAATTACTGTATCTTCCAAGATTCGCTTTAGATGGATTTGGCCATCAGTTTTAGCTCCTTTTTGGACAAAACAAGCGGAACGTGCCCAGGTCCGATATTCCAGCTCACACCATCACGTGCTATGGTGAACGAGTCTTTTCAGCATTGACGTCTCCTGGATATCCTCTTGGCAGCACTTTCTCCTCATTCTGCATCTTTCGGTGTGTCGTAACGGTAACCACCTCCCCGTCTGTGAAAAGAATCGCGCCCTGCTTGTCACTGCACGAAGGGATCTTTATCTTTCTGTATTTTGCAATCCTGGAGCCTTTGTTTCATTTACGAGGGATTGTCCCTTGGCGAATTTGTTAGAATACAACTCAAGGCCATTTCTGATCAGTTTTTGAGCTGTTGAACGACTTTCTTTGTGTTTCCTAGCCAATTTTTTGATTCCTCTTTCAGGATTTCGGCAAGCGTGGTCCTAGATATCCATTCTGCTCCTTCTCTCAGACGATTTTTAATTATTTAAGTTTCTTTGAAAAGCATTATGACAGGATTTACTAGCTCACAGCGGAGTTTTCGCGCCTTTGGAACCTTGGCAGTAGGTGACCTCCGTTTGTACACGACTACTGCAGAGCAATCTGAAGGCGACATCTATACCTCTATATACCTTTGTTATTTATGAATAAGGAATAAATCGACCATAATAGGACCAAAAATACAGAGAAAACTGTTATCACTATAGCAAAACACCCCTGTATCACCTGTCGTCCCGTTGAGCATCGACTTGCTCGAGCGGGCGACAGCTGCGTCTCCATTAATCCGTGTCTCGTGCAAAAGTGCTCCAATGGATCCTCCCGCTCCAGGGACGCGAAGAACGTCATATTGTTCGTTCAAGGCTTTGCAGAAAAAATCAACAGGTGCGAAAACTTTCGTCGTTCGTAGCACTTCATATGGACCACCCTGTATGGTGTGTCTAAAAGTATGACTACTTTGTGGCTGGCTATATATGAAATTATTACTGTAACAGCTACTACACAGCTTCGGCAACACTTTATAGTTCATATTAAAAAGAATTAGAAAAAGAAGCTTGGATCTATTACACGTCGAGATTGCCCCCATGTGCGCACGCAGCGTGTCATTTTTATTTGACTGGTGTAAATGTTGTTCATTGGTGGTTTTTTTCTCGATTAAATCTTGTTTTTTTTCGTAGGCTTGATGAATCATTGGGTTGAGTGAAAAATTCTGAACGCTAAATTTTTGCTCTAAAAGTATAAGTTATAAGGCTATTAATTTTGATGACAACGAAAAAATCGGATGGAGAGTTGTTTTCGTTCGTGAAAGAAGTTTTTTGTCTCATCAACATCTATTAAGATTCCTAATGCAAACAATTGTTATAAATTGTGGTACAGTAAGCCATTAACTCGCATATTTACCATTCAATCCCATAACAGTGCCCCGGCGCCAGGATAACGAATGAGCCGATGATCACTCAGTAGGGGGTGTGACAATATAGACGGGAAGCATAATTCTTCCAGTTTTATGCTTCTGTATCATATTCTTAAATTGAATTTGGGTTAAAAGTAAAATCTTTTGAGATATTACTTTTAATTTACCTAACAATTATTAATTTATGCATTTCAAAGAATGCGTCAAAAATCATCAAAGAAAAGGTAGATAAATGCTATAATGCTCTGATCTTCTTCTTCAGCGTTTGTCCCGCATCGTAGCGGGGTCCGCCATTCTGGTGTTATGACGCTACCTTTCCCGATCCAGCGCTAGATCAGGGTAAACACCAGTAATCTTCAAGTCCGCATGTAACGCATCTAACCAGCGCTGCTTCGGGCGCCCTCTGGGCCGATTTCCTATTACCTCGAAGTTAAGGCCTATCTTGCGGGCTGCTGTCTTCCTTTCCACGCAGAACGTGGCCGTACCATCGCAAGCGAGCTTCGCGCATCTTGTCGGCTATCGGCGCGACACCGAACTTCTGCCGAATGACATCGTTTCGGATGCGGTCAATGCGCGTGACTCCAGCCGTCCAGCGCAGCATCTTTGTCTCCATGACGCTGAGGGGCGTTTCAACTTCCCTGGTCGCAGGCCAACACTCAGCGCCGTACATCGCTACTGGCCGGACGACTGCTCTGTATATCTTCGACTTCAACCGCTCCGGTATCTTCCTATCGCAGAGCACCCCAGTCAACGAGCGCCACTTGGACCAAACTGCACTCACGCGTGAATTCACTTCAATCATCAGTTTGCCGTCAGACGTGACTGCTGATCCCAGGTACTTAAAGACGGAAGTGCGTGGGAGCTCGATGCCATTAACCTTGATGGCGCTGGACTCATAACGTCCGTCGTTAGATACTCTGTTTTCTTCACGTTTAATCTGAATCTAAACCGCTCCAAGCGATCACACCAAGCTTGCACCTCTCGCTCGAGTTCGCCTTTATCTTCGTTAGCGAGCATTACGTCATCAGCATAAAGCAACGTCCAAAGGACGGGGTTCTGAAGATCTCGTGTGATGGCATCCATGACGACAACAAAGAGGAGTGGGGAAAGCGCAGAACCCTGATGTACCCCGACAGAGATGGGAAACTCCATCGAGGTTCCGGCTGCAGCTTGAGCTCGACTCTTTGGACAAGAATAGAGAATTCGCACCCACTCTATGAGCTCTTCAGGAACTCCATGATGTCGCAAGGCGTACCATATCGCGCGGTACGCGGTCAAAGGCCTTCTCCAAGTCGAGGAAGGCGATATGCACGGGCTTCTGTTTCTGTATCATGCTTCTCTATCAGGAGGCGAGCGGCGTGTATGGCACCAATGGTGCCACAGCCAGCCACGAAGCCGCACTGATTGCTGGACAGCTGGACGATGTCACGAATTCGTCCGTCGATAATTCGCTCAAAGATCTTCATGCTGTGCGAAAGCAAGCGAATCGGACGGTAATTGGAGCAGTCTGCAGGACTGCCCTTCTTCTTCCAAATCGGGATCGTCGTACTTTGACGCCAACACTCAGGCACTTTCTTCTCCGCCACAACCTGATTAAAGAACTTCGCCAACCACTCAGCAGGGTACCAGTACTTGGACTTCCATAAATCAGCTGCCACGTCATCGGGCCCAGTCGCTTTGCCTGGCCTCATCTTCTTCAAAGCCGCTTCAATCTCCTCCACGGTGATCTTCTGAACGGGGCCGTGGGTTGGAGCCGTTGAGGGGATGGCTGGATGAGGAAATTCTACTGTAGAGATTTCCTCAAAGTAGTCGCGCCATCGCTTCAATGCCTTCTTGCGGTCCATAAGAAGACGGCCGTTCTCACCATTGATGCCGAAGAACTTCTCGATGTCCTCGGTCTGGCGATGGCGATTCTTTGCGAGTCGGTACAGATACCGCTCACTATCGCGCGACTCGAGCTTCTCGTTGACATCTCCATAATGAGTGGCTTTTGCAACAGCCACGGCCTTCTTTGCAGCTTTCTTCGCTTCTTGGTACTTTCGCCAGTTATCGGCTGTCTTTTCGCCGAGAAACACGTGATAGAGCGTCTTCTTCTCTCGAACTTTGGCTTTCACGTTATCTGTCCACAGCCAGGCCTGCTTGTCGACCTTCCGTCGTCCAGGCTTCGTGATGCCGAGCTCCGACCGTGCAGCGTGACGAATCGCGTCGGTTGCCTTCTCCCAAGTTTCGTCGACAGTCATGACTGTCGGCAACCGTACGCGGGAAATCACAGCTGCTTCCTTCTCTTTCATTCGCCACCACTTGATTCTTGCAGCACCGCATCGCTCGATCTGCTTCAGCCTCGGAGGGCGATCTTTAATATACAGATCAGCGGTCGATGCTGTGGGGCGACCGTCTCATACGGCACGGCCTTCGCATCTGTGACAAGACTTCGGTCTCGATCCTTCACAAGGACAAAGTCTATCTGAGTCCTGGTGTTCCCGCTATAGAACGAGATGAGGTGGGAATCGCGTTTGCGAAATGCGGTGTTCACTATGGTGAGGTTGTACGATTCCGCATATTCAAGGATACGCTCACCGTCTGCGTTACGCGACCCGTAACCGAACCCACCATGACAGCCGTACCCGTCTTTCGTCGCGCCGACGTGCCCGTTAAGGTCACCAGCGACTATGATGACATCTTTTGAAGGTACCTCTGCTGTCTTCTCATCAAGCAGGCTCCAAAACTCTTCCTTGGCTTGATCCGAGCAGCCAATCTGCGGACCATACCAGAGAAGAAGTGATAGAGTCGCTCCTTCGCGGCGACAACGATCTTCATCAGTCGATCGTCAAAGCGCTCAACGCTTACAATCGAGTCACGAAATCGTTCGGAGACGATTATTCCGACACCACTGGTGGTCCTGGGACTTTCACATAGATCGGTCTTGAAGCCTCGTCCTATGTCCCTTGACTTGCGGCAGGCCCACCTCGTCTCCTGCACTGTACAGAAATCAACTCTTCTACGCTCCAGTGCTTCAACCAACTCGCACGAGCGGCCCGTCAACGTACCCACATTCAGCGTGGCCACGCGGGTCCTGCTTACGTTACGGGACTTTCGGACTAACTCAGTTGCCCCTCGATGCCGTCCTCGCATCAGGGACCCTCGCACACTTTTCACACTCGCCGGGCCTGGCGAGTGCGCGTCGGCTCCCGCGGACGCCGTAGCACTCACTATCTCGAGAAACTTGAACTGTCATAGACCATGTGATGTGACATGGGTCTTCGTATGCCGGCCTGTCACTAGGGCCTGTCGCCTGCAATCGAATGTCCGTGACCGGCTTAGCTCGCAGAGCGAACAGTTTCCAGTGGCACCACGTGGAGGAACGGACATCGCCACCTGTTATAATACTCTGATGCTCCCACAAATATCTATAGATAAGGAATTCCAGTGTTTGTGCATTCAGGTGCATTCTTTTTGTGGTCCTGGAATGGAGTGCACATTTAACGGTTAACGATTTAAACATTTTAACGAATTAACGGCATTTCTCGTTAAAATCTGGCTTAGCAGCTTGACGGAAATTTTTGGAAATTTAATTTTAAACGGACATTTTTTTCAGTGAGTTTATCACTTTTACCCTTAGTATGTCTCATCCTCCCGATTACGACTGTTCCTAAAGAAACTATTGAAATCAGCAAGAACACGTTAATGTTTTCATGAATTCGTTTTGAATTTGTGGAAATAATGCATTTTGGGGGCGTGTGTAGCGCAGTCGGATGAGGTAGCGGCTGTCGCGTGCACACTATGCGAGGTTTCTCGTCGTTTTTTTCCGGGATTTCTCGCAGGCCGACCAAGCCTTCGATACCTCATTAGTCGGTGAATTGGTACCAGACTTGTCAAGGAAGAATAGATCGCTGACTTCTTCATCGGCTAGCAACTGCAAGTCTTTGTATGACCAGATATGCATTCAGATCGCGTCCGCGACATCTCCTAGATTTAGAATGCGTGGCGCATCCCAAAATAGATTGAGTAACGCCGTATTTTATCTTTATCCTTTAATCCATTTTAAAGCTAAAATTTTTTTCACCATCTGGAAACCAGAATGTTTTCGGCCGCTGGACGTATTTTAAACGATTTTAGAAGGACGCTGACAACAAAAATAGGAAAGTTACTGTCCATTTTTGACTGCATTTTAAGATGCCTTGTCAGAGATCATCTTGAATGATAATTCCATATCTGTTCTAATTCCACACCCTGTAGATAAATTATTGCTGAAGGCTTGTTCATTTTTCTGTGCTTGTTGACGTTGAATTGTTTATTTTACATTGCAGTCTTACACTTCATTGCTTGCACTTAGCCTGTTGACCTCTTAAAGCTAAACTTATATGTTTTTCCTTCCCGTTTTTTACTTAAAAGAACTGTTTGCAGCTAACAGTTTCTTAAACAAAATTTGAAGATTTACTGGAAATTTAACGCAAATTTTCCGTTTAAAAAAATCGTTAAAAAATTCAACGCACAGAATTTTATGTGCGGCCTTGGTCATGAAGATGCTCACATGAGCATGATACTCGCCTAACTCAGCTCTAGGACTGGCGCATTAAACATAATCATCGACCTGTACGGTTTCCAAGAGGCCATTAGATCCTGCGAGCACCAAAGAGGCTTATTATGCACGTAAAATTGCCTTCTAAATAGGGCCTCCACGTAATGCAGGCCTTCAGCCGTCGTTGTGTGCGTGGTACATCCTGTCCCCAACAGGAGAGACGTATTTCATTCACCACTGTTTGGTCTTTTCTTTGATGTTCCGCTCCGCATCTGTCGTTCTCACCAACATCCCTTCCATTCCTTACCGCCTCAGCGCTCCACTCTCCCTACTTTAGGCTTGCGATGCCTGCTAGTCGAGCTATTCTTTACATGCTAAGAATTCGCTACAGCAGCGAGCTACACTATACGACTAGCTAGACCCATCGGCGACAGTGTTACGCTATACGACCAACTAGCGAAAATGATGAGTTTCTCAAAATATTGGCTTGTTCGATTATCACCGTCTACGGTAATCCTCAAGTCCGTCGAGAGGTCGAGAAGGCAGGGCAACTGGTACCTTACCCACTTGTATGTATGCGAGTGTCCGGAAGTGTTGCCTGTAAGCTGATCCCACTCGCCTTGGTCCTACGTCCTCTTTTATGAGACGTTCACCTGTACGCTTAGGCCTATGTTATACTTCGGCGACGCTCTTGTCAGCGACGTCGGCGACAGCGACGCGGGCTGTTAAGGCCGCCACAGACTTCTGCGGCGCCGCTCGGCGGCGCCGCTGCCCTATGCTTAACCATAGGGCAGAGACGCAGAGCTCGCCTCCAGCGGCGCCGCTGCCCTATGCTTAACCATAGGGCAGAGACGCAGAGCTCGCCTCCAGCGGCGCCGCTGAGCGGCGCCGCAGAAGTCTGTGGCAGCCTTTACGCAGTGCGTAGCAGGCCGCGCAACACAGCGTTGCTGACGCGTCGCCGAAGTATAACATAGGCCTTAGAGGAACGACGTGTCGTCAACAAATCTCATTCCACCACTCTTCTGTTATTCCAGCCTTCCGTTATTCACTGAACCACCCACAACGGTGAAAGGGGAAGTATCACTCTCCACGTCTCAAGCGCCCATAACGTGTTGGGGCGTCGGCCTAATAAGTGAACTTACTCTCGCGTCAAAGAGTGACATCTTTGAGAGTGACATCTCTGGAGAAGAGACAAAGCTCCACCAGAGCTTAAAGTCGGTCGAATTCAAGACCTCAAAGCTCTTAATTGGGCAAGTCTCCCGTACTCTGTACCTGGAGCAACCTTCTGCGAGTCAGATAACGGTCTCCCGTGCTCTGCACCTGGAGCAACCTTCTGCTAGTCAGACAAAAAAAAATCCATTAAAAAAAGGAACCATCTTTCACAAATTAGTGAAAAAAAAACAGAGGTAGCCAAAAATAAATAATGACACTTTCAGAAAATAGAGATAATGGATCGCTCTAAAAACTGATTGCTCTAGCTCCAAAAAATTCAGTCATGCGCTTCAAAGAATAGACGATCGGCATAGACTATACCACTGTAGGTGAAGATAACTACAAAAAATACCTAGCTGGAATGACGCTTCTAGAACGAGGCCTGAAGCAGCTGCGAGAGAGAAGAGAATCCAAGAAAAGTCATGCGAAGAGATTGAGGAAAGTATGGAAATTGCAAAGCCAAGTCGGAGAAAAAGGACATGGCGGCTGAATTTCACAGCACTAAGGAAGAGACTCATTCATAAGAAATCTTAATGACGCCAATAACTCCATTTCATGATAATGGCAAAAGTAGCTAAATACAGGTGTGGCGACGAGTGGATTGGTCTTAAACTTACGAGGAAGGTCAAAGGGGTCACCGTGGAGTTTCTCAAAGCGACCTATATAGGGTTGTAGGGCGTTGTCTGGGAAGCACCATAGTGGTTTCCAAATTTCCTGCGGACCTCTGGGTAGGTCAAAAATGGCAAAAAACTGTACCGCTTCAGTGCGGGCCGATAACGCAAAACTGACGCCTGGAATACCCTTGTCGTGCCCAAAAATAGTCCCGCAAAAGGTTTGGAGCTTCAATCATTGCTAGAACCTAGGAATCGATTAATTCCTAATTGAAGCGAGACAGCGCATTCACGGGAGGCGCGCGCCACTAGGGACCCAGCGACTGGATAGCCGTGTGGTTAGCGTGGCGGATTTGCGGGAGGGAAGTCGAGGGTTCCATTCCGGCGGTGTGGTTTCTGCATTGCTGGGCGCACATCTTGCGCTTTTGCCACCGTAAAGTACTTTTCTGTCACGACTAGGTGTCATATTCGATTTCCAACCCTGATTTCAATCTTCCGTGATACGATTTTACTTCAAAACACAAGTCACGCTAATTAATATGCAATAAACTGTTTAACAGTTGTGGTAACGTTCTATAAAACACGCGAAGCAAAGCAGCTTCTGACACCAGCAGCAGCGGATAAATGCCAAGGAAGAGCAGCCGGAAGCTTCCTGGCAGGACGTGTCGACAGGCACTTCATCGAAAGCGTAGTCCGCCGATGTTGAGAATTGCCCCGGATGCGTGTCCACATATCCAGCTGCCACCCACGCGCGCTACATGTAAGCATACGCTGCTCGCCTACTCAAGCGGGCACCTATTGGAATGAAGAAAGTGTCTCGTGTTGTGCAATCCCTGTCGTCACTGACCCATTCGTGCACTGCTGTTCCAGTGCTATACGCCGACAGCCGACTTGGAGACAATCTCTTTTTGGTTTTGCAGGAGGCTAGTGGATCGTTTTCTCAATGCGGTCACTGGTCGGCACTAAACCTTCTTATAGTGGCAGGAACGAGCCACATCATGACGAAACAACACGTCCCGCGTTTATTTCGATAATGCGTGGTTGGCTCTTCGGCAGTACCCCTAACCATT
Source organism: Heligmosomoides polygyrus bakeri (assembly GCA_947359475.1). Taxonomy (NCBI): domain Eukaryota; kingdom Metazoa; phylum Nematoda; class Chromadorea; order Rhabditida; family Heligmosomidae; genus Heligmosomoides; species Heligmosomoides polygyrus. The sequence goes on along the minus strand of OX375868.1, from coordinate 86,593,673 downwards.
GTCCTCCTTGACAGCTGGCATGGGTTCAGGGATCACGAGAACCTCGTTTCCGAGGTGCTTGTTGGAAAAGAGCTTAAGCTGATGTCAATACCGCCAGGAGCGACGAGCCTTTGCCAGCCTCTCGATGTATACTTCTTCCAGCTTTTTAAACGGTTCATCCGGCGAATTCATGAACATGTGCTCCACTTCCGTCCGGATTTCAACTGCTTCTCAAGAGACAATACTTTGAAGGTAATCAAGAATCGCTTCGGACCAGCTTACTTGATGTTTAAATTTTTAAGGCAATTTTCAAGGCACCCGTGTGGAATATACCGGGACCGATGTATTCTGCAAGTGTTTGTTAAGAGCATGAAGTGGCGGAACGTATCCAGGGGAGGTTTACAACCTGCTCCTGCGGATATGCCAGCGACGGCCTCAGAGCCACAAAACCGTGCCGGACGGAGAGTCCGAGGAAATCACGGTAGACACGCCTCCAGGAGAGTCCATAAAAAGCCCTCCCCAGTAGATCTGTACGCTTTTTCCCCGCTCTTGACCGCACTCCCATTTCGGTCCATGTAATTTATAAATTGTTGCTCTTTTGTTCTCTAAGTACTCGTCACTCATAAATATTTCTTACTCATCCGCGTTTATTTTCTTGTGAGTACTGTATATCGGAACCGATATCAGTACAGTAATCGGAACGATTACAACGGACGACACCTAGTGTCCGACTTGGGGGCCACGCCGGTAACTTGGATCCAAGTTCCCGTTCCAGTGTCCATTGACAATGTCACACCCAACTGCCACCGATGCCATGGACGGAACCGTCATGGATCAGCTTGGCGAGAATACTCCACAGCCGTTGGAGGACTGGGATCAACTCGGAGTGAGTTGCCAGTCTGAGGATTTAAATGCTTCCTTCGGGAATATCCTAAAGCGGTTAGATAGCGCGCTAAATGAGCAGATCAGGAATTTAGCTCGGTGTAAACGGGCTAAGATTTTAGATGCTGTTAGAGGTGCTATAGAAGGTACGCTCGAAATGGTAGACGCACGCTTAGGAGTAGGGCCAGATGCTTTGGAAGCGGCATTTTGCAATGAGATTGGGATGTCGCTTAATGAATTTTTGCCACAGGTGAACGCGCATAGCCAAGCACTCTGTGATTTAGCATTGACACTGGGTGCGAAATTGATCAAGTTAAGGAACGGGTAATTTCTAAGACTAACGAGGTTCTGAAATTGCAGAGCAGCATAGACAATTTGAAATCACAGCTTGAATACGAGCTGTCTGAAAGGGAAAAAATGGTGGAGTGCCATAGAAACCAGGTGAGACTTTTGCAGAAAGAAGCTGCAAGTCTCGGAACTGGGGTAACGCGGTCAGTGGCTGGATCCAGCCGTGAACCGACATCCGCAGGTGAGAACGGCAACAGAGTTAGTGAATGGCGTGCGGTTCGCAGCCACTACACTTCGCTTAAAAGCGATCATGTGCATAACTCTGTTCAGGGACGGATCGCGTCCCTAGCCATGAACGCTGGTCGACCTTGCGAGCCAACGCAAGCGTCTCGCGCCTCATCGCGACTGTCCTCGCCGGAGTCTTCCCGAGGATCAGTGAATGGTGAGTCTCTCAGTACTTGCTCGGATCTGAGCATTAGGTATGGGAGAGCCCCTGCGGATGCAGTAAGTGACATGTTCACTGTATTTAGGGAAGTTTTTAAGGCTCAAAGCGTAGCCAATGTTCCCAAATACGACGGGAAAAATTCTTTGACCGAATTTTTGCGTGGGTTAGATGTTAAATTCCCAGTATCAGTTTGGCAAGATTCTGATAAGCGGGACATTCTGGTAAATCATCTATCAGGGACCGCGCTTTCACTTTTTAAGGGTTTACCACAAAATATTCGAGAGGGAACATATAGTGGGGTAGTGCGTGCTTTAAAAACGGCTCGAAGAAATCCTTGTGAACGCCTAAAAATGTAAGGGAGTGGGATCAGCTCAGTAAGACGGAAAGTGAGTCCATTGTAGATTTTTGCTACAGGATGGAGGATCTTTCCAGGAGAATCCACCCTAGTACAGAATGGGACTTTATCAGAGGGTCAAAACTGTACTCTTGCCTTCAACATTGGAAGAGTTCTTATTATATATTGGCCGCCTTAGATGCGCCGGAAGGTGACATATACGAGGAGGTTAAGAAAGTAGCTCTACGGTTGGAAAAGCTCCAAGATGAAACTCAAGAGGTATCAGGTAATTACCACAACCACTTCAAGAGACTTATCGATTGTAGCTCAATCGATAATGGTACACCCGATGGCGAGGAATCAACCAGTAATGCGCACCGGCTACGGGGTCAGCAGGCAACCAGGCCCTCATTTAAGTGTTTTACTTGTGGGGAATCTGGGCATATAGCATCAAATTGCCCCAATAAAGATAGTGATGCGCCAGGAGTTAGCAGTAGGGGCAGAATGAATGGCAATGGTCGTAATCGTGCACAAAACCAAACAGCAGGTGGAATTTCACTTGTTTCGGAGCTGGAGGGCTGGTGTAAGAGTGTTCAACGTAAGGAACGCTTTCAAGACAAGCAGCCGCGAGCTGCTTTCAGACCGTGCAGAAGAAGCGAGGATCACCAAGACCGGAAGCGCTCTGGTTATGCGAAAGAACGGAAAACTGGTTTCTCGCCAGTTGCGAATGGTAGTGGTAAGGACCCGGAATTGAATAAAATTAGGCGCCGAAAGCGCTGGAGGAGGAACAGAATGAATTCCCCTACGGTGAAAAATATCAGTGTGATTTCCCTCTATAATTCTAGTATCACACACGACGACACCTCTTGCGCCTACTGGACAAGCCGATCTGCAGGAAAGGATGAGGAAACGCGGCGAAGGCAGCAGCGACGAAGCCATTAGCAATCTCCTCGAAAGCTGCATAATTTCGCTCCATTATCTCTAAGAATTTACCCTTTTTTTGCCGTTGTGACTAAAACGCAAGTGCTTGATAAACGCACGAACGTTGCATTGTAATATTGCCATGTTCCCATTTTTCTGAGTTTTCCTTTTTGGCTGGCCTTAGAAGCATCATTACCCTATGTGATCACTTTGGAAGGAGAAGTTATAGGTCGTCGGAAAGATGATTTCAAGCTGGTATGGACCCATACCAACTTATGACCAGTGCAAGTTTGATCTGCGGTTAGTAGATGAACACTGGTGCTTCAGAGCCCACTGGGTCTCACTTTATTTTGGAAAGCGTGAGCGGAGCCGCTCGCTAAGAAGCGACGGAAGTCGTCGCTGTAAATGCTCAGAAAGCAATGCAGACGAATTATAGCAGACTCGTGCATTACAGAAGCCAGTCTTTTAAACCTTTCTTTGGAAAGTGCGAGCGGACCCGCTCCTCTAAAAGCGACAGAGGTCGTCGCTGTAACTGTGTAGAACGTTCGGGCTGCGGTGGGCAGACGAACTGCAGTGCTCTCCCACCAAAGAGTGAGCGGAACCGCTCATTGAGACGCGGGTGACGGAGGTCGTTGCTCATGATTTTTTTTAGCGCAGTGGAAGCGCTTGTTTCTCTGAGGGCCCCCATGTGGAATATACCGGGACCGGTATATTCTGCAAGTGTTCGTTAAGAGCATGAAGTGGCGGAACGTATCCAGGGGAGGTTTACGACCTGCTCCTGCGGATATGCCAGCGACGGCCCCAGAGCCACAAAACCGTGCCGGACGGAGAGTCCGAGGAAATCACGGTAGACACGCCTCCAGGAGAGTCCATAAAAAGCCCTCCCCAGTAGATCTGTACGCTTGTTTTCCTGCTCTTGACCGCACTCCCATTTCGGTCCATGTAATTTATAAATTGTTGTTCTTGTTCTCTAATAACTCGTTGCTCATAAATATCCTACTCATCCACGTATAATTTTCTTGTGAGTACTGGATATCGGAACCGATATCAGTACAGTAATCAATTCGATTACCAACCGAAGACACTCAGTGTCCGACTCCCGTCCTTGCAGGTGGTCAGTCAGACGTATAGGCAATTCTGCGTTCCGGTATTTCGAAGGTGCTTTGCGTACGCGTGGGTGGCAGCTGGATATGTGGACACGCATCCGGGGCACTTCTCAACACCGGCGGACTACGCCTTCGATGAAGTGCCTGTCGACACGTCCTGCCAGGAAGCTTCCGGCTGCTCTTCCTTGGAATCTATCCGCTGCTGCTGGTGTCAGAAGCTGCTTTGCTTCGCGTGTTTTATAGAACGTTACCACAGCTGTTAAGCAGTTTATTGCATATTAATTAGCGTGACTTGTGTTTTGAAGTGAAATCGTATCACAGAAGGTTGAAATCAGGGTTGGAAATCGAATATGACACCTAGTCGTGACAGAAAAGTACTTTACGGTGGCAAAAGCGCAAGATGTGCGCCCAGCAATGCAGAAACCACACCGCCGGAATGGAACCCTCGACTTCCCTCCCGCAAATCCGCCACGCTAACCACACGGCTATCCAGTCGCTGGGTCCCTAGTGGCGCGCGCCTCCCGTGAATGCGCCGTATCGCATCAAGTAGTAATTAATCGATTCCTAGGTTCTAGCAATGATTGAAGCTCCAAACCTTTTGCGGGACTATTTTTGGGCACGACAAGGGTATCCCAGGCGTCAGTTTTGCGTTATCGGCCCGCACTGAAGCGGTACAGTTTTTTTGCCATTTTTGACCTACCCAGAGGTCCGCAGGAAATTTGGAAACCACTATGGTGCTTCCCAGACAACACCCTACAACCTTGTATAGGTCGCTTTGAGAAACTCCACGGTGACCTCTTTGACCTTCCTCGTTAGCTATCATACAAATTCGCTGGATGTAGTACTACCTCGAAAATAGAACAGAAACTTCAGCTGGAGCAATGCACTTCTAACCAAATTACTGTAAACTGTATACTAGGAGTACAAAACCTTAAACGAAACCAAGTACTTTAAGGGATTTCTGTATTTTTTCAAAGTGAGTTAAATTAAAGGTGTCCAGAAAGTATGTGCTGAAAACTTCGCAATGTTTTCTAGAATGTTCTGAAGATTTCGACATAAGTGCTATATAAAGACACTATCCTGCTGTATCTGCATAGCATATTCAGCTCCGTCTTCCTCGCCTATTTCACTGTACGATGGCCGAACTGTCTACGCATATTAGACACGTACTTCCTTACGAGTTTGTATCTGGGCACTCCGCAGCAGAAGCCTATCGAAACTTGTGTCGTATATTCGGCTCTGAAGCTCCTTCTGTACGTGTATGGCTGGTTCGAGCGCTTCAGAAGCGGGAACAGAGATCTCGAAGATGAGCCTCGCTCTGGTCGACCGACAACGATATCTTTGGATGAACTGAGGAAACTGACGGAGCAGCATCCATATGAAGGTGTAGGTTATTTTTCTGCTGCTCTTGGCTGTTCTCGATTCACCGTGGACAATGGACTGCGGTCTCTTGGAATGGTTAAAAAGCTCGGTCGGTAGCTCCTACACGAACTGACCGACGACAACCGGCGAAGACGTCTGGACATATGCACTCAGCTGCTCTCCTAAAATCGCACCTTCAACTGGCTGGACATCATCGTCACAGGAGACGAAAAATGGGTCCTCTACGTCAACCACGCTCGTAAACGTGCGTGGTGCCAACGCGATGAAGTGCCGAAATCCTTCGTAAAAGGTGACATTCGTGCGAGGAAAGTCATGCCGAGCGCCCGGTGGGGAGTTTATGGGATCTACCACTTCGAGCTGCAGCCTGACAGCACGACTGTCACTGCCAAGGTCTACGCCACCCAACTGCAGAGACTGACCGACAAGATGCTCAAGGAACAGTCCAGGCTCGACAAAGCTCGCCTGCTGCACGATAACGCGCGCCCACAATCGCGAAGACGACTTCTCAGAAAATGCTGGAACTCGGATGGGAAGTTCTGCCGCATCCACCGTACAGCCGAGATCTGGCCCCAAGTGACTACCATCTTTCTCGATCACTTCAGCATCATCTAGTAGGGAAGCGTTACGAAGATCGTGAGCACCTCGAAAATGGCTTCCGAGCTTTTTTCCGCCTCCAAGTCGCCGGATTTCTACGCCAGAGGAATTTGAAGTCTTGTGCAACGTTGGCGGAGGGTACTCGATAAAATAAAAGAATAAAGGACGGCGTTGCTCAATCCCTTCTGGGATGCGCCAGCGCATTCTACTTCTACGGGATGTCGTGGAGGCGACATGAATGCGTATTTGGCCATACAATGACTTGCGGTGGCCAGCCGATGAACAAGTCAGCGCTTTATCCTTCCCAGACAGGTCTGGTACCAATTCACCGACCCCGGAGGGATGGAAGGCTTGGTTGGCCTGGGCGGGAAATCCGAACCAGGATCCTGGTATCGGGTGCACGCGACAGCCGCGCCTCCTCCGACTGCGCTACACGCGCCCAGGGTACTCGATGTTGATGGAAATTATTTGGTTGTTTAATAAAATGTTTATAAAAAATTGTGTTATTTTGAAGTAATTGTCGTATTTCTGCAGATAATTTCTGGACACCCTATATAAAAGCGAAGTCGAAATACATCAGATTATATCACCCCTTTGTAGTCCCACCAAATTGATAGAATGACCTTCTTTTAGTGAAGATTACCTCTGGGCATCGTTGAGCAGGTTCATCTGGTTTTGATCATGATCGTTCGCGAGTGACATTGTTGTAAACAATGCACTTTTTATCACCAGTCACAATCCGCTTCAAAAATGGAACGTTTTCATTGCGTTCGAACTGCAAGTGCAAGTAAAGGAAAACATCTCGAAATTACTCCGCAAAGCAGGTGTGAGCTCGAGTCTGGCAGCAGATAAATTTCTTTTGCTTGTGGTGCTCTCGGGCGCGTGTAGCGCAGTCAGAGGAGGCGTCGACTGTCGCCTGCACCCGATACCAGGTTCCTGGTTCGGACTTCCCGCCCAGACCAACCAAGCCTTCCATCCCTCCGGGGTCGGTGAATTGGTACCAGGATTGTCTAGAAAGGATGAGGCGCTGACTTATATTCTGACTGACTATTCTGACTGCAAGTGGCCAGCCGATCAATAAGTCAGAATATGGCCAAATACGCATTCAAATCGCCTCCACGATATCCCGTAGAAGTAGAATGCGTGGCGCATCCCAAAAGGGATTGAATAACACCGTCCTTTATCCTTTATCCTTTATTGTGATGCTCGGCAGGTGATAGGATGAGGAATGTATGCGTGCAGATGTGTCTGCGATCTCTTCTAGAACAAGTCGAAAGCAACCCTTTCCCCGACGACGCGAGTTGAAGCCTCTCTCACCATCGGTTTTTTGTCCCTATCGTCAGTCGCCGAAGGCAGTAGGTTATCTGAAGGCTGCAGTAGTGGTCAACGACAACGAATTCCTCCCATCGAAGTTTTCAGCGCGAGCCGTAAACACTTGAGCAGTGGCTGGCTGACTCATTCCATGGGCACAATGTGCGTTCAAACCACTCGTCGAATGTGAGAATTGGTGCCGCACCCAGCCGCTCCGAACCCTTAAAACGTCGTAGTCCCCGAACGCCCACCTTGTGCATTCAGTTATTTCTTCCACGCTTAATTTTCATAGTATACTCTTACCATAAGGTATTACTCTTACGCTACTCATACTGCCGTACTATAGACCACTACTACATTTTCATGCGGTAGCACCAAGCCCTTGACCTCTGACAAACATATTGATGTCCATCTACTCCAGCACTCCCGTAAGTTACTCAGCAGGTGACCGAGTAAAGAAGCCACATGTTTATTATTTATTTATTTATTATTTATTACAATGCACATATTTGTGCGCCATAAATAATATATATGCAGATATAGATATGTAGATATATAGGCAGTATAGTCGTTATAATTGCGAGAACAGTCGAGCAATATGGATAGATAGTTCGTCGTTATAGTCCGCGAGAACAACACTGTCAATATAAATATCGGAGCCCATGAGCGTAATAAAGCAACGCCGGGAACGTCTAAAGAATTAGTATTATTTGTCTATAATAGGATGCTAGAGTTATGTAATAATAATAAGGTAGTCCATCTCGGGTATTGAGCTAGAACGGTATAATTATTGTAGCCTGTCTTCTTCTTTTAATGATTTCTTGTTTTCTTCGTGTAGCAGTAGTTTCATGTTGGAGCCATTCCGGGCCCGTGGGGCACTAGAAACAACTGCTCAGTCTCCATTGTCCTTTCTCTGGTCCAAACCGTTGCCGGAGAACTGGTCCGCTTGGCATAGTGCCGAGGCGGCGCGCGGTTTTTCGTCGTGTCGTCTCGTGCACTCCACGCCTCCCTGTTCGCCACACCCCGGAATCCCTTCCCTAGCCCAATCTGGAGACTCACTCTGCTCATCTGACTCTCGCCGCTCGCGCTTGACGGAATTTTTCGGGGACCAGTTCACATGTAATCACCACTCCAGCCATACCCGGTAAGCTCGCTCCAGTCAATAACCACGCGCCATTACTGATTGTCCGCAGGCCACACAATCTTCTTCCGATTTTTGTTCCTCGTGGAGCGGAGATCCTCGACGTTTGCTAAACGTCGAGATCCTCTCGAACGTGGCTCCATGAAGTGCTTTCTTCTCTAGCGGAACGGCACCTTGCCGTCTATAGTTAGCGCACCTTTCGGAACCAGAATTATCAAGCGCTCACTGCCCTGTAATGGTGAAAATGCCGCCAAACGCCTAATATGACATTCGTCAGCATTAAGTTTGGTGGTATTTTCACCGTTAAAGGGCGGTTGACAAATCTGGTCGATGATGTGCTTCTTTACAGTGATAAGATTTATACTTGCACCGAGTGTGGCTAAATGTGGACGAGGACAGATTTACAAGATGGTTTTCCAGAACCAAGTGGAACGCTTTGCGCTCATACCTCATACCACTGCAGTTGGCAGCTTTTTAGTTGCCTGTTCCATGCAGTTTGAAATGTCCATAACATACAGTTTCGGCAGAGTTACGTAAGGGGAATGGGACCAGACAATAAACAGTGGTGAAACACGATGTTTGGAATTACACTTCTCTTGTGTTGCTGGAGGTATAAAGCCCTGAGTATTATGTAAGCAATATATAAAAAGGGTAGTCAGCTGGCAGGTGCCCGCATCGACATTGCTATGGTCGTAGAACGCTCACAGAGCTAGGGATGGGAGGGAACTCCTGTGTCTGAATGATCTATTTTACCCGTTTTAGGACACTTTGCCGGTGTGATGAGAGCACCAGCTTAGTTACTACCTAAAAAAGCAGGGGAGTGGCTCTTCAACCCATAAACAGGCGCAGATAAACAGGAGTGAAACTTGGGCCCAGTTCTGAAATCTTAATTTTTTGAACACGACTTGAAATTCGTAATGCCAACACGAAGGACGCGTGCAGCGCAGTCGGAGGAGGCGCGACCGATGCCAGGTTCCTGGTTCGGATTACCCGCCCAAACCAACCAAGCCTTCCATCCCTCTGGGGTCGGTGAAGTAGTACCAGACTGTCTGGGAAGGATAAAGCGCTGACTTGTTTAGCGGCTGACCACCACAAGTCATTGTATGGCCAAGTACGCATTCATATCGCCTCTACGACATCCCGTAGAAGTAGAATGCGCTGGCGCATCCCAAAAGGGATTGAGTAACGCCGTCCTTTATCCTTTTATTATCCTTAATGCTAACACGACAGTGTTTCTCACGTCCTACGTCTCGTTTGAGAACACTTGAACTCAAGCCTCTAGTATCATGTTTTCTCAACAATTTCTATATAATTTATTTTGATGTCGTTAATACAGTTATTCTCTGCCGAACGAGCCTGTTCGATATATACCTACCAGTCGTACGTCGGCCTAGCGGCCGCCAACGACTGGTTGGGGGCTTCGCCCCAGACCCCGAGAATAGGACGCCATGGCCGCTACGGGTTTCCTATTCTTCCCTAGGCCTTCTGACCTTTATGTTAATCGAGATGGATCGATTGATCCGACGTCAGATTCGTGTTCAGCGACCTCGATTACCCCCAGGGCCGAAGTTTCGCGCCATTTGAGCGACATCCTCAAAAAATCGATAATATCGATCGATATCGATTGGTCGACCTCAAATTCGTCTTCAGCGACCTCGATTACCCCCAGGGCCGAAGTTTCGTGCCGCTTGAACGTCATCCCCAAAAAATCGATAATATCGATCGATATCGATTGGACGACTTCAGATTCATGTTCAGCGACCTCGATTACCCCTAAGGCCTATGGCATACCACCAGCGACGAGTCCGGCGACGGCACTGCCAACGGACAAGTAGTCGACTATTCGTGTTGGGTCCTGTCAGAAACAATGGGGAAAGAGCGCGTGCTTGCCGGTTGTCGCTGCCACGTCGGCACTGTGTGTCGTTGGAGAGGGGGCATACCGCCAGCGACCGGTCGTCGCTGCGCTTTGCACGGCGACCAGCTGTCGCCCGACCCTTTGCACCACGTATGCACGCGCGCAAGCGTCACTAACCGCGCTCCAGTGCCAATTCTCGCCCCCGCCCAACACCGCCGTCGCTGAAACCGCCGTTCCCCCGTCGCTCCGCTCCTCTCGTCGCTGGACTTGTCGCCGGCGGTATGCCATAGGCCTAAGGCCGAAGTTTCGCGCCACTTGAGCGCCATCCTCAAAAAAATCGTCTCCTTTGCAGGTTCAACACGTTTTAAAGGCTCACACAGGTTTGCCGTGCGCACGCTAGTCTCCTTTACATGTTAAACACGTTTTGCAAGTTTACACAGGTTTGTGACACACACGCAGACAGACGGACTAACGCTTTTATATTAGTCCTACTATATATAAAGGAGCAAGCGTGTGTGTGTGTGTCACTGTGTGTGTCACACCGTCACACTGTCCGTCTGTCCCACTTCGAGTTGGGGCGCGGCAGCCGAGCACGTCGGCAACCATGCATGGCGAGTCGTAGACGTGCCGAGCACGTCGGCAACCGTGCATGGCGAGCTGGAGACGTGCCAAACACGTCGGCAACCATACATGGCGAGCCGTAGACGTGCCGAGCACGTCGGCAACCGTGCATGGCGAGCCGCAGACGTGCCGAACACGTCGGCAACCGTGCATGGCGAGCCGGAGACGTGCCAAACACGTCGGCAACCATGTATGGCGAGCCGTAGACGTGCCGAACACGTCGGCAACCGTGCATGGCGAGCCGTAGACGTGCCAAACACGTCGGCAACCCTGCATGGCGAGCCGTAGACGTGCCGAACACGTCGGCAACCGTGCCTGGCGATGCCGTAGACGTGCCGAACACGTCGACAACCGTGCATGGCGAGCCGCAGACGTGCCGAACACGTCGGCGGCACGAAACTTCAGCCCTGGGGGTAATCGAGGTCGCTGAACACGAATCTGAAGTCGACCAATCGATATCGATTGATATTATCGATTTTTTGAGGATGGCGCTCAAGTAGCGCGAAACTTTGGCCCTGGGGGTAATCGAGGTCGCTGAACTCGAATTTGAAGTCGAACAATCGATATCGATCGATATTATCGATTTTTTGAGGATTTTGTTCAGGCAGCACGAAACTTCAGCCCTGGGGGTAATCGAGGTCGCTGAACACGAATCTGAAGTCGACCAATCGATATCGATCGATATTATCGATTTTTGAGGATGGCGCTCAAGTGGCGCGAAACTTTGGCCCTGGGGGTAATCGAGGTCGCTGAACTCGAATTTGAAGTCGAACAATCGGTATCGATCGATATTATCGATTTTTTGAGGATTTTGTTCAGGCAGCACGAAACTTCAGCCCTGGGGGTAATCGAGGTCGCTGAACACGAATCTGAAGTCGGATCAATCGATATCGATCGATATTATCGATTTTTTGAGGATGGCGTTCAAGTGGCGCGAAACTTCGGCCTTGGGGGTAATCGAGGTCGCTTAACACGAATCTGAAGTCGACCAATCGGTATCGATCGATGTTATCGATTTTTTGAGGATCACGTTGAGGAAGATCAGCCGATCCATCTCGATTAACATAATGGTCAGAAGGCCTAGGAAAGAATAGGAAACCCGTAGCGGCCATGGCGTCCTATTCTCGGGGTTTGGGGGCGAAGCCCCCAACCAGTCGTAGGCGGCCGCTAGGCCGCCGAACGACTGGTAGGATTATGAAAGCTGTCCCTGTGTGTGTGTCCGTGCGTCACAAACCTGTGTAAGCCTGTGAGACGTGTCGAACATGTGAATGTAACCCGAACGTACATGTAAAACCTGTTAAGGTTATTCTCACGTACGTACAATCGATGAAAATGGACGAAAATTGTCAGATTCAAAAAAGAAGGTAGAGGGACTTGATCGGACGACTAATGGCGATCGATATTATTGATTTTTCGCCGGAGTTATTAGTTTTCGCTCAAATTTGTTCCGTTGGTGTGGGAGTCATGCGATTTTCATCGCCGATGGGACGACTTCACTGCAGGCTGTAGGGTTCAATCAGACGACCAATATCGACTGATGGTATATCGAGTTTTCGACCGGAGTTGCCGGTTTTCGCTCAGATTGGATCCATTTCGGTGGGGGTCAGGTGACCGGTACTTCGAAAGAATTATTAATGCTCGTATTAACGCTCAATATGATGGCGTTCATAGAGAAAGTGATGCAATGTAACTATATAGGCCGACCGAGCAATATCGATTTATCGATTTTCCTGCAGATTGGACAGTAGAGGATGCGAATCGCACAAATACGATGGAGCGTGGGCAAGTTTCACGTCAACCGTAGTGAGAACCTTGCGCTATCCTATGTAATAGAAGAGGCTGTTTTTTCTTGCTGATCGAGTTCGAAAGGTCGTGAAATCCAGTAAACCAAGCCGTTCTGTTTTTGGAGTTTGGTGAGAAGCCCCAAGAAGATGTTTGGCGGCCGGAAAGCCGCTGAACGTCTGGTATCTAATACAGAGCGTAGAATTGAAGCAAGATATCATCTGTTCCTTTATTAAAAAGGTTTGAGAAAAAGATTGTTTCTTTTTGAAAGTAGATGTTTGTCCGATCAGGAGCTGTGTGCCTGTCTTCTTTGTAGGTGTGTGGATTCTTCTTTTTCTCTTAACCATATCATTTGTTTAAATTCAATGAGAGCTCTGGATCAGGGGTGTGCGTAAATGAAATTCGAAATGACATAAATCGTAATTAATCGAAATATCGTCGTAAATCGGAAACCGTAAATCGTAAGAGATACCTGACACCTAGTGCGGTACAACAGAATTTTTATTGGTGTTTCTGCTAATGATATGATCCAGAATTTGTTTATTTGTCGTGTTGTTACTTTTATGGCGGCAGCTGGTATAATAAGTATATGGCAGATGTAGCCAAACTACGGCTGTAGTGAGAAGGAGGAAGGGGAGAGGAGATGGAAGGAGCAAGGAGCAGAGGTGAGGGGCTTTTCTCAGAGAAGTGGGGCAGACTATGAACAGTGAAGTCGCCTCCCTGCAACGGCTGAACGATAACATGTAGGCGTTAGGATCGTCGTCGACGGCTATAGAAATGACGTAACAAACAACCAACGTAATTGTGTAATACAAGAGAGGTAATATTGGGGTCACCGACACGCCGTGTAGGTGATGCCGCAGCGGCCGCTCCGACGTTGGATTCGGTGGTTTTGAATTTCTACGACTGTTGTGCTAGTCGGGATGACATGTTGCGGCACCGCAGTTCATGTGAGGCGCGTCGGCCTCGATGGCCCGCGTATGCTGGATGGCACTGCTGACCTGAGGAGGCGGTATCTAAGGCCTCCACTCCAGCTTTTCTTCTCTGGTGACTCCCTCGAAGAGGATGTTCAAGAAAGCAAGTTCCATATGTCAGCACCATACGATCTTTAATGCGCTCCCACTTGGATGAAGGACGACTGTCACCTACAATTCGGGTCACATAACCTCTAGATAAAGTTAGGTGCAGATTGGAGTTCGCGCTCTTAGCCGGCCTGCAATTTTATTCATTTATGTGGAGAAATCGCGGCCGATATCCCTTTCTTGACGTAAGCTCACTCTTGTGAGTTTTACTTATCGGAAAGGATTCCTCTGGCGGACAACGACCCAAGGAAAATGCGACCTCAACGACGAAGCCCATATAGAATTGATCAAGATCTTTTGTAGAATCTACAAATGTTCATGTTCCTAGTATAGCAACAAGTGCTAACTATAGTTCTATTGCTCGTAAGCTAAGCTAAAAAATATAGGGTTCTAGACATGTAGAGAAATAGCTCATGTTTGCTGGATCCGGGTCTGAATGTGGTTCTCAGGCAATGCTATAGTAAGGGTTCGAGTGATCCACCCTGGAGTACAGCGACAAGCATATAATGTTTTATTGATGGAATGTAGTCGGAAACGTCGAGGTCCAGTGGTGACGTCGGCGGAGGCACTTGGACGGTGTCGATAACGGAGCGGTAGATGGCGACGACGGAGAGGCTGGCTGGCCAAGCCGGCGGGGCCCGTCGGCGACGTGCTGGTTGAGGTCCGTTGGTCGTTGGCGTCCTAGGGCGGCGGCGGCCTTAAATAGTCTCCGTTAGTGCTAATGGCAAGGTCAGGTTGGTCAATCCTAGGTCACGGGACTGGGAATGCGATTTCTGGATTTACAAACCCTTGAACTCCCCTTTAATAAAAATCCGTCCTCGGACTTTAACCGAAAGAAAAGTTGGGTGAAACTGGGGGACAAAGAAAAGGGCCGAAAAAGTGAATAAACGAACAAAGGAAATGTAAATAGAAAGCTTGCCCACGGATCAAAATATCGTCAAAAAGGCACAAGTTTAGTTGAGAAGATCGGGCGAGGAACAGTCGGATGTGAAGCACTGTACGATGCAGATCTAATTCAAAACGCGAGAGGGTGGCGCTTTGATACAACGAAGCAGTCTCTCGAAGATAGCGAACATGCTAGAGAAGCGAGAAAGTTGTACGATGGAACCGAGGGAACAGTGTGAGTAAATCAAAAGGAATGGCAAACTGAACATGCGCGAAAAAAGGTAGAGGGCTGGGAGGGAGCTAAAGTTATGTTTGGAAGTCGCACCTTGTAATTGACAGACCCGCGGGACTGGTTGGCAGTCGTGGGACGACGAGTCGTAACTGGTGATGTACAGGGACAGCCGAACCTCGACGCCGGAGTCCTCACAGTGATGTAGACTGGCGTTCTCCGGAAGAGCGCTCTGCTAGCTCGACTCGAATGCATCGACGGGGACGGGCATTGTGCAACGAAATGTCCTATGCTGCCACAGTTGAATCAGTGGTTGTTTCGAAGTGGTCCGCCTTTTAGTTGCTGTTATTGACGGTTATCCTGAACGCCGGGGTGTGATCGCAGGTGTATCAAACGATCTGCTGCCGCCTCTGTCGTCCGCTGCTCTGCCACCTGGGACCCATTTGCCGCCTGCTTGAAAAAGGCAGAGATTTGTCGAACTTAACAAGATAACTGATCTCGCAGCGTAGACGCGCTACCAACTCCTCCAGTGTACCCTATAGCTGAGTATGGAAGTCTTGTCCTTCTATAGTCTCGCGCACCCAGTTGAGCATCTCGATGGGGAAAGCAGACGATGATTCTCCTGTCTCCTATCTCCTGTCTGCAAGAGAATGACTTCTGGCGGGCAACGTAACTTTTTTGAGGGTCTTCGAAGGAAGCTTTGAGATGGTTTGAGACTATAGGAGCCAAACCGAGAACTGGGTGCCTTCATCGGCGGACTCGGTGAATGGGTGGGCCCGGGTGTCAAGTCCTGGCCGAGCACTGCCAGTTCAGGGAGTTGATCGAAACGGCGGGCCTCAGTGATTTCCTTTGCAAGGGCCGACGTCTGCGAACAGGCGTCACTCCATTCCTGCGATATCACACGCGAAACCGTCTCTATAAGGGCCTTCGCGTCCTTGGCCCGTAGAATGATATAGTCGTCGAGTCAGGACCGCAAGTCACCCGGTGGAGCTGTGAGATGTCCACCATACCCGGCCTCCGAGGATTCCAAGGGAGCACAGGTATCATGCTCACGCTGAGGGGCAGGAGCCCCAGGAGCGGAGGGAGGAGATGGAGAATCAGCCGAGGAAGAAGAACGAACGCCACTACGAGTAGAGACGGTCATGTCGAGTGGATGCGGCAATGGGACCAAGGGTCCCTTAAATACCTATTTTGAGGTCGAAAGGGGCAGGGCCCGAAGGTGATCATGGCGGGCTCCAGATAACCGACATCGATTGGGAAACGAACTACTGAACCATGTAACAAAACTCAAACAAACCAAATAACGAGAGCCCTATCGGAGGGCTAGGAAGCTGCTCTTAGTAAACACTGTGGCCAACCACTACGAGTACACGCAAACGTAATCAAGAGCTGCGGAGAGGAGGAAGTGGCTACAATTTAAGAGGTATTCCCTTACGTGTCTTTGACACCCTAACTGAATTTTGCGGCGTATACGTATTGTTAGGGATAACACCTCATGCGACCTCAAGTAGGCAGGACGATCGCGAAACTCAAGGAGAGGTTCTTCTAGGTGATGTCTCTCCGCAGAGCCCATCTCGGCTTCGAAGAGGTCAATGAGGAAGAGCCGCGGTGAAGGGCAATGCGGTTAACACACGAACTAAGGAACTCCCAGTGACAGAACACCATCCAGGCTCACTAAGTGTCTCATCGGCGGACTCCTGCAGCGGTTCTTTATTCTTTATTAATTTACGCGAAGTAATGTTGTGTTAACAGAGACAAACAAGTACGTCGATGAGGCGCTCATCTTTTATGCAACGCGCCGAAGGCAGGCTGGTCATCGAAAGCCAGACACAACTGCGAAAGCACATTACAGAGGCAGTGAATGTCAAAACACCGTTGCAGGACTGAGTACGGGCCGCTAGACCGGGAACACTCCAGCACATAGCCAGCGTAATTAGACGGCGTAGCAAGGCACCTATGCTTCAGTGCCTGGGAGTATTACTGGCGTTAAGGGCATCCACCTCCGGCACATATGTCTAGCAGCATTACCCACGAAACTGGCGGATATGCCAGCCCTGTCTGCTAGGGAAGGCACTAAACTATGCTCCAACTCAAATGCGGGACAGTGCGAGTGGAGGCCGATCAACTGCCGTAACTCCTATACCAGTGTCAACTCGAGCCAAAAGGCGAAAGCTATTGAATCATGGGATGAATCAGAATTAAGTAAGAGGATGCTGGTAAGAACATCCTATAAATCAAGCGTGATGAGAACAATAGCCGAAAAAAGGAAGACACCGATGTCTCCTAGGAACCGAGACCCACGACCAAATCAGAAAAACGGGAGAAGCGAGGTGCGCTCAACAACGGGGTCCCCCACTCGTCCTCTGTCTATGTAGTATTCTGGTATTGCGCATATTTTCGCTGCTATTCACGTTTCTGGACCTACAGCTGAGGAGCTTGGTGAGTTTTTTCACAAATGTGTTTTTTATCGAGTTTTATCGCTGGCTCGCCTTTTTTCACGGGCTTTTATGAGACTCTTGAAACAATTCAAGTTTTGCTTGACATCGGTATCATTTCACGCATTTTCTCTTACCATTAGCGATTTTTCTGCATTCTGAAGAGCATGGGGAGATTTTTTGCGTTATTATCGGGATGTACTGTTTGCTTTTTCCTAAGCTCCTACTGAGCCACATCGGTAAACATTGTCTTGTAAACGATTCGTTGAGCAGCTTTTATTCCTGAGATTTCCCTAAACATGACGTCATCCATGGTGGCGATGTCCGTTCCTCCACGTGGTGCCACTGGAAACTGCTTGCTTTTGCAAGCCGAGCCAAACACGGACATTCGAATGCAGGCGACAGGCCCTAGTGACAGGCCGGCCTACGAACATTTTGTGTCACATCATATGGTTGATGACGTTACAGAGTTCTCGAGATAATGCTACGGCGTCCGCGGGAGCCGACGCGCGCTCGCAGAGCCCGGCGAGTGTGAGAAGTATGCGAGGGTCCCTGATGCGAGGACGGCATCGGGGGGAAACTGAGCTAGTCCGAAAGTCCCGTAACGTAGGCAAGACCCGCGTAGCAACGTTGAATGTGGGTACGTTGACGGGCCGCTCGTGCGAGTTGGTAGAAGCACTGGAGCGAAGAAAGATAGATTTCTGTGCGGTGCAGGAGACGAGGTGGTCCTGCAGCAAGTCAAGGGACATAGGACGTGGCTTCAAGGCCGTTCTATGTGGAAGTCCCAGGACCACCAGTGGTGTCGGTGTGATCGTCTCCGAGCGTTTCCGTGATGCGATTGCAAGCGTAGAACGTTTCGATGACCGCTTGATGAAGATTGTTGTCGCCGTAGAAGAGCGACGATGCCATTTCTTTTCTGCGTATGCTCCGCAGACAGGCTGTTCCGAGCAAACCAAGGACGAGTTCTGGTCCCTGCTTGATGAGAAGACAGCGGAAGTACCGTCACAAGATATGGTTGTTGTGGCAGGTGACCTTAATGGTCACGTCGGAGCAACGAAAGACGGCTACAACTGTCATGGTGGTTTTGGATATGGGTCGCGCAACGCCGATGGTGAGCGTATACTTGAGTATGCAGACTCACATGACCTCACCATCGTGAACACCAAATTTAGAAAGCGTGACTCCCACCTCATCTCGTTTTATAGCGGGAATGCTAAAACGCAGATTGACTATGTCCTTGTTAGGCGTCGCGACCAAGGCTTTGTCACAGACGCGAAGACCGTGCCGTATGAGACGGTTGCCACGCAACACCGTCCACTGATCTGCTCGCTGAAGATCACACCTTCGAGGTGTAAACATGTCGAGCGATGTGGGTCGGCTAGAATCAAATGGTGGCGACTGAAAGAGAAGGAAGCGGCAGTTATTTCTCGCATTCGGTTGCCGACAGTGACAACTGTCGACGAAACCTGGAAGGACGCTACCGATGCGATAACTCGGGCTGCACGCCTTGAACTCGGCACAACGAAGCCTGGACGACGCTGGGTCGACAAGCAGGCATGGCTGTGGACTGATGATGTCAGAGAGAAAGTCCGAGAAAAGAAACGGCTCTATCACGTGTTTATCGGTGATAAAACAGTCCATAATTGGCGGAACTATCGAGAAGCAAAGAAAGCGGCAAAGAAGGCAGTGGCCGCTGCTAAAGCCGCATACTACGCTGATGTCAGCAAAAAATTGGAAACGCGCGATGGTGAGCGTTATATTTACCGACTCGCCAAAGCTCGCTGTCGCCAAGCAGAAGACATTGAGAAGTTCTTTGGCATTAACGACGAGAGCGGTCATCTTCTGATGGATCGTAAGAGGGCTGTGAAGCGATGGCACGACTACTTCGAGGAAGTCTCGAATGTAGAATTTGAACATCCTGCTGTTCCTTTTGCATTACCTGTATACGGTCCCGTTCAGAAGATCACAGTGAGCGAAACTGAAGCAGCCCTGAGGAAGATGAAGTCAGGCAAAGCCACTGGTCCCGATGACCTGCCAGCTGACCTGTGGAAGTCGAAGGGCTGGTGCCCTGCTGACTGGCTGACTGCGTTTTTCAATCAGGTTGTTGCTGAGAAGAAAGTGCCTGAGGGTTGGCAGCAAAGCACGACCATCCCGATTTGGAAGAAGAAGGGCAGTCCTGCAGACTGCGCCAGTTACCGTCCAATTCGTCTTCTTTCGCACACCATGAAAATCTTTGAGCGAATTGTCGACGGACGTATCCGGGATGTCGTCCAGATTTCCACGAATCAGTGTGGTTTCGTATCTGGCTGTGGCACCGTTGATGCCATTCACGCCGTTCGTCTTCTGCTAGAGAAGCACCGCGAGAAACAGAAACCGGTGCATTTTGCCTTCCTGGACTTGGAGAAGGCCTTCGACCGCGTTCCGCGAGATGTTATATGGTACGCGTTACGACAACATGGTATCCCTGAAGAGCTTATTGAGTGGGTGCGCATTTTATACTCTTGCCCAAGGAGTCGAGTGCGAGCGCCAGCGGGCACCTCGATGGAGTTTCCCATCTCTGTAGGGGTGCATCAGGGATCTGCGCTATCCCCACTGCTCTTCGTGGTCGTGATGGATGCAATCTCACGAGATCTCCAAATGGCGGCACCTTGGACGCTGCTGTATGCTGACGACGTCATGCTTGCATGTGAAAACAAACCCGAACTCGAGCGACAGGCACAGGCGTGGTGCGATCGTTTGGCATTGTTCGGTCTCAAGCTAAACGTCAAAAAGACGGAATACTTGACGACGGATGTGAATGAGCACGGATCTATTAAGATCGATGGTACTGAGCTCTCACGAGTGACATCTTTCAAGTATCTTGGGTCAACAGTCACGTCCGATGGCAGCTTAAAGATGGAGGTGAATGCGCGTGTGAGTGCAGCCTGGTCCAAATGGCGCTCGCTGACTGGGGTGCTTTGCGACAGGACAATACCTGAGCACCTCAAATCGAAGGTTTATAGATCAGTAGTCCGCCCAGTAGCGACGTACGGTGCTGAGTGCTGGCCCGTGACGAAGGAAGTTGAAAGCCGCCTCAGTGTAATGGAGACGAAGATGCTACGGTGGACGGCTGGAGTTACGCGTTTGGACCGCGTTCGTAACGACACCATACGACAGAGGTTCGGTGTCGCCCCGATATCCGAGAAGCTGCGCGAAGCTCGTCTTCGATGGTACGGCCACGTCCTTCGCGCTAACGACGACACCGTGTGTAAGATTGGCCTGAATCTTGTGGTCCCTGGAAAGCGGCCCAGAGGACGCCCGAAGCAACGTTGGCTAGATACGTTGCGCTTGGACTTAGAGATGGCTGGTGTGCACCCTGATCAAGCATTTGATCGAGAGAATTGGCGTCACCACACCAGAAGAGCGGACCCCGCCACCAAGTGGGACAGACGCTAATGAAAATGATGATGATGACGTCATCCATGGAGATGTGATATCCGTAACGTTTCGCAAAATTCGGTTGTTTTCATGGGAATTCATGAGATGCGCGAAACAACTGGAATCTTGCGGTAATGTCATGCTACATTTCTTTCCCCATATTAAAATAAGAGATTGCACTCCCGCTTTGATTGATAGTTTAAGTGCGGGTTAACTGAGCGTTTAGGATATATGTGTTTTTGTTTACTGTTTACATCTATGCTACTCTACGCAAACAGAATTTTTATTAAATTTCAAATTTTTTCGATTGAACTGAAAGTGCGACGATCTAGTCGAGTGCGTGCGCGTTCCTTTCCTTTAATAGAATGAGTGGTTGCTGCCTTTCCGCTTTTCAAAATAGTGTTTATCTCTTCACTGCTCTTTAAAAATAAAATGTTCATAAAACTTCAAGTAGATCGTTTACTTACTGGGGCAGGAGACTTTTAAAAAATTCAAAGAAAGTTGTTCTAAAGCTTCGGTAAACAAAAAATTATTCTAACTATTGAGGAATTTATAGGTTATTCTGAAAGGCGCTCGCTTTGATTTGGAAAATGTTAAATTTGAAGAGCGTCGTACAAGAGTGTTCAATTTGAGCGGAAGGGGCCTAATTTGATGTGGAAAGTACCTAATTTTATTCAAAGGTGTCCAGTCTGAAGCAAAAAATTGTGTATATGTGGATTATATTTGTATTGTATGTGAATCAGCTTCTAAGAATTTCAATGTGTCCTTGCGATTGTCACGTAATCAGTGCAGGCATTTAATGCAAGTACTTTAATTGAATGTTTTAATAGAAATCAAGCGTTGTCACATGTGGTTTTGACTAATAAAACGTTCGATTCCTTTTGTACCAGTGTTTCTGAAAGGCTTTTCATAGCTAGATATTTTGCGACGTAGAGGAAAGGTGTTGAATTATTGTCGCTGTTTTGGATGTCACTGTTGCCGAAGTCAACAGCTGAGTTTACCGATCCGAAGT
>OX375868.1:86524524-86571771 GCA_947359475.1 Heligmosomoides polygyrus bakeri | reverse complement strand
ATCGATCGATACTATCGATTTTTTGAGGATGGCGCTCAAGTGGCGCGAAACTTTGGCCCTGGGGGTAATCGAGGTCGCTGAACTCGAATTTGAAGTCGACCAATCGATATCGATCGATATTATCGATTTTTTGAGAATGGCGCTCAAGTGGCGCGAAACTTTGGCCCTGGGGGTAATCGAGGTCGCTGAACACGAATCTGAAGTCGACCAATCGATATCGATCGATATTATCGATTTTTTGAGGATGGCGTTCAAGCGGCGCGAAACTTTGGCCCTGGGGGTAATCGAGGTCGCTGAACTCGAATTTGAAGTCGACCAATCGATATCGATCGATATTATCGATTTTTTGAGGATGGCGTTCAAGCGGCGCGAAACTTTGGCCCTGGGGGTAATCGAGGTCGCTGAACACGAATTTGAAGTCGGATCAATCGATATCGATCGATATTATCGATTTTTTGAGGATGGCGTTCAAGCGGCGCGAAACTTCGGCCCTGGGGGTAATCGAGGTCGCTGAACACGAATCTGAAGTTTGTTTTTGAGGTATGAAGGTCTAAAAGTTGGGAAAAGAAGATGGTCGGGTGTTCTCTTCTCGGGGTTTGGGGGCGAAGCCCCCAACCAGTCGGAGGCGGCCGCCAGGCCGCTGAACGACTGGTAAGGAAGAAAATCGTTTCTTCCGCGGATTGTGACAAGCGAAGAGTCCTGGGTTCTGAGTGCCAACTTCGACGAAAAGGCAATGGGAGAGAGGGAGAGAGCCCTAAGTCTGATCTCAAGCCCAATGTTCACGAAAGGAAGATTCTCTTGAGTGTTTGGTGGGATATCAGAGAAGTGATTTATCGGCAAACTCTCAGAAGTGGAGAGACACTTACTGCTGTCACATACTGCGGCCAACTCCACAAAGTCGTCGCAACTCTCTAAGAAAACAGGCTGGAGAAGTCGAAGGTGATGATCCTGCATGACGATGCAAAACTACATGTTGCAAGACTCACAAGAGAAATAATAAGGGAGCTAGGCTGGGAGGTAATGCCACATCCACCGTATAGCCCTGACCTCGCCCCTACCCACTACCATTTCTTCCGTGCTCTCAAGCAAGAAATTGGAAAGAAATATTTTGAAGCAGATGAAGACCTCAAAAATTGGATTCAGCAATGGTTCGACTCCAGAGCTGCGGTCTTTTAAGCGAGAGGAACTGGAAAATTACCCAGTCTTTGGAGAAGTGTAGCGGAACAAAATAGAGTTTATCTCAATTGATTTGACTTTGTAGTTGTGAAGTAATAAATCTTTGAATAAAATGAAAAGACTTTTTTTTCCAATCCTAATAAGATTCGTGATCAGCACGAGACTACGAAATTGGCGTTTTTTGTTGCAACGATGTCTTGTTGCGATCAAAACTCTAGCACCAGGCGCGACTCGAACCCGCACCTCCTGCTGACATTGCGTGTTGACCTTTATTTTATTGATGTTTCTTCTGAGCTGAGGATCCTTTTTTGGATATGGTCTTTCTGGCTTCTTCAGTTGACACACGAGCAGTGCTCTCTACTGGACAAGTCGTGAAACGCCCGCTTTTCTCAGTGCAGAATAACCTGTGTCGTTGTTTCCTTGTTCTGCACTGCCTCTGCGCAGCTCCTCGTCTTTCCTCGCGCGAGCAAACGCATCCATGTTTCCTCGCTGTTTGTTTTTCGAGGGCTCAGCCAGCGGACGACTCACCATCAGTGCACCGCGTCTGTGGTCGCCGTAATGGTCCAGTGATTCCAAAATCCACATACCGTTTCTATAATGGCGGGGGATTATTGCGGCAGTCTGGCAGCCATTGTCATCGAAGTGGTCAAAGATTGAGCTGTGAGAATCAGATCCAATCCGTGGTTCTACGCGTGATTCATACAGCGATACGTGCATGCTCAAAGAACGACAGCACCGGACCGGTTTTCGTCTGTTGTGATGTGTAGCGATCATGCCACAGCGTCATGCCGCTTCTTTTACTTTGACTCCTTCCGTTGCCCGAAATCACATTCGATTGCGTCATTTACCCGGTATTTTCTTCGTATGATCAATTTTGTAATGCTGAGAAAGATTGCCGAACCATGAATCCTTCACTATAGGACCAGATTCATCAACCACTTACCGGCCTTTAACAATGAAAATACCGCCAACCCCCTGATATAGCATTGATTGGCACCAGGTTTAGCGGTATTTTCACTGTTAAAGGCCGGTAAGTGGTTGATGAATCTGGCTCCTGGTTTTGTAGGGCTAAATGGTATTCTGATAGACCATTCGCTAGCTTGATTTTGTTCATGGTCGCAGTGATTTCTCTTTTTTATCAGTAGGGGGTTCAATCCCAATCGGTGAGGAAGGGCTGCAACAAATTTTATATACGTTTAGAAAACGTTAAATAACATAAGCACACTAACCTTATATACCATTTTCATGTCGATTTGAACACTTTTCAAATCAAATAGGACGTTTTCCTAAGTTCACTTTAGGACTTTTGAAATCAAAAACTCGACACTATTGTACTTTAAGGACGCCAGAGATCGAGGAGAGGTCGAAAAAAAAATCACCCAACACTGATCTCGAATCTGACGTCCGTTTTTGAAATTTCGGCCGATTACGGTGGTTGCGGTAGGTACGGTAGTGACTAAGGCTGTCGAAGCCATAATCACCGACTTCGCCCAAATTTCGGCTGGGGCGTTAACTATAAGTTTTCCCTTAGAAGATGATTAGATGCGGCCACAACTGGTGTGCAAAGGAAATGTATCTACTTCTTCGGATATTCAGTCTATCATCAGGAATCCATCCTGAAGCGTTCCTTACCGATCGATATCCAGCGTAACACGAAAAGCGAATTTCAGATTCATCATCAGCACCCCAGATAACCCCTCTAATCGAAGTTTGGGCAAAATCGGCGATCATGACCTTGGCAGCCTTAGTCACCCGTACCTACCGTAATCGGCCGAAATGTCAAAAACGGGTGTCAGATTCGTGATCAGCACCACAATTTACCCCACGAGCACAGCTCTTTTTCGAGCTCTCCTTGACTTCTGGAGTCGTGAAAGAGCAATACTGCCGAAAAGTGTCCAGCTTCACTTGGAAGGTGTCCGATTTGATTTGAGAAGTGCCCTACTTGACCTGAAAAGGGCATATACGAGCTGTTGCATCCTTATATAACCGTGGCTGAGTCGCTGTCTTTTCCCCGCGCGATTAATTTCTTCTCGATTTCATTTTTCGCCATGTCTCACTGCTTCAGGCGCTGTCTGGGCAGCTCTGGATGTCGTCATGGTCGTGTCAGTATTGTACATTGGTGAACTCTGACTCAAGGACGTTATGCGCAGCTTGTGGATCAGTACGCGACTCGTCAAAGCGACCGTCCTTGTTCCCTAGGATCGTAATGAAGCCAAGTAAGTTGCTCAGATCCTCTTCGTTCATCTGAATACGCAACGAAATTCGTCTGCGTGGATCAACCGCTTACCCGATTTGAACTTACACATTTGTAGTTTCGGATGTCGCCAACGCAATTTTGGATCTATTCAGTGGGCCGACGGCAAATGCGGTTCCTAGGCAACAAAGCCCCGCTGTCCCAGGTAACCGCTGGAGTTCTCTGAGCGCTTTGCTTTTGTTACCCTTGGATAACCGTTACTTTTGAAATTCGCTTTGAGCTTCAGTCGCTTTTGATGGCGCTGTTTCAAACATTCATTGTTTTCTTTGTGTTTACTACGAGCAGTGGTGATAACCGATCCTTAACGTAATGTGGCTGATACTTTGTTCACGGCGGAAGTAAAGGAGCAGTTCGAGATATGAGGGTAGAGGGTTAAGATCCACCTCATCAAATTCGAAGAGATGCGCCACGCATTCTATTTTTACGTAGTATGCAGAAGACATTTCGAGTGATTGTTTATCCTATAGCTCACGACAGCTTTCAACTTACCACTCGCTATCAGGGCTCCAGCTTCTGCCTTCATTAAACCTTGGCCTTTAATTTGATTGTTCACAGTAATTCTTGTGTGCCTTCGAGAATGTTATGGTGACAATCATTTCCACGCCTAACGTGTCGATGTTGCCGTTTTCTTCAGAGGAATGAACGTGGTGCAACTGTTAGAAGTGCGGCCTACCCCACCAACCGCTACCCTTATTGTCAGTTTCGTTTCCGTAGAGAAAAAGCCGCTGAAAACCTAATAAAGTAGGATAAAGGCACTGTTCTACTTTCGGGACTTCAGAGGTCGAGGAGAGGTCGAAAAAATTTCTTCGCCCAAACTTCGCCTGAGGAGTTATATGAGGTGCTGATCACGAATCTGACATCCGTTTTTCGTTTTATATTGAAGTACGGTAGGTTACGGTAGGTACGGGTGACTCAGGTGATGGTCACCGATTTCGCCCAAACTCCAGCGTAATACGAAAAGCTGATGTATTATTCGTGATTAGCACCCCAAATAACCCCCCCCCTTAGACGAAGTTTGGGCGAAATTTTTTTCGACTTCTCCTCGACCTTTGGAGTCCCGAGAGTACAATAGTGCCGAAATAAACTCATGGTCAGATTTAATGCGTCTAAGGAGTGCTTTCGCAACTCTTTGTTTGGACACTCTGCGAGAAAGACTTACTATGCAAGGCTGCATACTACTTTTAAGCAAAAGGATAACAACAATATCCGGATACGATATTTCCACTCGACAGCTCAAATTTTTAGCACAAATGGCGGAAAAATCACTAATTTGTAAATAATAAGCGTGATTGATGTGGTCGTTTGTAGCAGAATTCGTTTTCTGCTGACGCGAAGGACGGCACCGAGCTAGGCAAGGGAAGGAACACTGATCTAAATGATCCACTTTAGGATACCTTGCCGATGCGATACGGGCACCAGGCGTAATTAGACAGATAGCCTCTGTTTCCTCTAGAACTCTGATCCTTTATTGGTGTAGGTCGCTGTTGAAAAAATAAAGGATAAGGATAAAGGATAAAGGACGGCGTTACTCAATCCCTCCTGGGATGCGCCAGCGCATTCTACTTCTACAGGATGTCGTGAAGGCGACATGAATGCGTATTTGGCCATACAATGACTTGCGGTGGCCAGCCGATGAACAAGTCAGCGCTTTATCCTTCCCAGACACGTCTGGTACCAATTCACCACCCCGGAGTGATGGAAGGCTTGGTTGGCCTGGGCGGGAAATCCGAACCAGGAACCTGGTATCGGGTGCACGCGACAGTCGCGCCTCCTCCGACTGCGTTACACGCGCCCGTTGAAAAAATAAGGGCAAGGAATTGAGTGAAAACTGCCATTATTAATGCCTGCTGGCTAAAAGCTCTGGAAAAATTTGAGTTGCGCTGACATAATCAATTGTTTGATGCCAGTGTATTCTCGTTTAATCTCACTTATGGTGTCTAGTTTCACCGCCGGTTCGTCCATCAGCATCGTATCCGGACGTATCTCGTACTACCATCACACCTATCCGACCGTCGCATCCAAGTGGGTCAGCTACCAGCGCCGGTACATCTCCCGGTTTTTTCTCGTCTCCGGAATCATTAGCAACAGTCTCGTCGACCACTACAGCCGACTCGTCGTCATTCTCTATTGTCGATAGCTCATTGACTTCAGCAGACTCTCAGGACGACTCGTTGAGCTGGATATGTCGAAAGTGTCTGAACGCCAATCACGAGCTGCTGACGGTTTGCGAGCAGTGTAGCGAGGCTAGAGCGATAGGTGAGCTGGTTTCATCGTATTCGTTTTTATTGTATTTTGTTTTATCTAGAGGTTAGTTCTACAATGGTAAAGAGAAGCGTAAGTAATTTTGATCGAAATTCCCATAAGGTTAATTCACGGCTCACACCTGTGGAACCTTCCGTTCTCCAGGGTTGATCATTTGCTGGTGCACTTCTGAGAGAAAAGTGGATCCCCAATCTCTTCATAAGGTTTTTGTATAGGTCGAATACACATGCTGGTGCTAAGTGGCTCGAGATGGATTGGGAGGTCATCTCATAGCCTTTTCACATAATAGAGATTCGTTCTGGAGTATGTATCGTCAAGAAAGTAACTGTGGGTTGAGGGAAAGGTCTCGATTAATCTTTTCTTTTTAATGTTTTGGAGGCCATGCTAAGTCGAACTCATACCAAAACGTAGCAGAAATTTTTAAAAACGCTACTAACAGGAGTATGTTGATGCCTGCTTACCCCACCATGAAGCAATCACGACCTTAGCTGATCAGAGTCATCTGCGACCCATTGCACACTATGAGCTCCATTTCCATGATCCAAATACACGGTTTATCGTTGCTTGCAGTGGTTCCGAGCGGGAGATAAAGACAAAAGGATAAAGGATAGCGCTGCTAATTCGCTTTTGGCATGCACCACGCACTCTACTTCTGCGTAATGTCGTGGAGGCGATTTGAATGCGTTTTTGGCCATGCAATGACTCGCAGTGGCCAATTGACCGGCCCCCGGAGGAATGGAAGTCTTGGTTGGCCTGGGGGAAGTCTGAAACATGGAATCTGGTACACGCGACAGTAGGTACCTACTCTGACTGCTCTACACGCGCTCTTGTCGGGAGATATTTCTTCTAATTAGGTTCTGGACGCCCTGTGCTCAGAGTTCTGGTCTGCGCAATGCCATGGGAGAAGAGCCTGTCGCGAATGTGAGTAGCATTGATAGCTAGATGGAAGCGTGTCAGCCAATAATAACCAGACATGGCACAGACGGAGCACATGCCAGCCGATCAGGGTACCAACTGTACAGTGGCACGCCCATTCAAAGCAATCCGATTGGAAGGGGCATTCCAACGTCCCAATGCTGCCTGTCTTCGCGACATAATACCGAGGAGCCCAATGCTACAGCTTCGATTCATTGGCCACTCTTGAGTGCGACCAAAATAACATAGTCACGCGCCTTCACGGCATTGGACAATGCAGAATTCTTTCGATTTGAGTGCTTCACGAATTGCATGATACCGACAAAGTACCAAGATCTGTCAATCTCCATGGAGCGCACAGAGGAAGGACCTTCTTAAAATATCGTTGCTGGAAAGTGTTGGATTGCAAGGTTAACCAGATGCAATACCGCCACTGGCTTTGCATGAAACGCCTGAAAGACGACAAGGTCTGTCTAGTTCACCAGAAGGGCGGTCTCCACGCCGTGAAACCAAGCCGCCAGAGGATTGTGGACGGAAAACCGACCCATCCATTTAATTCTTCCGACATGACTGTTCCTGATTAACGCTTACGTCGCGCTTTGAACTATCATCTTCGCAACTAGACATTTAGCGATAGTGCAAAGCTCGAAGGGTGGGGTCGTTCATTTTTTCCACTTGTCGTTGCAGTTCAGGGTCAAGGGAATCGAAGAACTGGCTGATCGTTAGGCACATCTTTGGATAACAGTGGAAGCTATATAGCTGATTGGGTTTCTGTTGTCAGAAAACTACGATTTTTTCTTGAAATAAGAAAAATATTCGGCAAAAACTTTTTCGTAGACTGAATAATGATAAGGCACTATTGTGCTTTTACGATTCTAGAGATCGAGGAGAGGTACGCCAAACTTCGCGCAGGGGGCTATTTGGGTGGCGATAACGAATCTGACATCCGTTTCTAAAGTTTTGAACGATTACGGTAGGTACGGGTGACTAAGGTGTCTAGGTCATAATCACCTATTTCGCCCAAACTCCGACCAGTGGGTAGTTTGGGGTGTTGATCACGAATTGGACATCTGTTTTTGAAATTTTGGACGACTACGGTAGGTGACAATAAGCTCTACGGGTGACTAAGGTTCCAAGTCACCATGATCTTTGTCCCCCGCATCTATCGGTACCTTTCGCAATCGGGCGAAATTTCAAAAAAGGATGTTAGATTCGTGATCTGCACCCGAAATAATACCTCAGGGCGAAGTTTGCGTGAATTTTTTTCGATCTCTCCTAGATCCTGGACCTCTGAGGTACAGTACAATAGTGAAAGTACAATAGTGACTATGTTAATAACAACTGAAAAATATAAGCTGTTGAAGAGATTTGTATATTACGTGACAGCAGGCTCAGATGAAATTTACAAGGTTGAAAATTTATATCCGCATGACATTTTTTCAGAATAAAGTTAACAAAAGAGGGTTACCCAACAGTTACCCATCATTTACCTATGTTTTTTCTGTTCTGTCTTGTTTCATTGCATGTGGCAGTTTCCATTTTATGGGCTATTCTCCGCTTTTTTCGTCTATCAAAATATTTTATCGTCATGCAAGTTTATGTGCGGTTATTTTCACATTTTTCGCTTTGTTGAATATTTTTAAAGGGTGGCCTCAATCTTCACTGATCATTGTCGCCGAACAGCTTCCGTGGTGTCACTTACGCTGAACTCAATTTGTTATGGTTCATCATTTCGTAAACCTAATATGCCTTAAGCGCTGTAGTGTAACGCACGTTGCAGTAGTTGGTTCGTAACCGGCGCAATATTTGAGAGCAGTGTGGCGAATTATTCAGGCTTTTCGAATGTATTGAAACAAACAAAAACTATCGATTCTCTATGCGTTCCTAGAGCACTGAAAGTTCATTTTCCTGAGGGCATCCTCGTCGCTTATCCTGGATTATAACCACACCAAGCTCTTGCGGTCCATTCCTGCACAATGAGTGGCTGCGTCTCGCCAATTGTGCCCGTTCTGATAACCACCGCGGGATTTGTTGTTTGAATGCTGAGGATTAGCTCCGGCTTGTGGAGCTGTTTCCATCGCATCGCTGAGAAGTTGAAATGCTTCTGTAAAACTTTCTCCCTTTATCGTTCTAAGTGTTTATTTGGAGTGGAATGACTGTGTAGAGTGACGTCGGCTGACCCTTCTCTATAGTAACGCATTGAAGTGTAAGTGCAAAAAGATGAAGGACGACCTTAGCCAATCCATTCTCGGGATGTTACATGCAGTGTACTTCTAGATGATACATTGATGTATAACTGGACTTTTTCATAACCTTGTTTTGGAAAAATTTGGAGCTCAAGAGCAAATTTCTTGAGATGACTGGAGAAAATCAAGACTTTTCTCGTTAATCCAGTGTCCTACAGCTAAAGTGATTCATATGTCGATATGTAGGAAAAAGAACGCTCAAATCATTTCCACATTATCTACATCTTAGAAAGAAAAGCTATCCTAGTGGGTGAGAGGCACTTTACTGAGTCGGTTGGACAAGAGTAGAACTGAAAGCAGTCGGTTGGACAACGGTAGAACTGAAAGCAAACTATTTTATTAGGTCGATCGAAAAGTCTTGCAACACGTTACGCTACTGCCTGTTAAATTTGTTAAAGCTCTTACATTATTGATTTTGTGTAGTGGCGTCACAGAACATTCTCGAAGCTTCCTCAAGCATACTACACAAGGCCTCGTCGAGTACGAATTTAGCAGCAATGTCAACGATAGGCAGCAGCATCTTACGACCTATCGTCTACTACGAATTTCTGCAAGGCCATTCCGCAAGGACTGCAGCCTCCAACATCTGCGCTGCTTTCAAGGAGGAAGTCATTCACTATTCCACAGTGGCCCGTTGGTATCAGCGCTTCAATCTTCAAGGCTGGAGATATCTCTCACGAAGATCGACCTCGTTCCGGACGCTCCTCTGCTGTGGAAGAAGATAGCTTGCGCGAAGCCTTCAAGGTGAAGCCAAATTCAATCACTCGCGAATTGGCGGCGACACTTGGATGCACGTAAAGCACCGTCATGAGGCAGCTGGAGATCCTTGAGTACCACAAGGTTTTGTCATCTTGGGTACGAGCTGCGGGATTCTGACAAGGCATGTCGAATCAATTGCTGAGTCTCTGCTTCTTCGTCCACACAGAAAGGACTTTCTGAAGGACATTGTTATCGGTGGTGAGAGCTGGGTTCTTTTCGTTAACCACACCCGCAAGAGCCAATGGCTACCACGCGGAGAACCGGCTCCAGGACAACCGAAAGTGGACACCATGAAAAGAAGGTTCTTCTGTGTTGCTGGTGGGCCTCAGAAGGCATGCTTTACTGGGAGTTGCTGGATAGTGCGACCACAGTCATAGCATCTGTCTACGCTACCCAGCTCCACAGCTTGGCCGACGCCATGCACCAGAAACGTCCAGAACGGGAAATTGTCTACCTGCTGCACGACAACGCGCGTCCTCATGTCGCAAAAGTGAGTCGCGAGAAAATCCAAGAGTTAGGCTGGGAAGTTCTACCCCATCCACCGTACTCTCCGGGCCTCGCTCCTTCTGGCTACCACCTGTTCAGAGCTCTGAAGCAGCATCTTAGCGGTAGAGAGTTCGATGATCGACGTCAACTTGAAATGGAGGTTTCTGAATACTTTTCCTCACAGACCTCGGAATTCTGGCGGAAAGGAATTGAAAGGCTGCCTGAAAGATGGGGCAGGATCTCAGACTTGGATGGGGAATATGTCGTGGACTCTTTTTTGTATAGTGTATTATATTGTATTGTATAGCAATGTTGTTGTGCTGGTGTTGCAAGACTTTTCTATCAACCCAATATTTACACAAGGGCGGCGTAATGAATCATCTTACGAGCGGACCAGTTGTTGGAATTTCCGGCACTACTGTGCTTTCACGACTCCAGAGGTCAAGGAGAGGTATTTAGGGTCTATGCCATTCCTGGAAGTCGGTTGCGTCCATGTCTGCTTCTCAAAGAAGCCTTTCAACTTGAAGTTGCGAAGCTCTTCTTGGCGGTGCTTGCGGAACAGTGTCTGGAGCGCCATCATGCTTAGATTGCTGTCGCGATAGGCCTATCGAGAAATCTCCCGCAAATTTTGCACATTCTATGGAGCGATCGCAGCGGGACCACTTGCACCCTGTTTCGCTACCGTATCTGTCCATTCTGTAAGATACCAGATTCGTGATCACCACCACAAATAACCCTGAGCGAAGTTTGAGCGATTACGGTAAGTTGCGGTAGATACCGGTGCCATAGTCACTGGTATCTACCGCAACTTACCGTAATCGCCGAATTTTCAAAAACGGACGTCAGATTCATGATCAGCAGCCCTCTATGGGCGAAGTTTGGGCGAAATTTTTTTCGATCTTTCCTGGATCTCTGGAGTCTCGCGAAAGTACAATAGTGCCCAATTTTCTAGCAGGTAGGGGTCATCTTGCGGCAGTTCCGCTTTTCTAACGGTGGACCCCCTTCGACTAGGATACATCCATGTGTTAAACAGGTGGAACCTCCGAAGGAGATTGAGTGAAGGCCTGTCTTTGTGTCTTTATCCTTTACTCACACTATTAGATACTCAGCTTCTTGTTCAGCGTCCTGCAGGTGATACTTATGTTTGTGGACATCGTATGCGGGTGAAAACTCGCCATTGTTGAAGTTTCGGCTAAGTTACTCCTTTCATTCCTAGTGTTCGTAACGGTGTTGTTCTCACAGTTTCTTCCGCCGTCGAACTAGTACTTTGTATGTGTCCAACAACGAAGTTACGCTCGAAGGATGTGCCTAACTCTAACGTGGCGCCGAGTCATTTTATGTACTTCGCGGCGTCAATTTGCCTGGTCGGCGGTATTCTGAGTGTATTTATGGTCGAATTTATTTCCACCGCCTTGCCATTAAGTGGCGGAACTAACGTCGTGGCTATTCGTTCCAGGCGCGGAGCCTTCTATCCATTTTGCCTTTTGCTCCTGCCTTGTAGGAACCTCTCTTGCATCATCTCGTCCATGGTTGTTTGCTTCTCGCAGGGAGCTGGTTAGATTTCACATTTCAGCCGCGATTTAGGTTCGCCGGAACGGCAAGAACGAGTACTAGGGAAAATCGCCGTCCTCCAAGTAGTAACAGAACATGTTTTGCTTTTGCCGAGTCCTTGAGGCAAACGAGTACGAGGGTGTAATGGTTAAGGGTCCGCAGAGCGAGCTCTTCACGGCAGCACAAGATCCCGGTGTCGTGAACTGGGTGGCGCAGTGGTAGGGGGAACGCCTAATATTCGTGAGGTATAGGGTTTGGTTCCTCGGCGACTTCGCGTTTTTGCACTTTTACCATAGTATCAGATTTCCATAGAAATTTCCATATCTGAACTTGTGTTTGGCTTCACAGTTCCTGCCCAGTGGTACTCCGCTGCAGCCGAAGCCTGGAATCGCGATACAGTCCACTTTTCCCAGTTCTCAAACTTGTATAGTATAACAATTCTAGTATAGCCAAACCTTTTCCTCCAAAACGATCTGTTCTCCCAAGAACGTGATAGTGCCTTCACTGGTCAGTGGTGTCATGACTCCGGCACAATCCTCTTCTGGTTGAAACTCTTGGTCCTCTTTTTCACCTACCTCCAACTTCTCCACTTCGACGATTTCCAGCTGTCGCAGTTCGAAATCATGTAGGGTGCTTGCTATTCCTTCCGCCTGCTTCATTTCGTCTTTCGAAGGGACAGCATCCGGTGGAGATTCACTTCAGTGTCAATAGGTGAATGACCACTCGAGGGTGAGCAGACATTGTAGAGGCAGTGTTGGCGGCAGCAGCTTGTTATAACCGCGTGACTTTGTAAGCATAACAGAGGCGAAAATATTGATCGAGGTGGTAGGTCAAGTTGAAGATCATGTGGTCCACTCCTACACTGTGAGTACACTGGTGACACTCACCTAACCGACACTAATAAATTGCATTTGAAGCATTTTTCTGGCATTCTATCGCTGCTTCATGTTGTTCCTGTGTCAATTTCTTACATTGACAATGAGGACAATTTATTGGAGTAAAAGTTTCATACAAAATCGCATTTGGCATATTTCGGGCATGGCTGGTGAATTACAAGATGTTGACAAATAATAAGTAATAAAAACACCTTACCGTAGCAAACTCCAAAAACAAGTTCAAATATGGAAATCTCTATGGAAATCCGATACTATGGTAAAAGTGCAAAAACGCGGCGTAGCATGGGAACCGAACCCTAGACCTCACGAACATGAGGCGCGCCCTCTACCACTGCGCCACCTGTCCACAACACAGGGATCTCGCGCTGTCGTGAAGAGCTCGCTCTGCGGACCCTTAACCATTACACCCTCATACTCGTTTGCCTCAAGGATTCGGCAAAAACAAAACATGTTCTGTTACTATTTGGAGGACGGGGATTCTCCCTATAGTACTCGTTCTTGCCGTTCCGGCTTACCGTTCAGGCAGTTCCCTTGTCAGAACGTTTGTAGATGACTACAGCGGTATGAAACGTAATTCTACCCCTCTCAGAGATGGAACGTGATAGTTTGTGGACACGAATCCATTTGAAATACACTGGCGAAGGGTGGTACTTTCCGGCATCAATTAGTCTCAACAGTACGCGCCGCGTACTTATTGCTCGCTGATATCGCCTAGGACTACACAGCTGGTACAGCGATCTGCGAAAATAATCGGGGCATGTTTAACGCTTTGGTCCCATGCGTGAATCGCTGTTCTGTCCAGAATACCTGTTTGACCTTCACAATGAACTGCAACAGCGTGCTATGTTAATGTTAGATCCTTCACAAACGAGCCTTGTGGCATTCGAGCTATCCGTAGAAAGCTCTAGAACATGGGTCAAACCTGCGCGAGCTACACTAATGAACGGAGAAAAAACCTCTGGATCTTGTGCGTAATCGTCGTTGCTTGCAACGTTGAACGCAGCAATAAAACGACGTGATGTGGACCAATGTCTATACTCTCCCCCCAATAGGAATGAAAACCTGGGTTAACACACCATGGTTCAAACTTGAAGCGAAGCAGCGTCTCGGGCATACACTACACTAGAAATATGATGATCTGTTGTATGGATTTTTTCTGCCTCGTGGATATTTTTGAAAGAGTTTGAGATCTGTCCTAGTGGGGAGGGAGCACTCTGTCTGTCTGATAAAGGGTAAAAGACGGCGTTACTCAATCCCTTTTGAATGCGCCAAGCATTCTAATTCTACGGGACGTCGTGAAGGCGGTTTGAATGCGTACTTGGCAATACGATGACTTGCGGTGTTCAGCTGATAAGCAGGTCTGCGCTTTATCCTTCCCAGACAACTCTGGTACCAATTCACTGACCCCGGAGGATGGAAGACATGGTTAGCCTTGCGCGAACTCCCAACCGGGAACCTTGTATCGGGTGCACGCGGCAGTTCACACCTGCGTACACGCGCCTGTCTGATAACGGTGTCATAATTGATAGTGAATCACTTTACAAAGCGACGCTGAATTAGCATACAAGAAGACCATCCTTTTCCCTGCATGGAGAGAATATTTTTTTGTGTCTTTCGATTTTTTTAATGGGCCCTCCCCTTAAGGATAAATCCTTAATCTGCCATTATCCCTTATCTCGGCAAATTTCCGCCCATTAACTATATTGGAATTGAACTGCATTTTGCTCCTCTTTGTTACCGTTTCGCTCCAAAAGTTCAATTTTATAAGACTTTTAGTTGATAATGAATTTCAGGTTTTCATTAAAGTTCAATTTTTGCCTATTTCTGTGTCTTAGACATTGGGACATGTGGTATTTACAGTAATTATAAAAATCTAAACCGAAATGTCAGTCTCGTAGAAAAGATGGACTCTTATTTCGTCTATCGTGCTCATAACAGCGAGCATCAGCCAGGCGGAGCGAATGCTGGCCGACTTCGATCGTGTATGTGGGAACGTTGGACTGCAGCTGAATCTTACGAAGACGATGTTCATGAGGAACGGACAAGTTTCTGATGCCCCTCCAGCTACGTCTATCTGGGTCGCGAAGTCAATATGGCCAACGACCTAGCGCCAGAGCTGAGCAGGAGGAAACGAGCGGCTTGGGGAGCTTTCAAGAGCGTCGAAGAAGCCGCGAAGAAGACGAAGAACGTCCGACTCCGTGCCCACCTATTCGACTCCACTGTTCTTCCTGCCCTAACATACGCCTCAGAGATCTGGGCCATACGAAAGCAGGATGAACACGCGATCAGCGTCGCGCAGCGTGGAATCGAGAGGACGATGCTCGGAGTGACACGACTCACGCAAGTGAGAGAAGGCCTCCGGAGTTCCGAGCTTCGCCGACGTTCGAAGATCAGAGACGCTGTCGCGTGGGCCAAGTTGTCGAGAATTAGGTGGGCCGGCCACGTAATGCGCTTTCAGACACCCTGGGCGAGAGCCGTCACCGACTGGATTCCGCGGGATGTCAAGAGAACACCAGGACGCCCAGCAACGCGTTGGTCGGACTTCTTCGTGAAAGCCCTGAACGACCGATATGACGCTCTTCGTGTCCCTCGAGCGAGGAGGATCTATTGGAGCACTCTGGCACGCGACAGGGACGAATGGAGGCGCTGTTGGCGCCCGCTCGAGCAAGTCGATGATCAACGGGACGACGGGTGATACAGGTGATGTTTCGTCTAGGTTCCAACTTGTTTCAAAGCCAAGTCTAACGCGTTCGGAATCGGACAAACGTTCTCAATGCTTTAATGGATTGGTTGCACTTTGGCGGAGATCGGCGATTGCTTCGGAATACATTGACATATTGCGTTTTTGTTTTGTTGCTAATCTCTTGGAGCAGCATATTGTGTGCCACATGCTTCAAAGTTGTGCCCTTGGATTGGTGATGGGATCGATGAATTCGATCATCTTGTTAAAAAAATACTATTTCTAAACTGTATTTGTTGCAGAATGGGCGAGGCTGTGAGATTGGTTTATGTTCCTATTGGTTTATTGATTTGCATGCAGAAAGAAAGTTTTTGTGTCGCTGAACTGGGTGCAGAGTATAAAATGCCTGCAGTTGATTTAAAGACTTTGAACTGGGTCGCTCTGTAAAAATGTATCCGAAGGGGTCCAATCTAATCCATGGTCTTCTTATCTCCTTTTCTGCTATTCAGGCTCAAAACGACGGCAGCGTGGACAGGGTCGCAAAGCTCTTTCTCCGACGTCGAACGGCTTCTCGGCCTCTGATAACAACAGCACTGGTGGCATGGGAAATTCGCCGAATTCCGTCAGTGATATCATTTTAATGGCCTTTTCTGTTTGAAATGCATTGAATACTAGCGATTATTGGGAACTTGTAGGCTATTCGTTCCGTTATGCTAGAGCTGCTTGTGAAACCGTGTATTTATTTTTTAGTTTTCAGAGTAAACCCTCAGCCGGGGATGCAATGACGACGCTATGCTCAGAGGTGATGACTGAAGTCGAGCGTCATGACCGCGAAAACGCCGCCACTACCTACAATAACATAGTTGGTTTTTGCAGGTGGGAGTGATTGAAATCAAGATTTTTATTCCTTGATTTTTTAAAAATAAGGACACTGTTTTATCTCAAACTTGAAATTCGAAACTTGGTTCTATTTTCCACACTCTGCCTTGTTTTAGGCAGTTCAATACTACATTCATTGATGACGGCTTCCCACATTCTGCCAAATCTATTGGCGATCTACAAAGTGGTGAAGGAGCCGCTGTTGTTGGTGAGTGTAGAGGCTTGCATGTCGATATGATTCCCCTGTTAGAAATATTTTTTATTCTCTTTTTCTTTGTATGGTTTTGGCAGCTTTTCTTCTCTTAATTTTGTTGTGTTATTTTTCAACATACTGTGGCATGTAAAAAAAATAAATGGAGTAGTTTTGCAGGGTCCGTACCTTCGTTGTTCATTTGGCTACGACCTGAACAGATGTTTACAAAGGACGGCCGTTCATGGCCGTGGACAGTTTTTCGTGATCCGAGGTCGTCCGACATAGAGCAGGGTGAGCTTCTTGATGTAGTACAGTTTCTTTCTCAGTTCAACCTCTATTTCCTCTTTCCCTTTATTTATTTTTTGCTTCCTGAGTTATATGTTTGCACCTCTGCTTCTGATTTATGTTTTTGAAAAAAATTAAGCTCTTGAATCCCAGTTCCATAGACTTCAGCGATTTATTTGTTCCCTAAAGAATGAGTAGACTTTATCGTAGTGCTGTATTGTGAAGATTCGAAGAGAGTAAGTCCTCTAAGGGTTGTTATTCCATCTATGTGATCTAACGCGTGCGAAAGTTAGAGCCGGTACGAAATGTGTTTTAAATCTAGAGCAGAATTCTTGCTAGGCAAGGTAAACATTAACTGCGCTGAATTTTAAGTTTGTGTTAAATTCCTTTTTGAATTCCTTTTATTTGACTAGGGTTTGTGTTTCCACGTTGGCCCCTCTGTCCAGTGGAGATCATAGGAAGACTAACTTTCGTCACAGAGCCTCGATATCGTTGAGTAAGGTAGGCCGGGAGGCATGAGGTTGTTGCATACCCTCTCGTGGCTTTTGTTCAGTACTCCGCCACCCGTACGAGAAGTGGTGTTGTGCTCTTCGCCCAACTTCACCTTTCTCGCGAATGAGATGGCACCCTAATTTGCAGAGTTCGTGGTTCATTTATTTATTTATCAACTTGTAAAATATCACACGTAATAATCAAAAAGGAAACATGGACCATTTGAGAACACGTACGCAACGCAATAGACCGCAATATGCAAAGAACAAAACAACAACAATGGCAGGCAGCTGGAACACTGCGATTACAACACATACACGGATACCATGGCCTAACTAGTTAACTTGAAGAATACGCTAAGTTTTGTTGAACAGGACAAAAATGTTGCTGTCCGCGCTAATCGAATACTGTTTCTTTTGTTCAAAACTCTTTTGTGAAGGATTCTAGGCTTTTGGTAGAGCCTAAGGTCTTTGTTAGGTCATTGCTCGAGTATAGTACTTGAGTTTGTGGCCGCTATAGGAAGAGTATCACATCAAGTTTAGAGCGTGTTCAGGATAGCTTAAATAGGAAGGTTTTTCTTAGATCCTGCGATTTATTATTAGTAGTGTTTCTAGAATTGTTATTCGAAAAAAGAGTTGGGACTGCGGTCATTGACGGTTGGGTGGAGAATAAATGATCTGTTTCCTAGCAGGTGCCTTCCAAAGGTAACAGGCTTAAACTGAACTTCGCTAGAACCACATTAGGGAGACTTTGTCTGTCGCGGAGTGTAGGAGTTCGCCAAGGTTATCAAGAAACAACAGCTCCCAATCAATTTCAACGAGTTCAAAGCAATTGTCCATTGGTACTCGCAAACGGAACTGTGAAGCTTACTGGCTTCTTTTTCTTACTTTGCCCAGCTTTCTCTTCCTATAGGTTTCTACATGTTTCTTCTATGTTTTTGTTTCGGTTGTTATGTGGTTACCTTCTTATGCTTCCTTCATTGCTGATCATATTGTGTTCATGCTTAAACGCTGAATGCTAAATACCGGTTTTCTTGATGCATGAGATTAGGCTAGGCTAGTAGGATTAAAGTCCTAGTAAGGACTCGTTGTTTAATAGTTTATTGACCTCCGTGAGGTCTGGGTTTGTCTGTTTTGTTTGTAATGATGGTACAACTGTTTTCGTTGAAGGCTGCTTAGGAGACTGTTGGCTTCTCTCGGCAATGGCACTGATAGCCGAAAGGCCTGACGTCTTGGAGCACATCCTTCTCACTAAGGAGTATTCACACTGTGGCGTGTACCAAGTGAGGTTCGCTGACTTTTCCTTCTTTCGATCGGCACCAGTTCTCTGTCTCCATGCACACTTGTCGTTTAGGCTCTGTATTGATGGAATGTGGAAGATTGTTCTGGTGGATGACTTCTTCCCGTGTAGAGTAGAGACGCGATCTATAGCGTTTGCTGATGGAAGAAAAAACCAGGTGTTGAATTTTTCCTTCGAGTACATCATTTGATCATTTGAGGATCTCCTTGAACTACGCATATTTTTTATCACCAAAAGAGTTTTAGCTCTGGGTGCCACTAATCGAAAAAGCGCTCGCAAAGGAGCTTGGAAGCTACTCTCGATTGCGGGCTGGTAGAACGATTGAAGGATTGTCGACACTTACAGGTAAAGAGAATTTTTTTCATTTCTGGCGGCGCAGTTAGCGCATCGGGACAGCAACCGTTTTTGAATCAAGACTTCAAAGGCCAAGCGGTCCTTACATCCTTGCGATATTGACGAGGGCCAGACTGGCCAGGCATGCCTGGAATGCCGACTTTCCATTGGCTGGTCACCGCATTTCACTGTATTGGCCGAAACGCAAATTGGATCTAGAATATGTGGTCCACCAGGTGTTTGATTAGCGACGGTGCTTCTATTTTTATCATGGGATGTGTAATTGCAAGCTTTATGTAGGAGAGTTGTGGTGTACTAGAATATATGGCTCGGGAGTAACCCCAGGACGATAATAACGACTCATCGTTTATCGTAGTAATGAAATTTGTTTTCAATGGCTTCGCACTGCGCCGCATATTCGACTTTTACGTGGTAGCTTAGGTTGAAATTACTTTGAATGTGTATTTGATCCATATATAGAACCTTGGAACCAGCTGATGGGGCAACCACTACTCTGCCCTTCCCGGAGAAGCTCTGTTCTCAATTCTCGAACGTATAACTTGGTTGTTTTATACGTTAATGCGAATCTAATCGATCTACCGTTCTCGAGATTAGCGCTGTTATTGTCAATTCAAATTAGTTCCTTTAAGCCTCATGTGGCTGGTATCGAGGTTGTAAGCTGTCATAACGATGTTTTGTTGCGATCAAAACTTCCAGCGCCAGGCGGGACGTTTTGATCGCAACAAAACACCGTTATGACAGCTGTTATTGTCGTTGTTTTCTTGCTATTCTGGTTGTTTAA
Source organism: Heligmosomoides polygyrus bakeri (assembly GCA_947359475.1). NCBI lineage: Eukaryota > Metazoa > Nematoda > Chromadorea > Rhabditida > Heligmosomidae > Heligmosomoides > Heligmosomoides polygyrus. The sequence continues at coordinate 86,552,263 of OX375868.1, read as the reverse complement.
GGTGCCCCGGTTGAAGTGGTGTCGCTAGAGGACGACACAGACGCGGACGTGAGATGGGCCAGGATCTTGAGCGCTAGGTAAGCGTGGTGATTTTGTTTCGCGACTTCTTAAATTCGAGAACGTTGATGGGTTCCGTTGCTGCTATAAGTTGTGAAAGTTCTTGTACTCGATTCCTTTGTTCTCACTTAGGATGTGTTTTACTGGCTACGTGTATCATGACTTCGAAGAGTGTGTTCCTTTTCTTTAAGAATAAATCCATCTTGAGTTCAGCTGCCAGGCTCCTATTGCGCTCTGATTTGTGAGAAGTTCGTAAATCGTAAATGTACATATTTTTATATTTTAGAGAAGCAGGTTTCGTCATGGGATGCAGTTGTGGTGCTGGAAAGCGAAATGTGAATCCAGACAGTTTCCAAAAACTTGGATTACTAGCGCGACATGCTTACTCAGTGTTGGATGTCGTGCAAGAAGGCGAACACAGGTTTGATTTCCAGGAATTGTTCAGAAATTTCGGGTCATTTAATTTTCGACTTTATCGTTTTCTTTATCGTTGCCGTATTTCTCACATCTTTAAGGCTACTTCGGTTGCGAAATCCATGGGGATCGTTTGTGTGGAATGGGAAGTGGAGCAAGAACTGGTCTGGATGGCCTAAAGGTTTGTTCTGAATACTGAATTATCGAGGGTATTGAAAAAAAGGGGCCTGAGCGGGCGCATACTTCACTGGTCTTTGCTTGTTGTGACCTAAGCTCTTCTTCTGCAGAGGCAAGGAGCGTTGGTTTGTCTGGATGTGGATCAAACATAGAAGCCAACAATTCAGTGACTTATGTTTCCCAGACAAGTGTGGTACCGATTCGTTGACTCCGCTGAGGGATAGAGGAGGGATAAGATAGCCTATGCGGGGTGTGACCCTTTGATTCTGGGTGCACGAACGAACCGGCGCTCATCCGACTGCACTGTCGGTAGAAACTGTAGCAGCTGAATAATTAATTAGTTTCCCGTAGGCACAAAAACCAACAGGCTGTAATGATTTCACAGGCGTAAATTATGTAAGGTTTCAGACCTAAAGAAGAAGCTGCTGTCCGGAGAACCGTCCAGCGGCACGTTTTGGATCAGCTATGCGGATTTCTTGGCCTATTTCGATGCCAGTAGGTTTGCATCCCTCTAAGCTTTTCTGTTCCATGGTTTACGATGCGAAGAAGCGGCGCCTTATTTGTGTGCTTTGCTCTTAATACTGTGATGTTTATGCACTCTAATCCTCTTAATGATTGCTGTTAATATCAATGGTGGTATTGGTTTTATTTGATTAGCAGTATAGTTATGCTCGAACAAATATATTTGGATAATTACTCGAGTAGTCGAATATTCGATATTTCTAGATTTTCGAGTATTCGTTCGAACTCGAACATCGAAGGGGAGCCATATTCGAATATTATTCGAACATCGATTACTTTATTCGAAAATCGAAAATTTTTATTTGAATATCGAATAAACTTCAAATCTTCAAGCACAGGATCTGATTCGATCGACTCGAACAAATTAGTCGACTACTCGGTTATTCGAATAAACGAAATATGGGGCTTATTCGATTCTTAATCTCCCGAAAAATTGATTTTTGCTTCCGGTATACTACTGCAAAAACTCCGTTTTGTATTTCTACTCCAAGTACAACAACGGAATGTTCGAATAAACTCGCTCGATAATTGGTTCGGAAATTTTTCAACATCGAATAAATTCGTTTATCCATTCGTTCGATAAAATTTCTAAAAAAAATGCAGCTATAGTTGTTAGCAGCTTCAAGAACTTTTTTCACTTAAAACCTAAATCTACCAACTACATGAGCTCACAGAGTTCAGCTGTGGCCGGGTTACTTGACTGCTAATTGCAGTTTCGGTCCATTTTGAAGATGACATACAATGAGATCTAGGTTATAAAAATTGGTTTTAGTCGATATCGCAAAGATTCGATGGTATCAAGGCTGGACGGAGCTACGAATACCTATGCAACTGGGTGGAGATTTCCTAGACACCGACAAGTATGCTGACATAGGTTTTTGAACCTACTCTTCAGTGGGTAATGCTATGATTTAGGGCGATACGCATTCTGATTGAGGATCCTACGGAAGTGTGCTTCACACTGTTCCAAAGCGGTGCTCGCAGAGCGCAAGACCACGTCAGTTCTCTTTCTGCCTTTACATTTGAGGCGCTGGGGTTTTTATTTGAAGATTTACTGCTCGCCAGCTTCTCTTAATGTGTGCTTTCCAGGTCGACCTGCTCGTGTGTGTACATATGGTGTCTGCTGCTGGCACCGTTGGAGAGCTTGTGCATCGGTCACCCCGGAAGTTGGAGGCTTTTGTCAGCACAGGTAGAGTAGTAGGAGATAGAACTCTGATATACACATCTACCTGAAGTGCTCAACAAGATCTGAAATTAGGGACTCAATCCATGGCTGAGTCAGGGGAATAAACACTCAGGATGGAATGCCACTGTCAAAATGCGCTATTCTCAGGCTTGCTGACGTGTTTAAAATCTGCCTTCGACGTCAGAATTTTCTCCTACCAACTCCAATAATTTGGGCAACCAGCTACTCCTTTGAAGCATTCTGGGGCTTTCTTCTGATTCAAAACTGTGTAGAAGACCTGTTTGCCTTGGACGGTTTTTAGGAAGGCTTTATGTCAGCCCCTGCGTTGTGTCAGCCAAACTGATTTCTTCCTTGTAAACAGACAGCGCCTGCCTTGGATCTCGGTCGATGGTACCTAGACCTTCCTGCAGGCGCCGTCCGCTGCTGGCCATAAGTTGAGGTTGAGCAACGGAAAGCTCGAGCTGGTTCAGCTCCGTCCAGTTCAGTCTGGTAGGGTTCAGTTTGATCGTCTAGTCATCGGATCTTTGGGCTCATAGGAGTTTCTGCGGGCAGAAGCACCTCTGTCGCGAACTCGATGGCCCCGATGACCGTCCTGACTTACATGCCAGAGGGCCCCGAACCACTCCGTGGCTCAACCCAACTGCCAAGAGGGGAGCCCGACTGAAGGGAAGGGACCCCGCGAGGAAGCCCCTGCCTCCATCGCCTCCCTGTGGGCCGGGTCGCAAGCCCGTCAGTGAACCCTGCCGAGCCCGCGACCCTCCGGTAGCTGGCCATCTTGAACTGTCCGAGAGGGGGCTTAAGGGCCCGCGGTGAGAGCTCCGGAACAGTGGGATTCAGATGTAAGCGCCACAAGAAGCCGTGGTGGCTCGCGAGTCCTCCGAAGCAGCCGGCTGCCTTTGGCAGCGCGAATGATACGAATGAACTGGCTATACTGCGCGGGAGCGCGCCCGACGCAGATCGATAGGCCTCGGGGGTGGAGCTTTCTCAGGCCGGCATTGGCCGCCTCATCGGCAGGTCGCCGCGGGAGCGACACACCGTGGGAAACCAGTCAAAAGAGGAGCGATCGCGATCGATTCGCGACAACCTCTATAAAACAACCACGAAGAGTTGGATGCCAACCTCAGTCGTCGGACCGGTATAAACTAGAAGTGAAGGTTATAAGCAGCACAATAAGCAAATTGAAGAAGAAAGGTGTGAAGACTGACAGTAATCTCTTTTATGGTTTGCATTCCTAGTTTCTGCAATTTCTATATAGACTGAAGAGTATACGCTTGATTTTAAGATAAATATTTAAGTGTTAAAAGGTGCAGTGTAATACTGGAGGAGAAATTTGTATCTTGCATCGAGAATCACCAGCATTCTTGGATCTTGATGCAGTACAAGCATGGTGCATCGTCCGGATGTCGAGTGAAATATAAGTAAAAATATGCTTGGACTGCTGCAGGGTTCACCAGTATTTTTGCATTTCTCTATTCAAATTTTCCTTTATAATTACAATGTACCATCTAAAGCATATGTATTTATTCATCTTAAAATCGACATGAAATGACAGAGATGAAGGAAGCTACAGAGAAGAGATTACTGTCAGTCTTTAGTCCTTTCTTCTTCAACTTGCTTATTGAACTGCTTAGAACGTTGACTTATAGTTTGTACGTCTCCATCGACTGAGGTCGACATCCGGCTCTTCATGGTTGGTACCTTCGTCCGCAGAGCTTCCTTAGAGTCCATAGATCTAGTGATCAGACGATCGGACTGAAGCATACCAGACTGATGGATTGAGCTGAACCAGTTCGCGAGATTTCCTCTTCCCAACCTTGACAATGAGCGATGGGCTACATTATACTTGTGCTCGAATAATCGAATTCGAATAATTATTCGAATAATTTATTCGAATTCGATTTTCGATTATTTGATTATTCGAGTTTCGTAAATTCGAATAATTATTCGAATTCGATTATTCGAGTTTAGCAAATTCGAATAATTATTCGAATTCGATTACTCGAGGTTTGCAATTTCGAATAATTATTCGAATTCGATTATTCGAGGTTTGAAAATTCGAATAATTATTCGAATTTTCAAACCTCGAGTAATCGAAAATTCGAATAATTATTCGAATTCGATTATTCGAGGTGCGAAAATTCGAATAATATTCGAATTTCGAATACGTGGTTGTTTCGAATGTGGCATAATGATGATTTTTGTGAGCGGCGTTCATTTCGGTGTCGATTGTTTTCGATAGCACACTGTCGAGGAGCTCACCGTAGCGAAAACGCATTCAATATCCTACTATACATAGAAGGGTAGTGTGTGTTTGCTGTGTTTGCGTGCGTGTTTCCATCAGTCCATCACAACTGGCGTGGAGAAATGGCGTATTGGCGATACTGACCGCAGTTGATGGCGATCGACTGCGGTCCGAAGCTTCAGCCGTTAGGGTAGTCGATCTCGCTGAACACAAATTTGAAGTTCGTTTTTGAAATTATCGGTTGAAGTTGATCGAGCTATTGATTTTCTATGGGGAATTCGTTGAGGCGAATCAATTGTATGACCGATCATCGTCGATATTTTCAAAATCTAACTTCACATTTACGTTCTCTGCGACCACGACTGTCATCGATGTCATACACTTGAATACTCTATGGAATTTGCACAACAAACACAAATTTCGACGGAAAGTTAAAAAAATGAATTCAGATTCGTGTTCAGTGACCTCGATTACCTCAGGCCTGAAGTTTCATCTTGTTGAGTGATATTTACAAAAAATCGATAATTTGATTAATATCTCTTGATGGCAACTGTTACAGCAAAAACTATCTTAAGATTCGTGTTCAGCGACCTCGATTACTTCGGGACTGAAACTCACAGTTTGCATATATGACACGACTATATACAATTTCAGTTGAAATTCAAAGTTTTTCAAATCAAATTCAACGTTGTTACACGGGGAAGATTCCAGAAGAACGTTGAAATTTATTTCAAAAACGTTGAATTTCGACTGAAAATGCCGTATAACTCTACAATTTGATTGGCTGACGATTCCTGTGAGATAATGAAATGAACAAATGGAGTGAGCGGTTTTTCACCAAGGTTTGCACTTGTGCGTAGATGTTTTGCACCGTATTTCTGTAGGAATTTTTTTTTTAGGATTTTGATTGCAGGAAAAAAGTTCTCATGTCTTGCCATTTAACGAGTATTGTCAACGGTTCTGAGAAGTTATTGAATATCTTCATTGTTTGCCTTTTTTTAAGAATTCAAATCTTTCATTTTGTCTCTGGCGAATGTTGTCGTTGAACTTACTTTACTACATTTACTTGAGCCTACACAATGCACTTTTGGAGTGAGCAAACGATATCAAACGAAATTGGCTAACACAAAAATCGCATCGTCCTTATTAATACATCCCGGTGCAAAATTGTAGATACCCCCGATTTGTCTATTAGTACCCGAAGGATCCGCTGCCTATGCTCAGCGGTTACCGTCGTATTCCTCACTATCGAAGAAGAATAGAATTCTATAGAAGAATTTAAGAATTCTTCTATAGAAGATTTCTATAGAAGAATTTTAAGCAGGTTATCTCATCAGTGCAGGATACCACGAACTTTTTTGAAAATTTAACGAATGGAGACCGGTGCAAAATATAAGTTCTCTTCATAAAAAACCTGATTAATCACAAAACTCCCTACAGACAAAGTAAGATTAGTACTTCGTCACATCACCTTTGTTGCAACCATATCGAAAATTCTGTTTTGCATACTACTGGTTAGATTATCAATAACAGTTCGCTCAACATTGGCTCATGCATGAAGTATGGTGTTCTTCAGATCAGAAACCGAAGTGTAAGTGGTTCCATTTTTGTACACTTTGTGTATAAGAATGCCCCACAAGCTTTCTAGTTTTCGGGTTGAGATCTGAAGAACAGCTAAGCCACTTCAAATGTTGAGTTCTGTTGGAGTTGAGCCAACCTGTAGTTGACTGCGATACGTGTATGGATGCATTATCTTGTTGGAAAATGAGATTGTGCCTACGAAATCTTCTGAAATATGGCAAAAGGTGATCTCGGAGCAATTTCTGGTAGTCTTCACTGTTCATCCAACACGAGACGAACTTCCGAAACGAACGAGACAAATCCGCATCCAGAAAACGCAGCCCAACCATGAGACTTTCACCGTCAAAGCTGCGCCTAGGGGATACTCGACCTCTTCTCTCAGATCTCTCCAGTAGTGTAAAAGAAGTGGAATCTTGATGGGTCCGATGGGTACAGACATTATTCGAGAGATTTGAGGAGAGAGAGAAGCGAGTATTCTACAGGTGCTACTTTGTCGGTGGAAGTCTCATGGTTTCGGCTGCGTTTTCTGGATACGAACTTGTCGCCTTGGAGTTCGTCTCGCGAAGGATGAACAGTGAAGACTACCAGAAATTGCTCGGAGATTACCTTCTGCCATATTTCAGAAGATTTCGTAGGCACAACCTTATTTTCCAACAAGATAATGCATCCATACACGTATCGCAGTCAACTACAGGTTGGCTCAACTCCAACAGAACTCAACATTTGAAGTGGCTTAGCTGTTCTTCAGATCTCAACCCGAAAACTAGAAAGCTTGTGGGACATTCTTGTACACAGTGTACAAAAATAGAACCGCTGAGGCATCGGTTTCTGATCTGAAGAACGCCATACTTCATGCATGGGCCAATTTTGAGCGAACTGTTATTGATAACCTAATCAGTAGCATGCAAAAAAGAATTTTCGATATGGTTGCAACAAAGGTGATGTGACGAAGTACTAATTTTACCTTGTTTGTAGGTACTTTTGCGATTAATCAGATTTTCTATGAAGCGAACTTATATTTTGCACCGGTCTCCATTTCTTAAATTTTCAATAGAAGTTCGTGGTATCCTGCACTGATAAGATAAACTGCTTAGAATTCTCCTATAGAAGTTTTCCATGGTGAGGAATACGATGGTAACATTACTGAACCTCGGCAGCGGGTTCTTCGGGTACCAATGGATAAACCAGGGGTGAACCTATTTTGCACCGGGTGTATTAAGTTTTAATAAAGTTTATTCGATTATTCGATTTTTTCGAATATTCGATTATTCGGAAATTCGAATAACCAAAAAATGGGGTTATTCGATTATTCGGAAATTCGAATAACCAAAAAATGGGGTTATTCGATTATTCGGAAATTCGAATAAACGAAAAATGGGGTTATCCGATTATTCGGAAATTCGAATAACTAAAAAAATGGTGTTATTCGATTATTCGGAAATTCGAATTTTCGAAAAATGGGGATATTCGATTATTCGGAAATTCGAATAACCGAAAAAATGGGGTTATTCGATTATTCGTTCATTCGAAAAATTTTAAAAAAGCACAAGTATAGGCTACATATCGTAGACCAAACTACATGGCAGTGTCCACTCGACGGAAGGCACCACTCACCCTTTCGGTTTTCGGGGAATGACTTTCGGTTCGACTTTCTGTTCAACCAATTATTTCATTCCTTTTTGGTCAATGAGTTGGCCACAGGGTAGTCTGGAGAGGGTGAACACAGGATTACCTATCGGGTGCATACCGAAAGTTGTATATGAGCAATGGGTTTCTAAGATGTCTTTCTTACATCTCATGGAAACGGAACGCGTGGTGCCTAGTAAAAGATTTGTCATTTAGCGTCATTTTTGTCGTTTACCCTTCGATGTTGTCCAGTTTATCTCAGCATTTCCAAATTGAGGTCCTTGCAGGTGATGTGTTCCTCCGCCCTGGACACTACATCATCATCTGTCACAGCTTTTCCACACTGGGAACTCGCAAGATTCAGGGATGTCTTGCAATTCACAGGTGAGTTAAGTGATCCCTTCGGTTTGCAATTAAACTGTAGGCCTCTGCGAATCAGAGCCATGACGAAGGGAAGAAGATTTAGATGGGATTCGAGCTCTATCTCATTGTTTTACGGTGTACCAGAAGAATTCGCCTTTATAGCTTTCATAGCATATCTCATCTTCATTGTGTGTCTTACAAAATCCTTAAGTTGTCTGGATGAAATGCAAAAAAAATTGGTATTGATGTATATCTTTCAGTTCGAAGCCGATATTTGCTGACATGCTCCCATGTCCAGCCACCATGTTTACTGACTCTTTAGTGCAACTGGTTCTGAAAGAAGGAAGGATCCATAGTGTAAGTTTTTTTTGCCTTACCTGAACTTTTAGCTTTCCTTTTCAGTAGTCAAGAGGTAAATTGTTTTCAGTCCGTTCAAGGAGTGTTCCCACGCTACGTTACTGATAACTTCTCCGGATTGCTATTGATGGTGGACAACGTTCTGGAGGACATGTGGGTTCACGCAAAGTGAGTTTCTAGGACAAGGCTTCGGGTTATTCTGGGGGAGGAATGACCTGCCTGAAAACGGCGCTATCAGACAATGTGGCAGTGCCCGTGGAGCCAATTAGCGACTCGCGCCGTGACACCCGCCGCTTCGCGATGAGCCAAGGCAGCGCACGCCGCGAATGCGATGATGACCCAACCAACTATGAGAGCCCACGGGTCGACCAGATTTGATGTGATTACAATCGATAGAGGGCTAGGAGGCGTATGGTCTGTTCATACTTTGCGACGGGAGCGATTGGTCGGCTAATCAAATCATACATATCGATTTTTGCTGGGCGACCGCTCGGTAAAAATTGATGAGTATGATCTGCCTGCCGACCAATCGCTCCCGTCGCGAAGTATGAACAGGTCCTTAGAGGCTTGAAGTGGCAGACCAAAGATTTGAGCTTCGAATCAATAACCCCTAAGGCCAATTTTTCAGGCGTTGTCAATTTTCCGTTAAATATCAGTTTTTGTTTATATCATGATTAACTGCGAGGAGCTTCCAGGCTAAGATTGCACGAAGAATCTAATTAGACAGACCATTCTGCGTTTTAGAAGCCTATATCACTACTTTTCCTTGAAAATGAAAACTTTTTAAAAGATTGAAACGGTTTGCTCATTATTGGACAAGTGAATCTAAAAAATTTCAATGAAAGTCATAGTAATTTTTCCTTGAGCAGGACGTTTTTCGCCTCGGGAAGCTTAGTTTAATTTGGAAGACGCTCGTTTTGATTTGGTAGATGTTCAGTTTGGTTTCAAAAAAGTAAAGCTGGCTTAAAAAAGTGTCCAATTTGATCTGAAAAGTGTCCGATGTGACGAGACAATGGATGTAAACAGTCTGGCTATGAAGGCTTGTTTTTGGTGATTCCGAGAATGTAGAATTCTATTTCGAGAAGCATCATAATGATGAAGTTGTTTAAATGATGTGTATTGCGTTGTTGCAGAGTCGAGTGCTCAGAATCCAACAATCTTCTGTCGTCTCGAGGTGCACTAGACGTTGCGGATTCAATACCACCGCTGAGTCGCCAGGTATGTCTAAGAGGCTTAATTAGAGCTTCTGTTTTTCTGCAATTTCCCCATTTTTTCACAGTCCTCATCAGGAGACTATCTCAACGGTAGGTCGGAACGGCCCAAGTGTTGCATATGGGCAGAATTGCTCCTCTCTGGGGAACAACAAAATGCAAAAATCTCGACCCCAATACAACTCTGCTCCGAGTTAGTGACGACGGAAGTTGGGCCGTTGGCGGCGTTAGTTCTCTGCCTGCACGCGGAGAGCGAGCTCAAGTTGGCTGGAAACAGCGATTATGGGAATTACGCCGCCACTGTACCCACCGCGCCACCATCGCTCGCTCGTCATCGCTGTTTCCAGCCAACTTGAGCTCGCTCTCCGCGTGCAGGCAGAGGACTGACGCCGCCAGCGGCCCAACTTCGTCACTAACTCGGCGCACAGTTGTATTGGGGTCGAGACTTTTGCATTTTGTTGTTTCCCAGAGAGAAGCAATTCTACCCATATACAACACTTGGGCCGTTCCGACTACCGTTGAGATAGTTTCCTGGACAGACCTGTGCTAGCGATCAATTCCATTTTTTATCTGGCGGTTAGTCCTTTAAATGTTTTTATGCATATAGATGCAATAAACATGTCGGGTTTAATTTTGCGCCTAATTCTCTCCTTGAAAAACGGCATCTTTGAGTTCATTTATATGGTACTGTGTTTATGTAGGAGTGGTAATCCCCAGCAGAAACCTGTCGAAGCTGCTGTTAGAAATTGTAAACTGTTGAACACACTAGAAAGGTGTAGAGAGAGGAACCAAATGTTTGAGCTTGTTGCAGGGACTATGAGCGACCGGTTAAAATCAGCCCTTTTGGCAGTTACCCGAAATTTACTTAAGGTGGGAGCTTTGAATAACGCATCCATCTGAATAATATATACGTTGGATCTCGCGCCGATTCGGAAAATTTGGCAACACAAACTATAGGGACTCACCACCTTCTTTCTACTGTACTGCGCAGAGTAGCGCGGCACGATTTATCACATGCAATAACACACACAATACCAAAAATACCAAACAGAGTATAGTAGATGCCATAAGGAGAATATATGAGACGAAGATAGGGCCGCTCTACTGACGTTAAGCTATCCAAGACCCGGCGGGACTCACCCCCTTCGTGCAGTGCAGCCGGCTGTAGTGATGGTGTGGAAGCGGCGAGGCTCCGCTCGAGGACTCCGGGGCTGGTGCTGGAAAGCGCACGAGGTCGGCGCCTTGGAGTCGCACCCGCACAACCGCTTGAGACGACGACGAAGCAAGAATTGGGCCCGGCGAGGAGCGGCCCGCGCGTATCGATGACGTGTGCGGTAGTTCGAAATTGAGTTGGGTTCCTGGGCGGCTCAGATAACTGATTTTGATCCGAAGTTCCGATTCTTCTTGGCATCCTAGTATATACTATACCAGGATGCCAAGAAGAGTCGTTTAGTTGAATCATCCGAAAATGCGTTCTAGTGAAAATCTCCTTCATCTGAATCATCATAAACTGGAGGACTAAAATCCACATGGTCCATTTATCAATGGTTTGAGAAGAATAAAGGGTACAAGGAATCCGAATCGACGTCGGATCAAATGAATACTGTCCATCGCGATGTGGAGCATGTTCCGGCAGGACATATTCGCCAAAGTGAACCTAAAAAAACATTGTGTGGTAGCGCAGTGAAGGAGCTGGCTGCCGCGTATAGATTGATGGTTCGAATTCCGTCCACACCAATCAAGTAGTCCTTACCTCCGAGGTCAGTGAATTTGTGCTGAGCTTGTCTGGGAAGGATGATTCACTAACTTGCCCATCAGCTGACTTCTGGAAGTAGTAGGCAAAGCAGTATTCAGATTACCTTCGTGATAACCGTACAAAGTAGTATATGTGGCGCATTCCACACAAGGTTGTTTTTTTTACACCAGCCTATGCCCTCCTACCCGTTTATTCTGTACGCGTGGTGATTGTTTTCTCATGGATAGAGAAAGTAATAATTGTATATATGTTGTATATTATTTTGTAGCGCTTGTTTCGCTCTATAAAACGTGATAGACCGTTTTTAAAAAGTTGTGAGCATTGCATCATTTTAGGTGCTAGACAAAACCGTGAAAAAAATCATTTCCGGGTAATAATGCTTCATGAGTCCAAGCTTGGCCACAGTGTAAGCGAGGCAACTCAAAACATCAAGATGGCATGAAGAGAGGACTCCACTAACGAACGCACACTGCGCTGAAGGTAGAGGAGGTTCCGTGTTGGAGGCGTGGACCTCGAAGATAAGGACCGGTCAGGACGACCACCCAAGCGTGATGACGGGCGCTTGAATGAAAGAGTGGAAGCCGGTCCAGGAGAAACTGTACGTGAGATGGGTAAAGAACTTGGACTCAGTCGCACAACTATTTCGAGGCACCTAGATGCGATAGGCAAGATGAAAAAGCTGGATAAGTGGGGGCCCCAAGAACTCACTGAGAGTCTGCAGGGGTGTCGCCTGGTGATCTGCCCTTTGGTCAATCTGCGACGAAAAATGAATCGCGTACAGTTGAAGAGGATTGCTGGATAATGAGGAACCGCCGAAACACCTTCCCAAACCTAGCCTCCATCCGAGGAAGGTCATGCTGTCTGCTGTGTTGTGGACTGCAACTGGTATTATCCACTACGACTTGTTGAAGCCGGGTGAAACCATCACGCGCGAAAGGCACTGCCGCGTGGTTCACCTATGCTTGAAATGCGTCCTGCACGAGTGAATCGAAGAGGACCGATCCTTCTTCATGACAACGCGTGACCGCATGTCTCGCATCTGACCATTCAAAAATTAAATCGGTTGAGGTATGAAATTCTCCCCATCCCGCTTATTCAACGGACCTAGCCCCGACGGGCTTTCATCTTTTCAAACATCTTGATGACCGGGTAATTATCTGCACACCGGACCTACCCCACGGACTTCCACCTTTTCAAACATCTCAATGGCTTCGTCAAGGAGAAAAACTTTTCCAATGAAGCAGGTGTCAAAATTGCCTTTAAGTGTTTCATTGCTTCTAGGAATTCAGATTTCTTCCTAAGTGGAATTAATGCTCAATGCTTTATCGCTGGCAGAACTGCATCGATTGTAAGGCCTGAGTTATACTCCCGCGGGAGCATCCGCGGAAGGGCGGGAATCGCGCCGAGATCCCTCACCTGGCCAATCGCCGCGCCCCGCCACGCCCGCCGTCCGCGGTGCACCCTTTTTCAGCTGAGATGTTACACCGTAAAGTTACCGTCGAAAGTCGGACAGAATTTATGTCACAACCTAATACTAGCAGACTTGTCTAAGGAAGACAAAACTGACTTCTCTATTGGCTGGCCACCGCAATTCTCTGTACGGGCCAATTACGCATTCAAATTATCTCCAAAATCAAATATATTATAATCCGTAAAGATATGTAGAGTGCGCATCGCTGATTGACTAACGCCAGAATTTACTCTTTTATACTTGTATTCTGAAAGGTGTCCAGCCTTTCCCACTGTCTGAATTCTGGCGGAGGATTCTGACGGTGAAGCGTTTAGATTTTTGCTTCATTAGGTTGAACTGTAGCCTTGAATACCGCATGTTGCAGATCATCATCATTTTGACACACTTCGAGCCAACGCAGAGCTTTTCCGTGCTTCATCAACTTGTAGTGAGTTTTCTGGTGCTAGTTTGGACAATTTCTTTCAATTCTTTTTCATTTATCGGGTCTGTCCTAGTCGGGAGGGGGGGGGCACATAACTAAAAATTATGTAACAAACTGACTTGAGACTCACGGAGCAGCTTCAAGAGGGCAAAATAGGAACGAATAATAAACAAACAAACAGAAACAAACGTATCGCCGCGGTTGTAAAGGCGCTCGGCGGGCATTCAAGCAAGCTGACCGTCGCTTGACATGCTATAACCCGGATTCGTCATAGTTAGGATGGCACTAACTTTGTCTGTTTACAACCGAATGTGCTGCTTTTCTTTGTGAATTTTGTCAGTTTAGGTCCAATTTTGTCCTCAAAAAGCTGCTCCGTGAGTCTTAAGCCAATTTTTTTACATATTTTTTAGTTATGCGTCCCGCCCCCACCGACTAGGAGAGACCCCGTTTATCTACCTGCCAATCTATACGGGTACCTTTCCAGGTTCGGGTGTCGAGACGACCAGCTCTGGGAGACTTTGCTGTGGGCCGTGGCGGCTTTCGGGCGATCACTGAGTCTCATTCGCCATCGTTCGACTGCCCAGCCATTGAGCAGCTGCATTTTCGAAAGCCGATCTTCAGCTAACACCTCTAATCGAGGACAGTTTAATCAGTGTACAGTACGTCCTTAACACGCGCATTCACTTGTCTTCCTCCCTGATCGCTTACTAACTAGCTTCTTGAGCGCTTTCTCACTAGTCGAGAGGTTCTAGCTCATTCGACGTGTCACAGGTTGCTTTAACTTGATCGGTGTCTACCCTGTCAACACCGCTGATTAATCCTTGACTCCAACACTCGTCATGAGGATCACATTCAGATGATCTGTGAGAGTTTCAGTTTTACATTACTGTGGTTACTGTATGATATTGTTATTACACATCGCTGATTACGGTTACTTGTTTACAATGACTAATATTGTTTCTCTCCTACTGTGATTACCACTGACTACGTCTTGATTTTTTCAGTTTGTCTTTCTGAAGCCTAACTGTAAGCTTTGAAGATTTGTGGATATTTGCATTTGAATGCAAAATAGAGATTGAAGTAAAACAGGTTATGATTGTGCGTGGAAGTTCGTTTAGCAAATGTGAGTCATAAGGCTTTGGCACTGTTGTATTATGAGTCGGAAAAACTGCTGTTAGAGGTTGTTTGAAACGCCCCGTAAAGGTGAAAAAGCTCTCGAAAAGTGGGTGCCCACAATTAGAGTGATCACCGGAAATTGTCCTTTCGAAGTCTGGGGTCGGATTCATCAACGACTTACATAACTTTAACAGAGAATTCACAGCGGAAAATTGACCAGGAAAGTCTCTCAGGCGTATGTCTGAACTGCGAAATCGAATACCACAGTGAGATTCTCCACCCTTCAAATAGTAGGAAGGGATGTCCCATTTTTGAAAAGTCCTTCAACCCAAGAAGCTAGGGGCCTCTGAGTGCCCAGGACTGTAATGCACTGTCAGCATCTAACACGTACATGTGTGTTGCATGTGAAGATAAGATAAATGGTGAAATACGTCTGGCTCCGTCGTTGAGGCAAGCAGCTTGGCGGCCCAGTGGTAGTGCCGGCCAGGGGTGTGCGCTGACTTGCGGCCGGTAAATTTTTACCGAAAATTTTTAACGCGGAAATTCGCAGGAAAATTCCGGTAAATCCGTTATTTTTTTAATTTAATATTTCCTTAAAAACAACTGGTTTTAAGCGGCGGTAATGTAAAAAAGCGTAAAGCTTTTCACCAAAACATCATCACGTTCAGAAAAACCATATCATCTTCATTTTATCATGCATACGTCATCCTAAAGCAAACAAAGCAAGCGGAAGCCGGACAATGCACAAGTGCAATGATCTACATATTGTGAGTGCTTTAAAAAAGATAGAAGCTTAATTAAAACACTAAAACCGCTTAATTAAACTCAAAAACATTTATGGATCCGGCATTCAATCGAGTATTGCTATATTTCTTTTTGGATTAACAGTTTATCTGCTTTTTGGAATTATCACAATTATCATCGTTTCATTCGATGAAGGAATGATTTACACCTCACGCTACTTGTTGGAACTATTAAGCTGTACTTCGGAGCAAAGCCAGGCGCTTCAGAAAAAAGAACGAAATGTGACATAATAGCGGATTTCTTCCTCTTATTATATGGGAAACAGCTTAGGGCCGGGGGAATACTTCCATCGCGGCGCTCAGTTCATGGCCATTCCGCCGCACGTGGTTGAATAGCCAAAGGAAACTTCTCCGCGGCCGCCGCAACAGTGGCGATCGGCATGCGCTATAGGCCCATGCACACTTCTGCGACAGCGCGGCGCGGCCATGATGAAGCATAGGACCGCGACGGCCGCGGCGCGACACTGCGACACGTGCCGCAGGGTGGGGGCATGCACACTCTTGCGGCTGTCGCGGCGGCTATCGCAGGCGACGCCGCGCTGAGTGCCGCTGGCTGGAATGGTTCATATCATTCCTGGCGGCGCGGCATGCACGGGAACGTCGCCCCCGTTGCCTATAACGATGCTCTAACGTGACCGCGCCGCGACCGCTGGATTTCGCGGAGGTAGCCGTCGCTCCACTTGCCGCGCCGCGGTGTCGCAGAAGTGTGCATGGGCCTTATGGCTTCCCGCGCCCATCGCGGGCATGGCATACTTTTTCGCGCCGCGCGCGGTGTTTAGCGTTGGTCCTAGACGGTTCGCCGTCGCGCTTCTTTGCAGAGCGATGGGCGATGCGACGAGCGCAGAGATTCAAATTCTTTCGCGTCGCTCTGCAAAATTCGTCGCCGGGATTCCATCGCGGCGACGGGAAGTATGCACGAGGCCTAAGAGTCCACCGGATCAGGTAGACTAGCGAAGTACATCCCGATGCCTAACATCATGAACTAAATTACGGGAACAAGACATGAGCGCATCTTCTCCTTATTCCTCTGGCGATCGTCTATTCTGAGAGCTTCAATATCTCTAGTCCAAATTGTCTCATGTCATGTGGGGTATGTCAGCGCGAGGTACTATTCCAGTGGAGCGCGCTTTCACACTGGAGCGCATCATCTCCACCTCCTGATATGGGCATGGATGTTTTAATGAGGTTGAGGACCGCGAACGCTAATAGCAAGTTATCAGAGAAGATAGAAGCAATCACTTCTAAACTGAGATCGGTAGTGTGTTTCCTTCTCCATTCGATAGATAGAAACATGATTTTGTGTGAAAAAAGTCGTTAAATTTTCCGGTAAATTTGGGAATTTACTGGAAATTTTCGTTAAAAGAATTTATCGCGAAAATAAAGGTAAATCCGTTAAACCGGTAAATCGTTAACCGATAAACGCACACCCCTCTGGTGCCGGCGCATCGCAGGCACAGGGTCGGATGTTCGATTCCTTGATCGCGGAGTAATTTTGCATTTTTAGTGTTCATTCCTTTTTTGGTATCGTTCACCTTCCCAACTTTTCTTATGCATGTATTTTACCATAGGCTGAGCAGTACGTGAGATATTTTCATCAGCTGCTCCCTCTATTTTCTGCTGAATTTGATAGGACCCTTGGCTACGTGGGGGAATGAACCTTCCCATCTAAACATAAATAAAGCAGTTAGAGGAGCATATAATGGCACCAGTCCGCAAGCCGAGAATGGCTGTCCACTCAATCTCATGTCATCATGTGTCTCACATGATCAAAGAAGGGCATCCGATCGTTGCACATGTGTACCCTACTGCCCGTCGAAGGTGTACTAATGAACTAGACACACTAATGATGACAGGCTGGTAGCTACTGCAGTCCCGGCAAGTCAGCGGGTATAAGTCACCGTCATATTCTAACGTATCGCAAGGCGGCGGCACGTTGGTCTTGAAACTCTGGTGAGCCGACCAATTAAAAATGCTACATATAGAGACATTTTTTTATTGAAAATAGGGGTGCAGAGATATCCTTTAAAAAGTTGATCACGATGGTTCGCTGTGACATAAGTGTGCGTTCCCTTGAGTATGCAATTGTCAAGAGTAAATCTGTAGCGGCACTATTGAACTTCCGCAACTCATAGCCGCTAGGTCGAGATCGAGAAGGGGTAGAAAAAAATGTTCACTAGTAAAGGCAGCGTACCAGTGGATGTGGTATTCTTTTTTGCCGTCCCAAACCTACGTGCGAGCGCGTGCGATCCCATAGTAAACTTTGAGTGTCCCTAGCTCCTTGGGTTCAAGGACTTTGCAAAAATGGAACATCTCTTCCTACTATTTGAAGGGTGGAGAATCTCAGAGTGGTATTCGTTTTCGTAGATCAGTCATACGCCTGAGAGACTTCTCTGGTCAGATAACGCGGTTTATCAGTCACCATATCGCTTCATAAGCTGCGCTAGGGATTTCAGCTGTAATTTTCTCTCTTAAATTGCTGTAAGCCGTTGATGAATCCGGTCCGTGGTTTACTATGTTGTTCTCCGTTTTTTCCCCGAAATCGAAACGACTCGTTTTTGGATCGAGTCGTCACATGTAATGAGAAGTGGGTTCTGTATGATAACCGAAGACGATTCATCAACGACTTAGAGCAATTTATTAGAAAAAATACAGCCAAAATTCGTGATAGCGCAGCTTCTCAAGCGACATGGAGAAGCATTTGGAGAAGTATATTGTCTGTTAAACTGCTGTAAGTCGTTAATGAATCCGGCCCCAGGCCGGTGGGTTGATAACGACGAACCCTCAGATACTACCCTAGCCGAAACCCACCAGGAAGAAGACCATGGTAAGAGCGTGGCGGTCGGCGGCTGGCGTGATTCACTACGGCTTTCTCGAACAAGGTCGAGCCATCAGGGCAGAGTCCTACTGCGACGAAATCGACGAGATGTACCGAGAATTGCGTGAGCTACAGCAGGCAGTAGTCATCAGAAGAGCTCTCATTGCTATGCACGACAACGCTTGCCCACACATTTCGTAAATCACCATCTGGCAATTGAACGAACAAGGATTTGAAGTTCTGCCTCACCTCATATTCACCAAATCTTGCCCCAACCGACTCCTTTTTAAGCACTTTCGGAACTTCCTCGCCGGTAGAACCGTCGCAGATTAGAACACGCAAAGAGATCCTTTCTGAAAATTGTCGCATCTCGACTACCCGGCTTTTTGCTGGTAGAATTCTTCAGCTGGTATCGCGGTGCTGATTCAAACGGGGAATATTTCGACTGAATCCAGTGAGTATGAAGGAAGTTATGATCGCTTGAAGTGGACCAGTCAAAACCGCCAGAACTTTCCGGCCAACCTAATATTAAGTTATCTCAATAACTAAAGCTAAAGCTTCAACATTTTACGCACATACCATCCCAGTAAGTTCTGAATTCTTGCCTTTATAGGCTGCGAAGCTCATGCAATTAGTTGAAATGTAGAAATGGTGCACCTGACGGTTATCTCGTTCATAGTAGAAATGGCCTTGAAATCTTCTGTATATAGAAGCATGTGAGCGACAGCCTAACGAAATGAATCACACACTTGAGATAGATTTGGACGTCTTCGATTACCTGTGACGTGATGCCCTTAAAATGTGTAGCATCCGGATCGAACGACTAGAAAGCGCTTTAACCACTTCCAACAAAGCAAATGTAACACAAAAGCCTGCGGTTGGTTCCGGCACGACCTCTCCCATGAGTGGTTTTTGTGTTGCTTGGGGCTAGCAAGATTTCTGAAGCTCGGTGACATTCTACTGAAGGGTGTCATGAAGACAATAAGGTACGTGTGGCAAAGGCGCACAGTCTTGGGAGTTGGGAACGCACCCACTAACCATAACCAAGCACAGCACTGATCGTACCCACGCCAGGTGAGCAGGATGCGGACGAGGGGTGTGTGTTTAACAATTAACAATTTACCGATTTACCGCATTTACCGGCATTTTCGTTAGAATTTTTTAAACAAAATTTAACGACGAAAATTTCCGTTGAATTGCCTTAACGACATTTAACGCACCATTTTTGAAATGTTGTCTCTTCTTCATGTAAATGCATTTGGACGAATTTATTTGTATGAGCTTTCGCAGTATTGTTGCGATACCGAAGAAACGCCCTATTTATGGTTAGTTGAATCAGTAGAAATATGTAGTAATCAATATCGTCCTCATATATGGCATTTTCTTGCTCTTGCTCAATTCATTTGCTTGCGCCCCCACGTGATCAACAAGCTAGTGCCAGAGCTGAACGGGAGGAAGCGAGCAGCTTGTGGAGGCTTCACTAACGTCGAAGAAGTCGTGATGAAGGCGAAGAACGTCCGGCTCCGTGCTCACCTATTCAACTCCACTGTTCTTCCTGCGGTAACATACGCATCTGAGACCTGGGCCATACGAAAGCAGGACGAGCACGCGATCTGGAATCGAGAGGGCGATGATCGGAGTGACACTCACGCAAGTGAGAGAAGGCTTCTGGAGTTCCGAGCTTTGTCGACGTCAAAGACCAGAGACGCCGTTGCATGAGTCAAGCCGTCGAAAATTGGGTGGGCCGGCCACGTAATGCGCTTCGCACAGACACGTTGAACGAGAACCGCCACTGGCTGGATTCTGCGGGATGTCAAGGGAACACCAGGACGCCCACCAATGCGTTGGTCGGACTTCTTCGTGAAAGCCCTGAACGACCGCTATGACGCTCTTCGTGTCCCTCGAGCGAGGAGGATTCATTGGACCACTCTGGCACGCGACAGAGACGAATGGAGACGCTGCTGGCGCCCGCTCGAGCAACTCGATGATCAACGGGACGACAGGTGATACAGGCAACAGCAGTTTTCTTGATGATAGATGGATTGTTGTTATCTGTTGTTAAGATGAAGACATAGTCATATAATTGCATGTTGGAAGAGTCAGAAAAATCAATAAAGAAAGGAGTCTGGCTTTTTACATATTAAAGTATTAATAAACTGACTGCAGTACGGAAATTTTATTTAACGATTTTACCGAATTTACCGATTTTAACGCGAAAATTTCTCGTTAAAAATCGGTCGTAAAAATTTACCGAAAAAATTTAACGCACTCCCCTGGTGCGAACAAGCACTCTCCCAATGGGACTCCCATTCGATGGGGCGCTATTGGCTGGCGCCTTCCCACCTCCCAATTTTTTACTATTCTGTTACTTTTCTAGCTGGACTTTTTGCCAAAGCGGTGGATGTACAAATTGGGTGGAAATTACAGTTTCAAAATTCTATCGAACGACACTGCAAAGCCTCAATAAAACGCGTGGAACGAGAGGCTTAGAAAAAGCGGGCGATTAACTACGAGGTGGTATGATGTGACAGTGTTTGACGTTATCAAGCATTTGGGTAAAGGGAAAGAAACGTGACACAACGTTTGCTTCAGGAAGAAGTGCATCTGAATGAACAGCCTCTCTGCACTAGCCGTTTGCATCTTCTGAGCAGCAGGGGTCACAATGGGTTTCTCTCCCGAAGGCACTTCGTTATCTGGGACGCCTCCATCTAGGACACTGACAGTAGTAACCACAATTATGACAGCTTTTTGATGATTAACGCTGAGGAAAAAGAGCCCTGTCGCACAAAGCGGTGGCGTGACCGTCTGCATAGAAACGAGGAAAGTCTCACATGTGTCAATGTAGATGTCTTCGCCTACCCTAAAATCTGTTCACCTAAAATCTGTTTATCTCATAGCCCTCTGATTACTGTTGCCATTTGAGCCTTGAATTTAATGCTCTTAGCATCTTTGGAAGGACATTTTCCGTAATCCTAAAGTCGGATTCTGTATGTGCTAAGATTTAATCAGCTAAATTTTGGGGACCGAAAACTTCTTGGATTGTCTTGAGAATTAATAATTTTTTAAAATTCACTTTGAGTGCTCTGAGGCCCAATTGAAGCTTAAGCTTTCCCATAATGGTTCTCGTCAATGTATCCTAAAAAAGTTAATTGGGTTGATGGACACCTCACTGAAAAGTACCTTGTACATCACCACTAGTTCTGGGATTTTCCTCTAATTTTCAGTGAAGGAAAGCCAAACGTTCATGGCCACGTGGGATCAGATTATAAGTCCACTAGTTCCTTTCCTGGCATTCCTGATCACATTCCTTCATCACTATTAATAAGCCCTTCAGTGTGATAGGCAGCTCTTTCAAAGTTTTGTTTGGTTTGAGTTGTAGGCGATCTTAAGATCCATCCAGAAACATGTACACTCTCCTCCGAATTTGAAGTCGGCTCCTAACTCTCACTCAAACAATTGCTCTTTTATCAAGATCAAATCTACATTTCCTGGAGCTTTCGAGAATGTTCCTAAACACGATAGAACTCTAGTATCTTGCAGATCCTTCAGTCATCTCTAGCTGTCAAAGCAGTTTTCAAAGAGGATTCAAAAAGGAAAGCATACTCTAAGCGTCGCTGGCGTCGGAGTATGAACGGGTCCCAACCGCTATGCCTCAATAGCTGATCGCTTGGCTCTTTTGAAAATTTCTAAAATTTCCCTTAAGATGATGCTTTAAGGGAATGTTAAGGCAGTTCACTTGCCGAAAGGTCTTTACCACTAGAGAATTCTTCTTCCATGTACTACTGTTTATTCCACTGTTTCTTCGATCCTTTTCTTTTGCCGAATTTCCGAAATCTCGAAAATACAATGTTGATGGTATACGGCGTTTTCTATGTCCTGTATTTAATTTCATGCATTTTCCATGCATTGCAACCTCTGTTAGTAAAATCTAAGATCTAATCCTTTTTTGTTCTTCGGGGTGCGAGCTTTTCTAACGTTTTAAGTCAAGCACTATTTTGTCGGTATTGAGATGAAATGGAAGTAGGAGTTAATGAGTACACCAAGCACTAGAGCCATAAGGAAATTTTTAGATCCACCTTGGATGCATAGGATAAAGGAAAAAGGACGGCGTTACTCAATCCTTTTTAGGATGCGCCACGCATTCTACTTTTACGGGATGTCGTGGAGGCGATTTGAACGTGTATTTGGCCATACAATGACTTTCGGTGGCCAGCCGATGAACAAGTCAGCGCTCTATCCTTCCCAGACAAGCCTGGTACCAATTCACCGACCCCGGAGGGATGGAAGGCTTGGTTGGCTCGGGCGGGAAATCCGTACCAGGAACCTGGTATCGGGTGCACGCGACAGCCAGCGCCTCCTCCGACTGCGCTACGCGCGCCCCCTTAGATGCATATTTGCCTATAATGACTTGCAGTAGATAGTCAGAGAAGATGTCAAGCTCTTTTATCCAGCACTTCGAAAGCAAAATAACCGGTACTACAGCAGCAGCAGAGTGATGGAGAAGGCTTACGGCCTGAGAGCGAAGCGAAACTGAACTCAGGACAAGCTACTCTCGAGATTCTGGAGCTACTATTTGAATCAGCTGCATTACTTGTGTCCTTATTACTCCCACATATCAGACATTCAAACTGCAGGGTCACTTCTGAAGGACAAATTAATTTTCGCCCATGAAGCACCACGGGCCGTATTCATGAAGCGACGGAAGCGGGAAGGTATGCGAGATTTTCCTGCAATCGCTCCATTCCCTTTCCGGCCTTCCGGTACGCGGTTGGTTTTGATGTTCATATTCGTTTCATGAATATTCATTTCCACCTCACGACAAGATCGCTTCCCGTGCGAAGCCAGGGGCCACATTCATCAACGGTTTACAGCAATTTAACGGAGAAATTACGGCCGAAATCCCTGATAACACGGCTTATTAAGCGATATGATGAAACATTCCACCAGCGGTAAGCCGCGCTATCAGAGATTTTGGCAGTATTTTCTCCGTTAAGTTGCTCTAAGTCGTTGATGAATCTTGCCCCAGGAACGTTCCCGAGAACGTTCATGAATACGACCACAGTTTGCATTCTATCGCTGAAGGAAATAGCCGCATTGTTCCATGTTTTCATGAGCCCTATGAGTCATCTAGTGAATACCAGCGTTTAACTCGATCAGTCTGCTGTTTTTATTGTTCGTTTTGCACATATGCCGCTACAGTTATCAGTACTTATCAGTTGAAAATATCGTGTGGCACGATGCACTATGCGATTTTCAGGTTTCCTTTATCAAACGGTCGGACACCGTTTTTAACAACCTTTATTGCAGTCTTTGAAAGTTGACAAATTTCCTTACTTTGGACCAAACAGTTTTATAATCGATCGCCTTAGTGGCGGCATGAGCACTCCTGACTCCGACAGCGGCGACAGAATAGGAAGTAAACTAGTTGACAAAGGCAACACCTGAACTGAACCGGGGTCTTTGCTTGCAATTTCCTAGCCGAGAGACACCCCCACTGCTTAAAGTTCTTAAGCTTTTCATCAATGCTCCCCTCCGACTAGGATTGATTTCCTCCACGTAACGTTTCAAGAACGACCGAACTAAAAATGTGCGAAAAGTATTCAAAACAATTTCACTAGAAAGTTGGCAATTAGAACAACCGGTTTAAATTATAAGGAGATTCCCAATGGTAAAGACAGGAGAATTCAATTGGGTCTTCCATCCCTGATGTCGAGGAGAATTAAATTCGATTTAGTCATGGCCTTCAAAATTATAACGGGGAAGGTCCACATCAATGCTAGTGACCTCTTTACGGCGGTCTGCTCGAGAACGAGGGGAGCACCTATAAAGTTTAGGGTGACCACAGTGAAATCACAGCTGAGGGCAAAGTTTTTTGCTAATAGAACTGTTTCCGCCTTCAATTCCATTTCCAAGCCAATCTTCTCACCATGTATCTAGCTCAGTTTAGAATACTTGCCCATCGTGCTTCTCGATCAGGTGATCGCTAGAACATTACTCTATTGTTTCCTGTTTTCTCGTTTTCTCTTTTCCCGGTTTCACTAATAGTTCAGAATGTTGGTTATGTTTTAACTAGATGGACTGTTGTTGTGTTTTTTTATTCACGCGTGATTCCAAAATCCGCGTCTCACAATTAGATAAATAAATAAATAAAAATGTTTGAAGCTGCAAATTTGCAAAAGCGAGTTTGAAAAAGTCTTATGAGCTTTCTATTGTTTTTGATTTTTTTGGCACTCTTCAAAATCTATGTTCCCGAAGCTTCACGTTAATAGATCGGTATCCTCAATGGTAGAACCAGAATGAGTCAACTAATTCTTGATTTGAATGGTTAATTAAATGTATCATTATTCTTTCTGCGAATGGCATTGTCGACGAGAGTCGATCTCTCGCGTCAACTTTGTATTGTTGCTGAACGTCCATTTGGACTGGCCATCTTCATTGCTCAGGGATGGATTGGTCGCAGGTAGGGCCTCTATGTGATCAGCAATGCATACATAGACCATGCTGCCTTTTTTGCTCATTTTTAAAGTAGGTGCTGTAATACCTAAAGTACTGACAATGTTTAAGGCGGTCACGGAAAGGGTTAGTAGTGATTATTCGGATAAGGGACACGTGTTGCGCAGTCGGAGGAGGTGCCGGCCGTTGCATCCGATACATGGTTCTTGATTCGGATTTCCCACCAGGCCAACCTAGCCTTCCCTCCGTCCAGGCTCGATGAATTACACCAGACTTGTCTGAGATGGATAAAGCACTTTGTTCATCGGTTGATCACCGCAAATCATGGCCAAACATGCATTCAAATCGTCCCGCGACATCCCGTAGAGGTAGAATGTGTGGCGCATCCCTCCCGAGAATGGTTAAGTAAGGACATTCTTTATGCTTATCCTTTAATTCTTGATTTGAAAGGATTAACTAATAATAAATGTATCTTCATTTTCCTGCGAATGGCACTGCCGACAGGAGTCGATCTCACTCATTTCTCGCGTCACTTCTATTGTTGCTGGACGACTAGACCAGCGATCATTCACTGCTCAGAAATGGATTGGTCGTTTCTCTATGTTTTAGGACGTACAACCGTAGAATGCCATGTGGCCTTTCTTCCTTATTTTCTAGGGAGAGTCTGTAAAGTCTAAAGGTCTAAAACGGTCACGGCAGGAGCTAGTAGATACCGCTCGCGCCGCACGGTCAAAAGTGGGCGAAAAAACGCCAACATAGCGTCGCAAAGCGTCGCACGCTCATAACTCCTTCAGTTTTAGGTTTCTTGAATAAAGGTTGGTACCATTCGATTTGCCTCTTCGAGATCTACACGAGCATGTGTAAAACTTTACCGGAGCACCCGTATTTTCGCCGTGGATGGTCCAAAATTGGCTGGACGGGCGATTAGAGCAGCTTATTTCCCAGGATATGCGTGCTTTCTGAGTATCTCAAAGATGGCGAAGGTTGCCAGTGCTCCGTCATGCCAAGAATGCTCCGAGAGTGCGCCGTGCACAATGCACACAGAACCTAACCTATCAATCGAGTGGGCGAGCGCATGTGCCCTGCGCTTCTATCTTCTCTCACTGGGAACTGCGACATTTTCAAGACTATTTCGAGCCGTTTGGAGAATGTTATCAGAAATTCCCCGCCACCCCACTCAGGATTAGCTCTAATCTGTACCAGCGAAACTTTGGTGTGCGCCATGAACATGCATAGAGAACAGAACCTTTCAATCGAGGGGGGGGGGGGGACAGCTTGTAGACTGAGCGTTTGGAGAGTTTTATCAGAAATTTTTTGCCACCCTACTCAGGAATTGCTCCAAGGCTGTCCAGCGAGCTTTTGGAGTGCGCCATGAACAATGCATATAGGATCGAACCTTTCAATCGAGGGGGGGGGACAGCTTGTAGACTTAGCGTTTGGGCAGTTTTATCAGAAATTTCTTGCCGCCCTACTCAGGAATTGCTCCAAGGCTGTCCAGCGAGCCTTTGGAGTGCGCCATGAACAATGCATACAGAATCGAACCTTTCAATCGAGGAGGGGGCGACAGCTCGCAAATTGCACGCGCGGGCGTCTTCGGAGCACAATAGCTCTGTCAAGTTGGAACCTTTCAGATTGCAGCTTGTAGGTCTTGTAGGCAGTCGAACGGTCTGCTAGCACGCCAAAGCAGAATGGTTTAACATAGGAGGGGGCAATGTTATAGGGGTGCGAATATGCAGGTGAGGCTTGTGTGAAGCATTTTTTTCCGATTTCCGTGGACCACTGCGAGAAGACGCCACAAGCTAACGGCCTCAAAATGCGAACTTGAACAGAGCGCTCAAGGTACTTCACGATGACATGCTCACAACTCCTCAGCTGCCTGAACTGCCTAACCTCCGCTGCCGTTTTAGAGCGGCGAAACCTAGCGGTTAGAGTTTCTTGCGCTCCTACTCGCCCAGAGTTGAGTCTTCGACACTCGCAATGACAGCGTTCCGTTCAGCATGGAAAGCGCTATCGAGCGGTATCAATTTCGACCGATTTTGGAAACATCAATTTTTGATTGTTTCGCATCGAGGACGAGGCCGCGGCGGAAGGACGATGACGTCATCGAAAAATCGATGTCTTCGAGTTGGGCGATGCTTGATATCATGCGATAGAGCTTTTCATGCTGAATTGAACGGTGTTATTGAGAGTAGGAAAAACTTTAATGCGGGCGAGTAAGAGCGAGGAGAACATCGACTGCTGTTGTGCTAAATTGCACCCGCGGGCGTGTTCTGAGCGCGATAACTCTGTCATGTTTGAACCTTTCCGGTTGCAGCTTGTAAATCTGTAAGCAGCAAAATGGTCTATTAGTGCGCCGAAATACAGCAATGTAGCTTATGATAGGACAAAGTTACAGCAGTGCGAAAATGCAGGTTAGCCTTATGTGACACGATTTTTTCCAATTTCAGTCGACCCCTTCGAGAAGATGCAGAGAGCTAACAACCTAAAAATGCGCCTCCGAGCAGAACGCTTAAGGTTCTTTACGACGACGTGCTCACAACTCCCTAGTTGATTAAACTGCCTTAGCACAAGCTGCCATTTTAGGGCCACGGACACAGCGGTTGAAGTTTCCTTCTCTCTTACTCGCCCATATTTGGGTTTTCGACACTCGTAATAACAACATTAGCTTCAGCACGAAAAGCTCTAACGAACGATGTCAATCTCGACCAATTTCAAAAAAATCGATTTTTTGACCACTTCCCATCGAGGACGCGGGTGCTCCAGGCCGTGCCTGCGCGGATCGATGGCGTCATCGAAAATCGATATTTTCGAAAATGGCCAAACTTTCTCGTACAAAATCAACTTGGGGTTATTTGGGGCGCTGATTTCGAATCCGGCGTCTGTTCCTGAAAATTCCGCCGATTTCAATAGGTTTTGGATTTTCTCCTGGATAACTGAGGGTGGTCGGGTCAGAATCACCGATTTCTCTCAAACTTCGTATAGGTGCGGGGGCCTATTCGGGATGCCGAACACGATGCCGAAGTCCATTTGGCCGTTTATGACAGGAGACCACAGATACAAATGACTGAAGGCGATCGGTAATCCTGATCCAACCACCTCAAACGGGAAGTAACCTACTGAAATCTTTGGAATTTTCGAAAACGGACGTCGGATTCGTAATCAGCGCCC
>OX375868.1:86333734-86524324 GCA_947359475.1 Heligmosomoides polygyrus bakeri | reverse complement strand
CGCGTCCTCGATGGGAAATGATCAAATAATCGATTTTTCTGAAATTGGTCGAGATTGACATCGTTCGATAGAGCTTTTCGTGCTGAAGCTAATGTTGTTATTGCAAATGTCGAAAACCCAAATATGGGCGAGTAAGAGAGAAGGAAACTTCAACCGCTGTGTCCGTGGCCCTAAAATGGCAGCTTGTGCTAAGGCAGTTTAGGCAGCTGGGGAGTTGCGAGCATATCGTCTTAAAGCACCTTAGGTGTTCCGCTCGCCTACGCATTTGCATGCCCTTGGCTCGTCGTGCCTTCGCGCAGGGGTCGACCGAAATCGGAAAAAAATTGGGTCGCACAAGCCTCACCTGCATTTTCGCACTGCTGTAACTTTGTCCTATCATAAGCTACATTGCTGTATTTCGGCGCACTAATAGACCATTTTGCTGCTTACAGATTTACAAGCTGCAACCGGAAAGGTTCAAACATGACAGAGTTATCGCGCTCAGAACACGCCCGCGGGTGCAATTTAGCACAACAGCAGTCGATGTTCTCCTCGCTCTTACTCGCCCGCATTAAAGTTTTTCCTACTCTCAATAACACCGTTCAATTCAGCATGAAAAGCTCTATCGCATGGTATCAAGCATCGCCCAACTCGAAGACATCGATTTTTCGATGACGTCATCGTCCTTCCGCCGCGGCCTCGTCCTCGATGCGAAACAATCAAAAATTGATGTTTCCAAAATCGGTCGAAATTGATACCGCTCGATAGCGCTTTCCATGCTGAACGGAACGCTGTCATTGCGAGTGTCGAAGACTCAAATCTGGGCGAGTAGGAGCGCAAGAAACTCTAACCGCTAGGTTTCGCCGCTCTAAAACGGCAGCGGAGGTTAGGCAGTTCAGGCAGCTGAGGAGTTGTGAGCATGTCATCGTGAAGTACCTTGAGCGCTCTGTTCAAGTTCGCATTTTGAGGCCGTTAGCTTGTGGCGTCTTCTCGCAGTGGTCCACGGAAATCGGAAAAAAATGCTTCACACAAGCCTCACCTGCATATTCGCACCCCTATAACATTGCCCCCTCCTATGTTAAACCATTCTGCTTTGGCGTGCTAGCAGACCGTTCGACTGCCTACAAGACCTACAAGCTGCAATCTGAAAGGTTCCAACTTGACAGAGCTATTGTGCTCCGAAGACGCCCGCGCGTGCAATTTGCGAGCTGTCGCCACCTCCTCGATTGAAAGGTTCGATTCTGTATGCATTGTTCATGGCGCACTCCAAAGGCTCGCTGGACAGCCTTGGAGCAATTCCTGAGTAGGGCGGCAAGAAATTTCTGATAAAACTGCCCAAACGCTAAGTCTACAAGCTGTCCCCCCCCCTCGATTGAAAGGTTCGATTCTGTATGCATTGTTCACGGCGCACACCAAAGTTTCGCTGGTACAGATTAGAGCTAATCCTGAGTGGGGTGGCGGGGAATTTCTGATAACATTCTCCAAACGGCTCGAAATAGTCTTGAAAATGTCGCAGTTCCCAGTGAGAGAAGATAGAAGCGCAGGGCACATGCGCTCGCCCACTCGATTGATAGGTTAGGTTCTGTGTGCATTGTGCACGACGCACTCTCGGGGCATTCCTGGCATGACAGAGCACTGGCGACGTATGCCATGTTTGAGATACTCCGAAAGCACGCATATCCTGGGAAATAAGCTGCTCTAATCGCCCGTCCAGCCAATTTTGGACCACCCACGGCGAAAATACTGGTGCTCCGGTAAAGTTTTACACACATTTGTGTAGATCTCGAAGAGGAGAATCGAATGGTACCAACCTTTATTCAAGAAACCTAAAACTGAAGGAGTTATGAGCGTGCGACGCTTTGCGACGCTATGTTGGCGTTTTTTCGCCCACTTTTGACCGTGCGGCGCGAGCGGTATTGTAATTGGGGAAGGGACGGTATCAGACGTTGTGGAGGGGCAGACGCCTATAGCAGTTGTCCGATCCACCGCTAGCGAAGCCTCGCTAGCGGGGTGTCATACTTTCGAGCGATACGGCATCGCACCGATGCGACCGCGTCGCTGAGTTGAGCAGAGCGTCAAGCAGCATCGGTAGCGATGCTACGACGCAGCTGCACACAACGCTATTAACTGCGCGCCTATTCGCTAGCTTCACGCTAGCGAAGAGACTTCGTTCATCGCTCTGTTTGTCGCCTTCGCTCAGGGTGAGCGAAGGTATGACATAGGCCTAAGGCCCCACAGACTTCTGCGGCAACGCCGCTCGCCGCTGTGGTTAAGGATAGGGCAGGGACGCCGCTGGCGACGAGCTGTGCGTCCCTGTACTATGATGAAGGAACGCCGCAGAAGTCTGGGGGAGGCTTTAGTACCGGATTCTCTTCCTGAGGTTGACTGTTAGTCGAAGAATGCAATAAGTGAATTCACGATCGTGGTGCTAGCAGAAGCCAGAACTGGTCCAACCAGGTTCTATTCAGTCTGAAGGGAATCTAATGAATTTAAGGCTCAAAAGAATGCTCCTTCACATATCGCAGCGTAGTAACTCCAACCCACAAAATCTGTTTCGCACTGGTGTTATGCACTCTACATATTTGTTGGTTAGTTCGTATATGTTACAGAACAGCTTTAGTTCATCTCGTTAATCTACTTGACCCTCTCATGCGTGATATTGGTGGTGTGATTGGTGCCCTGAGCACGATAAAAAGCCGCCGTCTTTGTTCAGTCCAGTTCTCCGCTGCCGGTGGTTGACTTCTCTACTACCGTATTCTGTTCTTCTGATTCCTAATAAAGATCCATTGGCACTCGAGAGCTATAAAAATATACCTAATAACCGCATCCACTGTGTTTTACGAGTGACCAGGGCTCAGATTCATCAATTGCTAATCGTTCGCCAACGGTGAAAAAAAACCTGATGCTGACGAATGTCATATCAGGGGGTTTGGCGGTATTTCCACAGTTATAGGGCGGTGTTTTAAATATTACATGTTTGACTGTCATTGAATCTTGGCATGGTATTGACCTGTATGAATACCCAAGTGATTCAGCTGACGAACCAAGATTAGTATAGATCCTTTATTCCAGATAACGTTTCGGGCGAAACCGCCTTCTTCAGAGCTTGGAAAAGTCAAGTGGAGTTTGAAAAACCATCCGTCTAAGAACCATTTTAGATCACAACGGTGAATCAGAGGTTGAAAGGAGAGGGAGACGAAGCACGAGGAGGTAACACAAACATTTCAGTGCGGTTGGGCGAAAAGTACCCCTTTTAAGGCGACACATGAGAGGATAAGGTCACCTTCGGTTTTCACTCCAGCAAGCCTTTGGCAGACTGTCTTCCGGTTCAAGACCGCAAAGGTCAACGTACGGGGCCAGCTCCTGTATCACCGCTACGCGCTCCTCCTTCCTGTTGAATATGGGGTTCCTAGCGGCAAAACTCGCGATTCAATATCGTCACCTCCACGTCAACCCCCGCGCCATTGTGGCCTCGCAGCCGCAGTAGCGCGGGGTTCGCCGAAACGTTAGCCGGAATAAAGGACCTATACTAATCTTGGTTCGCCAGTTGCATCACTTGGGTATTCATAGTGGTGCTGTAAATACCCAACTAGGGTATTTACATCTATGAATGCATACTTTACTTTACTTTGATACTTTGATGGTCCTTTTGTCTGCTGGAGGTCTTCTCAGCGGGGACCACAACTCTTCCAGACCGCTTGATCTCTGGCTGTTTGCATCCAGTGAGGCAGACTCCGCTCTCTGAAAGATCTTGAGAATGAGTCTGCCCATCGCGTTGGCGGTCGTCCCAGTGGTCTCTTATGGTCTCTCGGGAGCCATTCTGTGACACGGAGACTCCATCTATCGTCCTTTCGTCGAAGCAGGTGTCCGGCCCAGCGATATTTGGACTTCTTCATGTACTGCAGCGGGTCTGCTAATTGCGACTTCTCCCGTAGCTCCGAGCTTCGTAGGCCTTCTTTCCATTGCTGACGAAGGCTTGTCCTTAGAAGACATCTCTCCAGTGCACGATGCGTAGTTTGCATCGCTCTGGCGATTGTCTTGTTGTCGGGCCAGGTTTCCGTCGCGTAACACATCGCAGGCAGTACAGAGGCGTTGAATATCGAGGCCCTGAGGCCGGATAGTTGACCTGATCGGTGACTTCACGAATCGAACTGAAGGCTGCCCATGCTGCGCGTCTCCTGCGGGCGGAGTCGACTTGTCGTAGAGCGACTCCATTTAACCTTACGAGTTCCGTGTCACACCACTGGTTGGCCATGAATTGTGTTTTGGACATATTCATGTCCAATCCAATCTTCATACCTGCCACATTGAGCTCGTTCAGCATTTCCTCGACTTCTGCCGTGCTGGTAGAGATGAGAACAATATCGTCGGCGAAGCGAAGGTTGCTGATCCGTTTACCGACGACAAGGTAGCCTTTGTCGTCCCAGTTCAAGTCTTTCATGGCATCCTGGAGTGCCGCTGTGAATAGCTTGGGTGAAATCGTGTCTCCCTGCCGTACTCCTTTCCCGATAGGAATTTTAAGCTTTCGATCGAACAGCTGGATGGTAGTCGATGTGTTTGAGAAGAATTCGTCGAGAAGTCGGATGTAGGGCGATGGTATACCAGCGTGCACAAGTGCGTCCAAAACGGCGTTGATTTCCACAGAGTCGAACGCTTTCCGGTAATCCACGAAGACAAGGGCAAGTGGGAGGTGGTATTCGCGGCTCCTCTCGATGAGCTGTGAGACAGTCTAAATATGGTCCATGCAGGAGAAATCCTTGCGAAAACCTGCTTGCTCCACTGGCTGATATTCATTCAAGCAACGCTCCATGCGGTTAAGCAGTATCTTGGTGAATATCTTGTACACAACCGAGAGAAGACTGATGGGTCGATAGTTGTTGATATCCTCCTGCTGACCTTTTTTGAAGATTAAAACTGTTTTCGACTCCTTCCATGAGTCCGGAATCCTACCAAGTCGAAGGTAGTGGTTGAAGTGCTTGGCAAGAAGTGAGCAGAGGGCACTGCCATCCGCACGAAGGAGATCAGCAGAAATGCCGTCCGGTCCGGGAGCAGTGCCCGGCTTGATCCTTCTGATGGCATGAGCAACTTCTGATTCCAGAATGGGAGGTACTTCCTCAGCTGGTGGCATCAAGCATTTTGGGACAGTGACGGAAGAACGGAACAGATCTGTCTAGAATTCTTGAACGATGACCTCCAGCGCTCTTCGAGACGTTTGCGTTGTTCCATCCTTATACACAAGGGCTGACATTATTGCCTTCTGATCGCAGAGATCTCGTTTGCAGCGCTTTATGCTTGAACCTTTCCCAGC
Organism: Heligmosomoides polygyrus bakeri; assembly: GCA_947359475.1. Classification (NCBI taxonomy): domain Eukaryota; kingdom Metazoa; phylum Nematoda; class Chromadorea; order Rhabditida; family Heligmosomidae; genus Heligmosomoides; species Heligmosomoides polygyrus. The sequence goes on along the minus strand of OX375868.1, from coordinate 86,519,037 downwards.
GGCTTCTAACAGCTTTAATCTTCTGTAGGCTTGAATGGACTCCTTCACTGCAATTCGACAGGCCTTCGAGATGGTGACCTTTTCCAGATGGGAAGCATTAGGATCCAGTTTAACAGCTCTTCTTTGCTCCAAGAGTTTAATCGCATGTGCGTTGAGTCTTGAAGCAGACGATGATGTGGTTTCGCAAGAGCTGCTAACACATTTCAACAGTCCTTTGGAGAGAAGGTCGTAGTCTTCCGATGGATCTTCAAGAAGATTCCAATCATACGACTTTATTGCACATTCCAACTCCTCAGACTTGAATGTGGGGATCCTCACCGGTGCCGGTTTATTAGTGTCACGCTTGAACATCCTCTTTTTGAGAGTCAGCTTTGCACGGACAAAACGGTGATCCGAGCCGGTGTCAAATGAAGGCAGCACGGAGACGTCGAACAGACTCCAGCGTCTGTTTGTAAGAACATGGTCGATCTCCGAACGTGTTTCTCCATTTGGGCTTTCCCAGGTCCATCGTCGGTTTGAAGGCTTCTTAAACATAGAATTTCCATGGTAGAGACGGCACGCGGATAGGAAGTCTATCAGTCGCTCTCCGTTTTCGTTCCTTGAGCAAGTTCCATGTGGTCCTAGACCCATTCGTCGTGATCATTCGTACCAACGATAGCGTTAAAGTCACCACCGACAACTTTGTAGTAGCTCTTCTCGTCGCTGACAGTCCTTTCGAACAGCTTGTAGAATTCCTCCTTTTCTTCATCTGTGGCCGCAGATGTTGGAGCATATCCATTTATGATGGAGATGGTTCCTTGATCTTTGGTTTGCAGACGAAGAACAGCTACTCGCGGACTGATGATCTTGTAAGAGTCTCTAGGTGGTGCACTGTGGAATAGATGAGAAATCCAACTCCGCCAATATTCTTTCTGTCCACCTTTGCTCCGATAATGAGAAGCTCGTTGTGGTCGGTCCTTCTTATGGTTTCCGTTCTGCCTTTCGTTTCCTGCAGGGCGATAACGTCGTATTTGATGTTGCGGCTTCTGTAAAGCAGTGTCCGAAGATCCTGCTCAGATGCGATCGAACGACAGTTATAAGTGCAGACGAATAGGCAGTTTCCGTGTCGTGGTGGGAGGGAGTTTCCGGTAGTCCGATTCCAATGACGTCCTGATAGTTTAACTCCGAGATTAGATGGCCCCTCGCCGGAGGTGGATGCAACCGACGTCGTAGAAGTCCACCTCCGGCGCGCGGAGGACTGGGGCGCGGGTTTAGTTGTTTGAGCCATACCGGTGGTCTGGTTACTCACATGTTCCTGGCCAGGAATACAGGAGAGCCGCCCATACACGACAAAAGCGTCGCGTACTGCGTGACCGTTTGTGCCGTTGACCATCACAAAGTGATGTTCACCCCTTCACCGCGGTGAGGTGGCACATGAAGGGGTGAATGCATAATAGGATAATATAGAGCAAATAGGAATGAATGATAAGGGCTAGCCTACTTAGGTGAGCAATCTAAGATAAGTATCATTGAGTAACATCCACAGGCTTAACTTAGGGGTACCACAAGTAGGCAATTGAGATTGCGCTCAAGTAATCCACTCTAGGCGCGGTGCCCCCTTTCAGGACCAGGGGTAGTTGGCCCTTTTGGCTACTATCGGAGATATTTATAGATCCGCCTCTGTATATTGCCTATATAACGTGCTGTGATGTGATACTCGTGCTATGCTCTTATAGTTATGAACTAATAAATCACTTATTACAATTGGCTACATACTCATCCGTTGGTGAACCACCAAATTGAATAGGGCGATAAGCGATTGATGAATCTGGTCCCTGGTTGTAGCATACTCATTAACGAGTACTGGTGCGGTAAAAAGGGAAGCCATTTTGTTTTCAGATGTTCAGCAGCATCAGAACCCAGCAATGAATTTCCAATAATTTGAGCTGGTCGGTAACGATCAAGAATCGATGAGCAATAAAAAATTTGCCAGCGAAGTGGACATGGGGGCCAACGCCATAACCTCATGTCAAAGTTATACAAAATTCTTTCTTCGAGGACGTCTTGCGAGCGAATTATAAGATGCACCAGGTCTAACAGTCGAACACACGACCCCAAGGTGGACCCTACATATATCTCAAAGGTATCTTCAAGCTAGTACGCACCTCAGGTATTCTGCATTGATGCAGAAGTTTATAAAAAGCAATGTCTAAATAGAAAGATATGAACGTTATCTAACCTGCTGGAAGGCACTGTGGTCGCATGTCACAGCGGCCACCCTCACACTGGTTATGCAGTACCATGGTGCACGGGTTGTTAGTGTCACAGCCCATCATCGTGGAGCAGTCGAACTTTGAACCTTCAGGACCGCCACCTCAAGGTCATGCAATAAACCTTAGGAAAAATTCATAAAAAGATTTTTTGTAGAGAATGTAGGAGAGTATAAAGGTTAAGTTTCAGTATGGGAAACTCTTTCTTTTTTAGACGTCGACAATTTCTTAAAGGCAAGTTCTGAACAGGACCTATTCTCCGGTCAGGCGACTAGTCTGTACGTCTACTCACTAGGATTCTATCACGTTCCACGGAAAAATGGGTGAACGAATATCTACCTGGCATCATCGGCCATGCAGTAGCGTTTCCTGGACGAACGACGTCTGAAAAATATAGGACTTCATAAACCATGAGAGGTTTTTAATCAAGCATTTTTTATTACAATTAAAAATTAAGCCATGGCAAAAATAAAAGTTTAAAGTTTAACTAGCAAAATTAGGCTTTTTCAAATTTCATTTTCCAAATTAAGGCTGGCCTCTCTTTCCTAAAATCGAAAGAGTTATTTAATATAATTCTAATTCCACCATGGTGCTTTAGAAGAACACTATCAAGACTTCTCTCAAAGCACCAGCATCAAGCAGCATACTTTTGGCGAAGGCTTAGATCCGAAGTAGGTTTCTCCTGCTCCAGAGCGGGCGCTTTCTACTCTGTCCACATTCTGTAGCAAGGAAAACGTCTTTGGAATTGAGGGGGGGGGGGAGCACGTGTGGTATCCCGCCACTAATATCAAGGCTTTCTGCTCCGAAAAGCTGCCCACTGATTTTAAAGAAGCTTTAAAAATAAAGGATACTTAACGAAAAGTTTCTCTTGTAAAATTCACCAAGTATTTTGCTTCTATGAAATATCGTGGAGGCAATTTGAATACGCATTTCCCTGCACAGTGACTGGTGGTAGCCAGAGGATGGACGCGTCGGTGCGTTTTCGTTCTCAGAGAACTCTATTACCATCTTGCGGACCCCTACTTAATTAGCCTAGACCGGACCTGAACCAGGAAGCTTGAATCAGATTTTACGAGGCATCCGGCTCCTCCTCCGACTGGGCTACTATACACGTCCTGAGGTTCTATCGCAACCAAGCTTTCCACCCTTCCGGGGACTGCGAATTTTCACCAGTAAGGATAAAACGCTAGTTTATCGCAATTGACCTACATCATGATTCGCAGCCGATCGCCTCAAATCATGGTGTAGGTCAAATGCGCGTTCGAATTGCTTCCACGAAACACCATAGAAGTGGAATGCATGGCGTACCAAGTAGAGGTTGACTAGCACTGTCGTTTTCCTTTAGAGTTAATATCAGAGCTAACGTAACTTTAAAAAATTATTGGAAATCGTGTCGTGAAGAAGGGATGTCACAGCTGCTCGTCTGAGGGGGTTCCCATACTTCTGAATTTAGACGGAGTAGGTGGTAACCTCCCGATAAGAAGACGATAAGATGATAAGAAGACCGAATATCTAACGACGGACGTTACTGAGTCCAGCTCCGTCAAGGTTAAAAGGCACCGAGCTTCCACGCACTGCGGTCTTTAAGTACTTAGGATCATCAGTCACATCTGACGGCAAACTGATGGTTGAAGTGGAGTCACGCGTGAGTGCAGCTTGGTCCAAGTGGCGCTCGTTGACTGGGGTGCTCTGCGATAGGAAGATACCAGAGCACCTGAAGTCGAAGATCTACAGAGCAGTCGTCCAGCCAGTAGCGAGTTACGGCGCTGAGTGTTGGCCAGCGACCAAGGAAGTTGAAACGCTCCTCAGCGTCATGGAGACGAAGATGCTGCGCTGGACGGCTGGAGTCACGCGCATGGACCGCATCCGAAACGAAGCTATTCGGCAGAAGTTCGGTGTCGCGCCGATAACTGACAAGATGCGCGAAGCTCGCTTACGATGGTACGGCCACGTTCTGCGTGGAGAAGAAGACAGCGTCCGCAAGATAGGCCTTAACTTCGAGGTAATAGGAAAGCGGCCTAGAGGGCGCCCGAAGCAGCGCTGGGCTGATACGTTACATACGGACTTGAAAGTAGCTGGTGTCCACCCCGATCTAGCGCTGGATCGGGAAAGGTGGCGTCATGACACCAGAATAGCGGACCCCAGCACGAAGCGGGACAAACGCTGAAGAAGAAGAAGAAGAAAGAAGAAGAAGAAGAAGGTGGTAACCTCCCCCACCAACCATTGAATGGTTGCTTCTGATCTACACGTCTAAAACAGCCCCAGGTGGTGAACTTAAATGCTCGAATGAAAAGTTCTAAGCCCTTCACGAATACGATGACCATGCACCAGACACCAAGCCAATGTTGTTCGAGAACCCGATAGTCGCCTCTCCATTTTCGATAGGACCATCCACACCCTCCGACGGCCCACGCAGACGCCCTCGCGAAGTTGTACAGCCCTCGCGAAGATGGGGGAAGTGACCAGAAAACTCCTGGTGGTCTCCTTCCCATAGACAACTTCGGCGTCTTCCTTTTCCCCGCTCTCTTACTCACCGCATACTACCTTCCATATCATGTCTGTGGTTTTGTTGTTACTGCTCAATGCCTTTCATGTGTGATGCAACCTAGTCCTCACTTCTTCTCGTATGTTTCACATCTCATAATCACTTTGTTTCATAATCAGATGAGCTCATATGAGAGAAGAAATGTAGTGTAATATGTTGCTACAATATGTTGTTGTTGTTGTCTTGTTGCGATCAAAACTCTTGCGCCAGGCGGGTGGTGTAAGGCGAACATCGCTGCCCGGAAAGCAGAAGATGCGGGTTCGAGTCCCGCCTGGCGCAAGAGTTTTGATCGCAAGAAAACGTCCTGTAACAACATATAGCCTCTCTATCAGCCGCTCCAGGCTTAAACAAATGTGTTAAAGCATTGTAGTGTAATACATCTCCACCACGGGATTGTGCCTGCGGGTACTTCCATCTGTTGATTTACTACACGAAGCTCATTTGTTCGACTGATGGTGAGTAAAACGAGTACTTACTCTTGGGCATGCATTGAGGTTCTGGTAAGCAGAATTCCTTGCCATAACAGTAATGTTGCACAAGCATGCATTGGGATGAATTGCCACATTCGATCTTCTCACAGCTCTCCACCAGACCTGACGTTGCAGTAATTATTATAATATGCGTAATGAAACGCAGTATTTGCGTGATCGACTGAGTTTGTAAATAAATTTTTGCTATTGCTTTCGTTGTGTTAGTGGTGCAGGATTTCTCGACCTAGAAATAGAAATCGCAACTCTTGTTATTGTCATTCTCAGCAATATGAAGTCTAAACTACAGGGTGGCCGATAAGTATTCTCGTCACGAAAAACGTCATATTTTCAATAATACGCAAGATTTTTTAAAAACTATTATTCCTTAATATAACCAATAACATGTAGATTGGATTACAAGGATGCTTCGCAGTGACCTTCCCTGGGTTTTACGCAGGCTTCAAGTCTTAGTTTCACTGACTCCACGGTGCGCCGCAGGTAGCTGGCGTCGATTTCTCCCAGGCTTGTTAAGTTCGCGCCGAAGCTGGTCCAAATTGGTGATGGCCCTCTTCCTCAGATACTGCTCTAGGTATCCCCATATGGCAAAATCGAGCGGATTTAAATCCGGGCTATTAGACGACCACTGATCCTTCGCTAGGTATCCTGGTAAGTTGGCGTCCAGATACGCAATCGTCGTCCTCGCTCCACGGGCAGGAAACCAGTCCTGTTGGAAACTCGGAATTTCTACCCACATATTCCTGGGTAAAGTCGTTCATAAATCCGACGTACGGAGTTCTTCGTAGACGCACTGGTCCGCTTCCCTAAGAAAAACCCTGGCCTCTTGCCCTGCGCTTATGGCCATAAACAACTTCCACTGGGCGCTCTGTTTGAACAAGGACGTGTTGTCGTCCTATACCTGCATTCTTGGGATCTCCTCGCCAGCAGTAGTAATGGCATCACAAACTGGTTCTGAAATCTTTTTCTGCCTTTCAAGTAAAGTGGTCGACTGGAGAACCTAAAACCTGTTTTCTTCACTCCATTCCTTCTTCTGTTCTCTGCCATAGTTTTGTGAATAGGTGTAGTTTCGCGTGTCCAAATCCCATCCGGGTGCTTTTCAACTACATATTGTTCCTATCTAGCTAGGGATTAGGAACATCGAAACCGGTCCTGCACTGGTCAACAGCTATCGCCAGCTGGTTGACCTCAATATTTGCCGAAAATAGGCAGAAGAGACGGCGGACCAAGGTCGCCGTGACGACTTGGGTACACCTGTAGTTTTCGAGTGCCTCTTTCCTACACCTTTGATAAAGAACTTTGATATTCAGCTGAAATTAGCTTTGAAAATTATAATTCCTTATTTATGCCTCAAAATGTACATCTTTAGTAGCTCCTGATTGCATTCTTGTGCCTTCTATAAAGCTTGCCCTTTTATATTCAGAAAACACGATGTACACTTCAAACGAAAAGAAAAATCTAATTTTCTTTTCTTTTTCCTTTCAACATAATTTTTCTCTTGTAACATTTTGCCGAACGTCCGTTATCATTATGCAAAACTTTCCTCGGGTGTATACTTTTAATTTGACTTATTTCATAGTTTCTATGCAATTTTGAACGCTCTTTGTCGTTTTTTAAATAATTTTTTAAGCGTATTTTTTGAAAATGTCTTCTGTTCAAGCGTTAAATTGCCATTTAGCTCCCCATTTGTCCTGAATTTCTATTTATTAATTAACTCTCCTGCAATAGTTTTGCCCGGACGTGCTTGTAAATTCTGCCTCTCAGAAAATTCATCAATATGCAGAATTTTAATTTTTCACTTTTGAAGTCAGATTAGGAATTTCTATTACACATATAACGCAACTGGTTGTATCGAATACTAGAATTCTCTTTTTTTTTGTATTGGCAATCTTAGCATCTGTTTCAACGTTTTCTGTTTATTTTCGAATTGACGATCGGCGGTGATGTCGGCGGCGAGTGATAGCGCAGTCGGAGGAGGTGCCGGCTGTTGCTTGGTTACAGGTTCCTGGTTCGGATTTCCCATCCACGCCAACAAAGCCTTCCACTCATCTGAGGTCGAGGAATTTGTACCAGTCTTATTTGAGAAGGATGGCATTCTGACGTTTTCATCGGCTGGCCACCGCAAGTCAATATGTGGCCCAAATGTGCATTTAAATTGCCTCCACGGTATCCCGTTGTAGTGTGCGTGGCGCAGCTGAGGCGAGACCGAGTAATACGGTCCTATAACCGTTATCGGAAAGCCCGTAGGTTAAGTTGAAACAGATTGACATTCGAGCGCAATAGGCTACTTTCGGCTATGCTAGAATGGATTGCGTCTGCATAATTCTGGCAGAGTCGTTGGATACACCGCCCTCAGAAAGGGGAGGGGCGAGGGGCGCGCCGAGGACAAGATGTCCGGGTCCCTGCCTTCACATGGAGGCATCGCATTTCTAATCACTTCTCTTGGCTCCGCAGCTCTATCCTGAACTGATTTCGGTCTTGAGGCAAGAGTCAGAATCTTGTTACCATATTTGGAGGAAAAGAGTTTTCAGCTGCAGCGCCAAGGCTTTCTTCAGGTCCCGCCACATTGCTCAGTAGTTTCCGACAAGTACAGCAACATCTTAGCGAGATATGTCCACAAGGAAAATTGTCTGAAAAAGAGGACAGTGAGCCGGTTTTGCGCACAATTACGGATAAGCCGTCAATGTAGCACTCCTGACCGGAATCACCCATAGTCTCTAGTTGAGGCGAAAACTTAAAAAATTGTGGTGAAAATTGAAAGAATCTGGAGAGAAGAGCGACGTTCTCCTTTCCTCAACTGCCTCCATAACCGACCCGACAGGAAAATGACTTCCGAGTTCCCCGAGATGCGCTTCCCAATCGTCTCCTATCACCCGTTAGGTTTTTGGACGACGTCACGCCAATTAACGACGGTTCCGCGCGCAGCAAACTTGACCAAATAGGGCGGCACGGGCAGGGCGGGAAATGGGCGGCGGGCAGCACGATGTACCGAACGACTGCCCCCCCCCCCATAATTCTCGCTGATTCAAATCGTTTTTCAGGAGCAGCCCTAATCGGGGAGGAGGGGTGAGGCAGGCAATATTAGTGAATGCGAGAGGAAAAGGGAAAACATATTGATATAAAACTGCGTCAAAAATTTCGTTAAATTTCTGATAATTTCAGTCAATTTGTTAGGTCAGGTTTGGACGAAAAACGCTGTTAAGCTGGTAAACTCGCTACATCGTTAACTGTAAGTAAACTGCGTACCCGTGGCGGTCACATCGTGAAGGGAAGCTCAAGGTGTCGTGTCACTGCTACCTGACACTCTTATCTTGATTGCTATATTTGCTAGAACACGGATAAGTTCATGTTTCATCACTTACAGCTGTCTGAATGAGATCAGTTGGTAAGGGTGACAATTTTCTTAGTTTGTCAAAAAGGTCAAAAAGCCCATTTAAAACGTTCGTTAGGAGAAATGTCACCTTCGATCCTCCTTCACCTTGTTTACTTTTTCCCCTAATTTTCATTTCGTTCCTGATGTGAACATTGTGAAATGTATCGTAGCGTGAATAATGCATGCTTTAAATAAATAAATAAATAAATAAATCTTGTTAGACTTCTTCATCACGCCCGCGCCCTACACGTGTGAATGAAAGCCGGAGCGCGTAGTGATGAGTGTATCCGTTCTGCTCCGCTGAATATGCGTGTCCGCGGCGCTTTGTTTGCAGATGCGACTAGAACTAGAGCAAGCGAGCTTCTGGGCAGGCAATGATTAGTCTTGCTTCGGAAAGGAAAATGAAGTCCGACGATAGTCAACTGTGAAAGGCGTGTGCTCTGCAGAATGCTTCTAGTGATTTTTGGCTAGAATATATGGCCCATGCTAGTGGTCTTTTGAAATCTTGTAGACCTACAGTGTTTAAGGAACTCTTGTTTTTTGTGCATTAAATATACTTGAATAATATGAAGAAATAATGGCTAAAGCAAACCCTAATGGTTCGTTTCGCCATCTTGTTTCAGAGTAACCATGCTCATTATAACACCTACCTGATGGATCATCAATGAAGAAAGAAGGTGTTATAATTTTAAGATAACATTAGGATAACACAGGCACATATGATAAAGCTGTTTTGAACGTGCTTGATTGTATCTGTCCTTTGTTTCGTTTGCCCTAAAAACGAAGTATTCCGTTGTCAAGTGGTGCCACCACAAAATAATGGCTGTTTTTATTCAGCATACGGCTATTACTGAACGTCAGAAGTGCCTATCACTCCTACGCTTCTTTTTTGTTGCAAGATTTCTTTAAAGAACAGAGCGAAATCGGTGTGAGACTCACAGGGTAGAGTGACGATAGATGGTACATATGCGGCAATCAAGACGCGGAATTCGTGCTCAAAGAAAGGTGTCTTGAAGGTCAGTGCTAGCATCAAACAGAAGACAATGAGCGAATCGGGGTAACAAAGGCTTACAATTAAAAAACCGGTAAAAGCGTAGAGAATCAAGGAGCAGAAGGGATTGGCGAATGAAATACAGCTAATCATAAGTACACATAGTACTGGTGCCGTGCCAAAGTTTTCACCGTTTTCGAGTTCTAAATTCAACTGATTTCAACTCTATTAACAGATAAGATGTGTTTTCAGAAAGTCGTTTACTTTTTGTAGTTTTTTCGCTGTTTTTGTCAGCACGGGATTTGTTATTAGACTTACCTGACGATGTGCACAGGGCTATGCGCACCTTTAGGTGCAATAAATAAACAAATAAATAACATACTTATGGTTAGTCGGTGCGAGAACTGTTACGTTTATCATACCTACGAACGAAACCAACTGGAAAGAATTTCTCATTTGCACATAGTTGAGGTGTTTTTCTCGTGTAAGTATGTACTGTCGAAAAGTTTTTTGGCATCCTTTTGTCCTGGCTTAGTGTGCCTCTCTGGAGGCCTCCCCGGAAACTCGAAAAAAATCTGAAATCGACATACTTTGCAGAAGTTGAATTAGAACTTTCGTAAACTTGGAGACTCTGAACACTTTAATTTTTTGTATGGTCAACTTAGGTTATTTGGTGTAGCCCACATACAAAATATTAATTACAGTTGGGCTCTGTTTTATTCGGCAGCTGGCGTATTTAATTTTGGAATGAATAACACAACCAGTGGATCATCAAAAAGCAAAAATGATTCCTTGGAAAAGGTCTGCAAGCGCTCGAAGTTCATGGAATGCATTCCTCTCCGAAGTTTACGCAACTTTCTTGTGTCGCTAGTGGTATTATCAGCATTTGTTGATGCATGTGGCAATTCTTTCAGAAGACTCAATAAAATGGTGTTTTATCGAGCTCACAAAAGTATAATACTAGCGCTGCCCACATACCTGACGACTTCTTCTTCTTCTTCAGCGTTTGTCCCGCTTTGTGAAATTTTGGAACGCTTCACGAATTTGCGTGTCATATACCAGAAGACTGTCAGCGTTTAAAAGCAGGGCTGAAAAACTTGCGTTCTACAAGGCAGACCTGGTTTTGCGCTTCCAAATATTACGTAAAGAAGTTAAATTGTCAAGCGTTAAGCGAGCATTTGGTTTCCAGGTCTTGTAGCATGCGTACAGGTGGTTTTAATCTACATTAGACACGTATTAAACGTATAGCTATAGCAAATTGTTTGGCTTCTTATTCCTAAGAGTCGCACGGTGGATGGAACTCCTACCAACTGAAGTCTTGCAATCCGGGAATAGTCTCGTTTTCAAGAAAAGAATTGAAGGATCTTGCTAAAGCTTCTAGAATAGGAGTGCATACAAACAAATAGTTTAAGGCTTGCGTGTGGGAATGTTGCAATCACCATTACACAGTTATTCGTGGTATTCTCTCTCTTATGTCGTTTGATTGGTGTTCAATATTACTCCTTCAGCACAAATTTCTCAACCATCGTTCCTTTACCATTTATTCAATGTTTGGTGCCTAGATGATCAAGTTTATTTGTGATGTTTGCTCTTTATTTACTTTTGACGGCTTCACTATACTCCTGTTACGTTGACTTCGTTCTTCTAACCCTACTTTTCTGCCGTGAGATTTTTGCTATCTACATATTTCTTTCTAATGTTGGACCAGATTGATCGTTGATGAGAGCCCCCAGACACTCACGCATCTGCGAATTTTTCTGTTGTGTTTCTCTTGCTTCCATTAGAAATTTGAATTTCGTTAAAAAATTGAAGGATAAAGGACAAAGCAAGTACAAAAACTATTCAAATCAATTTCTGTTTGGGATGCACCATACCACTTCAATGGACGGATATCAAAAAATGTTTATCTCGTAAAAGCCAGATACCTCAATTGAGTGATCTTGAGTGGCTGAAGTAGCCACAAGTCGTGTGTTGAATTCGAATATTTTTGCTTTCAGCATAAAACAGCGCTTCTCCCGCCCACCTTTTATAATATTTATTTACCCTTCTGAATTCCTGTCGCGCTGTGTTATCGCTGGTTGCATAGTAACGACTCACACTCAACAACAAAACTGGTTCGTATTGCTCCACTATGTTTAACATTTTTTTCTTTTCTAAGAACTCTTGGTATGTATAACCTCTTAATCCAAGACTGAACTTCAGGGTGTGCATAGATTTTTTGGGTGCAAGGTTTTGTTTATTTAGTTCTATTTTATTGTTTTTATTTTTATTTTCATTATGTAATTTTTATATCTCGTAACAATTATGAAGGGCAAAAGACACCGCTAGTCAATCATTTCTTGGGATGCCCCACGTAACCTACTTCTATGGGGCGTCCTGAGTTCGCATTCATCAACGACTTACAGCAGTTTAACGGAGAAATTACAGCCGAAGCTCCAGAATATCAAGCCGTGCTATCAGGGATTTGGGCTGTAATTTCTTTGTAAAATTGCTATAAGTCGTTGATGAATCCGGCCCTTTGAAGCAATTTGAATGGGTATTTAACCTATTCAATGACTTGCGCTCGCCAGCCGATGGACAATTCAGTGCCTTACTCATCCCAGACGAGTCTGGTACAAATTCAGCGGCGCCGAGAGGTGAAAGGCTTGATTTGCCTGCGCAGGAAATCCGAATCAGGATCCTGGAATCGGGTGCAAGAGAGAGACGGCATCAGCTCCGACAGCGGTACTACGCGTCAATTTCACTTTGCAGCTTGACTCCACATAAACTTGGAAGTCTGAAAAGGAGGACACACTTCTACAGAGGAGCCATTTTGTGAGCGACACCGGTCTTTCTCAGAAAGACCATTCATTGCAGCTAAATGACCAATCTCTTTTGGGGCATTCGGATAACCTACCTTCACAAATCCCTGGAAAAAAGAGTTGGAAGCCCCTTAAAACTGAATATATTAGGGGGGGGGGGTGGGCCAAAAGTAATGAGACACCCCATGCCTTGTCCATATATCTCGTCTCTGGAGTCTGAATTCGTATTTGTCGTACTTGTATGTTTGTATGCTACTTACTGAAGCCCATCTGAGAAGTTACCACTTCCGCCCTTTCCAGAAGCATGCCAAAAACCCCATGCTGTCTCATGCCGAAACCCCAGTCTGACGAGTCGACCTGTGTCGCGCAAATCTCGCCCAATTCCCAACCCCGAGCAGCCTGGGCTCAATATTCACGCAAGATGAGAAGTACGTCTTCTACCTTAACCCTGCCAAGCAGCGAGTCTGGGTGAGGCCTGGTGACCTGTTACCGACCTTCGTTCGGCGAGATGTTCACAGCGAGAAGCATCTTTGGAGCTTTTGGGTCTGCGCCCATGGATCGATTTACCGGAGGCTGTTTCCCAAGAGCACTGCGATGAACTCCAAGGCCATGGTGAACGAAATAGAAGAGATGGGCCCGCGACTCGCTCTTATTCATTCGCAGCGCTTCAAGAAGGTTCTCCTCTTCGACAACGCCGCACCCCATCGGGAACAAGTAAGCACGGATAAGCTTGGCCAGCTGGGCTACGTTCACATGCCTCACCCACCATATTCGCTGGACATCTCTACATGCGACTACCACTACTACTTGAGCCTACAGGACTTCCTAGTCGGAAGGGACACAAGAACCCAAGCAGTCCTTGACAACCATATCGAGCAGTTGATCAATACCAGGCTCAAGTAGTTCTGGAAGGATGGGATCAGGAAGTTGGGTGAGCGATGGCAGCAAGGCCATTGACCTTAATGGCGAATACATTCCTCAGCATCGTTGAGTTGTAATTGAGCTATAAAGAGATAAAGATTTTTTTTCATTTTGTCTCATTACTTTTGGCCCCCCCCCTAATACATAGAAGTCAAAGCAGGTCAAAGACTCCTCAATGAAGGATCATAATTGTGAGAAGTAAAGCTCTTGAACCATCGTGTTCTCAAAGTGCAGCTTGTGTCAACCCTACAGCACTTGGAGAACAACGATTGCAGCCACTTGATTACTCTGCTCATTCCGAGCAACAACCTAAAAAAATGGATTGGGCCTACGTTCCTCTCTTACGTTCCGCCCTTACTTTAGTTCGAAGTTCACATATTTAGTAAGCAATGAATGCGGAAGGCTTAGCTGGAGGAAGTGCCAGCTGTCGCGTGCACCTCAAATCGACTCAATGTGCTTTTCAGCAAAGTCCATTCAAGTATTCATTGGTCTCAGCATTGTTGACTGTGAAGGGCAAAATCTATCCTGTTCATTGGCCAATAAATCACATTGTGCAAGATCTTCAGCGGGGAACTTTCCCTCTTCAATGCGTGTAGCGCATTTGGAGGAAGTGTAGGCTTTTGCTGCATCTGATACCAACTTTCTGGTTCGGATTTCCTACCCAGGCTAACCAAGCCTATCATTCCTCCGCATTCGGTGAATATGCACACACCAGAGTTGTTTGGGAAGGATAAAGCAGTGACCTTTTCATCGGCTGGCCACCTAAAGTCAAATCGGCTCCACGATATCCCGTAGAAGTAAAATGTGTGGCGCTTCCCAGGAGGGATTCTGTAACGCCACCCTTTATCTTTTACGCTTTTTACCGTACAATTTGCATTCGAGATGCTTCCACGATATCCCGAGATCCAGAAGATCCCGCATCTGTAGGGTGCATGGCTTATCACTCGAAATTTTCGATTAGCACTATCATTTATTCTTTGTAATGGGCTTTTGCAAAAGTTCCCGCCATTTTTTGAATGTGCTTCTTTTCTCGCTAACGCTACCTTATAGCAACCTATCTTTTGTTCACATAAAGAGACCAGGTATGTATAAGTTTACTATTATTGCTAGCTACTCACTCTCGCGTAGCTGTTTCTGGAAAAATGGAGTTTTCAAAGGAGTAGATCCGAGGTCTCTTACTGTGTGACTTTAAATTCGGTGAGCCAGCAGCCGCTTCCTGTCGTCGTTTCAGTGGTGCATTTGGGAAGGGCACAGTGTCCGATCGCACTACACGGGAATCGCACGCTTTCGCAAAGGAGGGTTTAACCTTTAAGGTACGTTCAGGTCAGGGCGTGAATCCGATGTCGACGACGACCGATTGCGGCAGGTAGTGGAACCGGACCCAGGCGGACTACTCGTGAACTTGCGCAGGACTCGGACGTGCACTATGCCACCATCGCCAGGCAGCTACATCAACTGAGTAAGGTGCACAAGTTGGCACAGTGGATTCCTCATGACCTCACCGAACGCGACCGCCAGCGACGTGCTGAGGCGGCCACTCAATTGCTCTCATGCAGCACACAGATAGTTGGCTGAAGTTGTGCCTGCACGTCAACATCAAGAGGAGCAGAAACGGGGTTGACAAGGGTGAGCAGCCTGTGCCACAGCCAAAGGAGGGACCTCACCCGTCGAAGATCATGCTATCTGTTTGGTGGGATTACAAAGGCGTCATCTACTACGAGCTGCTGGCTCGTGACGAAACTCCAACAGCGGACTTGTACTGTCAGCAGCTGGATGGAATGGCCGCCATGATCGCAAAAACGCGTCCGAATCACGGCACAATCCGAATCCTCAAACAATTCTCGACCACACATTGCAAGAATGGCTCGCCAAAAGCATCTCGACCTCCGATGGGAAGTGCTGCCTCACACATCGTACAGCCCAGATATTGCATCAACAAACTACCACCTTTTCCTGTCTCCCGCTCCAATACCATGCAAGGGAAAACGTTCGATGACGAGGACGACAAGGAACGCTGGCTGGCTGGCTTTTTCGAATCAAATCCAGAAAAGTTCTACGCTGACGGGATTAGGAGTTTGCCTGAAAGGTGGAAAAGAGTGATAGAACAGTTTGATGGCGGTTACTTCGATTTTTATCGTGTTTCGCTTTTTTGTAAAACTAAAGAAAATGTGGTGTCTTGAAAATGGCGAGAACTTCTGCAACAACCTAATATTTTATAAAAAGTATCGATAACAGGAGGCATCTGTATGTATTTCTATTCGCTCGTTTTTAAGGTCCGGCGAGGTAACGGCTTCCTCCAGGGATCTAGGCTGATTGTCCACCATGCAGCGGTTCCCAGTTTAGTCTTTGTGTTACTCCTACTGTTCTACGAACGAGTTCATGGCGTTAAAAATTCTGGCATTTTCTTATCGTGAACTGTTGCGTGCAGTCGCTCTGCGGGTGAGATAAGGGAGGTCGAAAATGACTTTTCATCTTTGTGGCGTCACACCAGAGCGCGACTCTCTAATACTTACCCTACTCTAGTGAATGCGGTTCGTGAGCAAACTCTAGCGAACCCTACCGGTTACTATCTTAATCCATCACCTTTGTCTACTTACTTAGCCGGGCTACATATAAGGTCTCAAAATGGCTCAGTATGACATTTCATTCTCACTGTTTCGCTTAAGTGCTAGCTTTTCACCTCAAAAGATAGCAGCGCTCAGTTTTGTCAGGTAGTAGACACGACAAGGAGGAAGATCAAAACTCGTTGCTTTACAGAGCGATTTGAAACACCTGATTATAGGGACACGGATGGCTAATTAGAGGGGTCCTCCTTCAATAATGCTCACTCATTGTGAACTAAATTTCTCCTAAATCTGGCATTCCACAGCCACTTTATCTTGGCCTGTTCGCGTTTTCCCTTATCATGTTGCTGCAATGTTACGCCCATCGGGGCTGGGTTTGATAGCCGATAATACTTGCCACCGAGCGCGGCTACGGTATTTTAGGAATCCCGTGCTTTTTTATCTGCAACTTTGTTAGAAAACTGAGCAGATCGAAGAGACAGATGAACCGTCTTCATTCGTCCAGTTCACCTCATTAGATTTCGTTATCAGGAGGTGTAGCGCATCGCTTGCCAGGGATTTCAGAGACGGAAAGCTGCTTCATGTGGGAAACGCAAGCCTTTGAGTGACACCACCAAGCCTTTTACTAGTCGCTGCTATCTTTCTTTTTCATTATTCTTATGGAGCACGTGGTAACGAAATCTAGAGGGAGCCAGCATCACGTGCCTCCCGTGTAGAAGTTGGTACGAACTCCGGCCAAGCCACTAAGCCCTCTTTGAAACTCTGAGATCTCCCCCTCTGATCATCGAAAGACGTTACATAAGCCAAATGCGCATTGAAGGTGGCCCTAGCATCTCTCGTAGAAGCTGAACGCATGGCGCATTCAAAAAGGAACGCCGTCCATATCCTTATCCTTCTTTATTTTTAGATAAATTTGTCTTATCCATTATTTGGTCGCTTTTTTCTCCCTTCCTTCTTCTCCATTTATCCATCAATATTTAACAATCATTTGCTATGTCTGGCCATGCTTCATTGAGCACTCATGGGAAGAGCATTAATAAAGATTCCCATGAAGCATAGACGATCCGAGCTTCTATTACTTCCTTATATACTTCCTTTAATTTCAGTATTTTTTTCGCGATATACCGTTTGAGAGATGAGTATTTACTAAGCTGAGGCTACTGTTTTAATGGGCGCTTTTTTTGAAGTACTGTTTTTCCTGAATTTACAAAAAAAGTACAAAAAAATCTAAGTTTCCGAATATTGTAATAATGATATTGTACTCACAAAAATTGCCTCCACGATAGAGTTTATGACCCACCTAGTTAGAATTTGACTAACGCTGACTTTATCCTCTATCTTCATGATTCGATGAAAACATTGCAAAATAGAAGGTTGTCCGAGATTTTGCAAGGACAAACTTCAGATTTTTCGTACACGACTTTATTATCAATCGATATCATTCAGCAAAATATTCATCATTACATTCTGGCACATATTGCTTTTTTTCTGGTATAACCCAAATTCTGTGACTGAAAAACTAAGAAAACGTGGACAGTGAAATTATTTACAAAGCTTTTGACCTCCTCCCGATTTGTGGACTTTGTTCAGGCGGAAAAAGGATGAAGAAATAGGAGAACATGATAGTGAGTGCAAGGACGGGTGGATGTGAGTATTGTTGATGTGGCAGAGATTCAATCCCGAGTTCTTCCTGCTTTTTCTGGGTGTCCTTCGCTGTGTCCGGTCTGGCATTATCATGAGTAGAATTTTTCTCCTTCTGAGTGGGCGTTTGCGTTCACTTATCCTCTTTATCTTGGTGCAGAACGCGTTTGTGTTCACCACAGAACCGGCTGGAAACGATCTCCAGAAGACCGGGTCTTACGATTAGATGTTCCACCATAAGGAAAGCAACTCCTTTTTGTCGTGGTCAGGATATTTCGATTGTGGTTTCGGTGGCGCGTCGAAGTCAATCCCGTGTTCACGGCACACGTTGTTGTAGAAGAGGGAACACTTTTCATCCGTTGTGACAACGGATTCGATCCCTGCAAAGGTGCGATGATAGCTGAGGAGAGAAGCGCAATCCTCAATGCGATTCTTCTTGTCCTGATCAGTCAAAGCGTGTGGGGGAATCCGCAGCAACCTTGCAAGCTTGCCAGAAGTTCGGAGATTGTCCTGTAAAGTGGATCTTGAAGTGTGAGTAATGGCTGAATAGCGCCCGCATATACCTTGAAGCGGCTGGAGGTCATCTAAGCCTGTTTCGATCACAGTAATCCTGTCCTTTGTTGAAGAGAAACGGGGTGACACTCCCCCCCCCCCCCCCCACCTCCTTCCCACCGCTATAGGCTACTACCTAAAGCTGGTTTGGACCCGAGTAAGAGAAACGTTTGTCAGTATGAATGAATCGTAGTGACCTCCTGCCAGCCGACTAACCTTGGCGGCGGGTGTTTGATGCGTGATCTGCCTTTGCTACATTGTACCGTCCCTATTCCGTCAGGAACTCGTTTCCATTCCACCGTTCCGCGCGATCGATTTCGGCTCAGCTCGACTGGATCTGGCGCGTTCACAGTTGCCGACGTCGTCTCGTTCGTCTTCCATTCGTAGTCGTTCCTTCACATTTTGACGATCGACTCTGTCATTCGGTTGAATGGCCATTCCTGGTTTAGAAATGCTGCATTTTCTGGTTTTGTAACGATCGTTGAACATGGCCATAATGTAGACACAAACACCGGATTCGTCAGGGGCAGAATATGTTTCCGAGATTTATAGTGATTTTACGACCTCATTCAGGTTCGACTTTCGGTTCAAAAGAATGACTAGTGGTTTTATTTGTTTCCGCAATTTTGACCTTTAAACTTTCAGTAAGATATGTGCTCAGTGCCGCTAGTTTTCCAAAGGCCGGGTCAATCCCAATCGGGGGGGGGGCAGTCCACAGTGATTTGTAAATTCCTAGTTACGCATGAACAACATGCAATAAAACACATGAACAACCTTACCTTACCTGATCCCCTCCCTTTCGATCTTGCCAAGCCTGACTCTGAAATATTAAAAAAAAATTCCTTATAAAACTATGGGGAGGAGTCAGCGGCCTGCTCGTAATAGTCATTTGAGTCTATGCGCGAATACGTGAGCGTCGACTCATTCACCGTGGCGATATGTAGAGAGACGCCTGTGGGCTCCACGCATTGCCCCCACGGCGTAGGAATGGAGTTACAAGTCATTGTGGATTCCCCCCCCCCCCCCCGATTGGTATTGAACCCAAAGGCCAACCTTTCGCCTCATTCGATCTTGTTAGAGTTTTCATGTAGGCATGGCATGGCGCGCGTAATGCGTCCATAAATAAATAAATAAACGATAGAAGTCGTTATAATGAAGAATGACCCCTGGCGTTCTCTTCTGGCGGTCGTTACGGTGAAATTGCCGAGGAATTCTGCTTTATTGCTCGTTTTCTACGCTCGCCTCCCGGTATCATATCTACACATGCATATAATTGACAGATGCCACTTAATCACGCCAGCGACACTGATGGTTCGGCGAACAACCTTAAGCGGATTGTACGCAGTACTTTGTCCAAATGTTGCTCTGACAAAAACGATCTGATACTCTGTGAAATGCCCTGCAAAACCATTACGGGACCATTTATTCTTGCTTCTCTTCAAAGTGAGTGATCTTCGACCTACGATATGCATTGTCTTCCAAGTATTGATGTACGCTTCGCCTCCTATTCGATTGGTAGTCCCATTTGGGTAACCTGCAAATCATCAGGATTCCTTTTTTCTATAATAATAGGGCGGGCCGAAAATTTGCGCTGTTTCTGACCTTCAACTTGAAACGATAATTACTTCATATAGCGGTAAAGTTTTAAGTCACACTAAAAACTATTCCATTTAGCATATTTCTGCCAATAAAGCCACTTAGCAAAAATCCTTTTATCCTTAAATCCTCTACTAGTGACTTGTCTATCGACATCCCGTAGAAGTAGAATGTGTGGCGCACTCCGAAAGGAACTGAGTAACGCCGTCCTTTATCCTTTTATCCCTAGATGCTCTACTAGTGAACTTTCGGCATTAGAACTCATGGACAGTCAGTGTGCATTCTTATCATCCTCTTGCACAATATGAAAGTCAGTTGAAATGCAAAAACGCCTCAGCGCAAGAGAATCGAGCCGCCTACCTCTCTTGCATGAAGCAACGTCACTACCCACTGCGCCACGATCCGCTTGCTGGAAGTGATATCGCGGTCGTACAAAACCCCAGAGCTAGTCTGGCGCCGATTCCACAGTAAATTCAAGGACGCCCTATTCTTTGGGATCTTTGGGTTTATCTGGCAAAAAAAAGAATCACATTTCTATACTAATAGAGAGATGGGATTCTTCCTACATATATGACTCGCTCTCCCGCGTTCAGACATACGCTTCAGACCCCTGCTGTGTATATTCTTACAACTAGTAGTGCCTTTTGTTCTAGGTTGGTGAGGAAATAAGGCTCTTCTATTCTTGATGAATGATTGTGCATCTCCAAATGTGAGATAAAGTGGTAAGCTGGGCTCCCAGAGATTCTGCGATACCGTTCTCCGTGATGCAGTCAACAACAATGGTGTGGTATACCGTTATATGTTAAGCGATCTCTTCCAGCAGTTGTCGTGGGTTAAGTGGGTTGTTTTCATTTGAATGGTGATCACAAAGTGAAGGCGGTCTAGCCCCTTGTTTCTTGCGCATATCGTTTTCCCCAAACGTAAAAGTTGTGCATATAGTTACTTACCGTACGCTGTGATGTCGAACCTTGACTCTTTCGTGCTATCACTGTTCTCGGCGCTAAGTGGCTCGACAGGTGGAGGCCACCTTGTGAGGCAGACCTATTCAGCACATTGTGTTCACGAAATTAAGGTGCAATCCTAGTATGTGGTTCCCACTCTTAGACGTTTTCATGAGAACTGAATGTGTTCAGTATTGAAATATGTTGAACTTACTCATTCCTTAGAAAACAACTGCACTAACGAACTCATATTAAATAACACAAAAAACATGAGCATATATACTATTTCCACGTCAAATTGGATACTCTTCTAATCAATTTGGACACTTTTCATTCCAAATTGGAGACTTTTCATATCAAATTGGATACTCCTCTAGGCTAAGCTAAGACTTTCAAATTAAAGCGACCTCGGATCTATCCTAGTCCGGGGGGGGGGGCACATAACTAAAAAGTAGGTAACAAGGTGGATTGACACTTACCGAGCAGCTCCTAGAGAACGAGTTTGAACCTAAAGGAAACCAAAACCGAACGGACAAACAGAAAAAAGAAATAAAAAACCGCCGCGGTTCACAACCGTCTCGGCGGGCAAGGAGCGACGGAATAGAGGCATGCCGCGTGGTGACCGCCGCCTGACAAGTTATTACCGGGATCTAACATGGTGAGGAGGGCAGAGAACTTTGCCTGCTTACAACCTCAACAAATGCAATTTTGTCGTTTTTTCTTTGTGACTTTTCTTGTTTATGTCCCATGTTGTTCCGTAGAGGCCGCTCGGTAAGTCTCAAGTGGATTTGTTACATATAATACTTTTTACTTATGTGCCCCCCCCGGACTAGGATAGATCCGCGAGCTCTTCCAAATCGAAATAGGCTTCTTCTAAATTAAACTAGAGACATGGTTTAAAATTTTATAAAAGTTTAATTTTCGAAAAAAAAAAACAACAACAACGGTTTAAAACGCGTTTTGAAGAGCAGGAAGACGGCCATCTTTTAGTGCCGAAACAGAGATTGCTCCATGTCTGCTTTCGGAACCTCTCGATTTTTAATAGGTTGATAGCGAAATTTCTGTTTGCATGCAGTTTCACATCTGTAAACGGTATAACTTAAATCCTGCTGCATGTAAGCGGTATTTACACTATCAATAAGATAAACCTTGCGACCTGTTTTCCGATTGCATGGCGCGGTCCAGTCTTTTAATGCAGTGCTTTATTGCTGCCGTGCTATGCTTCAAAGCAAAATTTAATTAATTTTTTTCTCAAAAATTAAAAAATTTATAAAATTATTACAGTCATTCGGGCAGTTGAAGTAAAAAATGTCAAAAAAACTTTTTTCTAAATTTTCCTTGAACAAAAAATTATTCTTACCGTCTTGAGAGTCTGTAGTTTACCCTGTAAGAAGCTCGTTCCGATTTGGAAGATGTTCAGTTTGATTTCAAAGTTCATATTCCAGCTTAGAGGAGTGTCCAATTTGACGTAAAGGTGTCCGATTTGATTTGAAAAGTGTCCAATTTGATTTGAAAAGTGTTCAACTCGACGTGAAAATGTATATAACATTTGTGAACTCGGTCAGGACAGTTGCAAATGATGAGGACGTGAAGTATGTTGTCTTGTCTGTGTCCAGAACCGCCTGTTTTCATTTTATTTCACTGGTGCAATCTGTTTTAGCCGCTCATTCATTCGGTCATACATTCTCTATGTAAATCTAGCAAAGCGTCCTTCATTACTAGATTCCCATCGAGAATGATCCTTTTAGGTTCACATCTCCCGACTGGGAACTTGGAATCTGAGTCTATCTCGGCAACCAGCTTGGTGTAGTTTACTTATTGGACCTATCCCAGTCGGGGGGGGGGGCACATAACTAAAAACTAGGCAACAAAATGAATTAATACTTGCCGAGTGGCTCCTAGAGAACGAAACCTAATCTAAAAGAAACTAAAAACCGACGAACAAACAAAAAAAAATCGCCGGGTTTACAACCGTCTCGGCGGACAAAGAGCGACGGAATAGAGTCATGCCGAGTGCTGACCGTCGCTTGACATGTTATAACCAGGATCTAACATGCGGAGGAGGGCACACAACTTTGCCTTCTTACAACCGCAACAAATGCAATTTTTTTCTTTGTGACTTTTTCTTGTTTAGGGCCTGTGTTGTTCTGTAAGAGCCGCTCTGCAAGTCTTGAGTGAATTTGTCACATATAAGACTTTTTAGTTATGTGCCCCCCCCCTCCGGACTAGGATAGATCCTACTTATTTGTATGGGTTGTTGCCTATTTATTGTGTTTCGTTATGTCGAGAAATCGTTTAAGAGTGGCCACCACCACTAGGATTGCACCCAAAAAGCTTACATAGGATCGGTAAGTTCTCTGTTGAACCGGGCTAAGCCATTTCTGGTATAATGGACATTCATATGCCTTCGTACGAAGTAAATAAACACTGAAAACAGGTTGAGGATCTACCCTAGTTGGAGGGAGGCACATTATTAAAAATTATGTGACAAATTTTTAAAATTTTTAAAATTAAAAAATATGAGATGTGTCGTTGCTAGAAAAGGTTCAAAAAAGTTTCACAAGAACAGTTTTACGTAGAACCGTGGAATTTCATCATTCTTGAATCCCACGGGCTAGTAATAGAAGTGCTTATCTGTATATTCACACTCTGAAATCACGCCGAAGGTTGAGGGATTTTTGCACTGTTCTTAAAATGCTCACAGGGAGGGTATGCTGCTCTGTGTCAGAATGCTACTCCGTCACATTGTCCAGAACTCGAGGCAGCTCCATGAAATTAACATATGTCGGAGCCAGTTCCAACCTGAGGGCTAGGTCGCTTACCTGTCGAGCAGCCTCTGCTTTCGTAGTGCTCAGGTTTAGTGTTCGTGCCTCACCCCATGCATCTGCTGAGCTCAAGCATATAGCCACAAATAAACTGCTCGAGCACTATGTCATGTGGTTAAAGGCTTAAGTGTTGCTTGGTTTTTGTCTTTGTTTTCCGTTCTCTGTTACACGTGTGTCTTACACCCAGGTATAAAATGAATAAACAAAATTGACTTGGATTCATGGAGCGGCTTCTAGGGGACTAAATGAGGCCTAAACTGACAAAATTCATTAAAAATTACAATCGGTTTCGCAGACAAAGTTATGACTCCCCCCCCCCCCCCTCACCCCTTACTATGACGACTCCTGGTCATAACACTTCAGGTGGCGAACAGCTGCGCGTTCGAATGCGCTATGCCCGCGAAAACGTTTTTATAACACGCCTTCTGAATCCGGACGCCTCTTGCGCAACGTCTGTGAAAGGCATCGGATAGACGGGCGGATAGACGGATAATCGCTCTTTTATATACATGGTAGGATCCTTTTATTAGTGCTGGTAGGTGAGCCGGCTTAGAGGCCGGCCTGCCTGGGGCCTGCGAGCAATGAAAACTAAAAGCTAGACGGATTAGCTTTGGGGAGCGCGAAACTGGGATTAGAGCACCATTTAATTGGGAGTTAAACTTAACCACATTTATGAGCCTCTAGTCTATTTAACACCGAATCAATAAAAATTAAATTTATTGGTACTGAACACAGTACGGGATGTGAGGATTACCACCCTTGTATTTCGATAATGTCGTATTTTTTTCGTGTTTTTTCTCACTATATTTTTTTGTGTTCGCAATCTGCGCTTTTCTCCTCAGACGAGGCTTGACTTCAATTCCAAATATTGCTGGCAAATTATTGACACAGGCATTCTAGTCGGATCCATACTGTTGGGAGGGGGCACTTCACTTACCATTAATCTTCTTGTCAACGATGAGCAAGGTGGAAATGAGCTATTTTACAAAGACGACATGCTGATCTATTCCAAATTTTTAAAAATTTTCTGGTCTTGATTGACCAATTTGTTGGTATTTGTTTCGCTTTTCTATCGGTGCCCCTCCACTAGGATATATAAGTGAATGCGTGGCGCATACCGGACAGTTTGATAGCAGGGTATGCCACCGTGTTTGCGTTTGAGTTGCTATTCTTGCGTTGCTCCTACCCATTAGGGTAGATCATTGTTTGCAACCCACTCGTGGTTGCTGAACTCTCGGAAGACTGTGACCGAAGCCACTGGCTAAGGAATGCGAAACAAGAAATCGAGAGCGATTTGTTCTAAAATGTCGCATTTTTTCACAAGTCATTCATGCACTTTTTATGCTACGTCTTTTCTTATCGTGCTCACCAATTCTCGTCAAATATCCTTGCGTTGTGGGTCTGCGCTCCGTCTGAGAATCAAATCATTAAGATTGAATAAAGAAAGAGCTCATTCAGTGATGGGAGGTTCCAGGAATGGCATAGCAAGCATAACCGAGGATGACAGCACGATACCGGAGAAAAGCTCGTCGGAAGGCAAGCCGCGGGTTATATCCGAGTTTAAGGTGAGTTTCATGTAACTGCCTTATACAGGGTGCGCAAAAAGTATTCATGCAGTAGACGCGGGTTTTTTTGCAGCAATGCACAGTATCATTTAACACATTCGCAATCAAAAGATGAACAATAACATTACAAACACAGTAGAAACACTTGTGAGCCACCTTACTGCGTTTACGGGAGCGAGGACAACGAGGAAAGAAAGTGTGCAGCAAATGCTCTACGTCGATTTCGTTCTTTGACCAGAGTAGTCTTCAGCGACGGGTCACTTCTGCTGGAATTAGCAGAGACTTAAGGTTATTATCTTTAAGCTGTTTGGATGGAGAGCTGTTCGCACTTGCGCATCTTTGTCTGTTTGCTGCAGTAGGACAGAGTCTGGAACCTTTAGAATTCAATCTTACCGTGCTTCAATATCTTGTAAACAGTTACTAGGATTAAAGGCCTCCGCACACTTTTGCGGCAAGCGACGAGCGGCATGCGGCGAAACTCGTGAAGAGCGTCGCTCACGCACACTCGAGTCTTGCTGGCGGCAAGCGGCAGAGGCACGGAGCGACGGGGAACTGTATGTATTTCTAGGCGGGACCTGCTACTGCTACTCACTTTCCCGCGCTTTGTCCGCGCTCTGGCCGCTCCCTGCTGCGAAAGACTAGAGCGCAGAGGACGACGGTCAGGATGTACGAAATAGACCACGCCCCTCGGAAGGGGGCATACGATCTTCCCCTCGTCCCACTGTCTCACTCACCCCCAACCCACTAGGATTCCTTGAGAGTCTAAAGGCCCCAAACACTTCTGCGGCAACGCCGCGGCCCTATCCTTAACCACAGGGCAGAGACGCAGAGCTCGCCGCCGGCGGCGACCCTGCCCTATCCTTAACCCAGACAGTATCTGCCAGCGGCAAATCGGCAGAAAATCAGCAAGTGCGACAGCGGCAATAATGAATCATGATGTGAATCACTTTTGCCGCTGCGCGCTTGGGGCGCCACCGTCGCCGCCCGCCGCTTGCCGTGCATCAGCTCCACACTTTTGCGGCAAGATGTAGGGTGACGGCGGCTGATTCACGTTATTATTGCCGCGGCCGCTGATTTGCCGCCGCAGCGTTCTGTCCATCTGCGCTCTAGCCGACCGTGGCAGGGATCGGCTAGGGGTCAGACAGAAGGCGGAAAAGCGAATAGCAGCGGTAGGCCCCGACTAGAAAGAGTGCACTACCGTTTGCCGCCAGCAAGACTCAAGTGTGCATGTGCGGCGTGCTTCACAATTTTTGCCGCCCGCCGCTTGCGGCAAAAGTGTGTTGTGGCCTTTAGTTGATTTTTAGGCCAATGACCTCTTTTCTCTCCAACTGTTTTGAAGAGCGTTTAATTCTCTTGCGAATGAAGTATTAATTTCTTTTGGTAGCAGCCAAAAATAGACCATACTAATGACGGCGGAATTATGTCCCTTTACTTTTTTTGAACAGGATACAGATAACAAAAATGACACAGAAAAGCCCCGAAAAATAGAAAAGGTAAGCTGCAGTTGGAACAAAAAGAAGATGGTTCAATACTTTTTTCGCACCCTTCGGTTAGCTGAGCTTTTAGCCAAGCATTTCAAATAGAAACGCTGAAGCGTCTGCACTACATCTGCGAGTTTTTTCTTTTTTTTCAGGGCCCTAAGACAATTTTGAGTATTGGTATTTTATTCACTATTAATCTTCTTAATTACATGGATAGGTATACGATAGCAGGTTAGTTACACCTACGCTGCTTTCAGTTGTTTTTCTTCCTTCTTTGCATCTTCTTCTCTAAAACCTGTTTTTTTATTCCCATACTTTTATATTTTCTACATATACCATTTTCTCATAAAATTTGGCACTTTTCAAGTCAAACTGGACACTCTTGTAAACATACGTGATGTTGCTGAAATCAATTGAATGTCTTCCAAATCGAAGCAAGGTTTTTACAGATTAAACTAGGTACTTCCAAGATGGTTAGCATAATTTTTTTTTTCAAAGAAAATCTTATATAACCTTCTTTGCAGTTTTTCAGTTTAACTGTCCGAATGGTTGTAATGGTTTTATAAACTTTTTAGTTTAGAAAAATTAGTAAACTAAAATTTGTTTTAAAACGCAGAAAAGCAGGAATGATTTAGTGCTTTGAAAGACGAAGCTGCGCCATGTACTTGGAAAGATTGTCGCGAATTTTATTTGATTGATAGTGCAAATGCTGCTTACATGAAGCGTCAAAGTGAGGATCTGTGTCTCCTTTACAATTGTTTTGTTATATTGTTAACAGGTGTGAAGCTCCTTGCTATCAGACATTTCGTTAGCAATCGAATAAAAATCGCGAGGTCGCAGAGAGGGCATGGCGCAATCTCTCCCTTTACCACTAAAAGGTCCTCCCTTTTCATCTCTTTAACACGTGCTTTAAATCATTATTTTTCGTTCAAAAATGAGATGTTTATGGAATTCCTAACAATGTGTCCACTTATTGGGCAGGTGATTTGAAACTTCAAAAAAGTCATAGAAAATTTTCCTTGAACAAAAATTACTCCAACGTTATTGGAAAGTCTGGTTTAATGAGGAAAGAGCTCGTTTTGATTAGGAAGATGTTAAGTTTTCAAAAGTTTTTAGCGTTTTTTAAAAATCGTTAGGCTTGTTTTAGAATAGTGTCTAGTTTGACGTGAAAATGGAAATTACATTTTTAAAAATTGATTTTTCTGCTTGACCCTGTTGTTCTCTTCCAAAGTGTGTTTGCTTGCACAGTGAGTGCAATTGATCTGGTGGCTTAGATTGACAGTTTGAGATAAGACGTCGATAATATTTTCTTCAAATTATCTTTTGTTTTCTCGTTGTAGGTGAAATTGGATTTTTGAAACATCAAATGCACTCTTTTTAGGTGTACTAACAAATATTCAAGACTACTACAGTATTAATGACGCCCAAGGCGGTCTATTACAAACGGTATTTATGATATTTTTTATGATTTGTTCTCCAGTATCTGGATTTCTAGGAGACAGGTTGGTCGACAGCTTCTTAGCTTGCTCTCATTTCAATACAATACATAAAACTAGAATTTCAGGTATACTCGGAAATGGATAATGGTCGGTGGAATCATAGTATGGGTGCTGGCCGTTCTAGCCTCTACATTTGTACCAGCAGATGTAGGTTCATATTCGGTACAGCCTTCAAAATACCTAGGAAGGCGCTTCCCCCAGTACTCTTGTTAGTCGCGCTTTCAATTTAGGTTAAGTAATTTCATTTATAAATTTCTTAGCTAAGTTACTCCTTTGGGCGCGGGTAGCGCAGTTGGAGGAGGCGATACCAGGTTCCTGGTTCGGATTTCCCGCCCAGGCCAACCAAGCCTTCCATCCCTCCGGGGTTGGTGAATTGGTACCAGACGTGTCTGGGAAGGATAAAGCGCTGATTTGTTCATCGGCTGGCCACCGCAAGTCATTGTATGGCCAAATACGCATTCATGTCGCCTCCACGACATCCCGTAGAAGTAGAATGCGCTGGCGCATCCCAGAAGGGATTGAGTAACGCCGTCCTTTATCCTTTATCCTTTAAGTTACTCCTTTGGGCGGGTGTAGCTCAGTCGGAGGAGGCGCCGACGGTCGCGTGCACCCGATACTGAGTTCCTGGTTCGGATTTCCCGCCCAGGCCAACCTAGCCTTCCATCACTCCGGGATCGGTGAATTGGTACCAGACTTGTCTGGGAAGGATAGATCGTTGAATTGTTCAACGGCTGGCCACCGCAAGTCATTTTATGGCCAAATACGCATTCAAATCGCCTCCACGATATCCGTAGAAGTAGAATGCGTGGCGCTTCCCAAAAGAGATTGAGTAACGCCGTCCTTTATCCTTTATCCTTTGAGTTACTAATTTCTTGTTACGTCTTCTTATATTTGAGTAAATCTGCATAGCTCAATATAAATATCAGCCACTTAATTGCCCCTGTTTTTAAATTTACGTAAACAGCAATTTAGTTTAGATCCCCAGAACGTCAAAAGACCTCAACAGAAAATAAAGAACTTCGAGAAATTTCTCCACCTTAGCGTTTTTAATAAGTGAATGGGAATTTTATTAGATAATTGATATAAAACTGTTCTTCTATTCAAACAATGCAATATTATTATAGTATTACATGACTTGCACCATTTTTAAGAAAAACAGGTAGCTAGAGTAGGGATCTGTGTAGTTTGTGTAATCATTTCTGTTGTACATAGATCAGTGAGTAACTCACCACAAATGGAATATCCGCCACCAGTCTAATGAAGATCTAAAGGGCTATAAATTTCCGCTGTGCGAGCTCTTGATTAATACACCAAAATTTGCTATTGCAAAAAAAAGAATTCTGCTCTTTTCGCTTCAAATTAGGTCAAAACCGTCCTGATGTCTATACTGCAATGAATTTGTAAAATATTAGACATTGAGTTCTACTTTTTAGGATATATAAACAAAAATTTCCAAAAAATTTCAAGACAGAAAGACAGAAATAAGGAAAAGCATTTTTTAAAAACAAAATTTACTTTGACCTTTCTAGTGTGCATCCATATTATTTTAAGGAACGTCCGTTTTGAATTGATGACGTTCGAGCTCTTATAACGATTTTTTTTGTGATCAATACTCTAGCGCCAGGCGGGACTCGAACCCGTGTCTCCTGTTGACCAGACGGGAATGCTCTACGCCATTGCACCACCGGCGCTGTCTGACCGAACGCAACATCCACACCTCCCGTCAGCACCCACACATATGTCGGAATGAGCCTGGCGCTAATATCAGCATCAGAAAGCTGAAGGCTTTGATAAACGCTGCGTTCGATCAATAAGCGCCTGTGGTGCGACGGCGTGGAGCATTTCCGCCCGGTGGACAGGAAGAACGGGTTCGATTCCCGCCAGGCGCTATAGTTTCGGTCGCAACGAAGCCTCGTTATAAGAGCTTACAACTTCGATACCAGCAATTGCATTTGAGGCTTATAGAAAATGAATGGATTGTGTTCAGTTTGATTTTAAAAACGTTCCGTTTGGTTTGATTCCAAGCAGATGGTAGGAACACTTCAATCTTGAGGTCGTCGGAATGGGGTTGAACTGGCGTCTTGAGCTAAATCTCGGGCGTAATCTACAACACTAATGCTATCTAGAATGGCAGTTTTTTCTCCAAAATCGAATTCAAATGAAAAGGATTCTAGATGTTCTGGTTGTTCTTGCTGCTGCGAGGGATAGTCGGCGTAGGCGAAGCTTCTTACGCTGTCATCTCACCATCAATTATCGCTGACATGTTCACTGACACTAACAGGAGCCGAATGCTGATGGTGTTCTACTTTGCCATTCCATGTGGAAGGTAGGAAAACTGATCATAGAATTGCGAATTTTTCGGACGTGAAGCTTTTCAATTTTTTTGGGGAGAATATCGTGCCTCAAGGCCTATATACTGGAGATATAAATAGGCAGTGAATTTTATATAAAAAAAATTCAGCGGCCTCGGCTTCATGATTGGTTCAACGATCGGTGCTGCCACAGGCCACTGGCAATGGGGTGTTCGAGTTACCGGCGTTCTCGGTCAGTTCTTTTCCTCCTTCTCTTTCTACTTTCTTTCTTTCCTTCTTTCTTTATTTTTCGAAGACTTCCAGTCATAAAACACTGATTAGAAAAAGTTATCCTTCTAATAGCATTATGTTACACAGTCTATGAAAATGATTTTTCTTTATTTCAAAACGATGCGGGGCGTGTAACGCAGTCGGAGGAGGCGCCGACTGTCGCGTTCACCCGACACCAGGTTCCTGGTTTGGATTTCCCACCCAGGCCAACCAAGCCTTCCATCCCTCCGGGGTCGGTGAATTGGTACCAGACTTGTCTGGGAAGGATAGAGCGCTGACTTGTTCATCGGCTGGCCACCAAGTCATTGCATGGTCAAATACGCATTCAAGTCGCCTCCACGATATCCCGTAGAAGTAGAATGCGTGGCGCATCCCAAAAGGGATTGAATAACGCCGTCCTTTATCCTTTTATCCTTTATTCCAAAACGAACAATAAAAACGATACCTTCCACATCTCTCTCTCTCTCTCTCTCTCTCTCTTATGCATGCTCAGGCCCCAGCGCGCTGGAAGCAGTCTTGTGACTCCAGTTTAAAAAAAGCGATCCTACTAATCCGCAGTACTACAGGCCAATTAGTATCAACCCCATATTTTGTAGGCTCTTTGAGAAAGTCCTTAAGGATTACATACTGGAGTTGCTAGTAAGTACGGGATTTTACCTCCCGGACAAGATCTATGAGAGGCCGATCAGTTGGAAAGCCCTCTGGGGCCGGATTCAGCAACGACTTACGTAACTTTAACGGAGAATTGTAAGCGAAAAGCTCAAATAACGCGGCTTATCGCTCACCATATCGCTTGATAAGCCGCGTTATCTGAGCTTTTCGCTTACAATTCCCCGTTAAAGTTACTTAAGTCGTTGCTGAATCCGGCCCCTGGAATGTATCTGTTACTGGAGTGAGGCTTTGGACAAGAATTGGGGATGTGATGTCATCTATTTCACTTTTGCTAGGCTGTTTGATCAAGTATCACGTAGGAGGCTTTTGTCTAAACTGACTGTGCTTAACTTTCAACCCATTATGGTGGAGTGGATTGGAGAGTTTTTAAGCAAGTGAACGTTCCGAGTGCGTCTGTAGCAGTCCTTCTCTGGGGTCAGAGCAGTCTCTAGAGGCATGCCTCAAGGAGGTGTCTTATCGCCAGTTTTATTTAATCTTTATACTGCTGATTTAATGGTAATCTATAAGTTACTCCACAATCCAAGTTATAGGGAGTCCAAGTTCTTTACAATTCGAGTTTCCCACACTAAGGGAGAGCATGAAAAGGTTTTCCTCTCCTACCCAAGGAGCAAGTTTAAGGTAGGGCTCTTCTCTGATGGGGCAGCCAGTGCTTATCTTGGCGACGAAGTGCATGCCATCCTCCTTTTCTCTGGAGCAGCTTAAGCGGTCGGTTCAAAAGTCGCTTCTGAGTTATGAGGTTTAGGATAAAGGTATGTCTTTTATGTTCTTTCGCGGCTGTCTTACTTGTTAACTAAGCTGGTTGTGCGATTTCAAGTAGCAGATTTGACATCATAAGATTATGTTTTTTGTGTTTTTACAGGTCTTTTATTAAGTGTGCCTCGATGTTGCTCTCGATCGCAACTTTTTATTGTCGTGTCTATGTGTCGCGTTTATCGCTTACGTATTGAATAAATAAATAAATAAATAAATAAATAAATAAATAAATAAATAAATATCTCAAGAATGATGGTTTCGTAAAGGGGTTTGTCCGTCATTTACTTTTTGTGCTACAAGAAATCCGTGGTATTTATTCATTGAAAATTTCTAGAACGAAAGCGTTGATTATCAACCAAAGGATAGTTGCTGGCAATGATCAGTGTAATGACATGTGAAGCTTCAAAACTCTACATACTGAAATTATAGTCACTTTACAAAGTCCTATGACTCTCCTATAAGGTGACTATCTTATTTTTAATCCACTACTCCCTTTCGCGATACGTATATGCCAACTTCAAATCAATTTAGGCACTTTTAAAACTACGCTGGATAGTTCTGAAACCAAACGAAACCTCTCCAAAACGAAACGACCGCTTACCAGAGTGAAACTGACACTTTACGGAGTTCAAAATAAATTTTGATCGCAGAAAAATGTACTAACATTGTTTTAGAAAACCTAAACTTTACGTACTGCAAAAAGTTGAACACGGGTTTGAATGTGAATTATTTTCAAAGTTTGTTCCAATTTTCAGAAGTGCAGCAATTTTTGAGTAGGTTAAAAGAAGAGATCTTGATTGGTAGTACAACCTCGATTTGGATGGAGTTACATATTAGTATACGGTGCAACAAAAATAGTTGTAAAAAACCCACTCATATACATGTATAATTAAGCTGCACTTATCCCATCGATCAAATGAAAATCGAGACCAGCTAAATGAGTGGATGTAGCAATGTTTTCTTCTAAATTTCTCAGGAATCGGTGCTAACTGGTGCTTTAAAAAATGCCTTAACCTATCACCTGTATCACCTGTCGTCCCGTTGATCATCGACTTGCTCGAGCGGGCGCCAGCAGCGTCTCCATTCGTCCCTGTCGCGTGCCAGAGTGGTCCAATGGATCCTCCTCGCTCGAGGAACACGAAGAGCGTCATATCGGTCGTTCAGGGCTTTCACGAAGAAGTCCGACCAACGCGTTGGTGGGCGTCCTGGTGTTCTTTTGACATCCCTTTTGCCTTAACCTATCATCTTTTCTAAAATAAATTTTATATTATTTTATACTTATATTTATAATATATTATATTTATATTTTTTATTTATAATAATAATGTATAATTATTATTATTTTATATTTAGTCGGACAGGTCTAGTGACTCACTGTCGTCGTAGTGGTAATCCTTCCGATTACTGTAGGTGGAATCGGGTCCGATATCCAGCCTACTATGGTTCCGATGCCGGAGCAACGAGCAGGAAGTACAATTTATTACGGTAAAAATCAGAATGATACAATTAAGACAAGGACAAGGAGCAGAGAGGAGACTAGAGGAGAGCTAAGCCAAGACTGAACCTAGTTGCTTAGATCTGGGAGCTTTTATGGACTCTCTTGGAGGCGTGTCTACCGTGTGCTCCTCGGACTCTCCGTCCGGTACGGTTTTATGGCTCTGGGGCCGTTGCTGGCATATCCGCAGGAGCAGGTCGTAAACCTCCCCTGGATACGTTCCGCCACCTTATGCTCTTAACGAACACTTGCAGAATACACCGGTCTCGGTATATTCCACAATTTATATCCGCCTATATTTATTAGGCTGGCCGAAAACTCTTGAAACAAAATGTTGAAAACTTCAGAATTTTCTGGAAAAAAATCTCGCGCAGCCGCATCGAGAGGAATTTCTTGAGGATCTAGTGGCTGAAGATGAGAGCTGGATTGTCTACGATAACGGCGCACGTCACGCCGTCTGGCTCCCACGCGACGCAAACCACCAGTCCAGCCGAAGCCGGACCCACACCAATGCAAACATTTACTTTGCGTTTGTTGTGATGCGATAGGACCAATATACCATGAGCTACAGAGTGCTGGCAAGACGGCCACCGCTTCCATATACATTAATCAGCTTCGGAAATTGGCCGATGCAATGCGAGAAAAGAGGCAAAAAAGATCAAGTGTCCACCTGTTGCACGACAACGCGCCCACACGTCGCATCGACAACCTGTGAGAAGATAGCCGAACTTGGCTGGCATCCGATAGCCCATCCGCCGTATTCGCTGGATCTTGCGCCATTGGAGTGCCTTCTGTTTGGACCGCTGAAGAGGGAAAATTTGAAAGCTATTATGACCTCAAAATGGCAGTCGACAACTTCTTCAAGTCGCAATCCGCTAATTTCTGGACGAAAGGAATCAGCGATTTGCCGACCAGATGGAAGAAGCTTATATCAATCTACGGTGAACATATCGTTGATTCCTAGTTTGTATTTATAAAACTATGGTTGACTAAAAAAGATTTTTTTGTTTCAAGGTTTTTCGGCGAGCCTAATATGTTATATTTTATATTTATAATTATGTTATTATTATTCGTTTTTAAAGCTTCGAACGCAGTGAATACCATTGGGGTGAACTATAAATTTTCTAAGAAAGTATTAGCAAATTTTCCTAATCATAAGGATAGAAACTTATTCTGACCTTTTTGGAGAGTGTATCTATTCAAGGTTCGTGCCCCACCTAGACTAGCCAAGAATTCCTTCCATTAGAAATCGATGAGTTGTTATCCAACTCTTTGCCGTGGAAAGGTAAAATACTGGTTTGTACGTCGACTTTCCACAGCGAGTCACTCTGTGGGTCAAATCGTCAGCAAGCTAGGATGTTCAGAACATTATAGAATAATCTGCAGAAAAGCGGAAAACAGGTCTTGCCAGATGTTTAAAGGGGTTTGTGCTGTGAATAAGTTAGTTTTGCTGCAGGCGCATAAGTTGTTTGTGAGGCAGACAGTCGAAGGCGAGACTGTCTCGTTTTCACCAAATAAGAAGGATGGATATTCATGAACGTGTTCAAAACAATTATACCAGGAACCTCATGATAAGGCAAAATGTATTCTTCTTCTTCTTCTTCTTCTTCTTCTTCTTCAGCGTTTGTCCCGCTTCGTGGCGGGGTCCGCTATTCTGGTGTCATGACGCCACCTTTCCCGATCCAGCGCTAGATCGGGGTGGACACCAGCTACTTTCAAGTCCGCATGTAACGTATCAGCCCAGCGCTGCTTCGGGCGCCCTCTAGGCCGCTTTCCTATTACCTCGAAGTTAAGGCCTATCTTGCGAACGCTGTCTTCTTCTCCAAGCAGAACGTGGCCGTACCATCGTAAGCGAGCTTCGCGCATCTTGTCAGTTATCGGCGCGACACCGAACTTCTGCCGAATAGCATCGTTTCGGATGCGGTCGATGCGCGTAACTCCTGCCGTCCAGCGCAGCATCTTCGTCTCCATGACGCTGAGGCGCGTTTCAACTTCCTTGGTCGCTGGCCAACACTCAGCGCCGTACATTGCTACCGGCCGGACGACTGCTCTGTAGATCTTGACTTAAAGCGCTCTGGTATCTTCTTGTCGCAGAGCACGCCAGTCAACGAGCGCCACTTGGACCAAGCTGCACTCACGCGTGAATTCACTTCGACCATCAGTTTGCCGTCAGATGCGACTGCTGATCCCAGGTACTTAAAGACCGCAGTGCAAGCTCGATGCCGCTAACCTTGATGGAGCTGGACTCGGTAACGTCCGTCGTTAAATACTCGGCCTTCTTCACGTTCAATCTGAGTCCAAACCGCTCCAAGCGATCACACCAAGCTTGCAACTCTCGCTCGAGTTCTCCTTTATCTTCGCTAGCGAGCATCACGTCATCGGCATAAAGCAACGTCCAATGGACAGGGTTCTGAAGATATCGTGTGATGGCATCCATGACGACAGTAAAGAGGAGTGGGGAAAGCGCAGAACCCTGGTGTACTCCGACAGAGATGGGAAACTCCATCGAGGTCCCAGCTGCAGCTTGAACTCGACTCTTTGGACAGGAGTAGAGAATTCGCACCCACTCTATGAGCTCTTTAGGAACTCCATGTTGACGCAGGGCGTACCATATCACTTCACGCGGTACGCGGTCAAAGGCCTTCTCCAAGTCGAGAAAGGCGATATGCACTGGCTTCTGTTTCTCGCGATGCCTCTCTATCAGGAGGCGGACGGCATGTATGGCATCAACGGTGCCACAGCCAGCCAAGAAGCCGCACTGATTGCTGGAAAGCTGGACGATGTCCCGAATTCGTTCATCGACAACTCGCTCAAAGATCTTCATGCTGTGCGAAAGCAAGCGAATCGGACGGTAATTGGAGCAGTCTGCAGGACTGCCCTTCTTCTTCCAAATTGGAATCGTCGTACTTTGACGCCAACACCCAGGCACTTTCTTCTCCGCCACAACCTGATTAAAGAACTTCGCCAACCACTCAGCAGGGTAGCAGTACTTGGACTTCCATAAATCAGCTGCCACGTCATCGGGCCCAGTCGCTTTGCCTGGCCTCATCTTCTCCAAAGCCGTTTCAATCTCCTCCACGGTGATCTTCTGAACGGTTCCGTGGGTTGGAGCCGTGGAAGGGATGGCTGGATGAGGAAATTCTACCGTAGAGATTTCCTCAAAGTAGTCGCGCCATCGCTTCAATGCCTTCTTGCGGTCCGTAAGAAGATGGCCGTTCTCATCATTGATGCCGAAAAACTTCTCAATATCCTCGGTCTGCCGATGGCGATTCTTAGCAAGCCGGTACAGATACCGCTCGCCATCGCGTGACTCGAGCTCCTCGTTGACATCTCCATAATGAGTGGCTTTTGCAACAGCCACGGCCTTCTTTGCAGCTTTCCTCGCTTCTTGGTACTTCCGCCAGTTATCGGCCGTCTTTTCGCCGAGAAACACGTGATAAAGCGACTTCTTCTCTCGCACTTTTGCTTACACGTCATCTGTCCACAGCCATGCCTGCTTGTCGACCTTCCGTCGTCCAGGCTTCGTAATGCCGAGTTCCGACTGTGCAGCTTGACGAATCGCGTCGGTCGTTTTCTTCCAAGTTTCGTCGACAGTCGTGACTGTCGGTAACCGCACGCGAGAAATCACAGCTGCTTCCTTCTCTCTCATTCGCCACCACTTGATTCTTGCAGCACCGCATCGCACGACCTGCTTCAGCCTCGGAGGGACAATCTTCAGAGTGCAGATCAGCGGTCGGTGCTGTGAGGCGACCGTCTCATACGGCACGATCTTCGCGTCTGTGACAAGACTCCGGTCACGGTCCTTCACAAGCACAAAGTCTATCTGAGACTTGGAGCTCCCACTATAATATGAGATGAGGTGGGAGTCGCGTTTTCGGAAGACGGTGTTTACAATGGTGAGACTATGCGATTCCGCATACTCAAGAATGCGCTCACCATCGGCGTTACGTGATCCGTAACCGAAACCACCATGACAGCTGTACTCGTGTTATTCGTAGCATCTACGTGCCCATTAAGGTCACCAGCGACTATGATGACATCTTTCGACGGTACCTCTGCTGTCTTCTCATCCACCAGGTTCCAAAACGCATCCTTGGCTTGATCGGAGCAGCTAGTCTGCGGAGCATACGCAGAGAAGAAGTGGTAGAGTCGCTCCTTAGCGGCGACAACGATCTTCATCAATCGATCGTCAAAGCGCTCGACGCTTACAATCGAGTCACGAAATCGTTCGGGGACGATTATTCCGACACCACTGGTGGTCCTGTGACTTCCACATAGAACGGCCTTGAAGCCACGTCCTATGTCCCTTGACTTGCGGCAGGACCACCTCGTCTCCTGCACCGCACAGAAATCAACTCTTCTACGCTCCAGTGCTTCAACCAACTCGCACGAGGGGCCCGTCAACGTACCCACATTCAGCGTTGCCACGCGGGTCCTGCTTACGTTACGGGACTTTCGGACTAGCTCAGTTGCCCCCGATGCCGTCCTCGCATCAGGGACCCTCGCATACTTCTCACACTCGCCGGGCTCTGCGAGTGCGCGTCGGCTCCCGCGGACGCCGTAGCACTATCACGAAAAACTTGCAATGTCATGAACCATGTGATGTGACATGGGTGTTCGTAGGCCGGCCTGTTACAAGGGCCTGTCGCCTGTAATCGAATGTCCGTGTTCGGCTTAGCTCGCAGAGCGGGCAGTTTCCAGTGGCACCACGTGGAGGAACGGACATCGCCACCATAAGGCAAAATGTATTCTCCCATTCTCAAATGCCTAAAGCGAAGTGTTAGAGCTCATTTCCTTAGAAGACAAGTTTATGCAACTCTACCAATCCAGGCTCGTTCGTACCACGTGGATGGTGTTGTTGTTTTACTTGCTAGTTCCGTTAAAGATCTTGGCTTCCGCTATAATACTGATTTGGATTTTTCTCAGCATGCCAGATATCGATGTTGATATAAACAGGCAACTATGCGCACGTTTGAAATATTTAAAGGACTGTGTAGCAAAAATAAAGGCATCCTACTTCGTGCTTATAAAACTTATGTTAGGCCTATTGTAGGATCTGGTGTCACAGTCTTCAACCCACATAAGATGAAAGAAGCTTACTGCATTGAGGAAGCTCAGAACAATTATACTCGAAAGCTCCTAGTACGTATTGGCACTTGGGAATATGACCAAATTCCAGACGCTGTAGTGAGAAACAGGCCTTTTCTACTTCCTTCCCTTGTTTCTCGACGTAAAGTCGTTGATGTTTGCTTGGCTCATAAGGTAGCGCACTTTAGGTGCTCTAGCAAAGGAGTAATTATGAAACAGTTATTTACTTTGTCCAATTCACGTACTAGAGGTGCTCTGCAAAAAATCACGTTAATCCGCCCAAAAACAGGTTTATATGCAAACTCATTTTCATATAGAGCAGGAAGTGCATACCTCAACCTTATGAAAAACGAATCAAAGGTCTTATAGCAAAGCAGTTTAAGCGGTTTGCTAGCAATACATTGCTTAGATATAATCTTTCTTGAGACAAGTCGACAAGTGATACCGATTACCAACTCCTTGTATATACTTTGTATTGTATGTTGTGTTTGTTTTGGCTTTGTAGTATTGAGCGTTGTTTTTAATATTTGCGTTCTGCAAATATAATAAATAAATAAATAAATAAATAAATAAAATCTCCCCCTTAACAGCACAACCAGGAGCGATGCGTCAGTGGCGGTTCGTCGCGCGTGCGGCGAAAACTCGTATGTTCGTACTACCAGCCCGCACCAATCGCAGAAGAGGGAGCGATCGAGGTCACGACAATGTTCTCGTACGTGTCGAATTTGTGGCGCACCAAAAGGGAATGATTAGCATCAACCGTCACCTTTTGTACTTCTAATCTAGATTTCGAAAACATTTTTTATAGCCGTAAATTTTTCCCGCCTCCTTTCCCATTCATTTTTCTCCTTTCTAGCCATCACTGATTTAATTTTTAGGTCACGTCAGATAATACGAGGTTTCGGATGAGGAAAGTTGAAATTAAAGAACCTAGAATTGACTTGAATTGTGCCAACAGTAAAAAGTCGTAAATTCGATTTAATGATAAGCCTAAGGTGGCAATTATGTAGAGATATGAGCAAACGCTAAAACCACAAGCGCGTGCTCATCCGACGTCCTGCCTCAAGGATGCTCTGAGCTGAGTAGTCCCATCTTAGAGCAACTGGGCACTATTGTACTTTCGGGACTCCAGAGGACGAGAAGAGGTCGAAGAATTTTTTTCGCCCAAACCTCGTCCAGGAGCTTATTTGGGATGCTGATCACGAATCTGACATCCGTTTTTCGTTTTACGCTGGAGTGCGGTAGATTACGGTGCGTACCGGTGACTAAGGCTGTCGAGGTCATAGTCACCAATTTCGCCAAACTTCGCATATGGGGGTTATTTGGGATGCTGATCACGAATCTGACATCCGTTTTTCGTTTTACGCTGGAGTGCGGTAGATTACGGTGCGTACCGGTGACTAAGGCTGTCGAAGTCATAATCACCGATTTCGCCCAAACTTTGCCTATGGGGGTTATTCGGGGTGCTGATCACGAATCTGACATCCGCTATTCGTTTTACGCTGGAGTTTGGGCGCAATCGGTGACCATTACCTTACTCACCGGTACCCACCGTAACCTATCGTACTCCAGCGTAAAACGAAAAACGGATGTCAGATTCGTGATTAGCATCCTAAATAACCCCCATAGGCGAAGTTTGGGCGAAATCGGTGGTTATGACCTCGACAGCCTTAGTCACCAATACGTACCGTAATCTACCGTACTCCAGCGTAAAACGAAAAACGGATGTCAGATTCGTGATCAGCATCCCAAATAACCCCCATAGGCGAAGTTTGGGCGAAATCGGTGATTACGACCTTGATAAACTGACAACCTTAGTTACCGGTACCTACCGTTATCTACCGTAATCGGCCGAAATTTCAAAAACGGATGTCAGATTTGTGATCAGCACCCCAAATAACCCCCTGTACGAGGTTTGGGCGAAAAATTTTTTTTCGACCTCTCCACGTCCTCTGGAGTCCGTAAAGTACAATAGTGCCAGCAACTGCTTTGTAATGTATTTGGTTTTTATGCGCTATGCAATTTTAATTGGATGTTCTTTTCATCATGTTTAGCCTAGCTTTAAAAAGAAATGCGCTTTAAATGTATTTAAATAAAAAATTACCATGGTGATTTCAGGAGTGATTTGTCTTTTCATGATCATCTTCTTCATCGAAGAACCGGAAAGAGGTCGAGCCGAACGAGAGAAAGGCGAAATTGCAATTAAAGTTACCAACACTAGCTACATGTATGACATCAAGGCTTTACTGAAGAAGTGAGTTATACATGTTTTAAAATGCTTGCCTTTAAGGGCTGAATTAGGATATCTCAGTAACAAATACCTTGACATTTGCGACACCACTGGTTGGTAGAATCGCTATTATAGAATTGATAACGCTACGAAGCATAATTCACATGTTTTGCAAGAAGCGATATGCTAAGCTTGTCAGATCTCTCTCACGATTTCCTCCACTAAAACATGGAAAAACCACCGTGTTTTCCCTAAAATCTTAAAGTCAAGGCTCAGTTTTTTCAGATTTCCCTTGTTAGCTGGGATGGTTAAACCAATTGCAAGACTTTTACAGCTTACAACTACTTTCTTTTGAACATCAGTTCACCTATCGATTGCGGTTTCTAGATGGGTTATGGTAGTTCGGTGTGTGCCGCCTATCGCCACGCCACGCGGGACTTGTAATGTGCAGTCGATGACGGCTTTATAGACATATTGGGTAGGAGAATAGGTATAGTCGGTTCCGTAAGTGAAGGATAATAAGTGACAATACTAACTTCAGCCGGTTGTTTAAGGCCTCCGCCCACTTTTCGTCAAGCGGCGGGCGGCATGCGGTAAAACTTGGGAAGTGCGCGCCGCCCACGCACACTCGAGTGTTGCTGGCGGCAAGCTCAGACAGAAGGCGGGAAAGCGAATAGAAGCAGTAGGTCCCGAACAGAAAGAGGACAGTGCCTCTGCCGCCTA
This sequence comes from Heligmosomoides polygyrus bakeri, assembly GCA_947359475.1. Classification (NCBI taxonomy): domain Eukaryota; kingdom Metazoa; phylum Nematoda; class Chromadorea; order Rhabditida; family Heligmosomidae; genus Heligmosomoides; species Heligmosomoides polygyrus. Next base: position 86,477,465 of record OX375868.1, on the reverse strand, counting down.
CCGCTGCTGCTTGCCGCCAGCCAGACTCCAGTGAGCGTGAGCGGCGTGCTCCACACGAGTTTTGCCGCCCGTCGCCCGCAGCTTGCCTCGAAAATGTGCGGAGACCTTAAGCGAGAGATGGCGGAACGCCAATGTGAGTGACGGGGAACTTTCCTTACAGCCGTATATGTGTGAACGCTGGTTTTTCCTTCTTCCATTTAGCTTGAATGCGTTGGCGAAATTTGTGAGTTTTGCAGTTTTCTAGTATATTATTTTATTTTTATTCATCAGTTTATTTTTCGATTTATTCATCCAATGGTAAAGTGCGCATGAAGAGAGGTGCGCTTCAAGAAAAAGCCGTGATTTTGTTCATCTCATTTTCTGGCACTATTGTACTTTCGGGACTCCAGAGGTCGAGGGGAGGTGAAAGAAAAATTTTCGCCCAAACTTCGCCTAGAGGGGGTAATTTGGGTTGCTGATCACGAATCTGACATCCGATTTTGAAATTTTGGCCGATTACGGTAGGTTATGTAGGTACTGGTGATTAAGGGTTCGAGGTCATAATCATCGATTTCGAACTTCGCCTGGGCGGGGGGGGGGGGGTATTTGGGGTGCTGATCTCGAATCTGACATCGTTTTTGAAGTTTCGGCCGACTACGGTAGGTTACGGTAGGTACCGATGACTAAGATATAGCAACCGATTTAACCGAAACCTGAATTTGGCCCAGTAAGGAACGCTTGAGAACATCTGAACAAATAGTTTAACAAATAGTTAAGATAACTTTGCACAGCAGGCGGCATCTAATCAGCTTCTAAGGGGTTCGCGTCCGTCCTGCACACCAACCTCAGGAACAATCTGCCACTTCCCCGTTCGTATATTCCGAATAGCCACTAACGCCGGCACACCCAGCGCCCTCTATTGTACATCCTCTTGGTCACACAAGTCCAGTTCAACCGTGATCCCAAACCCTCCAAGAATCGGGGTATTTTTTCGAAAGTATTCGCAGCAAATATCGCAGAAGTGTTGTTCTTCCGTAACCTACCGTAATGGGCCGAAACTTCAAAAACCGATGTCAGATTCGTGATCAGCACCCCAAATACCCCCCCCCCCCCCCCGTAGGCGAAGTTTGGGCGAAATCGGAGGTTATGACCTCCACACCCTTAGTTACCAGTACCTACAGTAACCTACCGTGATCGGCTGAAATTTCAAAAACGGATGTCAGATTCGCGATGAGCACCCCAAATAACCCCTCTAGGGGAAGTTTGGGCGAATTTTTTTTCGATCTCTCTTCGACCTCTGGAGTTCCGAAATCACTTTAGTGCCCATTTTTCATTTTCCATTATTTTACGTTTTTGAACCTTTTATGCCTAAGCATTCGGATTATTGTCCGCGATATAACATTTTGGCGCAAATAGGGTTCTGGGGTTACCCCTGCTCAGTTGTATGACGCTTTGGTAAGAAGGCATGTGTATGTACAGCTGCATCATAAATGGCCTACCTCAGTTCACTGTAGGGGTAGACACACTACCGCTGCGAAAAAATTCCGGTTTCAAAATGCAAATAGGGCTGTACTACATGGTGACGTCCCCCTCTCCCCTCCCGGACCCTATTTGCGCCAACATTTTTGCGAATATTATAGTTTTTGAAGATTTCTTAACATTTTGGTTGCCACTAAAATCGTCTCATATTAATTTATGCTGTCTGATAGTAACTAATAGTTCAATACTCACTCCTTTAAACTGAACCAGGGTATGTTTGAAAAAGAACACCACTCTTTTGTGGATACCGGATCAGTCCCTGCTAACTTCATTGTGCAATGTTCTCATTTAGCCTCACATACGTGTTCTCAACTGCCGGATACACAGCTATCGTCTTTGTCGTTGGTACTCTGACGTGGTGGGCTCCGACAGCAATCGAGCACAACTATGCTATGCAGGAGGGCTTGAATAACACTGATCTGCTCAATCCTGACAAAAAGGCGCAGTGAGTTCTTTCCTCAGCTTCCGTCAGGACGATGAATTTACAGAGCGTTTCAGAAGTATGTATCCACCTCAAAACTTGCCCATATCTCGTTTCGCGTTTATTTCTGCAGGCTCGCACTAGTCCCATTAAATTCCACGTAGTCGAAAATAGATAAGCACTCGCCTCCAGGAAAGTTGTTCGTTCCACGAGAATCAGACTATCTTGAAATAAAAAATTAGGTGTTTGGGTATTTCAAAAGTATGTATCCACTTGAAAACAATTTTTTATTAAATTGGAAAGTCGATCACCACTACTTATAACATCAACATCCTATTATGTACGCCGTTGACAAGGTTCTGGATGATTTGATCTTGGATAGTGTACCATGCAGTCAAAATCGCCACCACAGCATTGAAATGTCGGTTATTTTCGTAGGCTCGCTGAAGTAAGAGTCCCTGTTCTCCGTCGTGTTGCAGTCAGGAGGGAGGCCGGCTAGTCTGCTACTTGGATGTTGTGACGATGAAGCCAATCTTTGGTTGACCTGGACACATGGATGCAGCGATGTGCTGCTGCAGAACATGTGTCTGGCATCCTCTGCTTCTCGTGAAAAGCAGAAGGCCAGATTCCAGTACACCTTAACATTACAGACTGCCCGTGCGACACGACAGAAGACTAAGCTTTAGGTTTTCGCTGCTGCAGAAACCGGCCCACGTCCTTATTGTTTTTCGTGAGTGGAGACATGCTTTTGAAACACCCAAACACCCAATTTTTCGCTTCAAGGTCTGATTCTCGTATGAGCGGACTTGCAAAAATGAACACGAAACGAGATATGGGTAGAATATGAGGTGGATAATTACTTTTGAAACGCACTGTACTCTTAAATAACAGTATACAATTGCTTCATTAAACAGCCAAGAAACAGTGGCACACAATTTTCCTATTATTAGACTGCATTGTATGAATTCAATTTTTGCTTCGCATTGTTAAGCTGGGGATTCATTTGCCACGACTATATACTGGTTAGAATCTCTTTCTTTCGGTAGTTGCAGGTGGTTGCTGAATTTGTCCATTCCTTACATGTGTTAAGCGGATTTCGAATGTGTAGCAATAAACAAGCAAGTAAATAACTGGAATTAATTCAAATTTCAGAGTGAATTTCGTTTTTGGCTTTCTGACGTGTGTTGGTGGAATAGCCGGCGTCGGAATCGGTTCGATGCTCTCAGAAGTGAGTATTTCTCGGCATCAGTGCGCGAATTACGTGAGAAGTGAAAGCATTCAAAGCTCGGTAAAATTTCAGATGCTACGTAATGGTTGGGGACCATTTCGTTACGTACAGACCGTTCGATCAGATGCGATCATTTGCGGCATTGGAGCTGTTATTGGCGTCCCGATGTTATACTTTTCGATTCACGAAATACCATACAATATGACAGTTTGCTGGGCAAGTATAGCTGGTCTTGTTTTTTGTATTCTTTATTAGTTAACATTATTATTTCTTTTTGTTTTAGTTTTTTCCTAACGAATTGGGATTTTTGAAAAAAAAACTGTGTTGTTTACTTGCACTGCCAGCTTCCGAAAAACCTTGACAAAAGGCGTAGCATTGCTGCCCGGAAAACAGAAGGTGCTGGTTCAAGTCCCGCCTGGCACAAGAGTTTTGATCGCAGCCAAGCATCCATATAAGAACTTTTCAAAAGTTGCCCTTTTGTAAAGAAACAACTGGCGCTATTGCACCTTACGCTTTCAAAGCAAGAATTCAGAAAGTGTAAAATTTCACAGAGACGCTTCGCTGAAGCTGTGGAGATTTCGGTAGAAGCCTAAACCAATGCTTTCGCGGAACGAATGTTGTTTGAGTTACCATGGCGTTGGAATGGCAAGCAGTAACCATACCAATCGTGCTTTTCGTCCTCAAGAAATTTATGAGAAAAGATAAATTTCGGAATTCCTACATTGAAATAGTCTAGTGGTCAGGTGCAATCCTATAAGTATACGGATAAAGGACGGCGTCACTCAATCCCTTTTGAGGTGCTCCACGCATTCTACTTGTACGGGATGTCGTGGAGGCGATTTGAATACTATTAGGTTATAACGAAATAAATGGCACTGAACCACTGTAAATTTAAACAGTTAATATCTCAGCTTGTAGGTAAGTTTATTAATCGATATAAAAACCTTCTGATTCTGCACATCTTTGCCAACGTGAAACAAGCTTTTTTATCCCAGAAGCATAAAAATCAGAAGTTCTGGAATTGACGAAATCTTCGAAGGCACTTTCGGCATCCTGTTGGTATTTGAATATTTTCCCTACCAAGAAGTCGCCAAGATGCTTGAAGAAATGGTAGTCTGTTGGGGAGAGGTCGGGAGAAAACGGAGGATGTGGTAGAGTTTCAATGCTCAGCTCATTCAATTTCTGCAACGTCATTCGTGCTACATGGGGGCGAGCATTGTCGTGCAGAAGGAGAACTCGCCTTCGGTTTACCAAGGCCGGCCGGATATCCTTCAACTTTTTCATCATTTCTTCAATTTCAATGCAGTACTTCTCTGCCATGATGGATTCACCGGGAGGGAGGAAGCTGTGGTGAATAATTCCCAGCGAACACCACCATACTGTCACCATTACTTTCTTTTGGTGCAATTCCGGCTTCTCAAAAACCTTGGGGCTCTCATCGCTGTCCACCCACTGTGACGATCGTCGCCTGTTGTCGTACATTATCCATTTCTCGTCACAGGTTACGATGCGATGAAGGAATGGGTCCGTTTCGTTCCGTAGAAGCAGTGCGGACGAGATCTCATCTCGTCGGTTTCTTTGCTCCTCAGACAGCTCGTGAGGCACCCATCTTTCCAGCTTTTTAGTCTTTCCAATTTCCTTCAGATGCCGGGCAGCTGTGTTGCGACTGACGCCAAGAACCTTCGCTATCTCCCTGGTACCTTTGTGTGGATCCTCCTCTACCACATCTCTCAGCTTGTCCTCATCAACATCACTATGCCTCCCACGACCTTTATGTTCTTCCAAGCTCTCATCTCCATTCCGGAACTTCTGATACCAACGATACGCCATCCGAATTGTGGAGCATCCTTGACCGAATGCGGCGTTGATCTTCTCGTCCGCCTCCTTAGCTGTAGTGCCCAGCTTGAATTCATACAAGTAAATGCCTCGGATTACCCTTTTGTCCATCTGCAAAAAAGTCAATAAAACTCTAAAGTTTTCCCACTTTTACATAGAAAATTTGGTACCCACCGGTAGAGCAAAGTTTGCGCTTCTAAATGATATGCCATATGTTACGGTTTGTTCTTGATCAAACGCGTAAAGACGCGCCAAAAAATGGCGCGAGCCAGTGCCATTTAATTCGTTACAACCTAATATTTGGCCATTCAATGACTTGCGGTGGCCAGCCGATGAACAAATCAGCGGTTTGTTCTTCCCAGACAAGTCTAGTACCAATTCATCGACCCCGGGGGATGGAAGGCTTGGATGGCCTAGGCGGGAAATCCGAACAAGGGGCCTGGTATCGGGAGCACGCGGCAGCCAGGACCTCCTCCGACCGCGCCCCTTGCTTCCTATACAATGCTCGAGTTACCACTAGAATTAGAAGACTACTATTTTAGGTGCTCCTGTTCTTCTGCATCACGGCGACATGCTTCAATTGGGCAACGAATGTCGATATGTTAATGGTAAGGTTCACTCGTGTATCCCTCAGAAAAATCTGTAAATTATGAGAGGTTTCCTAAAAGCTGTACGAAATGCCTATGAAAACTTCAAACTTTTCAAAAATGACAGTCTAAGAGAGAAGCAAAGTAGAATGCTTTCGAAGCTGCAGTAGTCATTGAATTGTTCTTCCAACAATGTCTGTTTTGTTTTTCCAAGTATATCGGTAGCGCATAACTGACCTCAAGTGCATAGAAAATTAGAAAGAAATTCTGTCGACGGCTTGAGGAAAAGGAAACGTGCAGTTATCTCAAAAAGTCTTGGCAAGAAAGAATTTCGAAGAGCTTCAGAAGACGAACGCTTTCAGGCCGTCGTAGTTCCTTCGCGGCGGAACGCAGCCAACTCATGGCAAATATTGCTGTCTCATTTGTTCGGTGATGCCTCAGGGCCTTACATTATTGGATTGGTGAGTGGTCAGATTTATCAATAATTCCCTTCCGAGTGCTTATAAACAGCATTACTTTCATAACTGCAGCACAATTCATTTTTAAATAATTTCCTTTCGTTTATCGGACTTATTTTTTCAAAACTCGCAACATAATCCAATTTTCCAGTGAGAATAAACTTTTGAATAGTGAAGCTTTTCTATGTGATTGGTTCTTGTCAAAAGTTTGTACTAGATTTCAGCAGAGGTCAGGAAATTAGGAACAAAAGATGGGTACCTAGTAGAACCGAGCTTTCAACATTTTTTCGAATTAATCACCTGTATCACCTGTCGTCCCGTTGATCATCGAACTGTTCGAGCGGGCGCCACCAGCGTCTCCATTCGTCCGTGTCTCATGCCAGAGTGCTCCAGTGGATCCTGCTCGCTCGAAGACAGGGAAAACGTCATGTCGTCCGTTCAGAGCTTTCACGAAGAAATCCGACCAACGGATTGGTCAGCGTGCTGGTGTTCTCTTGACATCCCGCGGTAACGGCTCCACTTGGTAACGACTGTTATCCAGTTGGTGTCTGCGAACGCATTGCGTAGCCGGCCTGCCTAATTTTCGACGATTCATGCGACAGCGTCTCTGATCTTCGAACGTCGACGAAGCTCGGAACATCGGAAGCCTTCTCTCACCTGTGTCAGTCGTGTAACTCCGAGCATCATCCTCTCGATTCCACTCTGCGTGACGCTGATCGCGTCGATATTGGTGTCCTCGTCAACAAGCACTTGGCCATAGACATCGATTCGTACGAGTCTCTGACAAGCCGACGAATCGATGTCCATGGCCAAGTGCGTGTTGACGAGGACACCAATATCGACTTGAATCGCACGTCTGCGACTGATGCGATGTGGTTCCGTGCCAGCGTTGACTGTGTTCGTCCCGTATGCCCCAACATCCGACTACGACAACGAATAGGTCGAAGCCTTCTACGTGGAGCTGGAGAAGTTCTATAAGGAAGATCACACCTTCTACAAGGTGATTATCGGCGACTTCAGCGCCAAGATCGGATCACGAAGGTCGCCGAAGAACTTCACATCGGAACCCACGGTTTGGAATGGAACGAGCAAGGTGAAAGGCTGTCTGAGTTTATCATGTCGACCAACACCATCCATGGAAACTCACAGTTCCAGAAGCCTCCCTCCCTACGATGGACCTGGGAATCCCCGGTGGCCAGTTCCACAACGAGATCCACCACATCATCTTCAATCGCAAGTATTGCCTGACCGACATCTCCATTGTCCCCAAGTTCTACACGGGATCGGACCACCGCCTCTTTCGCGCGAGGTTCCGCTTTTCGCGTCAAGGAGAGAAGGCCGCAAAGTTCAAGAAGAGGAATCCCACAACACCATCAATTGGGACCTCTACACCTCTCTTGCCGGCCTTTGGGAAGATACTGTCATGGACAACATCGACGAGCAATACGACCGCTTCCTGCATACTTTTCGAATTAATGAACGAACAAAATCTATTTTCAAAGAAAAATGCTTTTCAAATCTAACAAACGAATATATTGATTTTTAAATATCAACAGTAGAACAAACAAATAACTAGATTTTTTCATATTTCGAACAATCGCATAAACGGGTGACTAGATTTTCAAAGCTACAACAATCCTAAAGCAATCCTACAAACGAATAGCTCGATTTTCTGAAATTTCGAACTATCAAATAAACGAGTAACTCGATTTTTTGAAATTAAAATCTCTTATTACTTTTGCCTGCCGTCGTTCTGCAAGAAGACACAGAATTGTACGAATTGCTCGCTTTGCAGATCTCGGACGCTATACGTGGTGACGACGATTCGCCTGCGGGCCATTTCCATTCGCTGATCAAGTCCTTCTACCTGCCGAACGTCCTGTTGATAGTCAGTGCTGCGTTGTTCTTCGTCGCCGCGTATACTTTCGTCAAAGATCAGAAGGAATTCCAACGAGAAATGGGTAAGTGCTGGTGTAAGCCACGTCCTAACAATACCACCAGTTTTCGAGATACACGGTGCGGACGTGATTGCAGGTGTCGCCCGGGACTCCTCTAAGTCGGTGTCGTTAGAGTTTAGCGATGATGTGACGCAGTCAAACTCTAACACCATCGATGTGACGCAGTCAGGTTCTCACACCAACGAAGCCTACAGCCAGGAGTCAACGAAAATGTGACGCCGGCAGCAGTACTGGACTGGCTGTGTGCCTACTATATACGTGTACATATGTCGATTGCTATTCTTGAATGTTATCTCATGACACACATTTTTATTGCGCCCCGTCGCTTGGGGTTTCGAGGCATTGAGGACGTCTCAGGTGCTTTAATAAAATGATACTGATCTGTGATCTTCTATAACTTTGAAACAATCACTGCAAGAGCCATCTACGAGTTTTATTTCAAAAACCTGATCTGCTCTCTAAGAAAACTCAGTAAACCTTGAAAATCCCGCCACATAAGTGATTGAAATAATCGTTTGAATGACCGCACACAATTTTGCCACGCTAGTTTAGCACTTATTATTAAAACTCTTAGCAAAAGGTTTTTACTGAACAATTTTTCTACACTTTTGTAAAAAATGGCTGTTCAAAAGTCGAATAAACTGTTGAAAATGTAGCTTCATGACAGTGTAGATTCTGAATCTATTTGCGAAGGGCTGCCACCTACGAATTAGTAGATGTGCTTAATGGACGTAAGGTGCTCCAAGCTGCGGTCTGTCGCTGTTGAAGTGATGAGCTGGCTAGGCACAAATTGGGTTTGGAATGTCCATTTTGGCAAAAAAAATCCAGGAAACATTTGGGGCATACTTAAACAGAGCAATCCAATTGCGTGCATCGTAGGATTTGCTCTGGAGGGCGGTGAAGGAGGGGGGAGAGTCAGTGATGGGGGACCCGTAAATGGTTGACCAATAAGCCCCAGTTTATACTTGCGTCGCTGGGCGGCGCGGCACGATGGTCGGGATGGATATCGACCGGGCGGCGCGAAAAATCGATATCTATGGCGATCGTTGTGCCACGCCGCGTGGCGGCGCAAGTATAAACTAGGGCTAAAGGGGAGACCAATGAAGAGGTCCAGTTAAGGGAGGATCAGTGAGGGTGGCACCAGTAATGGGGACTGTTAGAGGGTTGACCAGCGAAGGGGAGAGAGCAGCGAAGAGAGGGCCAGTGTTGGGGGACCAGCAATGAGGATCGGTGAAGGGAGCGGGAGTGGTCCAGTGAAATGGACAAATAAATGGGGTACCAGTGAAGGACCAGTAAGGGGGACAAGGGGTCGAGTAATAGAACCATTAAAGGGGGAGAGGGAGGAGTCCAGTAAAGGAGACTGCTGAAAGGGATCAGTGAAAGGGATCAATAAGGGGGCTCTCAGTATCGTCCAACGTGGCGTCAGAAGACGTCGTGCGACATGTGTCGGGGTGCAGAAGACATGTCGTAGGCGTCGCGACACGTGGGTCGGATCAAATGTGTCACAGACGTTATCCAACGTACACCCGGCGGGATCCACAAGACGTGCCACAGATAAGACTTTGCACAGCATTCGTGATATTTTCAAATGACTTTAAAGGCTTCGTTCAACAATGAGTGTGCGCGCACTTGATTCTTACTACCGTTCTCTGCGGACACATAGGTATTGGTGGAGTGGGTGGAGAGGGGGTTAAGGAAATGACAGGATAAAGGAATCGGAGTTATATAATTCCCGCTGGACTGTGAATGGTATCGAGCGGTCTACCAATGCCAATTGATTTCATTTGTGTTTCCGCAGAATAAGCCAGAATAAGCACTTGGGATTAAGACTCTCTTTCTATTTGTTCTTCGCCAGGTATAGAACGAGTACTTCAGAGAATGAATCGCGTACATGCGATAGAGGGTGGATAGGCCTCACAGGAGCAGTTTTGAAGATTCTGCCCTACCGTATCCCGTATACTATTATGTGAAACCAGTTTTTTAACTGCAATCAAAGCAAGAAGGCCTAAGGAAGAGTAATGGCTGGGGTAGTTACCCCTGGAGTGTGGCGACACGCTTCGGTTATAATGGATTATCTACACATCACAGCAGGAAACGGCCGAGCCCAGAGGTGACGTCAGCGGAGGCAGGTGTGGTGGTTGGTGTCGGCGACGGTGGTTGACAGTGACGGCCCGGCGAGTGATCAGGCCGACGGGCCCATCGATGGCATCGGAGGCGATCAGTCGGAGTCGGGCGGCGGTGTGGTCGATGGCGAGAGTAGGAACTGTCGAACTGTGTCTCGAACGTCTGCGGCGGTGGCCTTAAGTAGTCTCCGTCAGTGCCTGTGGCCAGATCACCGTAGGTAACCCTGATCCAATAGAGGTCATGGGATTGGGGATGCGGTTCCGAACTTTCCAAGCCCTTACAGAAGAAAGGAACACTCCAGGCGTGTTCTACACTCGGGGTTTGAGGGTGAAGCACTCAACCAGACGTTTGGCGGCCTCTAGGCCGCTAAATGTCTGGTTACCTGATAAACGGCAACATGTTGTAGATCATAATGGTGTGTATGTTCAGTAGTTGTTGAGTTTTAAGAAAAGCAATGAGAGAAATAAATGTGAAGGAATTCAGAAGTGCCTGGAACCGTTTTTGGACAAGTTAATATAGGTGCTCATGTAGCATCACGTAACGACACAGCAGCGGTTTATTATTACGGTGAGATACACAGTGAGAATCGATTAGCAGTGAAGAATTAGACAGAAATTCTCGGACATTTCTCAGTGAAACCGCATTGGCCATTTAATCGATCAGCACAGCTTTCAGAACGTGTCTTCTTTTCTCCGCAGATTTGTAGATATTTCTATCAAACATCGACGAGAAGGGATGCACGAAAGCATAGTCAAGAGCGATCTGAATTATTCGAAATTTGAAGCGCCTTCAGATGTTCGTATTGCAATAATCCTAATAGAACCAACCTTTCCGGTCCTTTTGGGATTTCGCATGGACTCACTCGACACCAAGCAGATGCAGATCACTTCCTCCTCACCAACACGAAGAACGCCACGCGTAGGCGTGGCATCAAAGCTACCTCTAAGGTCCGCCTGAAATGACCAGTTGGACCTGTCTTATGTGCTTTGCGTTGTGTTTAATGTGCGTCTGGTCATAAACGTAGAACGCTAAGGCATCGATTCGAGTTCACCACAGCCGTAACACGCCCAGGAGTTCTTTCACTTGCCGAATTTTACGCTTTTCTTCGCTTCTGCCATTTCACTGTTTGTGTTTTCTTTACTAACAGGCTGTCTCGATCTTTTTTCATGTGACCGAGATTTCTTATAAAGTTACGTCCTCCCACGTACCACAGCGCCGACATCTGCTCTCCCAGGAATATTTCATGGTGGGCGAACTCATATGAAGAAGAGTAAGAGCGGGATACAAAATATCGACCCCCCGCCCAAAAAGAAAGCAGTTAAGCTGGTTGATTAAACAAGACAAAGGTGCAGGTCTATAGAGAATTATCCCTTATCTCTTGACTACGACTCCGTATGCGAGAATGGGCACTTTTCACTCTAAATTGTACACTCTTCCAAACAAACTTGATGCTTCTGAAATCAAAGTGAACATCCTCCAAATCGAAGCCAGATTCTTTCAGGTTAAGTTGGGCCGAAAACGGAGTTCGGCGTCATGCCGCTTTGCCGCGATGCACCTGGCTGCTAAGGTGACGCGAGGGGATTACTGTAGGCAATACTACGTACTTTTTGGCGGGCGCGCTAGAGCGCGGAAGTGTACAGCACCAGCAGCTATAAGTGCATGTACCAGGCTGTCCAATAATTCCTGTCCGAAATTTTTCAAAATTCTATAATTTTCCTTAGAAGTGTTATAATATCAGGCAAGCGTAAAAACCTTCTAGAAGGTTCTCCAGAGTTCCACGCTAGGGGTATATAAGGCGCAATCGCCGCGTCTAGCTACCAGTACAAGTTAAAATGGACCAAGTCGAATTCGTACGTTCGAGTACTACGAGTGGCTGCTGGGCAACGACACGGGCACTGCGGTCGCCAACATCTGCAGAGCGTGCAAGGAGGATGTAGTGTCCCAACGCACAGTCAGGCGCTGGTTCAATCGTTTCGAGAGCGGCGACACGAGCCTCGAGGACAGGGAGCACAGCGGGAGGCTTTCTACGGTGGATGATGACGAAGTCCGTCGCTGTATCAAGGAGAACCAAGGCAGGACGGTCACCGCCTCCATCTACACCGATCAGCTCGAGAAACTAGCCGCCGCCATCCGGGAAAAGCGTCCCCGACGGGCCTCGGTCCACCTGCTGCACGACAACGCGCGCCCACACGTGGCGAAGGAAACCCAGCAGAAGTTGGCGACGCTCGGCTGGGAGACGGTTGCCCATCCGCCGTATTCCACGGGCCTCGCCCCCTCCGACTACCACTTGTTCCGCCCGCTGAAGCACCATTTGGCCGGAAGAAAATTCGCCAACTACGACAACCTCAAATCCGACATCGCGGACTTCTTCGAGTCGCAGCCCCCGGAGTTCTGGGCGAAGGGCATCGGCGACCTGCCCAATCGATGGGTCGCTGTTGTGGATAACTGTGGTGATCATATTGTTGATTAGACTTGTTTTTCAATAAAGTTGAAAAAATAAAAATGGTGAAATTTTCGGACAAGAATTATTGGACAGCCTGGTATGTCCAATTACATTAGAAACGGTGGCACAAATAGGGTCAGGAGGGTCTCCATGTGGGGCAGCCCTACACAACGGTTTGTGATGTACAAAACTTTTTTGCAGCACTTGTGTGTTCCATCCCTGCAGTGAACTGAGGTAGTCTATTTCTGATGTAACTTGACATACACATGCCTTCCTACCAAAGCGAAGATCCACTGAGTACATGATGACCCCCTCCCCCCCCCCCCCCCCACGCTATTTACGTCAAAATGGCCTAGCTCTGCTCAACAAAGAGGTAGAACACGCCGATGCTGAATAAAAATTTAATTTGTTACAATACAAGACGTTGTAGAGGGCTGTCGTACAAGGTACGCCCCGAGTCGACTGGGACAAAACGATCGGCAATTACGTCTTAATTAGAAACACAGAACCTACTAGGCGAAATCGTTTACATCCCGATACATAGAGAGGATGAGATGATAAGAACAAGCAAACAACACGAGCGAGATAAAAACATAATCAAATCGAAACAAAAGTCCGTACCTAGCGCTGCGGCACCGCTCCGCTGGATGCCGCCGAGGACTGGGCTGCCCTCGCTGCCGTCGCGGCATGCGGCACTAAGACAACTCGTCCGCGGCGCAGCTCCTACCACAGTGGTGGGTTAATCCACCGCTGCCGTGGGGGTGAATGGACAACTTCGCGGTGCGGTGCTGCGGAACTCTGTTTCCGGTCTTACAGTCTCTTCAAAATGATTAAGCAATCTCTTGTTCAAGGAAAACGTGGTATAACTTTTTTTTAAATTTTTAGTTCAGCTATCCGAACAAGTGGAATATTTTTATATAATTTTTTTACAAAAAATAATAAACTGAATTTCGTTTCAAAGCTCAACAAGGCAGCAATAAATTAGAGCATAAAAACGAGATCGCGTCATGTGCTCGAAAAGCTCGTCACGACTATCGTTTGGTTGATAATCTGTATGCTGCTTACGTAATAATCAAACCTGGGATATGTGTGTTCTTTATAATTGTTTGTTATGTCATTTACAGCTTTGAAACTTCATGCAAACAGGAATTCTGCTCTCAATCGAATAGAAATCGCAATGCCTTATACGAAGGCATGGCGCGATCTCTCCTTCTAGAATTAAAAAAATGGCCACCTTCCTACTCTCTAAGACCAGCTAAAGGCCATAATTTTTCCTTAAAAAATAAAGTTTTTATAAAATTTAACAGTTTGTTCACTTATGCGTAGGCTAACTAAAACTTCAAAGAAGGTCACGGCAAGATTTTCATTGGGACAAAAATTATTCTTTTTGGAGGGCCTTAAGTTTAATGTGAAGGGAGCTCGTTTTGATTTGGAAGATGTTCAGTAATTTGAAAAGCGTTAGGCTCGTTTAGAAGAGAGTCCAATTTGACGTGAAAGTTTCTTAATTAAATAGAATAACCCTAATTAACCCTTTCATAGTTAAATTTGATACTTTTAGAAGCAAACTGGACACATTTCACTGTGATGACTGCGACATAAAAAGCGAACGTCCCGCTTCGGTTCCGAGTGATCACTGGATTTCTGGTCGCGAAAATATTTCAGAACACGAATTAGGTGTTAGTCAGGAAGAGCCAGGTCGGGAGAATTATGGTCATGAGTAGACATTTTCTTCCAAGGCATTTCTGGCGGCTCTGCTTCGCGGTCTGATTTTGCACCAAGAAAGTTGAAAAGCCACCAAATCGTTGGGCAAGTGGTTTAGGGAATGAAGGTGAGCTGCATTGTTATATTACCATAATTTTTGAAAAAAAAAAGAATTTCCAGTCAAAACTTCTTCTCAAACCCAATGGATGAATCGCTTTGGAGACTCACACGCAGCGTCCACATAATGGTTTCAGTGGCCAGGTTCGTGACAGTCAATCGTCTCATACACTCGCTGGCCGAGAATTGCAGCTAAATTTGAGAGCTGTTAGATAACAAATCTCTGATGGAAAAACGTGTCTTACCACATTCATTGGATTTGTTATAACATCTCCATACGCGACAGTCACCTTTGGGTTATCAACGATTGCCTGAAGTGTACTGGCTTATTTTTCATGGCAATGTTGGAAGGTCAACATTGTAGTGCGGTACTCTTACAACTGGGCCAACTCGTCGAAAATTAGGTGGGCCGGCCACGTAATGCGATTCGCAGACACCCGCTGGACGAGAGCCGTCACAGATTGGATTCCGCGGGATGTCAAAAGAACACCAGGACGCCCACCAACGCGTTGGTCGGACTTCTTCGTGAAAGCCCTGAACGACCGATTTGACGCTCTTCGTGTCCCTCGAGCGAGGAGGATCCATTGGACTACTCTGGCACGCGACAGGGACGAATGGAGACGCTGCTGGCGCCCGCTCGAGCAAGTCGATGATCAACGGGACGACAGGTGATACAGGTGATACTCTTACAACTACCAATCACGTTCTGCAGGTGCGAAAGTGAAACGGCTTCTTAGGGTGAGAAAGGTGGGGAGAATTGAAATTGACTTTGTTGAGAAGGAGTTGCGAACTTTGCACTGCTAGTGACTGTATTTCTAAGTAGTTGCTGTGTAAAGTTTGTTGATTGTGTTTCGTAGCTTTCCTGCAAGTTGGAAATGTTTCTAGGCAGTAATGTTTTTCGTGGATGTGCTGCGTTGATTATTTGTATGGTCGTGATCCAGTTGCCGCAGCCGAGCCCACCGACCGACTAATAGGAGAGGGGGGGGGGGGGGTGTGGCTTTTCCCGCCTGGCGGCCATAAAAGGAAAGCGTCCGGAGAAAACGGCATTCTTGAGTTTTGTGCGCGGTACTGATCGGCTGCTCAGACCTATATTCCAACAAGTTTTTGAGTACCGCGATACCAGCGCAGACTAAAGAAATCATTTCTTTAAAGTGCTAGAGAATGTTTGTGGAAAAGCTCTGAAAATATGGAATTAAAAATTAAGATATCCCTTATATGGGAGGGTAGATCAAAACTCAATAGGTAGATTCCGATGAGGTTGGATCTGCAACCACTTCGGCGAACCGGTCGTTTTCCTTATAAAGCTTAATCCCATCTCTGTGAGTTCGCCACCGTCCCTGTGCCCACTGCGATTTGTTGTCGTAGCGCAGTCGCGCGAAGCGCCGGCTGTCGCGTGCTTCCAAGTATTTCGTTAGGGTTTCTCCGTAGACGGCCAGGATGTACGAAATGTGGTCACGTCCCTCGCCGGGGACTATGCGACCTTCTTCTCATCCCCCTTGCTCACCTACCCCAACCCCCTAGGCTTCACCGAGAGTGTAAGGGCTGGATTACGAAACATTTGAGGTGCAAAACAAAATTCCCTGATCCACTAAACAGCGGATGCACTTCCTGACGCCACACCCCAAGCAGGAGGCGGGTGTACATCCTGACGCGCTGCCGTGGGTCCCTGTGCCCTCATTTATCATGCATGCATCTAGGAATTGTTGTGTAAACAACCAGAATGCGTGTTTGTCCCACAAAGTAATCTGCCGCAATCAAACGATGGGCATATCAGTGTTTTAACCTTCCCAGACAAGTCTGATACCAGTTCACTTCCCCAAGAAGGATGAAGGTTGGCACTATCTATGGTAGTTGCGGGAGTGGAAGCTCACCTTATTAAAAATGTCAGTAACATGGAAAAGAAGCAAGACACATTGATAGTAAAAATAACAAACAAACAATGCTATAGCCGTGTTCTGTGCTCTCCTCCGAGTCAGCGGAGATTAGGTCAGAGGAAGGTATTAGGGGTATGGCTCGACTAAGGCACCCGTGTTAAAAATGCCTGGATACTGGAGTTAGTTCTTCTGCTCAACGCTAAAGCAGATAAAAGGCGGATGTGTAATCGCAAAGAAGGAATCAGTGCACTAACATTTGCTAAATATAGCTACTTCCCATGTCTCCGCGCCAAGGCATGCTGGGGTGAACTGCCCCTCCCCCCAACTACCATAGCACCCTTGGATGGGAACCGAGCCAAAAACTTGGAATCTGGTCGACGCGACATCTCCTCGGAATGCGCTACCACCCGTGACTAAAGCAGAAATTTTTTTTTTATTGTGAGAACCAGTTACTTAAAGGGTGAGGAATTCTGGACCTTAATGCTGTGAACATTGCAAATGAATCACTTTCGCAAACAGGCATCTTTATCCCAAAACTGCACTTACTTCCTCGGCTTGAATCCCAGTAGCCAATTCCGTTGCTTGAATTCCAGTAGCCACTTCTGTTGCTTGAAGTCCTGTGGCTAACTCCGTGGCCTGCATACCAGTAGCTAGCTCAGTTGCACACACTGCGGTATTGTACGGGGTTAGTCGACCCTAAAATATGTAGATTGAATATAGTTAACACAGATAGCTCCGCGCTGCCTGTCTTTGCTTAAGCATACGGAACTTTCCAATATATATGTCATTCTTAAAACTAAAAGGATAATCCCACCTGAAGAAGTTTCCCAAAAAGGACTACGATCAAAATTTCTCGCTGGGATGTGTGGAAAGTGCGATGCCATTTCTTTTCTGCGTATGCTCCGCAGACAGGCTGTTCCGAGCAAACCAAGGACGAGTTCTGGTCCCTGCTTGATGAGAAGACAGCGGAAGTACCGTCACAAGATATGGTTGTTGTGGCAGGTGACCTTAATGGTCACGTCGGAGCAACGAAAGACGGCTACAACTGTCATAGTGGTTTTGGATATGGGTCGCGCAACGCCGATGGTGAGCGTATACTTGAGTATGCAGACTCACATGACCTCACCATCGTGAACACCAAATTTCGAAAGCGTGACTCCCACCTCATCTCGTTTTATAGCGGGAATGCTAAAACGCAGATTGACTATGTCCTTGTTAGGCGTCGCGACCAAGGCCTTGTCACAGACTCGAAGACCGTGCCGTATGAGACGGTTGCCACGCAACACCGTCCACTGATCTGCTCGCTGAAGATCACACCTTCGAGGTGTAAACATGTCGAGCGATGTGGGTCGGCTAGAATCAAATGGTGGCGACTGAAAGAGAAGGAAGCGGCAGTTATTTCTCGCATTCGGTTGCCGACAGTGACAACTGTCGACGAAACCTGGAAGGACGCTACCGATGCGATACCTCGGGCTGCACGCCTTGAACTCGGCACAACGAAGCCTGGACGACGCTGGGTCGACAAGCAGGCATGGCTGTGGACTGATGATGTCAGAGAGAAAGTCCGAGAAAAGAAACGGCTCTATCACGTGTTTATCGGTGATAAAACAGTCCATAATTGGCGGAACTATCGAGAAGCAAAGAAAGCGGCAAAGAAGGCAGTGGCCGCTGCTAAAGCCGCATACTACGCTGATGTCAGCAAAAAATTGGAAACTCGCGATGGTGAGCGTTATATTGACCGACTCGCCAAAGCTCGCTGTCGCCAAGCAGAAGACATTGAGAAGTTCTTTGGCATTAACGACGAAAGCGGTCATCTTCTGGTGGATCGTAAGAGGGCTGTGAAGCGATGGCACGACTACTTCGAGGAAATCTCGAATGTAGAATTTGAACATCCTGCTGTTCCTTTTGCATCACCTGTATACGGTCCCGTTCAGAAGATCACAGTGAGCGAAACTGAAGCAGCCCTGAGGAAGATGAAGTCAGGCAAAGCCACTGGTCCCGATGACCTGCCAGCTGACCTGTGGAAGTCGAAGGGCTGGTGCCCTGCTGACTGGCTGACTGCGTTTTTCAATCAGGTTGTTGCTGAGAAGAAAGTGCCTGAGGGTTGGCAGCAAAGCACGACTATCCCGATTTGGAAGAAGAAGGGCAGTCCTGCAGACTGCGCCAGTTACCGTCCAATTCGTCTTCTTTCGCACACCATGAAAATCTTTGAGCGAATTGTCGACGGACGTATCCGGGATGTTGTACAGCTTTCCACGAATCAGTGTGGTTTCGTATCTGGCTGTGGCACCGTTGATGCCATTCACGCCGTTCGTCTTCTGCTAGAGAAGCACCGCGAAAAACAGAAACCGGTGCATTTTGCCTTCCTGGACTTGGAGAAGGCCTTCGACCGCGTTCCGCGAGATGTTATATGGTACGCGTTGCGACAACATGGTATCCCTGAAGAGCTCATTGAGTGGGTGCGCATTCTATACTCTTGCCCAAGGAGTCGAGTGCGAGCGTCAGCGGGCACCTCGATGGAGTTTCCCATCTCTGTAGGGGTGCATCAGGGATCTGCGCTATCCCCACTGCTCTTCGTGGTCGTGATGGATGCAATCTCACGAGATCTCCAAATGGCGGCACCTTGGACGCTGCTGTATGCTGACGACGTCATGCTTGCATGTGAAGACAAAACCGAACTCGAGCGACAGGCACAGGCGTGGTGCGATCGTTTGGCATTGTTCGGTCTCAAGCTAAACGTCAAAAAGACGGAACACTTGACGACGGATGTGAATGAGCACGGATCTATTAAGATCGATGGTACTGAGCTCTCACGAGTGACATCTTTCAAGTATCTTGGGTCAACAGTCACGTCCGATGGCAGCTTAAAGATGGAGGTGAATGTGCGTGTGAGTGCAGCCTGGTCCAAATGGCGCTCGCTGACTGGGGTGCTTTGCGACAGGACAATACCTGAGCACCTCAAATCGAAGGTTTATAGAACAGTAGTCCGCCCAGTAGCGACGTACGGCGCTGAGTGCTGGCCCGTGACGAAGGAAGTTGAAAGCCGCCTCAGTGTAATGGAGACGAAGATGCTACGGTGGACGGCTGGAGTTACGCGTTTGGACCGCGTTCGTAACGACACCATACGACAGAGGTTCGGTGTCGCCCCGATATCCGAGAAGCTGCGCGAAGCTCGTCTTCGATGGTACGGCCACGTCCTTCGCGCTAACGACGACACCGTGTGTAAGATTGGCCTGAATCTTGTGGTCCCTGGAAAGCGGCCCAGAGGACGCCCGAAGCAACGTTGGCTAGATACGTTGCGCTTGGACTTAGAGATGGTTGGTGTGCACCCTGATCAAACATTTGATCGGGAGAATTGGCGTCACCATGGTGGCGATGTCCGTTCCTCCACGTGGTGCCACTGGAAACTACTCGCTCTGCGAGTTAAGCCGAACACGGACACTCGATTGCAGGCGACAGGCCCTTGTGACAGGCCGGCCTACGAAGACCCATGTCACATCACATGGTGTATGACAGCTCAAGTGTTTCGAGATAGTGCTACGGCGTCCGCGGGAGCCGACGCGCACTCGCAGAGCCCGGCGAGTGTGAGAAGTATGCGAGGGTCCCTGATGCGAGGACGGCATCGGGGGGCAACTGAGCCAGTCCGAAAGTCCCGTAACGTAAGCAGGACCCGCGTGGCAACGCTGAATGTGGGTACGTTGACGGGCCGCTCGTGCGAGTTGGTTGAAGCACTGGAGCGTAGAAGAGTTGATTTCTGTGCGGTGCAGGAGACGAGGTGGTACTGCCGCAAGTCAAGGGACATAGGACGTGGCTTCAAGGCTGTTCTATGTGGAAGTCCCAGGACCACCAGTGGTGTCGGAATAATCGTCTCCGAACGATTTCGTGACTCGATTGTAAGCGTTGAGCGCTTTGACGATCGATTGATGAAGATCGTTGTCGCCGCTAAGGAGCGACTCTATCACTTCTTCTCTGCGTATGCTCCGCAGACTGGCTGTTCCGATCAAGCCAAGGATGAGTTTTGGAACCTGCTGGATGAGAAGACAGCAGAGGTACCGTCGAAAGATGTCATCATAGTCGCTGGTGACCTTAATGGGCACGTAGGTGCTACGAAAGACGAGTACAGCTGTCATGGTGGTTTCGGATACGGATCACGTAACGCCGATGGTGAGCGCATTCTTGAGTATGCGGAATCGCATAGCCTCACCATAGTGAACACCGTCTTCCGAAAACGCGACTCGCACCTTATCTCATACTACAGTGGGAGCTCCAAGTCTCAGATAGACTTTGTCCTTGTGAGAGATCGCGACCGGAGTCTTGTCACAGACGCGAAGATCGTGCCGTATGAGGCGGTCGCCCCACAGCACCGACCGCTGATCTGCACTTTGAAGATCGCCCCTCCGAGGCTGAAGCAGGTCGAGCGATGCGGTGCTGCAAGAATTAAGTGGTGGCGAATGAGAGAGAAGGAAGCAGCTGTGATTTCTCGCGTGCGGTTACCGACAGTCACGACTGTCGACGAAACTTGGAAGAAAACGACCGACGCGATTCGTCAAGCTGCACAGTCGGAACTCGGCATTACGAAGCCTGGGCGACGGAAGGTCGACAAGCAGGCATGGCTGTGGACAGATGACGTGAAAGCAAAAGTGCGAGAGAAGAAGTCGCTTTATCACGTGTTTCTCGGCGAAAAGACGGCCGATAACTGGCGGAAGTACCAAGAAGCGAGGAAAGCTGCAAAGAAGGCCGTGGCTGTTGCAAAAGCCACTCATTATGGAGATGTCAACGAGAAGCTCGAGTCACGCGATGGCGAGCGGTATCTGTATCGGCTTGCTAAGAATCGCCATCGGCAGACCGAGGATATTGAGAAGTTTTTCAGCATCAATGATGAGAACGGCCATCTTCTTACGGACCGCAAGAAGGCATTGAAGCGATGGCGCGACTACTTTGAGGAAATCTCTACAGTAGAATTTCCTCATCCAGCCATCCCTTCCACGGCTCCAACCCACGGCCCCGTTCAGAAGATCACCGTGGAGGAGATTGAAGCGGCTTTGATGAAGATGAGGCCAGGCAAAGCGACTGGGACCGATGACGTGGCAGCTGATTTATGGAAGTCCAAGTACTGGTACCCTGCTGAGTGGTTGGCGAAGTTCTTTAATCAGGTTGTGGCGGAGAAGAAAGTGCCTGGGTGTTGGCGTCAAAGTACGACGATTCCAATTTGGAAGAAGAAGGGCAGTCCTGCAGACTGCTCCAATTACCGTCCGATTCGCTTGCTTTCGCACAGCATGAAGATCTTTGAGCGAATTATCGACGGACGAATTCGTGACATCGTCCAGCTGTCCAGTAATCAGTGCGGCTTCGTGGCTGGCTGTGGCACCATTGATGCCATTCACGCCGCCCGCCTCCTGATAGAGAAGCATCGCGAGAAACAGAAGCCAGTGCATATCGCCTTTCTCGACTTGGAGAAGGCCTTTGACCGCGTACCGCGTGAAGTGATATGGTACGCCCTGCGACAACATGGAGTTCCTGAAGAGCTCATAGAGTGGGTGCGAATTCTCTACTCTTGTCCAAAGAGTCGAGTTCAAGCTGCAGCTGGGACCTCGATGGAGTTTCCCATCTCTGTCGGAGTACACCAGGGTTCTGCGCTTTCCCCACTCCTCTTTGTTGTCGTCATGGATGCCATCACACGAGATCTTCAGAAGCCCGTCCCTTGGACGTTGCTTTATGCCGATGACGTGATGCTCGCTAGCGAAGATAAAGGAGAACTCGAGCGAGAGTTGCAAGCTTGGTGTGATCGCTTGGAGCGGTTTGGACTCAGATTGAACGTGAAGAAGGCCGAGTATTTAACGACGGACGTTACCGAGTCCAGCTCCATCAAGGTTAGCGGCATCGAGCTTGCACTGCGGTCTTTAAGTACCTGGGATCAGCAGTCGCATCTGACGGCAAACTGATGGTCGAAGTGAATTCACGCGTGAGTGCAGCTTGGTCCAAGTGGCGCTCGTTGACTGGCGTGCTCTGCGACAAGAAGATACCAGAGCGCTTTAAGTCAAGATCTACAGAGCAGTCGTCCGGCCGGTAGCAATGTACGGCGCTGAGTGTTGGCCAGCGACCAAGGAAGTTGAAACGCGCCTCAGCGTCATGGAGACGAAGATGCTGCGCTGGACGGCAGGAGTTACGCGCATCGACCGCATCCGAAACGATGCTATTCGGCAGAAGTTCGGTGTCGCGCCGATAACTGACAAGATGCGCGAAGCTCGCTTACGATGGTACGGCCACGTTCTGCTTGGAGAAGAAGACAGCGTTCGCAAGATAGGCCTTAACTTCGAGGTAATAGGAAAGCGGCCTAGAGGGCGCCCGAAGCAGCGCTGGGCTGATACGTTACATGCGGACTTGAAAGTAGCTGGTGTCCACCCCGATCTAGCGCTGGATCGGGAAAGGTGGCGTCATGACACCAGAATAGCGGACCCCGCCACGAAGCGGGACAAACGCTGAAGAAGAAGAAGAAGAAGAAGAAGAATTGGCGTCACCACACCAGAAGAGCGGACCCTGCCACCAAGCGGGACAGACGCTAATGAAAATGATGATGATGTGTGGAAAGTACGGATAAGGTAGTATTACTGAACTGATTTGCTCACCGATGTTCTTCTTGGAGAACTGGCAGCGATAGCTGTGTTCTTTGCAGAACTAGCAGCAAGAGCTGTGTTCTGTTTACTACTATAGGGCCGACGATGCGAGGTTGTTCTGGAATGAGCAGCGATGGCTGTGTGTGGTTTGCTTCCATAGCTCGGCAGACGAGATCGAATGTTCGATGCTGCAGATTGAAGCGCAACTGAAAACGAAGCTGTTGTTAACGAACGCCGTCTGCTAACACCTAGGTCAAATAGAACAATAGGAGAAGGCTTGGATCCCACTAATGTGCTAATCGAGACGGTATTGTGAGGTGTAATAAAAGTCCAATCGTAGCGGCAAAGTAGTCAGTTCACAGCTGTCTTTGTCTTTCGCCACAATACTTTATAGGGGTCACAACTTCTAATGCGTGTGGGGTGCTGACACTCAAAGGCCTCTGTCATACCACCGCTCAACCCGAGCGAAGCCTAATGATAAGCTCCCGTATCGATCGCGCCAAGCGATGAGTCGATATGGGAGCCCATCATTAGGCTTCGCTCGGGGTGAGCGATGGTATGACATAGGCCAAAAGCCGATTGTGTCGCGACCGCGAGATCGCGCCTCTGCCCCTGATTGGCCGAGCGCACTGGTTCCCATGGTGGCTTGCCGATGAAGCGCTTCTACCGGCCCGAGGCATGGGAAAATGGCTGACGCCTGCAGTCGATCGGCGCAAGTTCCGCCATTCCGACTCTGCCAGTCGTCATCGATCGTCTCTGCAGCGGCGAAGTTATTCGCACTTTCGTTTATACTCCCATCCTGCCGGTTAGCCATCGTCTAGTGTTCCCAGCCTCACGGCCTCAAGGAATCCGTTCAATACGACCGAGGAAAACTTCTGATATTATTCTCTATCTCGGTTCTGTGTATGGTATTCACTGGTCACCATGTATTGTAATAAATCTCATAGATTTGCTTTGCGTCCAAGCGGAGGAATCGGGCAGGCCTTTTGTCCACTAAGACAAGGAGTTGTCAAGGTTGGTCTGTTCATGTTAATGTAATGTTGTATGCGCGCATCGTTCTTTCCTGTCGTTGGGGTTCCCTTCTTTGATCGTTAGAGGCGAGGAGCCATGCGGCAGGAGTTAGAGGGAAGGACCAGCCGGCAGCTGGGGCTCCATCAATACGGTACACAGGCAGTACGCTATAGACAGAGCCAACGCGTAGGTGTCCCTTCCCCCTGGGTTAGGTGACATCTAGGTGACCCCTGGGGTGCCCATAGGGCGGATAGGAGCGCCACTGGCTCCTATCCCCCATGGGCCGGTGAGACCGTTGATCGCGGAAATTCGGCTTGACAAGAAGCCGCCGCTTTTCGCCTCGTCCTCCTGAATTAGCATCCTTTATAGTGTCCGCAGTATCGTACATTTATTGCTACGCAGTGTTACGCAATTTTGCTGAAGTCTATACGCATTGTCGTAAGGGGTGATGCCGATAGGGCAACATGCTGCTAATCTTACGTCCGATGCAGGTAACGCGGAGCAACACGCAGGCAAGATCGCAGTTGCCGAAGTGCTACAACTCGTGGCCTCTAGTGTTGGACTTGGTTTTGCAGATGAGGTGGAACTCTGCGAGAGAAGACTTAAAGCGTGCAAGGCTGTTACTACTCTACGCATGCTTTCCCTTTTTACGTATGCTGAGTGTACCAGAATCTCACGAGGAAGGCCAAAGAGGTGACCGTGGAGTTTCATAAAGTGACCTATATAGGGTTGTAGGGAGTCGTCTGGGGAGCACCATAGTGGTTTCCAAATGTTCTGCGGACCTCTGGGTAGGTCAAAAATTGCAAAAAACTGAGCGTTTGTGCGGGCCGATAACGCAAAACTGACACATGGAGTAACCTTGCCGTGCACAGAAATGATCCTGTAAAAGGTTTGGAGCTTCAATCATTGCTAGAACGTGAGATTTGGCAAATTCCTAAGAGCAGCGAGAAAGCACATTCAGAGGAAGCATCCATCAGGAAACCACCAACGATCGGATGGCCGAGTGGATAAGGCGGTGGACTTGCAAGAGAGCGACCAAGGGATCGGTTTCGGGGCTTGGGCTTGTGCTCTGATAGCGGCATTCTTTACATTTTATCAATGTGGATTTTAGCCCTAGTAGGGTACCGCATTTGCTTTTCTAACCCGTCCTTAACCGCATGCAAAATGTAGTCCAAGCTAGCTTCCGTCGATTAGAGATGTGCCGTTGGTCATTAAACCATGCTTGCCTTATTAGGGAAAGTTCTCTTTAGATGCTATCCATGTATGATCCCTTTATTATGTTTTCTGCTAGTCTTAGAAGTGTGTCTCGTAACGGCCTCGGTTGACCGCTGCTCCCTACTTTAGCGGCTGCAAGGGGGAGACATTACAGATATGGGCCCTCGTGCTCTAGACACTCCAAAGGCTGAAAAATCCTTCGTCCCAACCTTGTTCAGTTGTCTGGAGTGCTTATCACGAGTCTGGCATCTGTTTCGGTGTAGCGGTGGAATACATTAGGTTAGAGTAGATCTCGATACTGTGAAAAAACAGCATACGCACGCCGTTCTCTTCATCTAACCACACTTCGTTTCCAAGGTCACATTTTGAGCTGAAAATAGCACTAAAAAATTTAAAAGAGAAAAGGCTACGTTAAATTCGTGGTCAGGCGCTGTCCGCGGATCGTCTTCAACGGACGAGATGAGGGGAATGGTATACTTTCCGTTCGCGGGACGAGAGTCTTACATCTCATCCTGTAGTCTACCGCAACAAAAAACGGATCCCAAATTCGTGATCAGTATCCTGAATACCCACACTCTAGACGAACTTTGGCGAAACTTTTTTCCGACCCTGCAGCCGTGAGAGTGTCTGTGCCCCCCCCCCCCCCAGGAGCATGGAAGAGTGGTACAAAAACAGGCAAACAACACGAGATGGATAACCACTCCAGTTTTGCTCACAGTTAGTAGAATTAGTAGAAGTCATAAAAAAGCGTTCTCCAGAAAAAAAAAACGGAAAGAGGATTCTAGAAAATCTAGAAGTCATCTAGATCAGCACGCCTTGGATCAAAGTAATAGCTGTCGATCATGCTCACAAGGTGGCCGCTACGAGACACACTTCCAAGACTAGCAGAAAACGTGATAAAGGGATCATACATGGATAGCATCTAAAGAGAACTTTCAACATCTAGACAAGCCAGGTTTTATGACCAGCGACGCATCTCTAATCGACGAAAGCTAGCTTGGACCATATCTTGCAAGAGGTTAAGGACGGGTTAGAAAAGCGGATACGGTACCCTGCTAGGGCTAAAACCCACTCTACATTGATAAAATGCAAAGAAGCCCGCTATCAATGCACAAGCCCAAGCCCGAAACCGATCCCTTGGTCGCTCTCTTGCAAGTCCACGGCGTTATCCACACGGCCATCTGATCGGTGGTGGTTTCTTGATGGATGCTTCCTCTGAACGTGCTTTCTCGCTGCTCTCAGGAATTTACCAAATCCCACGTTCTAGCAATGATTGAAGCTCCAAACCTTTTACAGGATCATTTCTGGGCACGGCGAGGATATTCCAGGTGTCAGTTTTGCGTTATCAGGCCGCACTGAAACGATACGGTTTTTTGCAACTTTTGACCTACCCAGAGGTCCGCAGGACATTAGGAAACCACTATGGTGCTCCCTAGACGACTACCTACAACCCCACCACATACATAGGTTGCTTTATCAAGCTCCACGGTCACCTCTGTGACCTTCCTCGTCAGTCAGTTCCTTTCGCATTACCGTTCAGCTTCTGCTTCATAGGACTCTAATGAACCTCTTGGTTGAGGTTGCGTTATGAAGACTAGTGACGACAGATGAATAGATGCTTTAGCTATCAGTTGGTCTGACATCAGCTCATTTACTCCAATAAGAGCTTGTTTTTCCTCAAAGACTACACTTGCACTTCTACATGTTATTCAGTTTTTTGTTCAGGTTCACATATATTAACCGCTTTCATAACCCGCTACCGCACATTTGTTTTCAAAAACACCTTCAGGAGGCTGTTATCTGTAAAGGTCCGACCTGACGTCCTAAGCTGATCCGAATCTCTCAGTTGAATTCCTCGTCTATATGGGTCCATTAGAATTGGTGGTGTAGAACAGGCGCGAAGTGCCGTCTCCACTTGAGTCTGTAGCTTCCTTAGCGAAGCCCGCACACGCGGATCCATTGGTTGGTATCCGAGGATGGTTGAGGTGCCCTGTGATGGCTCCACAATCGAGAACTCTCCTGGGGTGCGAGCGGCGAACAGGTACTGAAATCGAATCGTTTAAAAGGATCTGAATTAGCTTTAAGCAGTTATTCGCGAAATATTGAAAACGAAACGATTCTTCCAAAATGTGATGTCAAATTTTAAATGGTTTTCAAATTATTCTCGAGTCATGTTTCTTGGTTATGTCGGTTCACATAAATTATGCCTTAGCGGAAAAAATTCTTAAATGTTTATTTCATCCCATTTCTGCGTCTAATTTGACACTTGTCGGGCCAAATTGGACACGCTTCTAAGTAAGTTCGGCGATTCTGAAATCAGACTGAACATCTTTTAAACTAAAAAGAGCTTGTTCCACATTAAAATAAAGACTATCTAAGACAGATGGAATAACTTTGTCTAAGCAAAGCTTAATTGTATTTTATTGTAATTTTGTAATTCAAGTGCCCCAATATGTGAACACACTGCTTGTAATTTTACGAAATTTTGATTTTCCAAGCAAAAATAATGAAATGATTTTTTCAGACTATATGGAGGCAGAAATCATTTGTCGCTTTAAAAGAAGAGATCCTGCCATGCACTCGACAGATCGCCGCGATTTATATTAATAATAGCGAAAATGCTGCTTACTTGAAATGGCGTTGTGGTGATATGCACATGTGTTTTTTACAACTGCCCCTATTGTACCCTTTAAATCTGTATTATTGTACGCAAACGAAATATATCTATGCAGTCAATCAAGTAACAGTAGCGACAATCTGGCAGAGTGCACTGGAGCGATCTTTTGTTTTAATTCGCTAAATGATTGCTGCATTTCTGCACTTCAAGGCAATTTCTGGCTTCCTGAATTTTCCTAAAAAACAAATAATTTTTTTTTATAAAATTTCAATGATCACATCCACATATTGGTGCAGGTAAATATATGAAACTCAAAGAAAGTCATTCTAAATTTTTTTGAAAAAAAAAACTATTCTAGCCGCTGCGTAGAGTTGTCTTTTTATACTGTGAAAGAAGCTGGTTTTTATTAGAAAGATGTTCAGTTTGATTTCAGAAGCGTCAAGCTTGCTTAGAACAGGGCGCGCTTGACTTGATAAGAGTTCAGTTTGATTTTAAAAGTCTCCTTAAGCTGTTGTGCCACCAGTCCTCAACTTTCTGGTGCAGCATTTTGGAATGTCGAAATGCCCTATTTTTCAGACGATCGCTTACATACTTGTTCTCAAAACATTGAGTGGTCTAACGACCATTTTCTCGCAAAATAATTTTTTCCTCGACTTAGGGTAGTTAGTACAATGTGGTTGCGCTGGTGTGGGGGCCAAGCTTTCAATAATAAATTAACGATAATAACAGTCAACTAGCTCAAACAAAATTGAAGTAATATTAAGGTGTAACAAAAAGAAACCGAGCGCTGCTCTCAGTATTTTTGGAGGTCAAAGGATGGAACGCTTTGCACGTATTTATGGCTTGTCCTGTAAACTCCGACTGCATCGCAGACGTTGGTTATGGCTGAATACACCGAATACATTAATATACCCTACATGATCTCTCACAGGAAAGGAGCGCTTCCCTTCTCGCCAAAAGGGTTAGACGAATCCCGCAATTTATGCTGATTGAACAGTTGTTCTTTTCCTGGCAGTTGCTTGGACCGTAAATGATCCAAACTGACCTGACTTTGAATCGCTGAGCCACCGACGGCCGTACGTACGTCTTCGACCGGCGGCTCAACTCTCATGCCGTATCGATAAGCTCTTGCTCCAAGTGCTCCAAGTAGGATGAGTCGAATGCTCATGTAACTGGAACGATCAGTCACAGCTTCTGTTGTTGGGGAAACACACGCCGACAATGCATTGAAAAAATGTTAAAAATTACTTTTCTTCTATGTCAAGCAAGAAAACGTTGAGAAACGCGAGCACACAAAAGACCCAGTATGCAGTTATGATTCCCTGAAAAAAGTGAAGAGTCATAGAGGGAGAATGGTAATAATTGCAACGTAAAAAGGTAACTTACCACAGTAATCAAACTGCGATCGTTGTTGAACACGAAAGCCTTTGCCGAGAAGGCTGCTCCGGGTACGAGAGTGACAAGGTTGAAAACGTACTGCAATAGAAACTGCTCTTAAAAGTTAGGAGTCCGAAGCGTATGTCTGAACGGAAAGAGCGAGTCATAAAGGAAGAATCCTCACCTCTCAATTACAGGGTGCGCAAAAATTACCCGCACAGGGTACGATGCCGTCCACAAATACTAGCAGAATTGGATTCCGAACTCCATATTTGAATATGTTATGCACTTATGCCATATGTAAATGCGTGACAAGTTTGAGCTCATGAATGCTTACAGAGCGGTAATGGCAAAGCGAAATCCGCAACGGTCCGCCATCATCAGCCGGCACTTTTGTGGTCGAATCGCTGTTTTTATCGCTAATGTTCTCAATGTTCCTCGACGAACGGTGTATGATGATACAAGGAGCTTGGGACTTTATCAGACAGGACTGGACGAGGTAGAAAATTGACTGCTATCACGCCGGAAACAATACAAAAGGTTCGCGAGCGGATTCGACGTAATCTTCTCCGTTCGATGCGAAAAATGGCTCAAGAACTCAATATTTTTGCAAGCAGTATTAGAACCATCGTCAGGAACAAGCTTAAGATGTATCCATATCGTATTCAAGTGTTCACATGCTAACTAAGAGAATGAATGCTCAGCGTCTACGCAGATGCAAGAACTTGTTTGAGTGGTTCGAGAATGGCACGCGCGATGGTTTTTTCTGGTGAGAAAGTCTTCACCCTGGAACCCACGGTGAATCGTCAAAACGATCACATTCTCTCACATAATGTTGGAGCTGCTATCCGCAACGGGAAACTGGTCCTTAGAACGGCATACCCGGCTTAAGTTATGGTTTGGAGTGCGATTACTTCAAATGGCAAGTCCTCATTTGTTTTCGTCGAATCCGGCGTCGAAATTAACAAGGTGGAGTACCAGAAACCGATTCTGGAGGACGTGTTGAAGCCCTGGGCAAATGCCCACTTCGGCAATGACAGATGGTGCTGCCAGCAGGACTCTGCGCCCGCACACAAAGCTAGTACAACGCAGCAGAGGTGCAACGTTTGCTGCGCACGAAGACTGGCCTTCGAATTCACCGGATTTGAATCCTCCCGATTTCTCTGTCTGGTCAGTTATTGAGAGCAAAGCTTGCTCTACTCGACACGCAAGCTTGACTGAAGCATGGAACGAAATAAGCGAAGACTACCTCCGTGCCACGTGTGATGCGTTCTTTACATGTCTGAGGACATGTGTTCGTAAGAAAAAGGACCACTTCGATTGACTTTAAAACGTTTTTATTAGTGAGGAAATAAGGAAGTTATTTGTTAAGTTTCGTTGTCAAATCCGCATTTATGTTGATGTTATACCGTGATATCTTTGTACGGGTAATTTTTGCGCACCCTGTAGAATAGCTATGTGTTTCTTCCTTGCCAAGTTGTTAAAGCCAAGGATTAGGGAGTATTTTTTTTTATCTATTCAAGGCGTAGACATGAGTCTTCGCGTTTTAAACAAACAACAAAAGAACAGAACAAAAACAACCAAATACGTAAACAAGTCAGATATCAATTCTAGTTCTACGTTTTCACGACATGTCGTATAGTACAACACTGAGAAATTTATCTAGCAAGATGCGTTCTACAGGTACGCGCAGACAGACTCGCCAGATCATCGTACCTCCCAAGCAGCGAATTAAAATCCTTCAGGATTCTGCACGTTAGAAAGTCTGACCTAACTGGCGTCATTGCCGAGATTTGAAGTTTGAGCTTCCCCCTTAAGGATCTCGTTAGCATTCCAACAAAGAATTCTAGTGCGTTGATGGTAAGCTTATTGGCAAGGATTTTGTACATCATGAGAAGTTCGGCAGCTCTCCTTCTATTTCTCAGTGACGAAAGATTAAAAAAAAAACGATCACTGAGGACCGTGAGGTCTTAGGTTGTAGTCCATCGAATAACATCTCATCATGAGTTTCCTAGTGAAGTTGTTCTGAACGCTTTCCAAAAGGTCAGCATCCTTCCTCTTCGTTGGATTAAACACTGTCGTCCCTGATCCCACGATCGGTCGCACATATGTTTTATAGGCACGCATATAGACTTCAGGTGGTTTGCATGTCAAAACCTTGAAGAGGTTGTAATTGCGATAACTGGCCTTTTTTACCAGTAGGGGAGGTTACTATGGAACCGGCGCGTCACGAGCGGTGGGGGTCTCTCGTGCGTTCGCCGATGCCTCCGACAGCAAGAGGCTCGAGGAGCAGTGGATAGTGGCATTGCTTCATGCGAGGGTGGTCGAGGGGTCAATTTTTCTTCGCTCCCGCGTTTTCGCATAATAATTGGTTGGTTAAGATTTGAAAGATTCTGACGTCCGCACAATTTTCTTGCATCTTCTGCGTATTTTTCCAACTGTATGCTGTGGTGAGTAGCTACTTGCGACTTGTTTATTACTCACCGGTTTTTAACCAACTTCCAAAGAGAAAGGTATTCAACATGATCCGCTGTCCTTTATGCTATTCTACTATGCTCTCCCTCCTTGAACATGCCTCGTCCCACGGATGCCCGATAGCTATACTCTTATTCGGGAATCATGGGTCGGCTTCTTGAATCACGTGACGGTTAAAGCTGCTATAGCCCGAAGGAAGACCATAAGCATTCGGACAATATCTTCGGATGCCACCGGCCAGATGCAGCCAGCCGACGTGGGCTTCTTCAGTTGCATGAAGTCGCTTATGAAGCGATTTCACTCCCACGTTATTGTGCACGACCTCCCTTTCTATCTGTGGAAAAAGGACAACATAAAGAAGGTAAGTGTCGAAACTTTGGGTAACTGAAGGAGAACAGATTTACTATAAGGACGTTGTAGGCCATGTCGCTGGAGTGCCGAATCCTGTGCCATCCTCACGTAGAAAAGCTGGTTAGTTATGTCTGGATCAAAACCGGTCAGGGGACGGCGCATGCTGGGGTCGGATTCATCCGAAATCATCGGTCCATGTAAGGAAACAGTCCTGAAGAACCCGCAGCTGTCCATATTGTGACCAGTCCTTCTGCTTCGTGCACTTTGTAGCTGTGCATCATTGATGTTGAACGTCCACACTTCATTATCTTGAATATCTTTCTCATTGCTTTTTGGTTAAATATTGATCAGTAATTAAGAAATCGTATTAAAGTTACTCTCCACAGCATACAGCTGGAAAATTTGCAAAAACGCCTGAAAACCGTGTGGTCGTCAGAACCCTTGAAATCTCAACTAGTCGGTGGAAATGCAAAAATGCTGCAAGACACGATAACCGAACCTCGTCCCTTTTATGATGCGACGCCACTGTGCACATCTTCCCGAATCGCTTCGCGGTAACGACGTCGCGGGTGTATTAGAGATCCACAGCGCTTGCGACGGCTCTGCATCACCATCTGATTCCATAACAACTACAACGGCCCTACTCCTTGGGTCTATCAACTTGGCAAAAAAAGGAATGCATTTTTGTACTAATACAGGGTCGAGATTTTCCCTGTATGACTTGCTTTCCCCGTTCAGACATACGCTCCAGACCTTTCCCTTATTAGAGAAGGACTGGCGCGAAGTTGCACTATTGCAATTTTCGCCTTGCCTCTGGTGGCAAATTTTATTTGATGCTTTTTGCAACGGGCGAAAAGCATGTCAGTGTCTGACGGCGAATCATTTCGGAGGCTGGCGGGTGCTCGCTTCTGATGCTTGGTATCGTTTGCGAAATGTGAGGTCTCGCAATTTCGTGACACGACAGTCGTATATCTTCAGGAATAACGGCAGGGCGGACACGTGTAGCGCAGTTGGAGGAGGCGCCGGAACTCGCACGCACTCAGAACCAATGAATGATTCGATGGTTTCCGCTGTATATGCCGAATACGTATTGCTTCCACAACATAGCGCAAAAGAATGTACAAAGCGTAACGCATTCCAAGCGTGATTGATTGCCAACGACCTTTATCTCTCTTATGTTTATTTTTGCGATACTTCCTTTTTTCCTCCAATTCACAAGGCGTATTCATGAAGACATAAGCACCTCTTCGTAATGAAAAAAGCCTTGACTTCCTTGTTCTACTGCATGAGCGATTTCTCTGACAAATCAGCCCTTCCCTAAAGACCTGACTCAAAGATGTGAACACATAAGCTCCAAGTGCCGACTCCATTAAGCTGATATTTATTTATTTTATTTTTATTTATAGTACGTGGATATTCAGCAGACAGAACCAGTTATCCGAAAAGACAATAAAAGATAAACACAACGATAAGAACAAAACATGCATGCATGATAGATGATTAGAAATACATCCTAATGAAACATCCATTGATGTACCTGTCAATGAGCTTTATCAGTTGTGAAATGGAACTCGATAGACCATATTTTTTAGAAAATTTTAGAAATTCCAAACCAGCTCTTTGGGTAAAAAAGGAAGCTCGCAGTCGTGAGCTTGCCTTAGGAAAATGAATTTTTGTCCTACAACCACGCGTGTTTGAAGAAGATGTTGTGTAAAATTTGTCGGGACGTAAGCTTACTCTTTCAGTGATCATTTTGTAAATCATGAGCAAATCACTTCTCTTCCCGCGAAGTAGCAAACTAGAAAGATTGAAAATTTTGTTCCGAACATTTGAAGGTGGAATGGATGTGTAGTCATAACCGTAATGCCGTATCCAAAGCTTTCGAGTGAAATTATTCTGCACCGCTTCTAGCCTGGCTTGGCTGCGCTTAGTAGGTGGATTGAACACAGTGGTCCCGTATTCGAGTATGGGGCGAACATAAGAAATGTAAGCCGATCTGAGGTGATTAGCTGTGTTTGTGGACAAGCCTCTAAATAAACTGTGAATGACTCTATCTGCCTTACTCGCCATTACTTCGCAATGTTCATCAAACGTAAGTCTAGCGTTTAAAATGAAGCCTAAGTCACGATGTTTAGCGGTTTTATTTATCTGATTTCCATGGAGGTAATAAGCGTAATCGTCTTCTACGCTTCCGAGGTGAAGAAACTTCGTTTTGGTAACAAGAGAGGGGGAGCTTCCAGGTAACAGACCAATCAGCAACTGCAGTAATATGTAGCTGACTGGAGTGCCACACGGTCGTCAGTTTTTTGAATGCTCTTGTAGACTTTGATATCGTCAGCAAACATTTGGCAAGAGATATTGAACGGTCTTATCGAGCTTGGCAAATCACACGTGTATATAATGAACAAGATGGGAGATAAAACCCCATCTTGAGGTGCTCCGCTTGTGACTGGATAGGCAGAGGAAAACGACTGATTGACCTTGACTTGGAAAGACCTACCGGTGATGAAGTTGCTAATCCATTTTACTATCCTAGGATTCAAATTGATATTTTCAAGCTTGAAGATAAGCTCCTTTAAAGGGACTCTATCGAATGCTTTGGAGAAATCGAAGAAAATGACATTAACACCAAGGTTTTGATCAAGTGCTTTTGTCCATTCTTCCAGAGAAACAAGCAACGAAGTCTTAGTTGATCTTCCTGTTCTAAAGCCATGCTGACTATCGGGTATAATGTCGTTGTTTTCTGTATGTCTCACTATTGATAGTTTTAAATTTTTTTCAAAAACTCTAGCAAAAATCGACGTTATGCTAATAGGGCGATAGTTCGAGACGTCAGAATAAGGAGGCTTTTTTGGAATGGGTGTAACATAAGCATGCTTTCAACGTGAAGGAACTTCACCATACATGTAGCTGAAGTTAAAGCTGTTTACTAGTGGAGCAACAATCGCAACGGCAACCTTACGTATGAAATAAGGATGGATTTCATCGGGTGTAGTTGAATAAGACAAAGGCAGATTGCACAGGAGTTTGTAAACGTCTACATCATAAAACCATACTGTGCTGTCTTCGATAGGAGAAACAAACATTTCAGTATCAGTATCATGAATAACATCCCTGCCTAAATTCATGTTATCATTCGAGAATGATTTGTGGAAGTGCTTAGCCAACATAGTCGCACGTTGCTGATCAGTAACAGCTGAGTTTCCTTCTCCATCCTTTAGAACAGGAATATGAGTTGGAGTGCTTTTTAGCCTAGAATTTAACAACATGTAAAACGAGCATTTTTAGGATTTTGGTGCAATTTTCTTTCAACGTAGTTGTTGTATTTTCTCAAGCGATTATCGAACTTGTTTTTCAGGAACTCAAAATTATTCACATTTTGAGGAGTTGGGTCAGATTGCAAAGTCAGTTTTTTAACACACATCACATATGTATTTAAAAACTCGATCTGAGAGGTGCTATAGCGCTTGAGGGGTGTAGAAAAAATGAGTATTTCGCCTTCTAATTGTCAGGTAGACTCTCATTCACAAATGTTTCAGAAAAGAGGCGTATGCTCTAGTCATTTTGTGACATTTTTCTTCGCTTCTTTGTAGTCATAATCGACTGTAGTTCGTTGTGAACGACTGCTACGCACAAGTGACTACGCACACGTGACTGATTGGTTTCGTCGTTTCTGTACTCCTAGTACATATAGCTACAAAGTCTGCTAATTACGTACCCAAACGTTTCGTAGAAAACCTGCCGTTTTGAATACCTACATTGCCAAGTTGCGCTCTTGTGCCTTCAAAAGGACGTTAGCCGTTTTGTTGCTCCAGGCTACATTCCAGCTTGTGGATCTAATGGAAAATTCTCATTCTAGCCAAATTATAGTCGTCAGACCTCGTAATTGTAAAGGACTTCTCAAATTTTGTTCTAATGGAAAAGTGCTGTGTACTACTGGAGACATTGCAAACAATAGGCTTTGACGTTGGTTGAGCTTAAAAATACTAAAAAACTGTCAGAACTGCTCTTGTAAGCGATCTTTAGAAAGCTCAAATTTCGCTATTTTGGATATCATAATCACGTTCTCGAAATTCTTTTTTTATACAAGCTTCGTCTCCCATGACACTGCACTACGTGCATCTTATTGGAGGGACCAATCGTTCTTCAAGGTGCCTCAAACAAATGTGCGGTATCCCCTCGTTATAGCGCATCCGGATAAGACGCGACTCTCGACATAATTGTGTTTCTTTGTACCAATTTTTGAAGTATATTGAAGGAGAAATTCCGAGCAATATTTTATTTCAATTTCAAATCCGCCGTCGAAACAGCCCAACAAATCAGCCATGGGGTACAAATAGTGTTGTAGAAAGAGCCGTGCAATCGCGGTTCGAAAATTGTCTTTCTGAAGATTTCAACCTTGAAGATGCATCCAGAAGCGGTAGACCTACGGCAATCCAGGACGACGGATTAAAGGCCTCCGTGGAAGCCAATCCATCGCAACACTGCGAGAGATTGCGAAAGGCGTAGGGGTCAGTAAAACTGCTGATGCGGATGATTGAAAGCATCTCGGAAAGGTGAAAACACTCGAAAGCGGGTGCCCCAAGATTTGAGAGATCACTTGGAATTGTAGTGTTTCGAAATCTTTTCTTCTTCGCTTCTCCGGAATCAAAACGACCAGTTTTTGGATTGGGTCGTCACCGTGATGAGAATCAGGTTCTGTACGATAAGCGAAGGCGATCAGGACTGTGGGTTGATGTCGACGAGCCCCCTGGAACTTCCCAAAGCAGAAATCCGATCAGAAAAAGAAGATGGCAACAGTGTGGTGGTCGGCGGCTTTCCCCTGGAGCCGGATTCATCAACGAATTACAGCAACGCATGTGTGCGCGTCGACAGGTTCACCGTGGCGATATGTACAGGGATGTCTGCGGGCTCCACGTATCAACGCACGTCTGCGGGCTCCACGTATCGACCCACGGCTACTGTACGGCTATACCTGTACGAATCGCCACGGTGAAGCTGTCGACGCGCCTTTTTCTCGTATTTTCGTCCGGCGTTTTTTCGTCTAAATTTCCTCTTTATTTCAAGAGCAAGATTGCAGTAGCCACAGTAGGGGTTAAGGTAGGCATGTTATGTTACAAGTATTCATCTCTATGTAGTGTTTCAACGTGAGTGCGGAGTGGCTCCCCCTCATTGGGATTGAACCCCCATGGATTTAATTGTTGATGAATCCGGCCCCTTGTCAACAGAAGAGTCTCTTTCTCCACGAAAACGCCAACCCACACGTTTCGCAAATCACAATGCGGGAATTAAGCGAACTAGGAATTGAAGTTCGGCCTCTCCCGCCAGACTCAACAGACCTTGCGTCAACCGACTACCACCTTTTTAAGACACTTTCAGAACTTTCTCTTAGGTAGAGCCCTCACAAATCAGGACCACACAAAAACAGCCCTTCTAGAATTTGTTGCATCTCAACTACCCAGGTTTTTCGCTGATGGAACTATTAGTTAGGTTCGAAAAGTCTGCAGTTTCGAACGGTGCTCACTTCGACCGAATCCACTTAGCTTGAAGAAAGTTATTATATAATCGTTGGAAGTGGAGCAGTCAAAACCGCAAAAGCTTTCCGATCAACAAAAAATTGGTCATTGATGTGTGGCTTCTAACCCCAAGTGGACAACCACTTAGTACAACTACCCCCCCCCCCCCCCCTACCCGCCCAAGCAGTTTTGCGCCCATCACTGACATAAAGACGTGCCTCGGACGAGGTGAGATCTATAGTGCTCGCAGGGGGCACCGTCAAAAACGCAAAACAATCAGAAGCAGAATGGCCTACCCCGGTGGGAAATTTCTTAGAAAGCTCCTCATATAGGTTCTCTCAATAGTTAGCCTTTGTTAAATAGTTCAACTTTTAAAATTACCGTCGCCATCAAAAAGAACGAGGAACGTGTCCACTCCACCCCAGGATGGATTCCGTGGAGCAAGCACGCCAGTCATTATTTTGAAGTGGTGTTCAATCGAATTTAGCCAGTAAGTGCTAACTTACAGAATTTTTCTGACCGTGAAGACTGAGGATGGCGAAGGCGCAGATTGACACGAGCATGAAGATCTCCTCCGTTGCGAGTTGTAAAACCGATCCTGTGGTTGTCCGAAGCGGAACTGCAACAGCATCAGTAGCACAGCATATGGAGGAGGACGAGGAGCTTCGGCTTCTACCAAGCCGCCTTACCGTATCGAGAGGGCCTCTCCCGAACAGACGAAGTCCGCGGTGACCTCTGCATAGTCGCAAGTACGAGTGAATCACACCATGTCAGGTTTCTCGATTTTCAGCGAGTCAATAGAAATCTGATAGTGATAAATGTAATTTCCGTAGAAGAGGAAGCGTAAAAATGAAACGCACGTTTTGATGCAGATTACGGTTAAGCGGCTTTCACACTGATGTTGCTGCTGTTGCGCAACCGATGCCGTAATGATGAAGCATACCGCAGAGATGCAGAGGAGCAACAACAGCAACGAGGGGGTCTTTCACACTGCTGTTGCCGCAACCCCGCATCAGCAACCCCGGCATCGGTTGCGCAACTGTTGCGCGGCCTCAGCAACAAGGAATGATCGCCATCATTGCTTGTTGCTGATGCTCGTAAACGGAGTCATATAGCAGGTCTTATCTCATTATCTTATCTCACGAGTTGCGGCTGCAGCAAGCATCGAACTCCACCCCTTTTTCGTTGCTCGTTGCTGCAACAGCAGCAACGGCAGTGTGAAAGCCGCTTTAGGCATCTGGCATACCTCCTAGTCGCTCCAGCGACTGGTCGCTGCGATAGTGTTCCGGGGGTAGCTACGCACTTCGTAGCTACCCCCGGAACACTATCGCCACGACCAGTCGCTGGAGCGACTCGGAGGTATGCCAGATGCCTTAGACTGAGTCAGGCAGACTTACGGAAACATGCATTTCTCGGATCTATCCTAATCGGGGGGGGGGGGTGTAGTATGATTTGCGTTTCCATTCTCTTGCTTGTGTTTCTATGAGAGTTCCAGCTGCTTTGCGATTATGCGAGAGTTTTCATTTGAATCCGGGGTTAGAGGCATGAGATAACGAACGCAATTAACACTTCACCTTTACCCCCTCTCGACTAGGATAGGTTTTCTAGGTTGTCGATATCCAATGCTTTTAAAGATGATGTTCTCCAGCAGCGTCATCTTATCTCACGTCACGTTTTGCAAATTCGTCTCAATCTAGTTGAACTCTACGACTTTACTTATGTTTAGAGTGACTTCTTCTAAAGGACGCCGGCATGATGCTTTGGGTAAAACCAAAAATTGTGCATGTGGGGGTGGGGGCGGACTCTTGATTCGTAGCCTTCTATGCTTTGATGCTTCTGTATCTGGGGCCCTGGAGTTTGTCGTGCCACCCTTAGCTGATTGTCACGTATAACATAAACGTCCAATATATGACGACAGACTCCATCAAGAATGGGAAACATGCGTACTTTCAGGAGTACGGTAATCTCTGGGGCAGGGTCAAGCGTGGGGTTCGATTTTTGCTGAAAATTTACAACCCCCCCCTCCGAAGCGGAATTCGAACGACTCCCTCGCTCCTTCTTCCACTGTTTTATTCTTTATATATCTTGATTTCTTCAAGGTTTTATGTGCATTTTGAACACTTTAATAGGTTCTTGTTTTCAGGAGCGACTTCGACCAATAGAACAATGAAAAGAGGTCATTGAGCAATAATACTTTGATGGCACAATAAAGCTGAATACTATTTTTCGACACTTTAAAATAAAGATTTTCTGGTAGCAGTCTCCCATTCATCACTGTTTAATTTGAGCACGTGTTTTTTACAGGACATCTTGGACACGACGCACTTTTCTACCTGAAGGAGCGACGTCTGCATCTGAAATTATACTCTGAAATAGTATTAGATAAAATTTTGAGTGTTACCTTCTGATGACGAATTAAGTGCTTCTCCTGGATTTTTTTGAAGCGCTCATCAAACGGAGCGGCAAAGGAATGGTAGACGATGGAATTCCCATGGAAATAATGTTCTGCCGTCCTAAGGAAACATCATAAAAAATCAAAATGAAGCCTACAAAAATCCAAGCCCTGTGCATCGTCCAACAAAAAAAGCTTTTCCGCAACGATGACGGAGCTGCAATGACGATATGATTAGAATGGATCGTATACAAAATCCTCGTTTTTCATGAAAAAAATTATTTTTCTAAATATCGACACACTAATCACATGGAAAATGTTACTTTTAGAACCTGCCATTTAAAGCATAGAAAACACATCTACTAAAGCTTTATGAATTTTCCAGAAGCCCCAAAAAATCGCCGAGTTACGAAAGTTTACGTGCGGCTACTGCGTTCTCTGACATGATCGGTCGCAATTGAAGTATGGATGGACTCCTCGCTGAAATTTTTTTTCTGCCTTCTAAAGGACAGGATGACAGAGATTGGAACTGCGCCATATAGAATTTTAAGTCGTGCTTAAAATACAGTAAAAACTAGGCTTCTCCGCTGCGATGATTCTCCGCTGAGGATGAATAGCATACAAAATTCCCATTTTTCATGAAAATATTAATGTTTAGCCGAAGCGTATCACCCATGCGGATAAAATCCAGCCACAAGAATCTCGAAGTCCTGATTAATTCACTGTGAAAAAATCGCGATGTTCTGGATAGAACAGGTTGAATCGACCTCTGGTCGACTTTGCACTAACGTCATCGGAGCATATAATTGAACGTTAAAAGGTTCATAACTCGGTAAGTTTTCGAATTTTGACAATTCTTTCAGCTTTTCATAAGGTAGATAAAACGCCCTTTCTCATTGTGTAAAAATCGTTTTCCAAAAAAGGAGTCGTCACGCGTGGCGGTTGGTTCGATTTTTGAGCGAAAAAAATTGAAGTGGCTTCACATAAATATTCATAACTCGACCAATTCTTCGAAGATTCAAAATCCCGCTAGCTTTTCAGAAACTATAGAAGAGTATAGAAGTAGAAGTATATAGAAATCAGTTTCCAAAAATTCGGTCTTCATGCTCGGCGGGAAGAGTTCGATTTCAGGTCCATTTCGCAAAAATACGTACCGAAAATCGAACCCCCCCCCCGCCCCGCATGAAGACCCTTTCTTGGAAATAGATTCTTATATGGTAAGAAAGCATACTTGCTTTATTTGTTGATGGCCGAGCGGGATTTTTGATTTTCGGAAAAGTGGCCGAGATATGATCAATTTTCGGAAGTCCTGAACTGAATCACGTATCGACTCTTGCTCATCAAAAAGTAGAGGAAAAGCGCTTCTTTATGATTACAAAAACGCTTTATAAAAAAGGGGTCTTCATGCGGGGCGGGTGGGGTTCGATTTGTTGACGATTTTTGCCGAAAATCGACCAGAAATTGAACCATCCGCCCCGCATGAAGACCCCTCTCTTAATAATTGGTTGTTACACATTTACAAAGCATATTTTCTTTATTTTATGATGGCCTAGAGGGATTTTTAAGTTTCGAAAAATTAGCTGAATTATGAACATTTATGTGAAATCACTCCGATGACGACGGTGAAGGATTCAGTTCACGACTTCCGAAAATTGATCATATCTCGGCCATTTTTCCGAAAATCAAAAATCCCTCTGCCATCAAAAAATAGAGCAAGAATGCTTTCTTACCATATAAGAATCTATTTCCAAGAAGGGGGTCTTCATGGGGGGCGGGGGGTTCGATTTTCGGTACGTATTTTTGCGAAATGGACCCGAAATCGAACCCCTCCCGCCGCGTATGAAGACCGAATTTTTGGAAACTGATTTCTATATAACGAAAAAG
The DNA here is from genome assembly GCA_947359475.1 of Heligmosomoides polygyrus bakeri. Taxonomy (NCBI): domain Eukaryota; kingdom Metazoa; phylum Nematoda; class Chromadorea; order Rhabditida; family Heligmosomidae; genus Heligmosomoides; species Heligmosomoides polygyrus. The sequence goes on along the minus strand of OX375868.1, from coordinate 86,435,748 downwards.
TTTTTCTAATTTTTGAAATGCTAGCGGGATTTTGAAACTTCGAAGAATTGGTCGAGTTATGAATATTTTTGTGAAGCCACTTCAATTTTTTTGGTCAAAAATCGAACCAACCGCCACGCGTGACGACTCCTTTTTTGGAAAACGATTTTTACACAATGAGAAAGGGCGTTTTATCTACCTTATGAAAAGCTGAAAGAATTGTCAAAATTCGAAAACTTACCGAGTTATGAACCTTTTAACGTTCAATTATACGCTCCGATGACGTTAGTGCAAAGTCGACCAGAGGTCGATTCAACCTGTTCTATCCAGAACATCGCGATTTTTTCACAGTGAATTAATCAGGACTTCGAGATTCTTGTGGCTGGATTTTATCCGCATGGGTGATACGCTTCGGCTAAACATTAATATTTTCATGAAAAATGGGAATTTTGTATGCTATTCATCCTCAGCGGAGAATCATCGCAGCGGAGAAGCCTAGTTTTTACTGTATTTTAAGCACGACTTCAAATTCTATATTGCACAATTCCACTCTCTGTCGTCCTGTCCTTCAGAAGGCAGAAAAAAATTTCAGCGAGGAGTCCATCCATATTTCAATTGCGATCGATCATGTCAGAGAACGCAGTAGCCGCATGTAAACAGCCGTAACTCGGAGATTTTCTTAGGCTCCTGGAAAATTCATAAAGCCTTAGTAGATGTGTTTTCTATGCTATAAAAGACAGGTTCTAAAAGTAACATCTTCCATGTGATTAGTGTGTCGATATTTAGAAAAATAATTTTTTTCATGAAAAACGAGGATTTTGTATACGATCCATTCTAATCATATCGTCATTGCAGCTCCGTCATCGTTGCGGAAAAGCTTTTTTTTGTTGGACGATGCACAGGGCTTGGATTTTTGTAGGCTTCATTTTGATTTTTTGATTTTGACATGTGATTGGTGCGTCGATATTTTTTCGGTAAATCGAGACGTCTGATCATATAGAATATCGTTTCAGAGAAACATGGTTTTACCACTATGTGTCAAGCGAGCTTAAAATTTTATAGGGTACGATTTCACTTTCTGATGCCGTTTCCTGCAGGAGAGAAATTACTTTTTGAGCAAGTCCGTCCTTCGGTTGCCATTCCGTCATCGATTCGAAGAGCGCTTCAAAAATCTTGTAGGGAAAGCACTTAGGTCGTCCTCAGTAATTAACACTTGAAATTTTATAGAGTGCAATTCTGGAAGTAGATGTCGCTCATCAGACAGAAAACTACCGTGTCCATGACGTCCTGGGAAAACCTGGAAAATGAAAATCTCTCATCGACTCTAAATCTGTAGACTGGAAATCTTTATTTTTCACTGCACAGTAATCGGCATTAAAATTTTTTTTTGATATTCAATCCTATTTTTTTAACTCCAGGAAACGCAAGTGCTTGCATATCTCCGCATTGTGGTAGTCACACCTGGAAAAAACAACTTATTAATAGATGCAAACATCATCTAAAAACCTGAATTTGGAGAGAGTCCTCTGCCAAAACCGAGAGAGTACGACCACCCTCCAGTCGAGGCTACACTACGACCCTCCCCCCCCCTTCGATTCCCGAACCTCAGGCTTGACCCTGCTCTGGGTTCAGAGTGACCAGTGATTTGGTACAGCAGTACGTATCATATCATAGTTATCACTCCACCCTAAAATTTATTTATTTATTTATTTACTTGAGGCGCGTGGAGCGCAGTCGGAGGAGGCGCGGGCTGTCGCCTGCCCCCGACACCAGGTTCCTGGCTTGGATTTCCCGCCCAGGCCAACCAAGCCTTCCATCCCTCCGGGGTCGGTGAATTGGTACCAGACTTGTCTGGGAAGGATAAAGCAAGCACTGCATTGTACATCGGCTGGCCACCGCAAGTCATTGTATGGGGAAATACGCACTCAACACGCCTCCACGACGTCCCGTGGAAGTAGAATGCGTGGCGCATCCCAAAGAGGATTAATTAAAGAGGGCCGTCCTTTATCCTTTATCCTTTATTTATTTACTTATTTTGCACACTACAATGAGTGCGCCATAAAAAGGTCAGAATGCGTGGAAATGAAGGGGAGCAGAAGATTAAAGGAGAAGATGAAGGAGACGCAAGACTATGAAAACTATGAAAACAGGCGAAACAACCACATTCAGCGCGATGAAAGGAGCCCTCAAAGATGAAATTGCGGCACCAAACTATTCTTAAACCTTGAACATCTTTCGTTGGAACCACAATACGTGCCGCGCAGAAAAACACCGGAACGGATGTTTTGGGGAAAATAATCTAGCTTTTTAACCCTTTTAAAATACAGGGCGTCTCAAAAAATGTATACACTGTTTGAAAGGTGACAACTTTGTTAATAGTAGAGGTACTGAAAAAGTTAAAGGCTTATATGAAAGCTAAGAAAATAAAATTTTTCTGACATATGAGAGGCATGGAATGCGCCATGCACTCGTCTGAAATTTTCCATTTTACACTCGATTGGTTGTGTTTCGCTTGAATACATGTTATAAATTCTTCACAAAGTGGCCGCTTCGATTTACTTGTGCCTAATTTAGAGTTTAAAACTTAATTACACACTATACTAATTACTTTGATACTTTGATACTTTGATGGTCCTTTTGTCGGCTGGAGGTCTTCTCAGCGGGGACCACAACTCTTCCAGACCGCTCGATCTCTGGCTGCTTGCATCCAGTGAGGCAGACTCCGCTCTCTGAAAGATCTTGAGAATGAGTCTGCTCATCGCGTTGGCGGTCGTCCCAGTGGTCTCTTATGGTCTCTCGGGAGCCATTCTGTGACACGGAGACTCCATCTATCGTCCTTTCGTCGAAGCAGGTGTCCGGCCCAACGATATGTGGACTTCTTCATGTACTGCAGCGGGTCTGCTAATTGCGACTTCTCCCGTAGCTCTGAGCTTCGTAGACCTTCATGCCATTGCTGACGAAGGCTTGTCCTTAGAAGACATCTCTCCAGTCCACGATGCGTAGTTTGCATCGCTCTGGCGATTGTCTTGTTGTCGGGCCAGTTTTCCGTCGAGTAACACATCGCATGCAGTACAGAGGTGTTGAATATCGAGCCCCTGAGGCCGGGATCCTTGACGTGATCGGTGACTTCGCGAATCGAACTGAAGGCTGCCCATGCTGCGCGTCTCCTGCGGGCGATTTCAGGAGCGAGGTCGTTATCCATGTTCAGTTCTCTTCCCAGATAGACGTAGGAGTCGACCTGTTGTAGAGCAACTCCATTTAACCTTACGATTCCGTGTCACACCACTGGTTGACCATAAACTGCGTTTTGGACATATTCAGGTCCAATCCAATCTTCATACCTGCCACATTGAGCTCGTTCAACATTTCCTCGACTTTTGCCGTGCTGGTAGAGATGAAAACAATATCGTCGACGAAGCGAAGGTTGCTGATCCGTTTACCGTCGAAAAGGTGGCCTTTGTCGTCCCAGTTCAAGTCCTTCATGGCATCCTGGAGTGCCGCTAGGAAGAGCTTGGGAGAAATCGTATCTCCCTGCCGTACTCCTTTCCCGATAGGAATCTTAAGCTTCCGATCGAACAATTGGATGGTAGTCGATGTGTTCGAGAAGCATTCGTCGAGAAGTCGGATGTACGGCGGTGGTATACCAGCATGCACAAGCGCGTTCAGAATGGCGTTGATTTTTAAAGAGTCGAACGCTTTCCGATAATCCACGAAGACAAGGACAAGTGGGAGGTGGTATTCGCGGCTCCTCTCGATGAGCTGTGAGACAGTCTGAATATGGTCCATGCAGGAGAAATCCTTGCGAAACTCTGCTTGCTCCACTGACTGATACTCATCCAAGCAACGCTCCATGCGGTTAAGCAGTATCTTGGTGAAGATCTTGTAGGCAACCAAGAGAAGACTGATGGGACGATAGTTGTTGATATCCTCCTGCTGACCTTTTTTGAAGATGAGAATTGTTTTCGACTCCTTCCATGAGTTCGGAATCCTACCAAGTTGAAGGCAGTGGTTGAAGTGCTTGGCAAGAAGTGAGCAGAGGGCACTGCCACCCGCACGAAGGAGGTCAGCAGAAATGCCGTCCGGTCCGGGAGCAGTGCCCGGCTTCATCCTTCTGATGGCATGAGCAACTTCTGATTCCAGAATGGGAGGTACTTCCTCAGCTGGTGGCATCAAGCATTTCGGGACAGTGATGGAAGAACGGAACAGATCTGTGTAGAATTCTTGAACGATGACCTCCATCGCTCTTCGAGACGTTTGCGTTGTTCCATCCTTATCCACAAGGGCTGACATTATTGCCTTCTGATCGCAGAGATCTCGTTTGCAGCGCTTTATGCTTGAACCTTTCCAAGCGGCTTCTAACAGCTTCAATCTTCTGTAGGCTTGAATGGACTCCTTCAGTGCAATTTGACAGGCCTTCGAGATGGTGACTTTTTCCAGATAGGAAGCATTAGGATCCAGCTTAACATCTCTTCTTTGCTGCAAAAGTTTAATCGCATGTGCGTTGTGTCTTGAAGCAGACGGTGATGTGGCTCCGCAAGAGCTGCTAGCACATTTCAACAGTCCTTTGGAGAGAAGGTCGTAGTCTTCCGATGGATCTTCAAGAAGATTCCAATCATACGACTTTATTGCATATTCCAACTCCTCAGACTTGAATGAGGGGATCCTCACCGGTGCCGGTTTATGAGTGTCACGCTTGAACGTCCTCTTTTTGAGAGTCAGCTTCGCACGGAAAAGATCCGAGCCGGTGTCAAATGAAGGCAACACGGAGACGTCGAACAGACTCCAGCGTCTGTTTGTAAGAACATGGTCGATCTCCGAACGTGTTTCTCCATTTGGGTTTTCCCAGGTCCATCGTCGGTTTGAAGGCTTCTTAAACATAGCATTTCTATGGTAGAGACGGCACGCGGATAGGAAGTCTATCAGGCGCTTTCCGTTTTCGTTCCTTGAGAAAGTTCCATGTGGTCCTAGCCTCCATTCGTCGTGATCATTCATACCGACGATAGCGTTAAAGTCATCAACGACAACTTTGTTGTAGCTCTTCTCGTCGTTGACAGTCCTTTCGAATAGCTTGTAGTATTCCTCCTTTTCTTCATCTGTGGCCGCAGATGTTGGAGCATATCCATTTATGATAGAGATGGCCCCTTGATCTTTGGTTTCCAGACCAAGAATAGCTACTCGCGGACTTGTAAGAGTCTACTAGGTGGGTGTCGAATTGGCGAGAAATCCAACTCCGCCAATGTTCTTTCTGTACACCTTTGCTCCGATAATGAGAAGCTCATTGTGGTGGTCCTTCGTATGGTTTCCGTTCTGCCTTTCGTTTCCTGTAGGGCGATAACGTCGTATTTGATGTTGCGGCTTCTGTAAAGCAGTGTCCGAAGATCCTGCTCAGATTCGATCGAACGACAGTTATAAGTGCAGACGAATAGGCAGTTTCCGTGTCGTGGTGGGAGGGAGTTTCCGGTAGTCCGATTCCAGTGACGTCCTGATAATTTAACTTCAAGATTAGATGGCCCCTCGCCGGAGGTAGATGCAACCGACGTCGTAGAAATCCACCTCCGGCGCGCGGAGGACTGGGGCACGGGTTTAGTTGTTTGAGCCATACCGGTGGTCTGGTTACTCACATGTTCCTGGCCAGGGATACATGAGAGCCGCCCATACACGACAAAGCGTCGCGTACTGCGTGGCCGTTTGTGCCGTTAGCCATCACAAAGTGATGTTCACCCCTTCACCGCGATGAGGTGGCACATGAAGGGGATTACACACTATAGCTTTCGAAAAATGGAGAGTATTCTAAAAAATTGCAGGTACTATGTGAAGGGTTGTAACATTGCTGCTAATAAAGCATTTGGAGATATTTGAGGCTCTCATAAAAGCGCAGGGCGACAGAATTACTGTGACGTGTAAATAGTCAAGATTGCGCCATGCTCCTGCCAGATACCTTGCATTCCAGACAGACTTGATTGTGCATGGGCTGAATGCTTGTTACAATTTTGTTGCTACTTAGTCATATTAACCTGTGCTGTGCTTCTTTTAACGTTTTGAACTAGACAATCTTGTGAAAGACACGTCACGTGCTAGTTTAGTGATTGCACGATTCAAATTGGAGCAGGAGCCGCGTTTTACAAGACGTATTCTGTGGGCGAATGAAGCAATATTTAAGCTGAATGGAGAGGTTAATTGGTATACTGCAGCTACTGGACGACGGAAAACGTGGAAAAAAGCACGGTACAGGTTAATGTGACCAAGTAGCAAAAGATTGTAACAAGCATTCAGCCCATGCACAATCAATCGAGTCTGAAATGCATGGTAACGGCAAGGTAACGGCAGCGCACGACAGTCGGCACCTCCTCCGACTTCAATACGTTTCGAAAATTTCTCTCCAGTTTTTCTAAACTCTTGAATTGTCGCAGTTTGGCGGTATCAAAATAATGGGTCTACTTATAAAAACTACTTTTCCTACTCGAGACCGGCATTGGTCAAGAGACTGAAGGAAATTGATAATTAGTGCGCTTATTTGCCTTTCAAGGGCCTTTGAAACGTTGCTTGATACATCACTGGCCACTGACCAATTTACGCACGACGGACTAGAACGCTGTTCCACACTTTCAAAATGACCTTTTCAATTTAATAGTGAAAGAATTTACTAACATGATCGTCTGTTAGTAGTATTCGCTCAAAAACTTAACAAGTTAGGAAAGAATCAGGTGAAAGTTCAAACCAGCAGAATTTTATTCTAGGACGAGCTTTATTCTAGAACCTCTTATTTCAATTATAGTCGGTTTCCTTTATCATCTGATATCGTTACCTGCGTTTTTGGTTGCAGGTTTTCGATAATACCTGAGAGCAAGAGGACGGGAGGTTGTTGTAAGGATTTGCAACGGAATGTCTTTTTTCGACAACAAGTACCACCCAAGAATTACATACTGCCTGCAATTTGGTAGTAGAGAAACGGCTGAGTCGAAGTCAGATTTTGAATAGGATGAGGATTAAAATTCTTGATGCTGCTTAATGATCACTTCTGGAGCTGTTGAAGAGCAAGATACATCAAAGTTCTATTTCTATTCTCTTTAGTACGTCATCTGTCTCTCCCTCAGCATTGACTACGAGTATGCTACGATCTCTAATATTATAGAACGAATTGCTCAAGGTTTACCATCAGAACCAATAGGAAAAAACACTCAAGTTGCACCATGTGTTGTACTTTGACTTAATGTTCCGCTAGTGATCCAAAGCACTTTGTTTTGTTCATTGTTTATGGCGCAGAGTTTGTGCAGAAAAATGCAATAAATGGAATGAAACGAAGTGCTAACGATAAGAGGGGTGTTTTTCGCCATATAGGACCATAGTCTGACAGTGACATTCCCAGTATAACGATGTCCTTTTTGCGCAAGAGCTATGTAGAAGACCTCTGCATGGAGGCTTCCACATCAGTACACCTCTAAATGCCCAATGCAAGAAGCTCGTTCTCAATCCCTTCAATCAAGCCGGACCTCATTAACCTCTAATGCCCACCATTTTCACTTAAGACATGCCTAAATTGGAGTTTTTTCTACGCATTCACCTATCACAGATTAGAGTGCACAGCTCCAATTTGCAAAGAAAATGAGCGGCCGGTAATGAAATCGAATCGACAAAATGGGAAGATGAAAAATTGAAATAAATCTTGACAAGGCAACATCAGCCACAGATCCTCACCATCTATGTCGTTGAAGATTAGTAAATGTTTGTTTTTAACAGATAGAAACTAAATAATAAATAACATGTAAATGATAAGAATAATAGGTATAATTCCTACCAATCACCAAGGTCGCTTGCAATCCATGAAAGATAAGCTCGTGCGTAATCTTAGCGATATTTGTTAAATTATCAACACAACACTAATAACACTTGCGCGCTTCGTGCGATGTTGCAGTATCACTAAGCTAACAAGGAAAGGTTCCCAGCTCATGAGCTTTTGCGATGGTATTTTGACAAGATGTAGAGCCCTGCGAGCGGAGTCGAAAACCACAGTTAGTTTTTAATGAACGCTTTTTTAAAGACCTGAAAAAGAGGTGTGAAGACGTGTGCGAAACTCTCATCAACCCCTATGACATCTCACGAGATCTGCCTCGCTGACACAGTCGGTAGGAGTGCCGCCTCGAAGAAGCACATCAGGGAGTTTGAATCCGCGTGCTGCCAATACTTCTGCACATATTAGTTTTATTACGCTTTCTCATGATCAGAGAAGTTAATTGTAGACGACCAGCTCCTACGACAAACCAGGGCTGTCTACTTGCGCCTTCGTATGCGCAAATTTTTCAGCAATCGTATCTGCACCACTACCATATCATACCATATCACCAATGATACCGTAACTGCACATAAATTCACATACCTTACGGTTGAGTATTATGAAAGTGTACTAAGTACTAATAAGTGTACTAAAAATGTCACCTGAAAGTGCTGTCGGCCGACTACCTTCCACCTTCCCATCGGATTTCAAAGGTAGTAATATAAAAATGGACCTTACCGAAGATTTGGAAGAATGTTCCTCACTTGCTTTTGTAAGATGCTATGGGTGTGACGAGCACTGTGTTTAATTGTTCCATAATTTTGCCCTAAGCTGTTGACTAAAAAGGATGAGCATTAAGACCTTTTATTTCCAGATAAATGATATGGTGCAGATACGCATCGTTGAAAAACTAGCACACACGAAGGCGGGAATAGACGTCTCCGGTTTCTTGTAAGCATTGATGGTCTAAAATAGACTTCTGTGGTCATGAGAAAGCGTAGTAACAACAAACTAATACGTGCAAGGTTATTCGCAGTAGGCGGACTCAAACTCAAAGGCGCTCTGGTGGGCTTCTTCGAGGCGGCACTCCTACTGACTGCGCCATCGAGGCACATCTTGCAAGGTGTCATAGGGATCGATGAGAGTTGCGCACACGTTTTCACACCTCTTATTCAGGTCCTTAAAAGAGCAACAAAAACTAACTGTGGTTCTGGACTCCACTCACGGAGCCCTACATCCTGCCAAATAGCACCGCAAAAGCTCACAATGAGTTGGGAACCCTTCCTTGTAAGGACAATCACATCAGGTTAGCTACTCTGCTTATGCAGCCTTTTCTCCTTCTACCCTAGCAGTACAAAAGACAATATTTAAGATCCTTATCACGTTCCAACCTTGCTCTTCCTTCCTTAAGCTCAGGTGAGCAGTTTGCGGTATGAACCCGTGCAGACCCCCACCACTACGCTCAAAATTGGCATCATCTCCAGGCGGTTCAGTGATGTCGATGCTCGTGCTAATCAGTGCCTTCATCCCCTAGGTTCTTAGACAATCCTCCGATGTCCCACAGCACGGTCTCCCACTTCACTCTAGCGCCAACTTGACTGTAGGGACCTGCATTCCTCGTTCTCAAACGGTCAACCTCCGGCAAAATTCGAAATTTTCGATAGATACTGAGCGTCTGCTTGGTTTTGGTCACTCGACGAAAAGCCTTATTGTCAGCGGATTCCTCTGCTTCTAGTACTATGTCGAACAAAATTTTTTCCATACGAGACAGCTACAGCAGTGACGAATTACCGAATCGTCATCCGCGGACAAATAAAGGAACGTCACTATCAAGCTACAGTCAACAATGTAGCTCGATATTTGCCTTCCGATCGAAACTTTTTATCTACTGGGAAGCTTTCCGTCGGCCATTATATCCGCGTGTCTCCCAAACCAAAATTACCTGTGAGGAAATCGATAAAATCGATCGATGCTGGCCTCCCGATCAAAACTTCTTATCTGCTTGTGAAGGCCTTCCGCTGTCGATCATAACCCCTTGATTTGTGCCTCGTAAAGCCCAGGGCTAAAGTTTCGGGCCGTTTGAATGACATCAACTAAAAGTCGATAATTTGATGAATGTTGAATGATGGCAATCGACACTTCAGAAGCGAGCTCTGAATTCGTGTTCAGCGACTACTCCAGGGCTGAAGTTCCCAAGCACGTAGAAGATGGGTATTTTGCGCTATTTTCGCGGACCGTAATTCCATCCCATTTTTATGACTCACGGTCGATCGATGGTGTGACTCATCGCTTAGCGGCTTACAATTATCACCTGTATCACCTGTCGTCCCGTTGATCATCGACTTGCTCGAGCGGGCGCCAGCAGCGTCTCCATTCATCCCTGTCGCGTGCCAGAGTGGTCTAATTGATCCTCCTCGCTCGAGGGACACGAAGAGCGTCATATCGGTCGTTCAGGGCTTTCACGAAGAAGTCCGACCAACGCGTTGGTGGGCGTCCTGGTTCTTTTGACATCCCGCGGAATCCAGTCTGTGACGGCTCTCGTCCAGCGGGTGTCTGCGAATCGCATTACGTGGCCGGCTTACAATTAGATATATGATATATGGTACCTATGCTTAGTCACGAGACGCGTTTTCCACCTTCTTAATTGTGACAACGTGATGGCGCAGCCGATTGATGGATGATGTACCGGCTTCGGATTCAAGATCATTGCTTCGGATTTCCCGCAAGGCAGTCTTATTTGATGGTGGGAAAATTCTCTGAATAGACCAAATATTCATTCTTACTACGATATTCAGTAGAACCACAGAATGTCGAGTATCCCAAAAAGGAGGTCGTTACCGCCGAGCTTTTTACCGTTTCATCCTTTAGTGTTAGAAATCGGATTTGATGTAGATAACTCTGCGCTTCCTAAGAAAGGCTGCAAGTAAAGCAACACCTCCAACGAAGGGGTCAGCTCGTATAGAGAGCCCTTTTGTTAGCTGCAAAAAAAATCCAGCAAGGTAGCTGTGGAAGAAGTGCGAGCTTGAGATACAGGGTGTCCTAACAAGATAAGGATGCTAGGTCGCCACGGGACTTTGAGATAGGACGTATTTCACTGGATGCGGCTTCAAACGCTGATTCCAAATATGTGTTCAGTTCCTGCTGCGCACATCTGTGAACGGAGTTATGGATCATTTTCATTGCAGGCTCCTTTGCCCTCTAGGTCCACGCAAAGCGGGCTAGTCACAAGAGAGCGAGCCCAAGTAGCCTGGAAACTGAGCTGCCGTCCGGGCAGTGGTGGCGCAGGTGTAGAGGAGTGCCGTGGTGAGACCGGGTGGTTTATGGTTCGACTCCCTTGTGGTGCAGTATTTCTGCGCTTCCTAAAAAAGATCTGCCACGATCAACCAAAGCTCTCTGTGTCAAATCGCAACGGAAAAAGTCACCAGAAAGGACTCGTCTTCATACTGGCACGAAAATACAATTTATAGGGTGACTCCTTTTGAATATATGGTGACTCCTAATTATTTGCGCGAAATTTAAACCTCTACTGTATTTTTGCAAATGGCGGGAGATCATTTATTAGGATTTTTCTAGGGTGGTGGAAGTGCAAAAACCAAGCAAGGTGATACACTCAATACCCTCGACAGTGAGAGCTTCACCACATCGTTCCACCATCGCTCATCTCTCCGCTAAAGGACATTCTGCAGCAGAGATCGCTCGACGACTTCAAATTTCTGCTAGAATAGTCCAACACACTGTAAAACAGTACATAGAGGAAGGAACGGTCGAATTGAGGAAGAGGTCTGGCAGATCACGTACTGTGAACACTCTCTGCCTTCGAAAGGTCATCAAAAAGAGAATCGACCGGAACAATGGAGTTAGCATGAATCGGATGGCCGTAGCCCTTGGGGTTTCCCAACCCCAAGGTCTACGGCCATCCGGAACAATACAGAAGACCGTCAAACAGGATCTTGGGCTTCGCAGTTATCGCCTTTATCGCGGACAACCCCTTAGGGAAGCTGAAATGCAGACTAGATTGGAAAAATCCAAGTTGTTGCTGAGGGAGATCCAGCAGGGCCGCTTGTCAAACCTTAACTGGACGGACGAGAAGATTTTTACTATTGAAGTGGCGCACAACTCACAGAATCCGCTTGAAATGCTGCCTCTATCCAGAAACAGGTTTTTTCAACGTCTGTTCTCAACAGGGCTTATTTTCCGAAATCTGTTATGGTTTGGGCTGGCATTACCCTGAACAAGAAGACAACTCTGGTTTTCGTCGACCGTTCAGTGAAAATCAACGTTGAAGCCTACCAAGAAAAGATCCTGCGCGATGTTCTTTTCCCCTGGCTTGCTAAAATGTTGTCAGTGGTCAATGCATGCTCCAAAAGGACTGGGCACCTGCTCATTCTGCGAGATCCACACTGGCATTCTGCGAGAGTCTCTTCTCTGGCTACTGCACGAAGGACTTCTGGCCACCTAGCTCGCCTGATCTGAATTCGATGGATTTCGCTGTGTGGGGCTGCCTGCAGCAGAAGGTCTCCTCGAAGAGCCACCAAAGTTGGAACGCTCTCAAAGTTTCACTTCAGAAGGCGTGGGACGATATCGACGTCACCTTCCTGCGGGCCACAGTGATGTCGTTGGAGAAGAGACTGAAAGCCTGTATTGCTACAAAAGGAGCTCATTTCGAATATCTTCTCGAATGAATGATTGTTAGGCATTCCTCTATAAAGAAGTTGCACCAGATTGTATCACTGTTGTTTTTTGTTGAAGTTATTAGTAAGAAACTACGCGCAAATAATTAGGAGCCACCCTGTAGTTGCTAAACACATGGCGAGAAGGCAAACAATGCGTTACACTAGAAACTGTGAAATACCACTATGAAATGTTCAAACCACAACAGCTGTTGGCTGTGACTGCAGTGTAGCCGCTGTAAGAGCAGTGCTCTACGATGTCAGTAGGGAAAAAATATTAAATTAGTGTATCAAACGTTCCAGGGTGACTGTGCAGGTACCCTGCAGCTTACCATGAATACGTGAGAAAAGTTCTCAATTTTGGGACAGAAAATTGAGTGTAATTCAGCGATACAATTCCAAGGATTCGCGGGAGGCACTGATCACCCACTTGTAAGTATGGGTGGGATCATGGTAATCGATTTCGCCTAAATTTGACATAGAGAGCTTTAGTTGATCGAGGCAGATCTTTTTTAGGAAACGCAGAAATACTGCACCACAGGGGAGTCGAACCATAAGCCATCCCGTCTCACTAAGCTGCTCCTATATCCCCTGCGCCACCACTGCTCGTCCAGCAGCGCAGTATCAACCCTACTTGAGCTCGCTCTCTTGTAACTTGCCCGCTCTGCATGGACCTAGAGGGCAATGGAGCCTGCTATGAAAATGGTTCATAGCTCCGTATACAGATGCGCGCAGCAGAAGCTGAACACATACTTGGAATCAGCATTCGAAGCCGCATCCAGTGATATGTCTCATCTCAAAGTCTCATGGACAACTAGTATCCTTATCTTGTAAGAATGTAAGCAGTGTTTACAAAGCCAAATGGGTGCCACTTAAGTCTGTAGGAAAGGGATGATGTTAAAACAAAGGAAAATAAAAAATTAGTGGGTGCATACAGTACAGCAAGTGGGTGATCAGTGCCTCCCGCGAATCCTTCGAATTGTATCGCTGAATTACACTCAATTTTCTGCCCTAAAATTGAGAACTTTTCTCACGTATTATCAGTCTTCGTTGTGCAAGGAGACGTCGCGTGATATCGGAGATACGGCGAGAGCTGTGACTTGGAGCCGCAATACAGCACCGGTGGGCCGAGTATAGTCTTCATCGATGCCGCCCGACATTTCTAGGTTTGCCCTTTCCACCATTGCCTGAATCGCCATGTGTTCAAAACCGTTGCCTTGGGAATCCTCGATCGTGTCCGTGAGGAGCGTATGTGTGACCAATTCGCGTGAAGTCGAGCAATAGACGGTGATCGCTACCCGTATTGAAGGATGGGACGACTCCTACATCTGTCGGGGCCCTTCTGCTGCACAAGATGTGGTCCAGCTCGTGGAGATGCACTCCGTTCGGAGATGAGCGTGTCCATCTCTTCAATGGCGACTTAAAAGACTGGCTGTTCCCGTGACACAGATGATGTACTTCGCAAAAGTTTGCCAGCTTCTCACCATATTCGTTGCGGGTCTCCCCACTATTAGGCCCGATAAAACGCTCATCAGCTCTACGAGGTCCAATACGTGCGTTGAAGACTCCAGCTACAACTACATAGCTGCTCTTCTGTGCTCTAACCAGATTTCCTAGCTCTTCATAGAAATCGTCATGGAGTTCCTCGTTGCTGTTGGTCGTCGGGGCGTATAGTTGAATCACGGAGAAATCAACGTTCCTCGCCAGAGTTGCAGTGAGTACGCCGAGTCGATGGCCATAGAAAGCGGCACTAGTTACGTTCTTCGCAAAATTGGGTGCTACAATGAAGCCGACTCCTCCTAATGTTGTTTCTGCTCTACGCGCTCCGAGGAATACAGCAGTTTCATCGCTCCACATGCATGATAGAGGATCCTTACGTTTCGTTTCGCTCAGTCCAATTACATGATACGAAATGCGTTTCGTCTCCTCGATTAAGGCTGATAACTGAGCGGCCGTGTTGATGCTACGACAATTGTATGTGCAAACAATCAAATGGCTCGCTCTTGTCCGTTTCCGATGGTAGCCTACGGCCCTGAGATTTCTTCGCCTTTGGCTGTTTGCTGATCCAGCGCTACCGTACTGGGCAGTGACAACCTGCAGGGGACTAAGGCAGGAGAACGAAGTTGTTGTAGCATAATTCGTCCCACAGAATAGCCTTGCTGGGGCGTTCCTGTTGCTCAAGGAGAGCGCCTACTCGCCATGAGTTTGGGCACTTTGGGTTCTTTAGTCACGGAAACTGGTCAGAGGCTTGGCAGGCCTTATCCTTGCGGATATCCCGGGTTGCGCTACAAGCTGGTACACCACGACAAGGTAGAACCCAAGTACCAGATATAATAATATATAACAGATAATGTAGTATATCGGACATATAAATATATATATATATATTTAAAAAGTATATAAGGAAGTATAAAAAGTGAAATCTATAATAAGTACGCATTTGGTATTTAAGTACACATGCTATGTAATGTACACTCCTTGTTTGCGTAAAACTTGTTTGTGTTGTTAGGTACCGCTGTTTGCCTACTTGCTCCACGTTAGCAAGTGTTGAACGGCACCCTCTGCTGTCGGTTTGCATGCTTATCGTGCTTATGCTTCGGTTGGTGACACTATCGTGTTAGGTAAGCGTTCGCGTGTGTTGAATATATATTGTATTTAATGTTATTTTTCAGGCACATGGTGAGAATGCTATGAAGCCAACTACCACTTGCACCAGCTCTGGCACCAAGTGGCGAACTTTCGTCTGATATGTGACTCCAATGACACCATGGAATACTTGATATATTGTATTTCTGTATTTTTTGAAACGATGTCGTTGTTCAATTTTTTTATTAAGAATTTCTTCAACACAAAGATCTTAATTCGCGAAATTTTCATAACACGACATTTCCAATAAGCTAACACTATACATATTCACCTCTATGCACCGCACTGTATGCACTGAACATCATTACATGTTTACAATATTCTGAAAAATCTTATAAAAGACTAAAATGTGATAGCATATTCGCGGTATTTACACATTCTTGATAATAACCTAAAACAACATAACTCCTAAACCAACATAACTAACAGCCAGCTGTATACGTTCATTATCAGTCTTATCGCTTCACAACAAGTGATCTATTGACACTGAGAGAAATGTGACGAAGTGAGGAGGGTGAGGTCTTCCAAGGAAGTTGTTTCGTTAAAACCAAATTTCTTCTGGCATGGAACGAGGTTTTCCTAAACGGCATTTATTTGGCAAAAATATAACCGTGGGACTTAGTGCGAAAAACGATCTCCATATCATATCATCCCTGGTTATTTTTTCTTCCATTGTAAGAAACAAGGCGGACTACTCTTCGACAAACGTCTTTTTCCATTAACAATGAACCAGGCAATGAACTCACAACGATCTCAATTTATCCAATTTCAAACTGGAGTTCCCACATTCATCAATGGATTGAAAAAACACTCAAACTGAACATATGTCATGTATGTGGTCTGACTTAATCTACTGCATTTGTTTTGTTTATTATTTATGGCACACATTTTGTGTAGTAAATAAATAAATAGATAAAATCTCACAACGTCAGCGTTGTCGTTGACAACATGAAAAGTACTGCTGTGTCACGAGGTTTTTAGATGAAAGCTTTATAAATGAACTGGCCTTTCAACCGTGTCGTCGTCAGAGGCCTAGAATTGGTGCGAATACTCGTCTTTGCAAGCTACCCGACCAAGCGTCTCACCCACGCAATTCGAGAAAACCAAAGGGTGGGTTGCAAAGATAAGGCTTCGGACCGGTTCTAGGCCTCCGAAGACGACAACATGGTCGAAACCTCAGGCCATTAATAACAAACCCTCCATCTGAAACCTCGTGGCACAGCTGTACTTCTCATTTTGTTAACACAAGCATGTATCATTTCGGTATTTCTCATTTTGTTAATAACAGGACTGTTGCGAAGCGGCAGACGAAGAGGAATACGTCTCTGTAGAGCATCACAATATTAAAGCAAGGCGAGACTGTGCAACTTATATTTCTGCAGTGTCGCGGTCGCTACGGCTGGACGTGGCACGGTGAGCATCAGTGCGACAGTTTTTCTGTAATTCTATCATTTTTTAGTTTGAAGGATGTTGTCGTGATGGGTTCATGTAAACTTACACGTTTCGGAACGAGGCGGCCATTTTTCTCGACGTACTGCCGCATGGCATTATTGTAAGCACATTTTTAGGAGTAATTCGTGAATGTGAAAAACAATAGAATTTGAGAACTAACAGAGCTTTAGCTATCGACTCTCTGAGGGAGATTCTCCACACGGCCTGGATGCGTTGTCGCGTTATGAAATTTTATTTTCGAGCACGGTCGGTGTTGCCTAAGCACAACCAGAACCTAAGCAAGGAATCTTCAGATGAAAGGATCGGAGGGTACGTGTGTAAATAGAGGTTCTTACTCAGTAGGAGATTTCTTTAATTCGTCCGCTGTGCGAGACAGCTCCACTTGGCCTATATTGAGACCGTCCAGTAGCCATGCTGAAGTAATGGTAGTGGAAGTGTTAGCACCAGGTTGACAAGTGATTCTCGTACATACCAATGATGACGTCAAACACAACTTCCGGCAAGTCGAGAAGATCAGCTTAGCTTGCTTGCCAGTCACTCGGCACGCGTACCTTTTGATTGTGGAACACGATGGCATCGTGCTCCCAGCAGCACAATAGAACGACTTGCTGCTCTCCCCCCTCGCACGTGCACGGAGTGGAGTAGAGGATTTGATGTGAAATTTTCAACCCCTTTTCAACCCCACATATGAAACGGTTATCACAAAGACAAAAAACTTCAAAAGAATAGTGAATCCTTGATAAGTATCAAGAACTATTGTGTAGCTATCGAATCAAAAGAAACAGAAACGGTCTTGGAAGTTCATGAACGCGAAACTACGTCAGAAAAAAGTGGGGACGCACGCGAATATGTAACTTGATCAATCAGCAAGAAACATGCCAACGTAACTAGCAATTTAACGGAATTTTTCGTTGTTAAATTTCGTTTAAAGTTTTCATGAAAAACGCCGGTGAATGCGGTAAATCGGTAAATCACAATCCCACCATAGGTTTATATTTGGAGGAGTCGCCTCCTCGTTCACCCCCTCCCTCACCATCCTCCTCACTCCCCCCCCCCCCACCGTCCCCTCCGCTCCATCCCTTCGCCTCTTCCGAAAACAGCTCCCGGAGCGCTATCCGGTAAAAGAAAACATCCAAATCGAAAATGAAAGCGGAGCCACCGCTCCGCACGGCCGCCACATCGAATTGTCTCAGCACGCGTTCAAACTGCGCGCTGCTCGCGCCGTTTGAACGCGTGGCTTCGGAGCGCACTTACTGCTGCTCCACAAAGTCGCCAACTGCGGCCAGAGCAGTACGCAATGCTATTGTGCTTCTAGGAGCACGGTGGCTTCGTGCTCCTAAGCGGCACAATAGCATTGCGTACTGCTCTGGCCCCTTGCAATGCTATTGTGCTGCTAGGAGCACGATGGCGTTCCTAGCAGCACAATAGCATTGTGGTCGTGGTATGCGCTGCTTGCGCTCGGCCCTCCACCCATGACATTAGAGCGCGCCAGCTGCAGCTCTACAATAGCAGCATCTTTGGCTGCCAGCAGCACGTGCAGCTATCGTGCTTATGGAGAACGAACCTATCGCCCTCCATAAACCATAATAGCAGCACATGTTGCTATTGTACTTCCAAACCCTGCTATTGTGGTCCGCAGCACAATAGCAGCACGAAGCTATTAGCTGCGACCACGTGAGGCTATTGTGCAGGAATGGGCGTAACCTCCGTTCATACACGGTTCGTGCTCTGCTCCTGGACGGTTAATAACCCAAAATTGTCTGAGTAATAGCCTTTTTGGACAGGATTGTAGCATGCTACGAAGAGTGGATCTTTTTTGACAATCGCCGTCGTTCTGCACGATGGCTGGACAGAGTTCCAAAGAGACGCCGAAACCAAGTCTCCATCCAAAGAAGACCATGTGACCGTATGATGGACAGTGGCTGTTATAGTCCCATACGAGTTCTTGAAGGCTGGAGACACCATCACAGCGGAGAAGTAGTGTGTCGAAATTGAAGTGATGCGCCAGAAGTTGACTGAAAACAGCCGGCATTGCTCAATTGAAGAGGCTCGACCCTACTGCAGGACGACGCCGCGCGTCCTTACATTTCAGAAATTGTTGTCCAGAAACTGGATGAATCGGGATACTGCCTCTGCCACATCCAACATATTGGCCAGATCTGTCTCCTATCGATGATCCTTTCTGAAACATTTAGATCGTGTATTAATTGTGAATTATATTTGTGAATTATAAAAAATTCAGCAATCAAGATGATGTCAAAAATGACTTCTGGTTTATTCTCGTATTCTGATTTTTACAAGGATGGAATTTCTGAACTATTGTCGCATTGGGAAAAGTGTATTAATTGCAATGGTGCCTATATAAATCATTAAAATTCCTTTCAAACAAAGTTGTGATCTGTCAAATTTTCAGTCACATGTGCGTTTTCATATGCAATTACCTAATACTTACTGATCGATGGCAAAATCTTTCGACTGATTCCTGCAGTAGGAAATATCTCCTCCCTACGACAGATGTACATGCATGCGAACGCCTTTCCATTTTTATGCTATGAAGGGGGGGGGGGGGGAATGGATGACGTGTTTGACAAGTCTTCTGAATAAGGCTGCTGACGTCGGCGTTAGGCGTGACGTCTGCAACATATTTTCTGAATCCAGGCTCTTCGACAACGCTCGCCACGGCACTCGTCTACCCCTGCATTTGTAAATCCGGACCTGCGTTGCAGAACGTCTGTGACGCGTCTGCGGATGCCCACAGCCGTTCCTCCTCCATATCCCCCTCACTGTGTGTAGAAAGACAGGTCACATACTATAGTTCCTCTCCGTCCTCAGTCCGTGTGACTCAGTATGTAAGGCTGGGATTAGCCGCTTTATGCGTAGTAGGATATGGAAAATGGAAGCGTGGCGAGCCAGCTTAAAGGTACGAGAAATTATGGGGTTCGATGAGAATCTGTTTCGTGCATCGCGTCGTTTGAGGCGGCCATAATCTCGCGTAGCCATCATGTGTGATAGGCAATCCAATAAAGCTCTCTCTAACAGGCGTATACATGGGACAGGAGGTTTCTCGAAATGTAGATGAAGTGACAGGTTGACTATATGGACCAGTGGTCTAAGCAGTGGGAGTTGCCATGCTCTACGGAGGAAGCAAACTAAATGGTTATTTTTAGGGGCCGTCACTGGCATACAAATTGCAGTCCAGGGGCCAGATTCATGAAGCGGTGCTAGCGAAAAGATAAGCGAGATCTTCCCGCTATCGCTCCTTTCCCTTCCCGGTCTCCTGGCACGCGGTTGGTTTCCATGTTCGTATTCGTTTCATGAATAGCTATTTCCAGCTCCTGACGAGGTCGCTTCCCATAGGAAGCTAGGAACGTTCGTGAATATGGCCACAGAAGTCTCGCACCTGTAGATGAGGTTCGAGACCTATGCTTTCAAATCACGTCGAACCTTGATTTTAGCAGCGACTGTCGAATTCTCACAAAGAAAGCCAACAACTGCACCTATGTACGTTCTGTTCAGGGTTCTGAAAACGCAAGACCCTGGAGTCAATTTACGAGCCCATAAGACCTATGTTCGACCTGTAATGGGGTTTGGAATGATTGTTTGGAACACCTGCAGAAAAGGAGACATTCAACTCTTAGAAAGCGTTCAAAACAGATTTGCACGAAAGTTGTTTATAAGGTGCTTCGACTAGATTGCAGGCAGCGGTCGTATGGGTCTGAAAGGGCAAAAAGTGATTGGACTCCCAACATTATATAGCAGGAGGAGGTTAGCAGATTTCACTATAATGTTCAAGATTTTGACTCGAAGGGTTTCTATAGATTCACTTCCCTTCTTTGGTGTTACGCTAACTTGATCCAGAAGGGGAAAGTTAAGGTTATATATTTCGGCGGCAAGAGCAAAGATTAGGTCAAACACCTTAAGCTATAAAAACCTTAAGGAATTTAGTTCATTCCTAGGTTGTGATAAAATGTCGCTGTATCGCTATATTTATCTATCCAAGTCTTCCGGAAATTCCTAGAGAAATCCCTGCTGGTGAGTAGAGATGATATGTTTGTTTTGTTTTTTGTCGTTTTTGGTCTTGTTGTGTTTTTCAGATGGCCTACAAACAGCAAATATTGTTCAAGAACGTATGCTGATGGCTTTTCGTTCATATCTAATGTCTCTTTCCCTTTTTTCCTCACACGAGTCACACGAGTGGTTTGATCCTACGCCTTGAAATTAAAAAAATAAAATAAAAAACGAGGTGTGTGCTTTGACGAGTCCTCTTCATTGCCGAGGTCACACGGGAAATCAGCGTTTTCAACTTGAACGTGACACTCATCTTAGCAAGCTTGACGGTTTTAATACCTTAACGAGGGTTTCCTCTTTGCTCTCGAGACTACCCGAGAAGGCCTGAGTTACAATATCTTTTTTGTCCAACGAAGACTTAGTATCTGTTCCTTTATTTAACTTGGTCTCAAGCATGCACACTGTATGTGAGAACAAAAAAATAGGCGGTGTAACTAAACCAAAGGAAAACCACAACAACATAAGATTGAAGCGGCAACGCCAGACTTTAAAGCAGGATCTCAGAAACGATCCATTTCCGTTTCGATCGCCTATATAATGATGTCGTGCTTAAAAAGTAAAAAAAGCGCTTTAGATACCAAAACGAAATCCACTCAAGTAGCCTAGAAAAGTAGTTGCTCGCTTACGCCTGTTTAGCAGTAAACTCTGTCGATGAAGTAAAAGGTTAAGACAGTATACCTTATAATAATAGTACGATTATGGAGTACAGGAATAGAAGATGATTATAGGAAAATGTTTTCAAATTTTTTATTCAGCTCCTCTGATAAATAAGTGAATTAGAAAATTTACGAAATTTTTGAGTTTCAAGAAAAATTTGCGTTGTGCACCTCACTCTAGAGATCAACAAGGCAGCAATTTTTCAATTACAAAAAGAAGCCGCATCATGTGCTAAACTAATCAGCTGCAACTTTAATTTGATTGACAGTGAAAATGCTGATTACTTGAATCAGAAATAAAAAAGAAATGAAACGAATGTACATCTTTTATAGCTGTTCTTGTTTTACCGTCAACACCTATGTTACTTCACGTAAAAAGATTTTTTGCTATCAATGGCATCGTTCCGGAAGAGTGCCTGGCGCAATCTCTTTTGGCACTAAAAACTGTTGTCGTCCCGCAGTTTAAAAAAGACTCTAGATCATTATTTTTCCTAAAAAATAAGAATTTTATAAATTTCAAACAGTTGCCCACCTGCTAAGGCAAGTGAGTAAAAAAAATCTCAATAAAACTGGAGAACAATTATTCTAACCTTCTCGGAGTGCCTGTCTCCAGTGTAGTCCGAAATACGCTCATTTTGGTTTGGAAAGCGTCGAGCGCACGTAGATGATTGTCCGTGAAGAAGAAAGCGATTTGAAAAATGTCTAGCTCATCATTAAAATATTATTTTCCACAAAATAGGACTTTTTGTTTTCCTATGGGTTACTAGCTAAAGGTTGTTTTTTCTTTTTCTTAGCCCTAGGTTCTATTATTTTCGACGTACCTCCTCTAGAGTTATAGAGGACCTCGTTGTACAAAACTGGTTTATGCGAGAGCATGTCCGGCCATGAATTATGTTGCGTAAGAGACCACGACGTGTGACTTAAGTAACCACTCTACAAAAACAAATATATACACACATTACTTTGTCTCTACAATTGAAAAGTTTTGAAAAACCCGTTACATTGACGCTTGATAAGAATTCTGAATAGTTGTTTCATAAATACAATGTGTTGAGGGTGTTTAGCTGTTCTTTCCAGTCTTTCAGATTTCTAGCTCCTGTTGAGTTTAGCAAGCATCTTCCAAGCCATGCGATGCATATTGCTTGCGTTTGTTTTCTTCATTGGGTGTCAGTTTAGCTGCACCAGATGTTGGCGACGTTTACGATGCGGTATTGTAGCTTGCGCGCTTGTAGTTTTACTGCTTCTTACATAGGAATGCGTCCAATAAAGGAACTAGCGGTGCTAAGCAAATTTCATAGAAGCAACAGCTGCTGCTCAAGATGTTTCAGATGTGATCCACGTTGGATATGTGTTGTACTTCGTGTCACTTACAAGGTGAGGGTCTGAAGCGTGTCTGAACAGAGAGAGCGACTCATACAGCAAGAATCCCCATCCCTTAATTAGCATAAAAATGTGCATTTTTTGCTAAGACGTTAAACCAAGGAGTAGGGGGTCCTTGAAGTTGCAATGGAATCGCCGCCACACGAGTTCAGGGGTCTTGTGCGCCCTGATGCCTCTCGGGGAAAGCGGCTCGGAGCGCAGTGGATTGTGACGTTGCTTCATGCGAGCGAGGTAGGGGTTTGATTCTCCGCTGCGCTGCTGTATATCTGCATTTCATATGATTGCAAGAGATTTGGAGGATTCTTAGGTCTGTACCACTTTCAAAGGTAATTTTTTGCCTAATTTTCCGGCTGAATGCTGTGGTATTCAACTCGCTGATGTACAAATGTTCACCATCCGTGATCCACAGGTACAAAGTGCACGAGGCAACATTGGTCACAATACGGGCAATGTATAGAAGCAACAGGCTCCTCACAGTTCGTTTCCCTACATGAACCCATGGCGTCGGGAAAACAATCCTGCTCGGATTTTCAAAAGAGACCAGAACCCGGATTCATTAGCGACTAAGGTGGTAGAAGTACCCACGAGGAAGCCTTCGTCTCTATATCTTACCTTATCTGTAACCCTTGTACCCTTATACCCAGAAATCCGCGGGTTTAATTTTTGATGAATCCGGCCCCGGATGTGACGTAAGAGGTGGTTAAAATGTGAAACGAGGTATGTGGATTCTGCAAATTGACCTAAACGGTCATCGATACACTCGATCCCACAC
Organism: Heligmosomoides polygyrus bakeri; assembly: GCA_947359475.1. Taxonomy (NCBI): domain Eukaryota; kingdom Metazoa; phylum Nematoda; class Chromadorea; order Rhabditida; family Heligmosomidae; genus Heligmosomoides; species Heligmosomoides polygyrus. The sequence continues at coordinate 86,412,354 of OX375868.1, read as the reverse complement.
CATTGCCTGTCACCTGGAAATCAGAGGTCTGCTCACGCTAGAAGTGTGGCACGTCTTCAGACAGGGAGCATTCCAGGGAAGAAATCAACCTAGCCGAACGGATGGCCACCATATTCAAGTCAAGGACTTCGAAGCACGTCAGCTTGAAGTTGACGGAGTCGAAATGGAAGTGGTGGAAGAACAAGAAGAAGATTGTAATGCGCAAGATGAACTGATATACGTGGAGAGGCAAGCAAGCAGTGGACATATGACAACGTTTTCGGATGGGACTCTTGTTTCGGAGGGAAGGATACGTCTCAATTGGATTTCGTCTATGGAGCCGATGTCATTGGTCCATGCATGGAAGCAAACTTTGAGGAGCCTGTAGCATTTATACGCTGTCCGTATTGTGACCAGTGCACCTTGTGCCTGCGTGTCATTGATGTTGAACTTCCATACACTTCCATGACATCTTGTTGAATAGCATTCTCATTGTATTTTGGTTAAAAAACCGGTCAACAATAAACAGGTCGCAAGAAAGTTTCTCTCCACAGCATACAGCTGGAGAAATGCGCAGGAAACTTCCGAAAATAGTATAGACGTCAGAATTTCTCTAATCTCAACCAATCAGTTGAAATGCAAAAATGCAGCAGTGCACAAGAACAAAACGCTCGACCTTTCTCGCATGAAGCAACCCCACTTCCCCTGCGCTTCGAGCCGCTTGCCGGGAGAGGCATCGCGGGCGTACAAGACCCCAAACTCGTGAGGCGCCGATTCCATTGTAACTTCAAGGACCCTCTACAACTCGGATTTAAAGACTTAGTAAGAAAAAAAACACATTTTTATACTAAGTGAGGGGTGAGGATTCTTTCTGTTTGACTCGCTCTCCCTGGTCAGACACGCTTCAGGCCCTTCCGTTGTTAGGGCAGTGTCGTGTTGATGACAACTCCGAAAACCAGAGACGCTATGGCATCGCCCAAGTCGTCGAAAATCAGGTGTGCCGGCCATGTAGTACGTTGCGCAGACACGCGCTTGACGAGAACCGTAACCGACTGGATTCCGCTTGATTTCAAGACAACACAGGAGCTACTACAAAGACCTTGGTGGGACGTCATCGTTAAAGCCCTGAACGAACGATATGACGCTCTTTGCGTCCCGCGAGTGAGGAGAATCCATTGGAGTATTCTAGCACGCAATGTGGACAGGTCGAGATGTTGCAGACGCCCGTTAGGGTAAATCTGTGATCAACGGGACCAAAGGCTACAGGTGATTCTGAACCTCCTTACCCGGCCAAAGATAATACGAATATTAAGAATAGGATTGAAATTTGGTTGCCGCACTGTTTCCACACCAGCAGGGCGATGCACCACCCCTTCAAAAGCAACCGCAAGAAATGTGATTCACAGCCGATTTTCTTCTTCTGTCTTCTATTTCGATGCACGGCTTTCTTCTTCTGTTCAGATTCAAGATGTAAACATTTAGTGCAAATATTCAGCGTTGATTCATTGAGTCATGGTACACCTATCTTCAAATCCATAAATGCGGAGCACGAAATACGGAACGTATTTCCCTTAAAATGGGAACACCAAAGTTCTGCCACGGAGATCGAATTCCTTTATTACACGTATATGAGCAATCGCCATTGGTGCCGGGCGACCTCCCCCTTTAGCTGCCCATATGGGAATTAAGTAGAAACACATAGCTCTCGATGGTCCTCCGAGCATTTGGAGTCGAAGGGAAAGCTGCACGTAGCCCCAGAACGTGATTTTACCATGCAATCCTAAAGAAAAGTTCGCTCGGGCAGAGATGTATGTAGACTAGCAATTAAGTTTTTGAAACGACGGACAGCCGTCTGACGAACATGCTCGTCTGGGTTGCCTAGCTCCGCCCATGCACTTGAAAAAGGTGAAGCCCGAAGGCGGGAACACGCCCTGAAATCACCTCCTATTGAGACCTAGGCGTCTCTGCTAATAGCAGGTTGTACGCTTGCATGCGGTACTCGCTGCAATCTCTTCAGCGTCAGTTCGTCCTATGCGCGTCTTTACTCCTTCATATTTTAGACTTACTTGCTCAAGAATGGTGCCCCGAACAGCTTTCGGCATTAAACACTTCGATTCTCACAAGTTTCCTCACAGTCTCATCCGGTCTGTATGAATATAATGTCATGGAAGAACGGTAAACCCGTCTGAAATGTTCTCTGAGCTAACAAAAACCACAGAACTATGCTGCCTTTGTCTCATCCACCTAGGAAATCTTATTGATTCTTCGCTTAGACGCACAGTTTGCAACAAAGTTCGTTCATGTGCTTAGCATAGAATTGCGGATATTCTACTATTTTTGTAAAAAAAATTGAAAGTTCAGCGCGAGTTATTTATGAGGTGAAGATGAATCGCCCCAAAATCAGCCACAGAAGCGCGACGAGGTCTTTGATAGTCGGTGCAGGTAAGGCGGTAACAAACTTCAATCATGAATTGTGTTTCTCTTAAAGGAATATGAAGCAAAGGATGTCTACAGATTATCATCCGGCATTATTCGGGAAACCGCTGACAGTGTCTAGCGAAGGTTGGCCAAGCCTGCGTTAACACATTAATGACAAGACAATATGTGCCACCGGTGGCTCATACGTATCTGTCCGCGTGGAACAATACGAGCCGCCGGTGCCTCATAACATTTCGCGCATTTTTTTTGTACTGCTGCCATCGGTTTCTATAGATATTTTTCTGTTCCCTAATTACTTGCGTTAGTAGAATGTTGTACACGAATAAGCGAGAAAATTGTCTTTGCTTTCATTAGATATATCGAAATAAAAATTTTACTAGGAAGGAGACCAATTCTACAATCAAATCAATTCAAGTCAGTATTTTTCACTTAAACTTTGCCCAAGAAGGTTGTTTGGGTTGCTGGTCACGAACCTGACATCCTTTTTCGAAATTTGGGCCGATTACGGTAGGCTACAGTAGATACGGGTGAGTCGTGGTCATTGAAAGGTACGATGACCTCAAAATGGCAGTCGACAAATTCTTCAAGTCGCAATCCGCTAATTTCTGGTCGAAAGGAACCAGCGATTTGCGGAACTGATGGGGAGAAGGTTAATTCGCTCCATGGTGAATACATTGTTGATTCCCAGTTTGTATTTATAAAACGATGGTTGACTAAAAAAATATGTTTTTTTTTGTTTCAAGGCTTTTCGGCCAGCCTAATATACCTCCTGTGTTCAATAAACTGTTAGACGACGACCAGCAGATTGCAGCTATGTCAAATTAATAGAATTAGTTGTAAATCTGTGTATCGAATTGTTTAAATATTTATTGTGTTATCCTTTATTAAAATTAAAATGGTCTTTTTTATATAGCACTTCAACAACATGAGACACAACGACACAACAATCTTACTTAAAGGACAATAACATCCAAAACAACGACAGCTAACAACAACTTAAACATGTTTTGTTTCGCCTCTACATTCATACAAAAACCATTAGAGGCCTTGTTTCCTGCAATAAATGTGGTACTTGGGCTCCAGAATCCGCGATTCGAGTACTTGAAAGCCAGAAGCCTCTGGTAAACATTCACAACTTCAGAATGGCCTCAATGTTGCGTACAACTGCGGAGTACAATCAAAGAGTACAACCGCAATGCCTTCGCGCTGGGTGTTCGCCAACTGAAACAATTCGATTCTTCGAGTGGCCGAGATCAATGGTTTACGATATTATGGGCAGGTACAATGCTCCTGAGGAATCTGAGGAAGGTTCCGCGAACCTGGCGAGGAAAGCCCATTCGCGAGAACGCCTGACGAAAACCACGGCAGTCGCGGAAAAGGCTCATGCACTGATGTCGCCTGAGCCAGATTTCTGGTGGGAAAGGACAAACTGCCGCCAAAGAAGTTTGTCTTCGAGTTTTCCAGACTGTTATGAAGCCGAGGATCGTGGCTGTAGCCTCTGGGAGGACATATGTCTTCCAGCGGACGGCGCACGGTCTCACACGAGTCATTTATTCCAAAAATGCCTGTCCGATGACTTGGACACGTGTTGCTCTAAGGAGTTCTGACTTTCGAATAGTCCGGATTTGAATGCGCTGGACGTTGTTTGTTGTTTGGCGCGGAGTCGACAGGGTTGCCAGCAAAATGAGGCACCCTAATGTCGCACCTCTTCGCATCGCTATTGAACCAGCATTCACAAATATGGACAGCGTTTTTTTTAAAGAGAGCGTGCGAGCGTTCCAGGAGAAGGAAGGAGGCGGCGATTGCGGCTGGCGGCGAATTATTGAGTAATTCTATTCCTGAGATATTCCTCTATTCGTGTTCAGAAAAGATTTCTATTTCCTTTGTATTTTATGTTAGTGAATTCACTTGAAGAGAGAAAGTTTAGTTTGCCCGCAGGTAAGAGCCGCACCCTGCACTGTCGATTGTTGCTGTCCTTGTTGCAGTCGTTGCGCTCTTCCGATAATGAAATCTTTTGTCGAATGCGTCAGCCATTCTACTCCCATCTAATGTTATGAATACAACTTTAATGGACATTCCCTCACGAGCGTCGAAGAGAAGAAGACGAAGAACGACCAGATCTGTGCCCACCATAGATGAACGGACTAACCTTTGTAGGACATCCGACTTCCGAGTGTTTTGACCTATCCGTTTTATTGTTCGTTATCCGGCGTGTTTTAGACTGGATAACGAAAAAACTCTTCAGGTTTGGATATGGCGTTGAAAGGCTTGTGCAGAAAGTTCTCCAACCATAAAGGAACTATGAACCGCTGTGGTGGACATGTGGGCTCAGATAACTTGGACAGAGTCTTTCTTCACGCGAGTATCGCATCTACGAGGATGACTGGTTGCACTGTGAACCGAGAGAGGTCTTGAAGTTGGTCTTGCACTGAGGCCAACCAAGCCTTCCATCCCTCCGCGGTCGGCAAACCTGCACCTCACTGCCTGGCTAAGGGGCACATTAGACGCTTAGATATGGCTGTTCACTTTTGTGCTTCTTCATCTGGTCTTTACGGTTATGACTGCAGTGTGTTTATGCCTTCTTTTCCATACTGGGAATGCGTTCGTCATGTTAAGGCAATATAGTGGTCTCTTAAAAACCTAAAATAAAAACAAACGACAAAATACTTATGGTGCGCAGTGAAGGGGATGGGAAAGCGTGCAGATTTATTTCGCTTTCTGGATTTTCACAGAAATTTCTTCTGCGGTAGGGTTTAAGCTGAAAAATTGGTCGGCGATAAGATAATATGATAAACTTCGGTATGAAGCTTTCTTAATGACACGGGAAGCAGTCATTTCAACGCAATGTTATTAAATTTGAACGAGTGGTTGGCATCCATAATAATTTGCAGAGAAGAGTCAAGAAAACCTTCAAGAAAGAACAACAAAGAGGAGTGGGGAAAGTGCAGAACCCTGGTGTACCTCGAAAGAGAACTCCATCGAGGTTCCTGCCGCAGCTTGAACTCGACTCTTTGGACAAGAGTAGAGGATTTGCACAGACACTTCTAGTTCTTCCGGAACGTGCTATCGTGGGGCGTACCATATAACCTCATTGGTAACGAACTAGCTCAGAATTCAACGGTTATTGCTGTCGAATAGCAGGAAGTTCTCGTGAGTCTTCGTTGGGAACTACAGTGCCGGCGGCCTTCTTTGAATAGACGCCGAAGGAACCGCGATTTTACGGTTTTTGCGTCTTCGTGATATAACGCGCCTAAAAACCACTTGTTTGAAAAGCCATAGACCAGTTTAGCCGTTTAAATTTATGAAAATGCACGGAGGCATCAACTGCTCGAATGAGAATTTGATGAAACAGCGCTAAACCCAAGGCCTCAAGTCCTTACCCAGATCGACGAGCTCAAGATCTGATTTGGAGCTGCAAAGGAGAAGGACACCACAGTTACCGTCGAGCCCTTTGACCAAATCCCAAAAAGCTTTTTCCCGATTCTTTAGAATATACACGACTCGCTTAAAGCTATTTATTTCAAAAACAAGGCATATCTGAGCTCAGGAGCTTGAGCCCTATCGTTTGCTATACGTAATTCATGTGGAGCCATAAGAATTAAAAACTTGCACTCTGCCAAGGGCGAGTGTGGACGAGTTGTCTTTTTCACCTAAACCGTCATCGATTTTTCGCCCGATTGTAGTTTTAAGTTTTTCGAGGAACGGTTGGCAGTGTTCGATTCGATTCTGTCCGACTCGATTCTGTTTGGCGTTTATTTATTTATTTATTTATTTATTTATTTATACATCCATAGGGATGCGCCAACATTGATCGTAATAAAGCTGCGAAAACATTGCGCTGAAAACAAGAACAGAAAAAAAAACTCAGAACTCAATTACAATTAGCGAAAAACATTAAAAAGAAGGCTATCAAGAGCATTGAGGAGAAGGCCTATCATTATGAACCTTCGCTATAAAAGGAGAAAATAACCAGAAGAAGGGCAGGACAGCCAACCTAAAGTAACATGATCACTACAGAAAATCAAATCAGCTTGCCCACGGTAAGCTATGGTCATAATACACCGCAATATAGGAAAAACAACTGAGTAATAAGTCTATATAGTGCCTACGAAGATGACTATACGTAGGCCAGTTGTATGAGTATGAGACAGCACTTTTGCCTGATGCTTGTCAGAAACTGACAGTATTACTGTGATAGTGATCCTGAGGCACTTGAAGATCTAGTAGTAAATAAACCATGTCAAAGTAAATAAACCAGGTTTAGGTGAAAAAGACAACTCGTTTTGAACATTTCCATAGCTCCATACGAACCATGTACACCAGAAAATATAGTTCGAGCTCCTAAGCTCAATTATGCCCTTGGTTTTTCAAGAGGGTGACTTTCGGCGAGCTATGTACCTATATGACTCAAATGATGCAAAAACGATAAAATCGCGGTTTTTGCGGCGTCTATTCAAAAGTCGCGTTCGGTACTGCAAGATTGCCCTCCTGGGGCCGAATTCATCAACGACTTACATAACTTTAAAGGAGAATTGTAAGCTTATCAAGCGATATGGTGAGCGATAAGCCACATTAAAAGCTCAGATAACGCGGCTTATCGCTTACCATATCGCTTGATAAGCTTACAATTCTCCGTCTGGCTTTGCTCGGACACACTTCGATGTGGCTATAATTTTAGAGCCTGGAAAGTAAGAGAAGTTGGAGAAACTACTCTTACAAGAACGTTTTTAACTAAAGCGACAATACGAGTGACGTACGGGGGTCACCTACCACAATTTTAGCTGTTTCATACTCTCCCGCCCTCCTGCCTTATTCTTCCGTTATATGCTTGAAGTGCTGTATCTTGGACTGATCCTTGGACGTGTAGTTTATTCCAATTTATTAAATTTTTATTGTTCTTGCAGATTCTGAAAAAGCACTATTGTAAGATAGTGGAGCTGAAACATCAGCTGAGCAAAGCCTGCATAGCAATGATGTGCGGGTATTCATTGGAAAAAGCAGAAGACGAAAGGCGAAGCGACGAAACGCGGAAACTGAAATGGCATACATTCGCGATTTCTTCAAACCAGTATCCAAAACGGATCCTCATCAAAACGTGCCATAACGAAACATTATTTCGCGACATTACTGTGTTATCTTCTAAGCTAGGGCTAGCTCAGTATGTAGTGTTTTATTAGGCCATCGCAAAATTAATTTCCGTTTCGAGGAAAGTATAAAAAATAAGATTGTTTATCCTGAGTCATTACGTCTGAGAGAAAGCCACGAGTATCGTTCAGAATGTTTTGCCGCTTTCAAAAAGTAGAAAAAAGGCATGTGACGTCGCTCTAATTTTTCTAGCAGACCTTTTCCAGAGCTCTATAAAATCATGAACCGACGCAACAATCGAGCCGTCGTGCTTTATGAATTTAAATTGGGACATTTTGCAGCAGAGGCATTCCGTAACCTTGGCAGCGGTTTTGGTACAGACTGTCCTTGCGAACAAACGATGAGGCTTCATTTATTTGTTTATTCATTGCATCTCTTTTGTCGCTACGGCACAAACAAGTGTGTACGTTCTTCTCTTACGAATAGTACAGCGTCCATGTTCGAACTGCCTTCAATCAGAGCGGTCCAATTTCTCATTACATCTTTTTTTCCTTTCCCTCTGTATCTTGCAATGTCGTCCAGCCATCTTGTTCTTTGTCCCTTTACTGTCCCTTTACTTCGTTTTTATCAGGTATCCAATTAGCTGCAATGCGTGTCCATGAACGTTCGACAAAACTTATTTACGAACAGTCACTTCCTTTTGACCACATGGTGAATCCAATCCTTGAGTCTAAATCTGTGGCGAGTAACTCTCGACCGTATTTTATCGCCCAAGTGAACACCGAGAATCGCTCCTTCAAGTCTTCGTTGGGCGGATTGTAGTCTTGCAGCCGATTCTTTTGGCCATCACCACGTTTCGCAGCCGTGTAGAATACCAGGGAGCACACGAGAATTGACAAGCTTCTTTTTCAGCTGGACTTCGACGGCCTTAGCCCTAGTTTATACTTGCGCCGCCATGCGACGCGGCACCACAACCGCATAAGATAGATATCGATTTTTCGCCCCGGCCGATCTTCTCTAACCCTTCTTATCTTAACCATCGTGCCGTGCCGAGCCGCGGCGCAAGTATAAACTAAGGCTTAAAGCGAAGGAACAGTCGGTATTCGAAATAGACTTTTCATCCTGCTTAAATCCTTCTCTGAATCTCTTTTAGTGGATTGCGAGGGTTTGACAAGAGCTATCCTAAGTAAATAAATTCGTTGACGCTTTCTATAATTTCTCCGTTTATTTGTATTACATCCCTTCCATGTCGGTTGCTGGAAAACAAACTAATACTTTATTCATTATCTGTTCCGCAACTGTTAGAAGGCAGGTTATTTGGGTTCCAAATAGAACATAAGAACCACCCTTCATGGCTACTACCTACAGCAGTTTCATCACGCCTTTCTGCCAGTCGTCTGACTCAGAGTGTGCCAAATTTCAGTTTGTGCTTTCCAAGCATAAATAGGAGGAGAGCCTCCGAAGTTGCGGTAACTTTTTGCGATACAATTTTTGCAGGATATAGAGTCCGTGTGGGGAGTCCTAAACCATAGTTAGTTTATTCGGAATGCTCTTCTGTGGTCGAAAAAAGGCATCTGAAAATGAGAGCGCGAAGTTCATCACGCGCTGCTGCCACCCACTGAATGTGGTCGGTTGGCGAAGTGGATTGCGATGCCGCTTCTCAGGCGCACCGAGTGGGTTTTATGGTTCGGTCCCTGGCGTTGCCAGAGTTTCTGCACTCATCGGATCATTATTATTATGCGCTTGCGTGATCATAGGAGTCGATTTGTATACGATTAATGCTTCTTGTGAGCAAATGTCGCCTTTTTGCGCTGTTTGTGGGGATTTTGCTACATACGGCATCTTTAAAGAAAGCAAGTAGCGTCGAACACCATACAAACTGGATTTCATTTGCATGTGTTTGTTCGATTGTAGATTATAAGCGAGACCTACCGGCAGTTCTGCGCTCCAGTATTGCGCCCATGTCTGACATACGCGTGGGTGGCAGCTGGATAGGTTGGTGGTCACACGGGTCCATTCTCTACACCCACCAATTATGATTTCAACGAAGAAGTGGTGACGCCTTGTCAGGGAGAGGAAGTTTGTTCGTCCCTAGCGTTTGTAAAATCCTGCTGGTCTGACAAGCGCTTACGTTTTGAATGTTTCATAGCTCTATATCATAATAGTTTATTTCCTTTATCAGCAATAACCACAGTTACTTTACATGAGCAAGAAAATTTTTATGTTAGCAACCCAATAGTGATACAGTGCAAATACGATATGAGAGGTAACTTAAATGAAAGCACAAAAGAGGCTACATTTACTTACTAAAAGCACTAATCGTGTACAAATTGACTCCTGTTATCGCGCAACAACGTAATAATGACGACCCGATGTGTGCAAAAACTTTCGTGACACTGTGGACCGAATAACAAAGCCCACTCGGTGCGCTCGAGAGGCGACATAACTGTCCTCTGTCCCAACTGACGACGTTCAGAAGGTGGTAGCATGATGAACTTCGCACTCACGTTTTCACACGGCTTTTTTCGTGCACAGAAGAGCATTCCGAAAAAACTAACTATGGTATTGCACGCCCCACACGGGACCCTACATCCTGAAAAATCCCATCGCAAGAGCTCACCGTTTCTTTGGGGCTCTCCTTGTAAGCCCCCTTGCTCTGATTTTCATTCAGTTTACAGTTAGTTCTAGCTTTCCTTTTTGGTCACTTCTTTTTAATTGTTTTGCTTTCATTCTTCCCTCACTCCCCTCTGCTTCCGGCACTGTCCCTTTTTCTTTTTGTTCAATCCTTTTAGTATGTGTTAAAGTTGTTCCCGAATGAATATTCCAACATCCAATTTCGATTAATTCTATTCGACGTTCGAAATATCGAATGTATTCGAGTTTCAATGCTCGAAACACTACTTTTCGAATGCTCAACTTCGAGTACTTGAAACATTCGCACTCGAACATTTGATGGAGGGGTAGTCCCACCCCGCCGCGTGGACAATGACCCTAAAGCCCTCCGCACACTTTTGCGGCAGCCGCGTACGCGGCAGAGGCCAGAACAGCCACGTACGCGGCTTCCACTGCACTCCTCCCGCTCGCTCAATCGCCAACGCGGCAATGCGGCAAAAATGCCTTGAAGGATTACTGCCGCTGCCACCGCGTCTGCCGCGTAGGCGGCAGCCCGGGCTAATTTTGCCTCGCGCGGCGATTCTGCGTCTCTGCCCCATGCTTAAGGATAGGACTGCCGCGTTGCCGCAATAGTGTGCGGAGGGCTTAGGCGCCCCTCGCGTGGCTGGCCATACTCAGACCTGTGAGGAGGTTATGCCCCTTTTTTCGGAGCAAACTCAAGGCGGCATATGCGACGGACGCTGCCCCTCGATCATGATTGATTGGGGTCGGCTGTGATTGCTCAGTTGCACTTTGGGCATTTTTCTGCATATGCTGCCTTGGGGCTGCAAATTTGAGTCTCTGCAACGCCGCAGCCAGCGACCCGCATCGCCGTCCGTTATTGGACAGACACGCCCTCCTGCTAAGGCCCTGACGACTCTTGCTACGCTTAGGTAGCGTACTGCACCTGCCCCTTAAGGACATGTGAGTTGGTCCCGCAACGGTCGCCAACAGCAGTTCTTTCGGCGGACAAGTGTCAGCCGGCTTTCTTTTCAAAAAGCGATCGTTCTCTTCCACGCGACCTGCTCTCTTCCACGTGACACGTCGATTGAGCTGCTAGAGAGGCTCGCTATCAAATGACAGCGAGCCTGCTCACTTCAGCCACTGCTATCGATAGTGGTGGGATTTGCAGCCTCCACACAAGAAGGCCGATCCGAATGCCGACCCGCTTCTGTACAGAAGCGGGGTCGCTAGGATCCGCTTCAGTAGAAGCGTCGGCTTTAGTACTCGGTTTCGATGAATTGTTACTTTAGTTGGTTTTGATGAATTGCCACTTTTGAGAGAGGAGTTCAAGTCGAAAACTGTAACGAAGTTCTACTTTTGACACCTTATTCACTTCGAAATCTCAATTTTACCTTTGTCCACAACTTCCTCCTCCTCCTCCTCCTCCTCCATCTCCTATGTTCTCTTTTTTCGTGCTTTTGTGTTGTTGTTTTTTTGCCCTCAGTCTCATCTGTGCATGGATGGTGAGCAGTGGCTCACCTCCCACACACTGCGTGGCCTACTGGCCTGTGCAGTCTTCCAAGAAGACCAGATCCGGACGCCGACCCTCTTCTGTGCAGTAGCGTGATCTGTTGGATCCGCTTCCAAAAGAACCTCAGAAAAGTCTACTTTGGCCGTTTCGATGAATTTTCACTTAGTTGGTTTTGATGAAATGTCACTTCCGTGAGAGGAGTTCAAGTCGAAAACTGAAAAGGAGCTTTACTTTGGAACCCTTTCACTTCGTGAACAAATAGTCTTCTGATAGAAGCTTAGAAAATGGATTGGGCTATACAGATTATCCCAGTGTGAGTGATCTTATCCATATATTAGCGAAACGAAAGTCGGACATCAAGCGAGGCGGGCAAGTGCGAAGCCCACACACAGGTGGGTCAGGACACTTGTCATCAATCATTTGCTTTGATATGCTCGAAAAAAATGCGATTTTCGAACATATTCGAAATTGAACGCTTGAAAAACGCAATTTTCGAATGTATTCGAAGTCGAATGCTCGAAAAATCGCGTTTCTCGAGCATATTCGATTATTGGATATTCGAAAACCGTCACCATTTATATAGGTTATTCGAAATTTTTGGAGGACGGTGAGGATGTACGAAATAGGCCACGCCCCTCGCAGGGGGGCATTCGATCTTCCCCTCGTCTCCCTGGCTTACCCACCCCCAACCCCCTAGGCTTCCTTGAGAGTCTAATGGCTGCTTTACGGAACTTTAGAGACAAAAAACAAATTTTCCCGGCCCCTCGGTACGCTAGAATAGAAACTCGACTCCGCCTCCTCGCCAACTCGGCTGTACATCTCGCCCCGCCGTCGAAATTTTTGAGAGAAACAACTATAGTATGTTTTTTCAGCCAATCACACTTTTCTCACCTTTTGTCGTCGTGCTTTTTTTAACAATAGCATATTCAAGAATAAATGAAACGAAATGAAATGAGAAATCCAATTCAACGAGCCTAACCTAGTGAAAGGCTTGGTTAATACGAGTGTGGCACAAACCTTGGTCGATAGTTTTACGCGGTGTGTAGTACGCGTCTGTGTTCGTGTATTCTTCAGAAGGAAGTTGAGGAGAGCGCTTGTTGCCATTCCGCTTTAAGTCCATTTACACCTTGATGGAAACGACAGCAGCACCTCTACTTGGCACTTTAGTGGTCAAAACACACTGTAGTTTTGGTAGACAAGAATGAGTTAGTCCACTGTTCGCTGACCTCAGCTTTCTTTGTGTAATGACTTTACACTTTTTTGTTGTTTATGTCCACGCTTACTACCTGCTCATAAGGACGAAATCCGTTATTACGAGGAATCATTTACGCTGAGATTTCGTTAAACGATTTGAAAAACTTTTCACGACCGATTTCTCTTCGTCAGCTTTGCAAGAATTCGCACCTTAGTGAACTAGATTATTGCTATCCGCATTTTTAAATTATTTCAGCGTTTCAGGATCTTTCAAGAATGAAGACGAAGATGGAAAATGAAGCACTTGGAGTGGTGAGATTCAAATAAATAAATATCTTATTTATGATCTTATGACAATAAGCGACAATAAATATGTTATAAAAAGACTTTTAACTCCATCGCAACATTGTATCACTTTCGGACCGAAGATTTTCGACTCCTAATGTCAACTGTTTACGATAGCTTCGTTGAAATTAAAGATTTTAAACAGGACAAAAACTTTAACACTCAGCATATCTCTTTTAAAGAAAGCCACGGAGAACGATTTTCCAGCTGTGAGCAGTTTGGCAATAAAAGTTCATTATCTGACGGAATACACTTCTGTGTACGAATGATGAGATTCCTCCTGTGAAAACTGTCTAACAATTCCAAAAAATGACGCTGTGAAAGATATCATCATATATCGTACCAGACGTTCAGCGGCCTAGCGGCCGCCAAATGCCGGCTGGTGGCTTCTCCCCTAAACCCCGAGAATAGAACAATCCCTATCTTCCTCCGCTCCCCTTTACGCCTTATTTTTATTAAGCAAAAAGTCGGTCTTACTATATATTTAGACTAGTGCAGCGGGATATAATAGGGCCTTCCCTGCTCCTATAAAACCCATCCATCCTCTATCGCGTGTACACGATTTCTTCTCCGAAGTTCTCGTTCTCTACGTGGCGAGAAGCAGATCATGAGAGTCCCAATCAGAAGTGTTACTCTGCAGGAACACATGATTTGAATTAATCGGTATTGGTCGGCAGGTCGACACCGTTTACGGTTCGACGGCAAAAATACTCCTCTGAATTCCATAGTCAGTCTCCTTACCTCCTCCCCCCCCCCCCCCCTACACGCGAATACTTCCTTAAAAATACATAGAAAAAATGCATAGGTGCTGGGAAAGAAACGGAGTGTGAGTCAAGCACGCACATGTGACACTGAGTGTCGACTCACTTGTCACCACGTTGCCGTCCGTACGTCTATGACACTTCTGCACCCTGACACACGTGCCACGATTTCTGTGATCCAACCCGACGCACACTGGGCGATATTGAGAGAATATACTGCCCCCCCCCTTATCCCCCTCTAGTGGTCCTCCTTTGCTGATCCCCTCTTCACTGGGCCCCCTCCTTCTGGTCCTTACTCGGAATCCCTACGCAAGTTGGACGCCTTCAGCATGTCTTCTGAATCCTGTCCCACGTTGAACGACGTCTAGGGCACGGCTTCTGAATCCCTAGGCTCTGCACTTGATCCCCATACCGTGACGCGCTCCCACTAAATATCTCGTATACTTGGACGATCCGCCGCCAAGGATATAGTTTGCCAGCAATCGCCTATGGTTCGATCGGCGGTGCCGCAGAAATTAGCTGGGGAAAATCGGGAGGAAGGCGGGGGGAATCGGAGGGGGGAATCACGACAAGAAAATAGCGAAAAATACCCAGACGTCTTCTCCCTGCCTGGGAACTTCGGCCCTGAGGCAATCGACGTCGCTGAACACGAACCTGAAGTTTGTTTTTGAAGTATCCATCGCCATCAATCGATATTGATCAAACTATCGATTTTTTGTGGATGTCGTCTAGGCGGTCAAAACTTTAGCCCTTGAGGTAGTCGAGGTCGCTCAACACGAATCTGAAATTCGTTTTTAAAGTATCGATTACTATCAATCGATGCTGATCAAGTTACGGGGCGCGAAAATAGCGGAAAATACCCAGACGTCTTCTACGTGCCAGGGATTCAGGAGACGTGCGGAATACGTCGTCCAAATTGCCCTGGACTCAGAGGGCGTGACGATGACGTCGTCCTCTAAGGGTAAGATCATTGAGGGGGACCAGTACCAGTAATGGGGGACCGTTTCACTAAGGGAGGACCAGTAGTGAGGAACCAATAGATCGCCCTATCATACTATACACTGCACGTACTGCGAGCCTTTTGTACTCCTAGGTAGGGAACAAGCTGTACATGTAGAGCAGCTAGCTTGATTTTATTGTCCTTAGTGATACTGCAACATCATGCGAAGCGCGCAAGAGCGAGGCACGCGATAGGCGTGACGGAGCACTTGTATGTTTATAATTTAGGTAAGACGAGATATAATTTCAAATCCAAAAATAATAGTTCTCCTACAGATTAATTTAGCAACGTTTTATTTGGCAATGCCGCTTGGATGGATAGGAACTATTTGTTCACCGGAGCAGGACTAATTTTTACCAGATTTTCATATTTTCTTTCTGAATTCTTGTTATAATGTTCTGCTATAATCTAATAGCTTGCCTACTGGAATCATTTGTGAAATATTTCTGCAAAAGTTTGGCAAATACCTCAAAATATGCCTTCAAAAGTGATCTAGAAGCTCCACAAGAGGTCCAAGAATCTACCTCTCCTCCATGTTTTTTGTCGCTAGTCACTTTCTGTTCTTGGCAGTGATCTATGATTCGCGGTGCAGGCCAAATCTTTTGGAGTATTTTTTGCTCCTTCTCCAGTGAAGAAAGAAACCAGGGTTACCATTGGCACCTCATTTGTCGAGCAGCCAGATCGCGGAGTAGAGACTAAAGTGGACTTCTTTTTTCCTTCTGCAAGGGAGCAGCTCAGAAGGCCGACTTTGATGCTCCAAAGTAAGGGCTAATTTGTGAGAAAATTATTTAAGCTTTGGCTTTCGACTTCTCTCGGCGATGGCCTGTTCTGGACAAGACTTCTTGTCATTTTAAGGATCTAAAATACATATAATTTAAGTTCAGGAAACACTGCTTTAGTACTGTGCTGCAAATTTTTTGAAAAATCCTCTTCAACTTAGCACCTAAATTTTGCTTTAATAATGTCCTACCGTCTCCGAAAATTAAGCTCGTAAGGACACAAAATCTGCACTTTTGTGTTCTCGCGAAAAGTGGGTTAAACTGTTGGATTTTTTGAAGGTATCGTACATTTCTAACAGCTGTTGGAAACTGCATTTCCCTCTCTGTGTAACGCAACCTTAAAGAAAAAAGTGAACATTTGTTGCATTGAAACGCCGGAAACTTCCAGTCCGGCCTAGTTGAATGGAATCTACAAAAATAAGAACAAAACTAGTTACAGGAGCTGGACTGGTGGCCGTACGCAGTCTTCTTCACTATTGCCTACATTTCGGCTCCGCTCTATGTCGCGATTATTGTGGGCTTGATACGGAACCGAAGAATGACTCAACTGTCCGGCACTTTTTACACACTCATCATTTCGCAGGTAGGTTATGCTTACAAGGGAAGGATACTAGGTGACCACGGGACTTTGAGATGGAATACATAGGATGCGGCTTCGAACGCTGATCCAAATATGTGTTCCGTTTCTGCTGTGCGCATCTGTGAACGGAGTTATGGACCATTCTTAGCATGCTCCATTGCCCTTTAGGTCCACGCAGAGCGTGCCAGTCACAAGAGAGCGAGCTCAAGTAGGGTTGAAACTGCGCTGCCTGCCGAGCAGTAGTGGCGCAGGGGGTAGAGGGGCGGCGTGGTGAGACGGGTGGTTTATGGTTCGACTCCCCTGTGGGGTGCGGGGTTTTCGCACTTCCTAAAAAAATCTGACACGATCAACCAAAGCTCTCTATGTCAAGTCGCAACGGAAAAGGTCACCAGGAAGGAGTCGTCTTCACACTGACAACTTCATACTGGCATGAAGATACAAGTTATCATTTGCTGAAAACATGGCGAGAAGACGAACAATGTGACTGTGAAGTAACACTACGAAATGTTCAAAACATAACAGCTGTTGGCAATGACCGCAGCGGATAAAAAACACATCAGTGCAGCGCTGTAAGGGCAGTGCTCTGCGATGTCATTAAGGAAACAATATTGAATTAGTGTATCAAACGTCCCAGGATGACTGTGCAGGTATACTGCAGCGTACCGTGAGTACGTGAGAAAAGTTCTGAATCTTGGTGCAGAAAATGGAGTGTAAGCGATACAATTCGAAGATCCACGCTGCTGGCTAGTGCTCTCCTCCTCATCATCTTCCTTCAGTGATCATGTGGGGTCCTCCTTTTCTGATTCCACACTGATACCTTCTTCATCCTCTACCTCGATGCTCCCGCATTGCGCGTCTCGCGAGATGGATGTGAAACTGCTGGCCATTTTCTCTTGCCTTGTAGGAAACCGTGTCGTATTGGAAGGACCGGACTCCTCCAAGGAGCAAACACAACAGCAGAGTTGATTTTGTGTGGTGACGTCACAGTACATTCCCGAAGCTTCCTCAAGCATACTATATAAGGCCTCGTCGAGTACGAATACAGGACCAATGTCAACGATAAGCAGCAGCATCCTACGACCTATCGTCTGTGTACTGCGAATTTCTGCAAGGCCATTCCGCAAGGACGGCAGCCTCCAACATCTGCGCTGCATTCAAGGAGGAAGCCATCACTATTCCGCAGCCGCCCGTTGGTATCTGCGCTTCAAGGCTGGAGATATCTCTCTCGAAGTTCGACCTCGTTCCGGACGCCCCTCTGTTGGACTCAGAAGGCATGCTTTACTGGGAGTTGCTGGATAATGAGACCACAGTCACAGCATCTGTCTACGCTACCCAGCTGCAGACTTGGCCGAGGCCATACGCCAAAAACGTCCACAACGGGAAATGTCTACCTGCTGCACGAGAACGCGCGTCCTCATGTCGCAAAAGTGAGTCGCGAGAAAATCCAAGAGTTAGGCTGGGAAATTCTGCCCCCTCCACCGTACTCTCCAGACCTCGCTCCTTCTGACTACCACCTGTTCAGAGCTCTGAAGCAGTATCTCCGAGGCGGGGATTTCGATGATCGACGTCAACTGGAAATGGAGGTTCCTGAATGCTTTTCCTCACAGCCCTCGGAATTCTGACGGAAAGGAATTGAAGGATGGGGCGGGGTCTTATCGTTAGACTTGGATGGAGAATATATCATGGACTGAGTTTTTGTATATTGTATTATATTGTATTGTATTGTAATATTGTTGCGCTAGTGTTGCAAAACTTTTCGATCAACCCAATAATACCCAGAGACCTACCACCGAATACTTCATTCTGCAGCAACGTGTGTGCTGAATCTCTGCATTGCATTTTGTCTGAAAAAATCTCGGACATCTTAAAATATTCGACTCCTTCAGTGGCACCGCAGTTGCCGGGTGTCAAGCAGTGCTTGCATCTTTGGAAAGCTCCTTATGAGACCTGATGAAGTATTGACACGTTGACGACAATGTCGCTCAATGGTGCGCGACGATGTATTGCTTTAACAAGAGTGGTATCCTGCCCATCCAAACTTCGTGGAAAGAAGATATTCAGGATGCAGAACACGATGCCGACGTCCTTTTGGACGATTACGGTCGGTTTCCTTCTTAATCGATAGTCGTGTCAGGACCGCCGACTTTTTAATTCAGCTACCCAGTAGGTGATCACAATGTTCGAAATTTTATGAAAATTTTATTTTTTGAGGAAAAATAGTGGATTAAAACTTGTGTTAAAGAGCAAGGCAAGATTGCGCCATGTCCTCTTCCAAGAGTTCGCGATTTTGATTCGATTGACAGAGTTTCTGTTCGCATCGAACGCCCGTTAACGATACAACAAGAAGTACTGCAAAGAACACAATATCCTCACTTTGATGGTTAATGTAAGTAGCACTCACACTATCAATCGAATAAAAGCCGCGATCAAATTTATGAGCGTATGGCGCGACCTGACCCTTTAATGCGCTATATACTTGCTTGTTTGCTGTGCTTTACGGAAGGTTTTAATTCACTACTTTCCCTTTAAAAAAATAAATAATAAAAAATATAAAAAATTAAAATATATGAAAATGAAATTATAGAATTATGGTAGGGAACTGGCCGTAACTGTTGAGACGAACATTAGATACGTGTCTGGCATCAAAAATTTATCCATAGACGAAGTTTGGGTGACGGTATGTCGTCTCACATTTGTGCGGCGCGCTTCGTCCCACGGGACAGACACGCGAAAATCGCTCTCATCGTCAACGTGTTAATGACCTGCTAAAGCTGAAGGGGAGTCTATTAGGAGAACTAGTGAAAAACTGTGACGAAGCCCCACTACCAGCTAATATTGGGTTGGTCGAAAAGTCTTGCAACACTATCACAACAATATTACAATATAATACAATATAGAAAGATTCAGACCACGCTATATTCCTCATCCAAGTCTAAGATCCTGCCCCATCTTTCAGGCAGCCTTTCAATTCCTTTCCGCCAGAATTTCGAGGGCTGTGAGGAAAAGAATTCAGAAACCTCCATTTCCAGTTGACGTCGATCATCGAACCCTCTTCCTCGAACATGCTGCTTCAGAGCTCTGAGCAGGCGGTAGTGAGAAGGAGGAGGTCTGGAGAGTACGGTGGATGGGGCAGAATTTCCCAGCATAACTCCCCGATTTTCTCGCGATTCATTTTTGCGACATGAGAACGCGCGTTCTCGTGCAGCAGGTAGACATCTTCCCGTTCTGGACGTTTTTGGCGCATGGCGTCGGCCAAGTTCTGGAGCTGGGTAGCGTAGACAGATGCTGTGACTGTTTTCTCACTATCCAGCAACTCTCAGTGAAGTATGCCTTCTGAGTCGAACAGAAGGGCGTCCGGAACGAAGCCGATCTTCGAGAGAGATATCTCCAGCTCTGAAGCGCTGATACCAACAGGCCACTGTGTAGTAGTGAATGACCTCCTCCTTGAATGCAGCGCAGATGTTCGAAGCTGCAGCCCTTGCGGAATGGCCTTGCAGAAGTTCGTAGTAGACGATAGATCGTGGCATGCTGCTGCTTATCGTTGACATTGTTGCTGTATTCCTACTCGACGAGGCCTTATATAGTTTGCTTGAGGAAGCTTCAAGAATGTGCTGTGACGTCACCACACAAGATCAATACTGTACGAGCTTTAACAAATCTAACAGACAATAGCGTAAAGTGTTGCATGACTTTTCGATCAACCTAATATTTTCCTAGCTATCAACGAGGCCGCAGGTAGTTTCTTTATGCTACGCACGCATTCGCGCCATGCATTCTCTTTGTCCTGGACATTGCGGAAGCAGTTTGGAGATTCAATGTCTACTCAGCTACTCGTCTCGTTTAGGCTGATTACCAGTCGTTCTGTTTATATTCTTCAAACTCATCTTGCTAATCTCGAAGAGATGAAAAGCGTTAGCACTTGCCCCTGCTAGAACCTAATTTTAATAAAATCCTAAGTCCGAATCTAACATCGGCCTGACAGCGTGAGTAGCAGCTGTTCGTTAACGTAGGGTGATCACTTTTCTTCAGGGCCTCGCCGATCTCTTCTACATTTTCTGCTACACCGTCTATATAGTGCTGAGCTTTATTGGCACAACCGACGATATCTCACACTTTTTCAAGTGGACAGCGGCTAATATCAGCTACAAAGCCGTCTATTATTCACTGAGCCTACGCTGCCTCGGCGTGACTTTGATCTCTTTCCAGCGATACGTCATTATATGCAAATGGAATTCTTTTTTAGAGAAGGTACGTAAGCTTTTACTTACAAGCTGTGCTGTCAACTCTGAACAACTCATTATTCGAATGGCAGTTGATCGATCAGGCTGCTGACCTAGGGCGAGATTCATCAACGATACCACCGGTATCCTCTCACCTTGGCTTCACCATACCGCCATCTAACCTCATCAATTTTTGTGATTCAGCCCGTCACCGACTAAGCAAGCCTCTTACGAAGTATCTGATACCGGGGTTTCACTCCAAATTTACCATGCCACCTGATGATGAACCGCGATATTGGCGGTATTCTCGCCGTTAACGGCCACGGTTAATGAATCTCGCTTCTGGTATACTAAAGCGTAAACATCCAGGTAAAAAAAATAAAAATGAGGAACGGCTAATGGAAATGACCCAGACAGTAGACACTAGACATAGTGAGCGAGCCGAAGTATACATTTTGGCACAATCCTCGCCCACACTTTTTTAAACAGAATTCTTCTATTGTAGCAACTGCTACACACCTTCCTGTAGCACTTCTAACGTTCTATCAGATCTGCTTCATATGTTGTTTGGTTGAAAGAATAATTTGTCATACAACCGTTAATTTGTCCAAAAACGGATAGTTGCCTGACCTTTATTTTGACGATCTGGTGGGTGTGCTGGTTTGAAGTTCAATTTCGATGTTTGTAACCCCTTCTTTAGATCTAAGCACAATAGCGCAACGAGGTAGACAATAAAGCAGCAAGAAATACGGACTCTGGATCAGGGATGTGTGGAAATTTTTTCACAAAAGCAAAACGCGGAATACGGAACGAAAAACCTCAAAAATGGGAGGAAGCCGGAATACGAAACACGGAACCGAAATGACTGTAAAACCTATTACTTCATCTAAATTTTTGTAAATAAATAATTACATATATATATAGTGGTAGCAATTAAAGTAACGAATAACGCTAAAGAATTTAGGAGCCGGGCAAGGCAGCATGCGACCTTTGTCCAGCAGTATATGACAATAAAAAATCCTTGTATTAGTATCATTACTAATCGTAAGATGACTTCTCGAGCATTGCTAGTGTAAGGCCTCGTGCATACTTCCCGTCGCCGCGATGCAATCGCGGCGATCAGTTCTGCAGAGCGACGCGAAAGAATTTGAAATTCTCTGTGCTCGTCGCATCGCCCATCGCTCTGCAAGGGGGCGCGACGGCGATCCGTCCAGGACCAACGCTAAACACCGCGCGCGGCGCGAAAAAATATGCCATGCCCACGATGGGCGCGGGAAGCCATCACGCATGCCGACCGCCACTGTTGCGGCCGCGGCGAAGTTTCCTTTGACTATTCGACCGCGTGCGGCGGAATGGCCATGAACTGAGCGCCGTGATGGCATCGCGGTGATGGAGGTATGCCCCGGACTAACAAATCGAAGTTTACGCAAAATTTTTCTCTAAATAGGAAGAAAGTATTTTAAACGCAATGAATCCAGTTGGCTAATAAGATTCCAGAGATTTCGCCACTCATAACACTTAGCCGGTGTTATTGAGTGTCCCAGATCTAATTGGGAGGGGGCAGCGCTAAGGTTACAGATGCGTCCAGCACCCACAACATGACACTCACTGTCTGAATTCGCATGGGTACCATAGTATCATTTCGCAGTAGCTGATTCTCTGGGACAAACTCAAAGGAGCGGTGGAGAAGTAAGGCACCGCATGCTCTCCTCCGACTGGGTTAGATCCAGTGTCCCCCATGGAAAATGTTATAATGTTAGCAGCCTAAGAGTGTTTCTATGTAGAACTCTGATCTAGAATTGGTGTTCCAGGCCCGACCTAAAATTATTAGGGAAAAATACAAGAAATCGGGCTCCGGATAAAGAATTTTATTCCTGATTCAAACACCCATGAAACCTTTGTGGCCTTATACTATACGGTAGTATATCGTTTCAAGAAAAGAAAAAGGAAACCAATTTATTTACCACACTATTTCGACATCAGGATGCACCACCTGTTTGAAAGCAACACAATCCCAAAAAAGGTGGCGCATAGTTGACCCCTTTCTTCAGCCTTTCGTTTCAGTTCAAGAGGTGAATGAAGTCAGTGCAAAACAATCAATGAGTGATGAGTCACCATTTCCGTTCTGTCTTCTGGCACAAGAGAGAGCGGAACACGGAACGCAATGGAAGGACTATAAACCGCCGAAAACCGGAAATCGGAACGCGTAAACGGAAATTCCGCACATCACTGCTCTGGACCTACCAGTTAACAAGAGCAAGCCGAGATGTTCATGAGCGCTGGTCGGCCAGAAAAGAAGTACAGGGACGGCGCTCGAACTCTTCTTATTTTGTGATGTCGTAACTCGAGCCAAATGGAGATTCTCGAATCTCCATCCGCATTTCTTGTCGTCTTAATGTGTACTTTTATTGCATGTAGACCTGGAGAAGGGCTTATGTGGTCAGCGTAGCACGACGAGGAACCGAGAGGGCGATGCTCGGAGTAACACCATTCATGCAAGCAAGAGAGGCCTACGGAGTTCCGAGCCTTCTCGACGTCGGAGGTTCATTGGCGGTGCTGCATATGCCAAGTCGTCGAAAATTAGGTGGGCTGGCCAATGTGTGCGCTCCGCAGGCAACCGCTGAATGGACAACTGGATTACGTGGGATGCCAAAGGAACGGCTACGTATCTACACTTAACATTGCGCGCGGCTGCCGCTACTGCATTCGCGGCGAGTCACCTCTATCGCAAATCGGCTGTGATGCTAAATTTGAACAGGATGCAGCTTCGAGAAATGAATCTTTTTCTGCTAAAGGAACTCCACCTTTTCCGAAATGAGAAGTGTTGTCTGCATCTTCAATTAGATCATCCATCCCTCTTCAAAGCATTTGTTTGTGGTTAAACAAACCTGAAGGCTATCAAGTAGGTGAGTGTAGAGAGCATGAGAGGTGCATACACCAACCAGAAGTCGTGAATGAGACGGCACAGACCAAATAGGCGTTGCCCTTACCGCAACAATCGTTGCAGCCACCGCGTGTTCTTATATGTGAGAAGAAATCCTCGCCACTCTTGAAAAACGAAAAACGAAATGTTTTGTTTGGACTTCTTCATGAAGCCCATGAACAACTGATATGACGTTCCTCATGTCTCTCGAGCGAGGAGGTCCAACTGGTGCAATTTGGCACGCGACAGGGACCAGTGGAAGCTGTTATAGATCCCCTTCTATAACAGCCCTTTATTTGGGCCTTCATAATGTCAAAAATTATGTGCTGAAATTCGGATTGGTCCTAATTTAAGGTTTCGATCTTAGCTGTTCAAATTCTCCTATTTTTAAAAAGATTTTTAATAAATTAAATCAGTTTTCTTCCAGCCTTGGTTACAATTTTCGACCCTTCCTTTTAATGTTAGCTTGTTTTCTTTGTTTTGTGTTACATACAACCTATTTTTAGACAATTTCTAATATTTCGTCGACACTTATTGTCATGTTTCATTGGCTGGGTTCGTTGGTGCTTATCATTCCGATTTTGACGTTGAACACAATACACTTCGGATGCGTCTGTAAGCGACTTGTAGCTATGTCTCCGCTCGAATTCAAGGTATAACGCCGTTTTTTGAACGAACAACGTTTTTTGTTTCTTTCTTTGAGCACTCGATCTCTTGCAATCCGAATGGACAAAACTAGGGCGCCTTCTTTCTTATGTGGACAATAGCGAAACTATATTTAATATCGAAGTGCTGTTGATCTCCGCGGATGAAGATGCTTCCCAACCCAGATCCAACGCACTTTAGTTCTAAACACTCTCAACACTCTGTAGAAGAGTTAGTTTCTTAAGATCTAATAAGTGCTTTCGAAGGAGACGTAACTTTGTACTCGCAATACTGCCTTTTAGTAGCTTGAAATGTAAAAATTTAAACAATAAACTTATGCTCTTAAAAAAATTCAATTCAAACGTGTGTACATAATGCTTGTATTAGGTTGTCCGGAAAGTTCTCTGCCTTTTTTGTTACTATTTTTTATTCGTCTATTATCAAGTAAAAATTCAACTTGCATTGCGCATTAATGCTACCTGTACAGAATTTTTCGTGCTATCTGACTTAATTATGTTTCAACGTTATTTTAAATTTCTGACCTTGTCACGATATTTTATTTCAACCTCAAATTGGGAGTCGAAGCCGGGACAGTCCGACAAATCAATCAAGTGTGGGACCTAATGGTGTTGGAGAAAGCACTGTGCGCCAGTGGTTCAGTGAATTTCGGGCCGGAGATTTCAGCCTCGAGGATTCCCCTAGAGCAATCCTGAACGACGAGTTGAAGGAATTGGCGGAAGCTGAACCATCCCAAACAGTTCGCGGGATTGCGAAAGGGCTAGACGTCAGTAACACTGCTGTTGCGGATGCTTTGAGACGCCTTGGGAAGGTGAAAAAGTGGGTGCCCTTCAAGTTGAGTGAGCGGCAAAAATTGTCACGTTTCGAGCTTCTGTTCTTTTCTACTTCTACGCAACAAAACTTACCCGTTTTTGGATCGAATCATCACTTGCTGTGAATACACAACCCGATTGAAAGTTGGATGTATCTATATAGCCAGATTATATATTTCTATTAGAATCAATCTGAGTATCATGTTTATCGCTATCGCTCATAAGGCCCCGCCCCAGTTTAGTGAATACCCATTCAGGGTTTACATCTAGATATATTAATGTACCAATGTATTATAATATAGGACATTAAGAAATATAAGATAAGCACCATTGAATAACACAGGCACACAGGATAACCTAGCGATACCGTAAGTAAGCACCCATGAACGTAATCTCCCGTGGCGCTCGAGTGATGCACCGTCTTTTAAGTTTACACTTGCGATACCGTGGCCCACTGAAATTGATTATATATACGGTGCGTTGACCACTATTGTGGGTTCTACTATAACGACGTGAGAATAAATCTTTATTTCACTGAATAGTGAAGCAACCCCATTGGTTATACACTAAATTGGTGCATCGACCGTGGAAAAACCCTAAAGTCTGAGCTAGTTCTCCTCAGTGAGAAACAGACTGATTTTTTATCAGCTTTCTTTGCGAGTTCTCTTCGGAGAAACCAGAAAGTAATTCTAAGTCCTTCGCGAGTTCTCATCGGAGAAACCAGGACTTCAATGTTAGCTGTGCTGGTTCTCTTCGTGAGAAGCAGTCGATAATTCTAAATTTTTTTCTGCTGGTCCTCTCACGAGGAACCAGGAAAATATAATAGCATTCTTTACGAGTTCTCTTCGGAGAAACCAGAAAGCATCTCTAAGTCTTTCGCGAGTTCTCCTTGGAGAAACCGGGACTTGATTGTCAGCTGTGCTAATTTTCGCGAGAAGCAGCCGACAGTTCTAAATTTTCCTCTGCGAGTCCTCTATCGAGGAACCATTAAAATATAAGTGCTTTCTTTGCGAGTTACGTATTGCCTTGCTTTGCCAACGAGGTTTTTGGGTGGAATATTTATTTATGGCCTGACGTTTCGACCCTGTCGTCGTCTTCGGAGGTCTAAAAATGGCTCGAGCATTAGACTTTACTTGTACTTGCTGCCTGCTTCATGAGCAGGATTAAGCAACCGATACTGGAACGCATTCCTTTAATGTACTGTGACGACTGTTTCATCATAACGTAAGCACACTCCGGAATGGATGAGTGTTTCCGAATAATGAACGAAGAGTCGCAGTACGTTAAACTCACACGAGAGATCCCACGAAACGGTTGGCTCCTTTACCTCAATACTCAATGGCATTGTGAGCGTAAAGTAGTACTCCAAGAACCTCTTTAACGCTACGCCTGCACTTCCCGCTGCTGTGAAATGTGCCGTAGTTGTCCAGAACAGCAGCTAACATGTGCCACGAGGACGGTGAGAGACGCAAGTCATTACGAATAGCTTCCAAAAGCCGCACAAATTGGACACACTATACCACTTCAACGCCAACGAAGACATCCGAGGGACCGGAATGTTACGCGCTCCAATAAGATTCCCATTAGTCTTCTTTTCACCTCTGATGACTTTACTGCTGCCGTACGAAGGTGTATTCACCGAGTACAGCTGCAGGAGGATGCCGTTCTAGTCGATATACCTAGTGATAACCTCAGGAAGCAGCTCATGAGGAATAGGCTTTATGACAAGCACTGTTTATCTGAGAACTGCGTAATTTGTCCCAGTGCTAGAGCTGGTGAATGTTTAGAAAGTGGGACAATTTACGAGATTAAGTGGGATGTGGCGGCGTTTATATTGGGGAAACTGGGACACCATTGGGAGTTCGCATCAAGGGACACCTAGCTGATAAACGACGCTGTAACGTTCTTACACCACCTCACAAATATAGAGTCGAGGTTCATGGCGGTGCAGACTATGATATTGAGTGCAAGATTTTGGCATACGAGACAGAAACTCCATCAAGAAAGGCGCTCGAAGCGTTCTGGATTTCAACCAGGACTCCAAGAATGAACAACCGAAACGAGTGTTTATCATGAATGATCTTCTTCCGTTTGCACCGCTCTGCCTGCTATGAAAAGACCAGAGAGACCGTTGTCCTCACCATTGTGACAGTGGAATGACGGAAGTGAGTCTCAGTCGCTACTGGTCATCGACTAACTGGGTGGTCGAGCAATCGCTACTTGGCAGCGGTGGAATTCTGGGTGAGTTTGCTCGACATCTCGGGGTTTCGTAGTGTGCTCTTGACTCTTGGTCACAATTGCTAGCGCGGATGGAGCGCTTGGTCGGGTAGAGTACAAGTCTAATGTCTCGAGCCGTTTTTAGGCCTCCGAAGGCGACGTCAGGATCGAAACGTCATGCCATAAATACATATTCCACCTAAAAACCTCGTTGGCAAAGCAAAGTCAATGCGTGTTCCGGACAGTGGCGGGACACCGACGAATCCCCTAGGCATTTTCCAAAGGCGAACCTCCACCAAAAAAGGTAATGGCTACTGTGTGGTGGTCGGCTGCTGATGCCCGATTTTTCTGCACGATAACACCTGCCCAGACGTCTTACAAATCACTATTCGAAAATTGAACGAATTAAGGGTTGAAGTTCTGCCTTACCAGCCATATTCTCCAGACACCTCAATAACCGACTACCACCTTTTCAAACGCTTTCAAAACTTTCTCGCTGGTAACACCTTCACCAATCAAAACCAAACCAAAACAGCTTTCGTGGATTTTGCCAATTTCGACCACCTAATTTTTTTGCAGGTGGAATAATTTAATTGGTGGCCCGTTGGCAGAAGTGTTCTGATTCGAACGGTGCTTATCTCGACTAAATCCGATAAGATTTGGGAAAGTTATAGTAGTTCAAAGTGAAGCTCTCAAAACGCTGAGAACTTTCAGGGCAACCTATTACAAAGTGCTGTCCTAAACGTGCATACTCGTGCATAGGTGCGTTCATAGCTTAATGTCTGAAGGTCAAATTGCCTTTATCATCCTATTTCATTATTAACAATTCAATACCAATAATAATATTTTGCTAATTAATTCTGTTTCAATTCTTGTATGAGATTTGGAGGCAAGTTTTAAAGATTAGAAGCTTCGAAATACCAACTTTCGTTAAGATCTCCACCATAAATGCCGAATTGTGCGTGTTGCTGCTGTTTGTGCTTTGCGTCTATTTCTATGCCTCGACTTTGCGTCACATCGCCATGCATCGAAAGTGTTCTTCGCAACGGTGAGTTCATTGCTAAGCTTCTCTCTTCTGTATGAACCGAATTGGGAAAAATTGAAAAGTGGAAATTTATTTATTTATTTATTTAAATGCACTTGAGAATGCACTACAACGTCAACAAAATCTTCAAACAAACAAAATAACCGTTGAAAGCAACAGTAAAAACGAACGTTCAAATATTATAAATTAAAATTGGAACCCTTTCTACTTTAATAATTAACATTGAAATGTTTATCAGAATATTAAATAAATTATAATTTAATAAAGAACAAGAATCCTATCGAAGGTTATTTGCTAATTTAATGGGTTAGATGTACGGGGTAACACAAGATAACTCAAGAGCTAACAGACTAAAAAAGAAGGGATTTCAAGGAAGTAATAGTGTTAAGAAAATTTCTCAGGGTGTGATAACTAACCATAAGAAGGAAGAGTTGCACATCTTGGTCTTATCCGTTAAGTTCAGCTACAAATAATCAGAACTGTAAGCAAATCAGCTTTGAGACCAAAGGGAAGGCCAACATATGTAAGTTTCCTCTCCTCCGCCTAGACTTACCTGATGCCAATAGTGTCTAAAGCGTAAAGGGCGCATAGTAGTCCATCTATCTGATGATTGGACTCTAGCAAAAGAGTTAATTCACAGGTTTTCAAGAGCGCAAAGATGTAGTGAAGGTGATATAGAATGTCCGTTTCCGTGAATCTCTTCGTGAGAGTTTAACGAATATACTACGCTCATCACGTCCCCACAGTAAGAAGACCTGAGCTACTCTGGCACGAGACAAGAACGTTTAGAGAAGCCGTTGGCGCAAGCACGACCTACTCAATGACAGCCAGGAGAAAGGAAGTGACTCCGAGAGTAGCTGAACAGATTGGATATATATATATATATATTTATATTTATATACCAGTCCTCGGGGTTTGGGGTCTAACGCCCCAAACCCCGAGAATAGAACGCCATGGCCGCTACGGGTTTCCTATTCTTCCCTAGGCCTTCTGACCTTTATGATAATCGAGATGGATCGACTGATCCGACTTCAGATTCGTGTTCAGCGATCTCGTTTTCCCTTAGGGTTGAAGTTTCGTGCCGCTCGAACGACATCCTCAAAAAATCGATAATATCGATCGATATCGATTGGTCGACTTCAACTCGTGTTCAGCGACCTCGATTACCCCCAGGGCCGAAGTTTCGCGCCACTTGAGCGCCATCCTCAAAAAAATCGTGTCGACGTGTTCGGCACGTCTACGGCTCGCCATGCACGGTTGCCGACGTGTTCGGCACGTCTACGGCTCGCCATGCACGGTTGCCGACGTGTTCGGCTCAAGTGTGACGGACGGACGGGCAGTGTGACACACGCACACACGCACACACGAACACACGCACACACACACGCTTGCTACTTTATATATAGTAGGATATATATATATATATATATATATATATATATATACATAATATGACAAATGGTCTTACTCGTATTTCTTTGCAGGAGTTCCCTTCTAAGCAACACCCTTCAATTCACCACCAGAAGCTCTACCGAATGGTGCCCAACTTGGCCAAATTTGAAAATATTTCGGTGACTTCATCGTCAGCGCAGGCTTGGCCTAGGGCGCCCTCATCCTCGATGCGAAATTGTCGATTTTTCCCAAATTAGTCGAGATTGACACCATTCGATAGAGCTTTTCATGGTGAACAGAATGGTTTTATTGAAAATGTCGAATACTTAAACCTGGCAAGGGCGGAAGATTTTTTTTTGAGGCTTGAGCACTTGAAATTGGCTGACAACTCCTGCATCTATATAAACCTATGAAAGAAAGGGCATTTAACTTCTCATGATAGATGAGCTAGTTCCTTCGTCATGCGCACTGCTAACTAGTAAATGAAGGCTGAACTTCGGAGAATCCATGTCATAGAACAGGCCGACACTTCAAACTCGGTAAATTTCGCAGTGTCTACTATCAAAAATGATGGCCACGCTCTACAACACACAAATCTGATAAAGAAAGCTTGTGATTGGATACTTTTTAAAACTCTTTAGATCTATAAAAATGGACCAGTGACGCTCGCAGAGGGGTCTAGATCAATTAGCGGACGTTTGAGAGAACGGGCTCCACAACTAGGGCAAGAGTATCTAATTTTACAGTTAATGCAGGTAGTTTGGATTGGCAGGAGGGAGGTGAATTTAATGGTACAATTTAATTTTCATATAATTGAATTTGAACGAAGTTATGGCACTGCGACGGTTTGTGACGGAAAAATCTGTCACAAAGCTCGATTGTTCACGAATTAGGAGCGGTATTGTAGAAGTCCGGAGTTCTGGAACGAATGAGTTCGTGGAAAGCAGTTTCCACCTGGACTCGGTTATTGAAGCATTTCGCGCTCAAGAACTCGTCCAAATGCTTGAAAAAGTGGTAGGCGAAAGGTTGGCGAAAAGGTCCGGTGAATATGGTGGTGTGGTAAAGTTTCGTAGCCCACATAACAACACTGCAGCGTCGGATGCGCAACATGTGGTCGCGTGTTGTCGTGGAGAAGGACCGGTCCTTTTCTATTTACTACTGCCGGGTGTATAAGTCGGAATTTTTCGTGCATCTCGTCGATCTTTTCGACGTAATTTTCTGCCGCCCTTGTTCCGCCCGAGTTCAAGATACTGTGGTGAATTAATCCAGAGGCAGACCACCAAACAGTTAGCAGGATCCTCTTTTGGTTCAATTTCGGTTTCGGGAACTGCTGCGGAGCTTCATCGCGGTGCAACCACTGAGCCGACATCGCCGGTTATTGTAAAGGATCCATTTCCCGCCACAAGTCACGGTA
Source organism: Heligmosomoides polygyrus bakeri (assembly GCA_947359475.1). Taxonomy (NCBI): domain Eukaryota; kingdom Metazoa; phylum Nematoda; class Chromadorea; order Rhabditida; family Heligmosomidae; genus Heligmosomoides; species Heligmosomoides polygyrus. The sequence goes on along the minus strand of OX375868.1, from coordinate 86,381,380 downwards.
CGGTCGTCAAATGGATCGTTCTTGTTGCGAAGAAGCAGCGCTGAATACACTTCGAACCGACGATTTTTTATGGTCGTTCAACACGTGTGACATCCATTTACCTAACTTTTTCGTCCTTCCAAATTTCCGCAGATGTTCCCAAGCACTTGATTTGCTTAAGCAGAGTTCTTTCGCAAGTTCTCGATCGGTCACACGTGTATTTGCTTCCACCAAGGGACCTCCAAAAATTTCCTTTTACAGAATTATGGGACAACGTACCTCGTACTTTCATCTTTAAGCCAAGTAGATTCAACTTATGCTAGGATTTGACAAAGCGGAAAAGAAATAAGATATAAGGATCGGCGGTAAATTATTCCTTTCACATTCGTCTTGCATGATACAGCTAGGAGGGTGTTTGTATGACTATATGTCTCAAACAACCTGATGTGTCAAGGATAGTTATAGCTGAGTAATGCTGTGCTTTATAATTCTACATCCGTCCAAGTTCTGTTATCATTTCTTTCTTGGTTCTATTTTTTTGTTCCCATTATAATCGTAAGTCTTCAAACTAAGAACAATTCGACAGACACATGCAAATGGGCCTATATCATGCTGAAGCAGGCACAACAAAACAAATTCCCACCAAAAATAAAAGGGGTTCAGTCTCTCTGCTAAAACCGCGGCGGAGAATCTATGGAAAGATAGGTAGACCCCTGGATTCCACGTTGTTCATCTCCGCATGCGATTCTCAACGCGGCACAGACTCGAAATCACGTTGGGCCAATGTATTCCTCCGAAAGATGAAGTATGTTTGCAGCACACCCATATGGTCTTGCATTGGCTCCTACGATCAGCGCTTTTTAGATTTTCATCGCCCAGATATAGAACGAAAGGAAACAGCTGACCTTTCCAAGGTGTGCAAAATAATTGCCAATAGGCTTCTATTCAAGGCCTTAGAGCCCTTTGACGCGACGTGATGAGATCAGTGGAAGGAAAGCTCAAGCTTCGATTATCGACAGCAAGGACACAAGTTGGGCCGGACTCCTTAACGTAGAGAATCCTCAAGGATTGTAATTTGTTGCTTGGGAAGTACAAAGTTGTTGTGAGTCTGTATGCGCGAGTCTGTAGAACATTCCTTGTTTGATAAATATTTCGACACAGGGATATACTACGTCTCGTTGATCCGGGGTATAGAGACTGAATAGGAAAAAAGCTGAATGTGTTATACATATATGCAGGAGTTTTTGTGTTTTTTGCCTTGTTTTTTTTATTCTGTTGATTATCCACACGAAGACTTGCTGACTACGCCTTGAGTAAATAAATGGATAAATAAATAAATAAGTAATCACACCTAAAATGTCATATGTTTCCTGGTTCAGATCTGTACAGCTACAATTTTAGTTTCATCACTCTCATCAAGCGCAAATGGAAATGACTGGTTTTGTAAAAAGGTGCTATTTGTAGCGATTTTGTTTCAGAGCAATGAAAAAGGAAATCCATCTGTGCGTCTCTGTGGCTTGTCTCGTAATAGCGTTCTTTCTTATTTTCCTATACCATCTTATTCAATCAGTATCCATAATATTGACGGTGAGTTGGAGCATTGAACAACCCTGCAGCCACATTTTTTCAATGTTTCTGTTGTGTACAAAGAAGAACGGCTTGATTAATTCAGTCACCTGTAAAATTCTAATAAGCCATAGAAAACCGGAACTCCGCCAGTTTTACGGACGTTTGACTACTATCCCACTACGTATATGTAAAAAGGTAATTCATTAATATTGAAGGGACTTCAGACAGCACAAATAGCACTGCCGCGCGGAATTTAGGTAGAGAGTTGCTGTGACCACACGCGTTCAAGATCACCTCAAACTTGGGAAATTAAACTTTATCTTTAATACTCACTTGGATACTTAGACGGCCCGTCCTAACTGGCCGTGCGGGCCCCAACACGATCGCCATTCGTTTCTTTCTCTCGCAATCGTCATCCACGATGTTCGTATAGCTCGATTGGAACGACGACTACGACCGTCGGTCGATTCTGAATTAGAATTTGGCAACAAACGCTGCCTTTCGATATTTTTGACAAACACATCTGACCATCTCGTTGGAGGTCTTCCTCGAGGACGCTTGCACCCTCTTGGCATCCACTCCGCTGTTCTTCTTGTCCAGCGGTCGGCCGTACTTCGCATGATATGACCGGCCTATCGATGCTTCATCTTCGATGCGTATTCCGCCGGGTCTCTTAGTCGTGACATCGTGCGTAAGTCGGAACTGTGAAGGCAAGCTCGGTGTTGTGATAACCGGCTAAACTTGAGAAGACATCTTTCGAGCGCTCTGTGAGTAAGTAAGGACTGGACGCAGTGTCAGCCCACGTTTCGGCGGCGTAGCAGAGCGCTGGGAGAACTGTCGAATCGAACAGGTGGGCGCGTAGATCGGGATCCGAGAGTTGGAAGGTGGTCTCTTTAAGAGACCCATAGGCCGACCACGCGGCCTTCCTCCTTCTTAATAGTTCTTCCTTCATATCGTTGCCCATGTTGATGGAACGTCCCAGGTACACGTATGATGTTGTTTCCGTCAAAGGAGAGGCATCAATGTTGATCTGCTCTCCTTCGCACCAGCGTTCTTCATGAACTGTGTCTTCTTCCGGTTTATTCGCAGTCCGATTTTCATCACTGCTTCGTTGAGCTCTTTCAACATCGTCTCCGCCTCAGCAGTCGTCGTTGGGAAGATGACGATGTCGTCGGCAAAACGAAGATTCGAAAGGAACTTTCCATCCACACAAATGCCCTTCTCATCCCAGTCGAGCGACTCCGTCACCCACTGCAAGGCGGCAGTGAACAACTTTGGCGAGATGGTATCGCCTTGTCGAACGCCCTTTTCGATAGAGATGTTGATGGGGCGTTGAAACAGTTGTATTGTCGTTGAGCAGTGGCGGTAGCAGTCGGCCAGAGTTCTTACGTAGGACGGGTCCACTCCCTGGTCGACAAGCGCTAGCAGAATTGCATTCGTTTCCACGCTGTCAAAGGCCTTCTCGTAGTCGAAAAAGGTTAGGACAAGGGGCAGGTGGTATTCCCTACATACTTCGATGACCCTCGCTACGGCTTGAATGTGGTCCACGCAGCTGAATCCTCGACGAAATCCAGCTTGTCCTACCGGTTGCGCTTCATCCAATGTTCGCGATATGCGCTCAAGCATAATCTTCGTGAATAGCTTGTAGAGCACGCTCAACAAGCATATTGGTCGATAGTTCTTCAGATCTTCTCTGTCACCCTTCTCGTTAAGAATGACGGTGCGCGAGTTCCTCCACTGGTCTGGAATCCTTTTCTTCTGAAGATAGGACGTCATGTGTGCTGCGAGAATTGAGTACAGGTGATGTTGTCCTGCTCGAAGAAAGTCGGCCGTGATGTTGTCTATTCCGGGAGCCGTTCCTTTCTTCATGCTCTGTATCGCAGTTCGTACTTCCGAGGGAAGGATCGGAGCTGTTCCACCAGCGGGGATAACTGGGTTCGGTACGGGAGTTTTGGAGCGGAACAAATTGGTATAGAACCGCTTTGTTATTGATTCCATTTCGAAGCGGGATATGATGACGATGCCGTCTTCATTTCGTAGAGCCGTGAATGGAATACTGTGATCGGCAAGGTCCCAACGACACTTCTTCAGACTAGATTTTTGCTGAGCGGCTTCCAGTATCCTTTTCTTCCTATGTTCTTCCAAATCCTTCTGCAATGCCTTTCTGCAACAGATGTTGGCAATCAGTAGTTCTAGGTGAGTTGCATTCGGATTGAGCCTCAATTCTCTTCTTTCCTCGAGTAGCTTCTTTGTTGTTGTCGATATACGATCGAAGCTAGTTCTTCGTGAAATTGAAGCTAATTGAGCACAGGCATGAAGGCGTTTCAACAGTAACTCGTAGTCTTCGGTCGGATCCTCCTCGATGCGCCAGTCATAGTGGGACTGCGATTCGTCCAGAATGGTCTCGTCCTACACGACGTGTTTTCTCCCCTTTGAGCGATAGCAGGCGCTCTTCTCCAGTTTATGATCGAACCTGATTTTGGCTCGGATGAGGCGATGATCGTATCCGGTACAGAAGGAAGGTACAACAGAAGTGTCTAAGAGGCACCACCTTCTGTTGGACATTATATGATCGATCTCCGCATGTGTCTTGCCGTTGGGGGACTCCCATGTCCAGCGACGATGTTCTTTTTTCTGAAATAACGAGTTATTATGGAAGACTCGAGTCGTGGATATGAGCCCAGCAAGACTGTTTCCGTTTTCGTTCCTGTCTCCAATCCCAAAATTTCCAATCCTGTATTCGTCCTCCCTTGCCTTTCCTATCCTAGCGTTGAAGTCTCCTACGACGAACTTGTAGAAAGACTTCTCGCTGCGTACCACTACCTCCAGCTGTTCGTAGAACGCGTTCATTTCGGCCTCATCAGCTGCTGATGTCGGAGAGTAGCAGTTGATAATGGACATGTTCTTCTGGTGCGCTAGCTGGATTCGAAGCACTGCAAGGCGAGCAGACAGAATTTCATGCGAATCGACGTGTGGGGGGCCTGATGGGTGCACGATGAATCCAACGTCACCGACGTTTCGTGATGGAACTTGCTCTCCACGAGTGACAAGAGTTCCATTCTTTAGCAATCGAACATCGGTAGATCTGCTCTTCGTCATTTGTAAGGCGATCACCTAGTATGCAAACCCTAGTGTGAAAATCCTCTTTAAAGCCGCAGGTGCGTCAATTCTTAGGATTTCTGCCTAGATCGTAGTTCTTCGCAGTTAAAGTCGTAAATAGTATTCATCACTATTGCCGATTTTCCACCAAACTAACTTTGCAGAAGAGTCACACGAATATGTTGACCACTGAATGAGATTTATAACATCGATAATATTCTATTCTATTTAGTATGTGACCTGATGCAGGAGCCAATCATTCTTCGTGTCATAGGAGCACGTAGAATACCAGGGCCAGATTCATCAACGACTTACAGCAATCTAACTGTGAAAATACCGAAATCCCTGATAGCTTATAGCTTGATAACGCGGCTTATCAGTGAAATACTTCAAGATATTGCTTGTTGGTAGGCCGCGCTATCTGGGATTTCGGCAGTATTTTCACTGTTGGATTGCTGTAAGTCGTTGATGAATCTGGCCCCAGATTGCAGCACTTCAGCTTCATGTCAATTAGTATAGGACATAGTGACTTCTTTGCTGCAAGCATAACTACCGCTCTTCTGGGAGACTTTACACAGAGCACCTCATGATCATGTGCTTTTCAGTGAATTATCGGAATTGGATTGCACTAGGATTCAAAGCTCTTTGTTCGTATTTTCCGCTCAGGCCACCAAGCTTTTCATCCCTCTTGGGTTGGTTAACTGATACATGACTTGTCTGGGAAGAAGAAAACACAGAGTTGTTCACATGCTGGCGATCGCAAGTCGTTGTAATGGCCAAACGCGCACTCAAACTGTCCCCGTGACATGCTGTAAAATAGAATGCGTGTCGCATCCCAAACGAGGTTGATCAGCGCCTCAATATTCTTTTCCATTATTGTTTCTCGTTGTTAAACCTGTCTATCGGCCCTCATACTGCCCCATTAGGAGCAATTCCATCTTAAAGCGGTAAACTACAGGTGGGAGTGCAAAATCGACCCGCAATACACAAATAAAAATGGTTGACCGATCGATATTGCTATCCTCCTGTGTCACAGCGAACACCTACGCTTGACTCCCACATCAGACGGTCAACCCTCTCAATCCTCAAGCCAAAGACGCCTATCGTGATGTGAAGCCCAGAACCCCAGGAGTCATTAGATATGGTCAGAAAGACAGAAGCATGGATGGACAGAAGAACGGATCGATTGTTTTATATTAGGATTATATAATATTAGGTTGTCCCATAAGTCCCCGCCGTTTTTCCAACGATTCATTTCGGATTTCACCGAAGGTCTCTTGCACAGCGCTATACAGCATTCGAAAGAAAATGATTTGCTTTATCAGAGCATGCATTGCATTTTTCATCACGAACTTTGTCAATTTTTAGGTAGTTAAATGAAAAGTGAAAAAACGAAGAAGTGGCCATCTGCGCAGTTGTTCTCTCCGCTTAGCTTTGGAATTTTTGAGCAGTTTTTTTATACAATTTGAAGACAATGTTCGGTACTACAAGAATACGTGTCGGTTCTATTTGCTCATTAGACCTTTATTGATTTTTAAGTCATCAGATTAGGACGTCCGACTTTTCCGTCCGATCTTTTACCGAATCTCCTGCTCTGTGGTAGGACTTTTTTGCTCGGTGTTATAAGTCGTTCGAAAGAGAATGTCTTGCTCTCTTTGTGTCGCGTTTATTGGCTCATGGAGATTTCTGTCGAATATCAACAAAATTCCAAAAAGAGAAAAATCATCTTCACCGGCAACTCCTTGTTCAGTTGTTGATATTCGTAGCCTTCCAAACGCTATGAAAAGCTGCGCAAAAGATTCCAAACCTATGCGGAGAGAACAATTGCGCAGATGGCCACTTTTTCCCCTTTCACTTTAACGACTTAAAAATTGGCAAAATTCAGGATGTAAAAAAGAAATGCAAGGCATGCTCTGATAGAGCAAACCATTCTCTTTCGAAAGCTGTATAGCGCTATGTAAAAGGTTGCCGGCGAAATCCGCAATGAATCGTTGAAAACAAAACGGCGGAGACTTATGGGACAACCTAATATTGTTTTGGAAACTACTATAATGAGTGGTCGCCGTTCTTTGCATTTTACTCTAATTTTGAAAGTTCTGCGCTACGCTACATTCCGTTCGAAAGATAATGTTTTGCTCTATGAGGAAGTTTCGCTTTTTGACAATTTTCAGGTCATTAAAGTGAAGTGTCAAAAAAGAAAAATGGTACGTACATATTATTCGAAAGAGGATGAGCTGCTCTATAAGAGCATAGAGCATGTTGACTATTTCGCTCATTTTGATTTTCCCAAAATTTCCAAGGCATTAAAGTGGAGTGTCTAGAAGACCAACATTATTTTGATTATAATACAAGCAGCTCCTACTTTTGTTTAACTTTTAACCTGACCTGATAACCTACAAATAAGGAAAATTCAGAGCGACCAAATAACAAAACATATATTCTGATGGGACGAAACATTCTCGTCAGATGGCATATGACACTGCGTGCAAACAACTGCTTAAGGTAATTTTCCTCTTTTTTAACCTTCCTTTAAAAAGTGGCGAAAATCAGTATGAGCAAATGAGCGCAACACTCATCTTTTTATAAAGCGAAATATTCCCTTTCGAAATGTGTATGACACTGTCCAAGAAATTAAACCAAAGAGTACATAGGAGCTGTTTAAAAAAATTATGTCTTCTGATTACTCCACTTCAAGCCCTGAGAATAAAAGAAGAAGATTAAAACTAGCAAATAGACCAATATCTTGTGGAACAAATCATCAATTCCTTTCATAGAAGTTCAATAGCTCAGGTTTACATCATAAATTGAAGGCTGACAGCTTTGCTGATGCTTTTTAGGGCGACCAGTTTCTCCCGGTACGAGTACTGGAACCGTTATTCATCGGCTTTCTTACCTTCATTACTCCATGGACGTTGGTGCTCTCCAATCGAGAGGTGTCCAGCTTGCTAAAGTTCAAGATGTCTAAGGTGGAAGCTTTCCTTTCTTGCGAACTGCTGACCTTTTGAAGAGACCACGCTCAATCGCCGGATGTATTTCAGACCGTTTCTCGGAAAAGGGCATCAGTATCAGTCGACAAGAAGACGCGAGAAGCCACAACCTCTTAGTGTTAAAGTGGCAACACTTGACGCCTTGTTGGAAGAGGAGCAGCTATTTGGTTCCCTATTGGTTTCCGTGGCAGCGAACGTTTAATTAATCCTCCAGTTGTATTGTATTTCCAGCTGAAGATTTTCATTCTAACAGAAAAAATCTTCATTTTAAACCGAGAGTTGACTATTTGCAACTGGAGTTCACGGATAGTTTACCCTTCGTACAGACGTAATAACTAATAACCATTATCGAGCACAAATGATCGAGATTATCAGCACACAAGTGCTCTGACATGCCTAGCAGCGTATCTCGCACTCACCCACCTCGAGAATTTACAGAACTTTTATAGTTCCCCATTTCTTATAAGGTTTCCGATTTCTTTTTAGAGAAAATGCAATGGGAAATCTCCGCCGGATTATGTCGCCAGCAGGCAGGTCTCTGATCGTTAGAACTGCTGCTTCATGTCGTCCATACAATTGCGGCGAAAAAGATGCATTTTCGCGGCTTTTTCGGCATTTTGAAACAACTCCCTTCAAAGTTAATTTTTCGAGAAAACAAGCACAGTTCAGCAGCTCGAGCTCTATCATATGGCATAGAAAATTTGTCAAATTTTCAAAGCTTAACCGAGTTTCCCTAAATTTTAATTTTACGTTCAAAATCGTGGTCCATTGCGAAGAGCAGTCGAGGAAGAATTGCCGGTCGCAAACTGTCGAAAACCGTTGCGTGCTCACAATTCCTCTAATTTGAGATTCTTGAGAAACGGTTGGTACCGTTCGATTCGTCTCTTTGAGACCTACACAGAATAGTATACAGCTTCATCAAATCACCGCACTTTCGCTGTGGGTGACCAAAAAGTGACTGGAGCAGGCTCTTTGCGATTGGAGTAGCTTGTTTTTCCAGGGCCTGCGTGTTTTCGGAGCATCTCAAGCATGGCATACGTCGCCAGTGCTTTGTCATCCTGGAATCTTCTGAGGGTGTGCCGTGAACATGCACATGGGATCGAACCTATCAATCGAGTGGGCACAACAGCTTGTAGAGTGAGCGTTTGGGGACTTTAATCAGAAATTCTCAGCCGCCCTATTCAGAAATTGTTGTACTCTGTCCCGGGGAGACTTTGGAGTGCGCCGTGAAAAATGCATATGGGATCGAACCTATCAGTCGAATGAACGAATTTTAGGCGAGTCACATCCAAAAGGCGCAAAGGCCGGAAAAACGTGACTTTTTGGGGATTTGATCAAAAGAAACGTGTGAAACGTAGTGCCTCCATGTCAAGGTGATGTGTTCGTGAAGAAGAAGGAGATGCTCTATCGGCCAGCTCCTTTCCTGTAATATACTACCGCCCTAGTCGGTTTGCAGAAGAGTCCCATCGTTTTCTGCAGGAGACAACGAAGGGCCACGCCCTTCTCTTGCAACGTGTCTCAATATAGTAAGTTTGACAAAAGTGATTAGGCGCTGATAAAACTTCCCTGTACCGGACCTCCTACGCAGAAAAGCCTGCACGACATCGACAACTGTGATGCGCAACTCGTCTTAAAGTACGTGTAGTTGCAGTCACAAAACCGCCATTGAGCCGTCCGCTATACGTAGTAGCTCGTAAATAAGGCATAATGTTCACACAAACTCAACCGCATAGTGCTATAATAACACACCAAGCTGTCTCATGACTGGACAGCGTTTTGTAATTTCCTGTCCAGGGGCCCCACTAGGGTATAGTGCGTTTTGAAGATATCCTTTTACTCATCTGCAGGCTGACGTGAAACCGTAAAGATATTTGGCTTCCTGAATTCTACTTTTCAGCAAATTTTGCATTTCTGAGAGGCCAAGAAGGTTTCCAAGAGTTTGTCAAATTTCATAGAAGCTCAATCGTTGTTTCTTAACCCACCTCGCAAGTTTTTTGCTCAATCCTTGTTTTTTAACCCACCTCGCAAGTTTCCACCTCTTCCAATTTTCTAGCCACTTCGGCTAGGCCACCACCGAACTGTGAGTTAGGGCAAGCGTCTCAGAGTATTTGACGCTACTAGGAATGCCTACCCATGTACATATACTGCGGCAAAAAACCGCTCTCATAGAGCTTCTCAGTAATCAGCTTTGATTCATGTCTTGATTCCGACTGTCGTTCGAATAATACAATTGGTGCAAAGACGTTTTCAGTCGTTTTTTCTCCAGACCTGAGTACGGTAATAGTGGTAGATAAAAAGCTTCCGTTTTGCGTCGATAACGGTTGAGTAAGAGCATGAAACACAGCGAAAATTGCAGATGAATGCATTGTAAATTCAGTGATTTCTTATTGAATCACAAAATTAAAGCCTATTTATAAAAGGAAATAATCTGAAGAAAATTTCAGTCCAAGACGAAGAGAAATGAACAGCATATGTCCTTCGGATTCCACAGGGAAATCCATTACCCGCCTGAGGGACGAATGAGGATCTACAAGGATCCTAGATGACTGCTAGCGTGTCCAGCTAAGCGTGGCAAGACCCCTAAAATACAACCGACGGATCATCACTAACTGTGGCTTCTCTTCTCCAGAAATATTGTAGCACACTTTTTTATGGTCAGATCCTTTGAGTTGACATTATTGTTACTATTTATTACAATTGCATATGACAATAAGCTAGAAAACAAACAGCATGAATATCACCAAATGAAAGGGAACACAGCGAGCAGAAAAAACCATGGAGCAGTACGCATATTTATTTATTTATTTATTACGTCCCGAAAAACGTGCTCGTACGGGATTGCAACCATTTAACCACGGAATTTGCATAACAGAGTAAAAACAGAGTAAGAACAGCATTACGATAACTGACTAAAACCTTAGCCGACCTAACCTGAGACCTAACATAGACATAAATCGTAAAACATTTAAAAAGAGACATCCGACCGCTGGTCAAAAGAGGTTTTGAAGCACAATCCTACTTCATTCCAACGTTGCTGTTCTGATGCTCTTGCCGCTACTGAAAAAAAGTATATCCGAAAAATAAAAGCAAATTTGCTATAAGTCCCTTTGAAACTATAAAATGGAGAACAATGAAGAAGGCACCGTTAAAGCAGCAGAGCGGGGAGCCTTTAAGGGTTGGCCCAGCCATCCTGACATTATAACCATACGATTTCCTCCAAGAAATAAAGAGATCTCGGGTCTTCCTGAGCACTCATCACTGTGCGGGCTCCGCACATCATACTGGCACGCACCACGGCGATGGTCAGGAAGTATCATGTGTCTGTTCAAGCGTAGTGAAGAACTGCTGGGTTTACAAATGCTTTGTAGGACAGATACGAAGTAAGGTCAGACTCAATCGTCTGAAGAATCTAGTTTAAGCTGTAATATGGAGAGAAATTGAAAACAACAAACGTAATATAAATTAAACAGCGGCAGATGAAAACAAGCTCATTCTTTTTTTAAAAAGTTAGCTGCTTCAAAACCCCTTCAGGACTAAAAAATTGGAGGAAATATTGAACAAAGAACAAAAACGCAAGCTAGTGGTGAAAAGCACAAACACAACTGGATCTACTCAAAAATCGAGCCATGAAGTGGACACCTACGAAAGTTAATTGAAACTACCCTAGTTAGGAGACATCTGTCAACCCTATAGTGTCTGAGATATTGCTTTTCGACAAGGCGTTTCAGAAAACAGAAACTTTTGAACAAACAAGGAGCTGTGGGGGGAGCCTTTCGAGCCATCTTGTGACTCGCGCTATGAAGGAGTTTGACCATAGACCCTGGTTGAAGGGCTCCAGGACCTAACTCCAACGCGACATCGCGCGCTTGCCGCATGCGACGTCGCGGCGCTGAACGCGGACGTGTGCTCTGTAACGCGTGGTTAGCGGCAGAGCACGAAATCTTGCCAGTGTTTAAGCTCCTGGACTAGTTTTTTTTTACCACAGGGGCCTCAAATGTAATGGAAGAGGAACTCTCTTGGTGAAAGCGCTTGGAAGAAAAAGAAAGCAGTAAAATGCCTCTGCCTCTGCTTGTAGATTGGAGAAATAAGGAGGTCCTTAGCGTTTCCTAAGGGGGTGCTTGCCAATGGAACTATACAATACACGTGAACTATGACAAGTGAGTTGGTGACGGTCAAGTATAGCGTAAAGTTAGAATTAAGGGAAAAGCTATAGATTAATGGGCTCATTCCCCCCCCCCCCCCAATAAAGGATAAAGGATAAAGGACGGCGTTACTCAATCCCTTCTGGGATGCGCCAGCGCATTCTACTTCTACGGGATGTCGTGGAGGCAACATGAATGCGTATTTGGCCATACAATGACTTGCGGTGGCCAGCCGATGAACAAGTCAGCGCTTTATCCTTCCCAGACAAGTCTGGTACCAATTCACCGACCCCGGAGGGATGGAAGGCTTGGTTGGCCTGGGCGGGAAATCCGAACCAGAAACCTGGTATCGGGTGCACGCGACAGTCGCGCCTCCTCCGACTGCGCTACACGCGCCCCCCCCCCCCAATAGAAACTTATAAACACTTGCTTCCGAAACTTCTAATTAGTAATCCCTTCCCCGTTCTTGTTTCGAATTTCCCTCTCCAGATCTTGACCATTTCCATTCCCTCATTTGAAATAGAATGAGCCTGATTCCGCCCGCACTTTGTTGACAATCACTCCCACTTCCCTAACAGGAGACATCAGTCGTGTCTCATCCTCATCTCATGTCTCTTTCCTTCTGCGCGGTCGACGTTGCCGGCGCACACTCTCGCACTTCTAGCGCGAGTCACTAGCCGTCCCTGTTGGAGGCAGCCGAACTGCGACAACTCGTCTATTTCGTCGCACACCATGCGCGACGCCAAGGGGGTTCGTGCGGCGTGGGGAGTATGTCTTGCCCCCCCCCCCTCCTGGCGTCGCGCGCGGTGCTTGACGAAATTGGACGAGTTATCGCGGTTTGACTGCTGCCGACAGGGGCGGCCAGTGACGTCATACTGTTGGGTGCGCTACAGCGCGAAAGTATATGTCCGCCACCGTAGATCGCATTTTTTTGCCTAGAAGAAGGGAAGTAGTCGGATGAGGCACGTCTGGTGTTTCCTGGTAGCGAATCTCATGATTGATTTGCAAGATTACATTCTTGTTGTTATTCTAATGCTCTGCAAAGTCGTGCTGATGCTAGGTGACAACAATGGGATGCTCGTTGAAGGATTTGACAACGACGCTCTCATCTTATTCACTGTATTTATAGACAGCGCTGCAGCCTCTGCTGTGAACTATTTCATAAGAAACCTTGTTGTCGGCGCAAATTCATCCCGATTTGGCCGGTGACGTGCAGCGATTTCGAGACTCATTTACGCGTGCTCACAGTGGACGAGTGGATGAAGCTAGACGGTTGGAGGCCGAGCGGCCCGACGCTGTTCATACCTATCCTACATGCTGTGACAACGCCCTATTTCCAGTTCTTACAAACTGTGGACGTCAAAAACAAAATAGCGGAGAATCTTGAACACTGACAGTATTGTGTTCTCCGCGGCTAACCATGCGCCATTTAACGCACATCCGCGTTTTAGCACCGCGACCAAGGATGTGCGGACAATGAAATTTTGAAACCCGGTTAATGGATAACGGATAATTTTGCCCAAAAATGGCCGGATAACGGAAAAGGGGTAACGAACAAACAACAAAAATTAACACTAATTTTAAACCATTATTTCTCCTTTAGTAGGCTGGGTGTTATAATACTGTCCACGCCACATGTCAAATAAGTCACTTTTTCCTTCTTATTGGTATTTCTCTTCGAGGCGCGTGGTAGCACAGATGGAGGTGCCGTCTATCGCATGCTCTCCGATTCAATGTTCTTGGTTCGGATTTCCCCTCCAGGTCAGTCAAGTCTTCCACCCTTTTGAGCTCGATGAGCTGGTACTAGGCTTGTCGTGGAAGAATAATGCACTGACGTGTCCATACGCTAGCCACCGCAAGCCGTTCTATAGGCCAAGAGACATCCAAACTGCCTGCACCACTCCCCCCCCCCCCCCCCCTAGAAGCAGAATGCAAGACGCACCCCGCGATGGAATTGCCTAACGTCGTCTTATATCCGTTGTTCACATTTTCTAGTTGCAATAGAGCCGCTAGGTATAGATCCTACGGGTTTTCTGAGCCTTGGCGGGGGAATCATTAAAATCAGTTGCTTTTGTCTACTCTTTGATCAGCTATAACACTAATTTTTGCCCAGATCGAACAAGACTCTATATATTACTCCGAAAAGGTGAATTGCTGCTAAGCGTATTTGGGGAGAATGACAGTAAATTCATCAAGCTGTGGAACCTATGCTGTTAAACAGACTTATCTCGGCTGCCGCAAGAGTCTTCTTCAGAGCCTGGATAAGAGCAGAGGAATTGCTAATTCGATGATCATTTCAAGAGGCGTTGGACAACGAATGTCCTTACGAAACAGGGCAAAACCTGGTAAACATCTTCGCATAGAAATAGACGTGGCTCATGCACCTCATTCGCTAACATCTATGCTCATCCAAGAGCGGTTTATCAGCCTTTGGGCTGTTTCCCAGTCACGGCCAGTCTGGTAGTTTTGCCCTCCTTCATTTCGTCTTTCCAATAGCATAAGAAGCTATTACAATCCGCTGTGATTCGCGGACAAATAATCTTTCAAGCTTTGCTTTTCTTGTTCAAACTCTGAAGGTGGTTGTGCCAAAACGTCAGCCGAATTAGGGTTGTACAGCAGTTGGATCTTCAGTGCAGATTAGATCCATAACCCCTTGACAGATTTCTCTACTGTTCAACAGCTACCCTGAAAGCCCTACAAACAGAAATGAGCAAGGAAGCGTTCTGCGTTTAAAAATCCGCTATAAGCAGGTAGTTTAGCCTAATATACCATAGGGAACTAATCCTAAGAGAAGACACCAACCTAGCATGGCAACGTATCTCAATTATCAGTGCAGAAAATAAAAAAACGATTTGTAAAAAATTGTCCTTATACTCAACTAACCATAGGAAGCCAGAAGGCTAAATTAACTCAGCCAATGATAAGCAGTCGTAAGCCAGATTTTGTTGTTCGTTATCCGGCGATTTTGGACCGGATAACGAACTGCGAAACGGATAGGCCAAAACCCTATCGCCGGAAATCGGATAACGGATAACGATTAATCCGCTCACCCCTGACCGCGACATCGTGTTGGAGTTACGTCCTGGAGCCGATTCGGGATCCTTAGGTTCGGGTTTCCCGCTCATCTAACCAAGCCTTCCATGTCACCGGTGTCGGAGACTTGATACCAGCCTTGTCTGGGATTGATTAACGCCGTCCTTTATCAGGGCTTGTCGCAAGACCAGCCAAGACGACAAGAAAATCATCTCTACTATCATAAGGATATAATGTCATTGCAGTGGACTAACAAGAGAAGCCCATGAACTTCCCCAGAGGTTCTCAACGTGACCTACATTGTCTTGTAAGGCATCGTACGAGGATCACGGAACTGTGCTTCGTTTTTGCTAAGGGCCACTGGGTGGTCCGAAAGTGGCAAAAAATTGTATCACTTCAGAGCGGGTTGATAAGGCAAAAGTGAACCTGCAATGGGCCTGTCGTGCTCAGGAATTAACTTTCAAAACGTTTGGAGCCCAAACTAAAGTTTGATTATAGTAATATGATAGTCTACGACGTTTCTTGGACGAAGCTGCAGGTACATTCAAGTCATTCATTTGCAACGGTGGAGATAGCTACTGGAGGCCGAGTGGATGCGATGCGGACTTGCGGGAGGGGTGCCTAGGGTTCGGAGACGGGTACGGGATTTGTTCCGTGATCTGCTCCCATTTCTGCAACTGAAGAGTCGCCACCGTTGTAAATAGAGAGCACATTTTAGCTGCGGTATGGTACCGAATTATTTGGTAGTGGTGAATAAGAGCGAGAAGCTATGACTACCGATTTCGCCTATGGGAAATATTTCAGCTACTGACCCCGAATCTGCCACTCTTTTTCTAAATTATACTTTTCTTGCACCGCTTTCCATCAAAGGTTAAAGTCGAAGGTTGGAAAATAAGTCTGACCACATTGGAGAAGGAAGCGATCCCACTAAGGCCTGAGTCATACTCGCGCGGGAGCATCCGCGGGCGGGCGGGAATCGCGCCGAGATCCCTCACCTGGCCAATCGCCGCGCTCCGCCGCGCCCGTCGTCCGCGGTGTACCCTTCCTCCGCGGACGTTCCGCGGATGCTCCCGCGGGAGTATAACACATGCCTAACGTGGACAGCTTTACTCACCCATTTCTACCGTAACCTGTCGTAATATACCGAAATTTAAAAACAGATATCGTATCCGTGATTAGCACCCCAAACAACGCCGTGGGCGATGTTTGGGCGAAATTTTTTCTTTCGCCCTCTCCTCGACCTCTGGAGTCGTGAGACGCAGCAGTACCGGCTATTCTGTGTTCACCCCTTTGCATGCACATACCCATCGTAACCTTCTGCCATCCATCGTTTCAACGAAAATGGTTGCTAGATTGGTGATCTGCCTCCCAAATAACCCTGTAGATGAAATTTTTCTCGATCTCCAGAGTTGAGGGAGTGAGTATAAGTGCTTCTATCTGCAGTGCCCCGACCCGTCTCCTGTAAGTGTATAGGAGAGTGGTCAGGAAATATATACAGCTAGATAAATACCATGAGGTGGATAAATTATGCTGTACTTGGTAGCAGTTAGCTGAAATAATGAAAATTACGAGAAGAATAAAAAGCAGCCTGTAAAGAAATCCGAAAAACGATGAGCATGTCTTGATGATGGGTCAAATCAATGCTTGTCGATAGGGTTTACGAATGAGGTGACAGTGAGAAACACTTCCAAAAGTAAGTGAGAACATACCAAAGAGGTCACATGGGGATAGCATTTAACGGAACCTACCTCAGCGAGACAACCATCGTTTAATGGGCGCGCGATATCGCTTCACACAACAAAACCATATTTTTCCACATCCGACAACAGGTTGGAAGCGGGGTTAGGACGCGAAGAAGGTACCCTACCAAAGCCAAAATGTAATCTTCGTTTGCAAGAGCGCTAATAGTGCACCTACGGACGCAGAAACCACACTCCCGGAACTGAACCCTCGATCCCCTCCCGCAAGATCGCCTCGCAATCCACTCGGCCACCCAATCGCTGCCACCACCGTTGCGAATGAATCACTTGAACGTACAGTGTAGCTTCGTCTAGGAAACGTAAGAAATTATCATATTACTATAATCAAACTCTACTTTGAGCGGCAAACCTTTTGTAGGTTAAGTTCAGAGCACGACAGCGCCATTCCAGGTGCTACCCATGCCTTATCAGCCCGCCCTGAGGCGGTACCATTTTTCACCATTTCCGGACCACCCAGCAGCCCGTAGCAAAAACGAAGCACAGTTCTGTGATCATCGTCCGATGCCCTACAAGACCATGTAGGTCACGTTGAGAATCTTTGGGGGGAAGTTCATGGGCCTCCCTTGTAAGAAAAGTGAAATGTTTTCGCAAAAAAAAAAACATTAACGCTGTCGAAGACAGTCGTAGAGTCTATCTTTCCAGCTATTATATCTGCACCACCCGTTCTATCTGTCGTCCGATTCATCATCGTGTTGCTTAAGAGGACACCAGCAACTTCTCCATTTGTCATCGTCGCGTGCCAGAATGCTCCAATGGATCCTCATCGCTCGAGAGACACGAAGAGCATCATATCGGCTTCCACAAAGAGGTTCGACCAACGCAATGGTCTTCTTTTGACATTCCATGGAGGCTCGGATGGTTACAGTTTAAGGCAGGAGAATTCCCACGAAGTGCATTAAGTGTCCGGCAGTACTAGCGTCCGGCCCTTTTTGACGACTTGACCCAAGCGATAGCGTCTCCAATACTTAAACGTGAATGAAGTCTGGAGTTCCGAATAGCTGCTCTCATTAAACCACCTTACCTCAGATATTATTCCTCGTTGCGCGAATCTGATAGTGTGTTCATCCTTCTTTCGTCGAGGCCAGATAGCTCAAGGGCACAACAGCATGGGAAGGGCTGTGGAGTAGAGTAGTTACGCATGGGACCGCACGCTTTTCGTCTCCTTCACTACCTCATTCCACCGATCTTGAAAGCTCTCATAACGATGTTTTACTGCGGTCAAAACTCTAGCGCCAGGTGGGACTTGAACCCGCACCCTCTGCTGACCGGGCGGGAATGCTCTGCCTTACGCGAGTCGCTCGCCTTCTTTAGCTATCTCCGGTAATAGATTGTTGGCCGCGTTGAGTTTACTACTTAAGTATCCCTGTAGAGTTTATGCCTTAAAAAATTCTGTGAGATGAGCTACGTATTCTACTTCTACGGGATATTCTGATTCCAATTTAAACGCGTGTATGGTCTGTAGTAGAAGATGCGTTGTGTGTTTTATCCTTCCCAGACATGTCTGGTACCAATTCACCGACCCAGAGGAACGGCAGGTGTGATCGGGAGATCTTAACTAGAATTCTTCGAGAGGCACGCGACAGCTAGCGCTACGTTCGACTCCGCCACCTTGTGTCCCAAAATTATTTCAGATTCTAAAATTGAATGAAAACAGAGCAGCGTTTTCACCAGTGTAACGCGGACTGAATTCTCGCAGGGCTTGCAACGAATTCTTCAACGCTATCGGCTGCTTGAATCGACGACGACGAAGACGACCCACATACGCCAGCTATCTGTTCATCTTTTTCGGGGGTCGCCTGTGTCTCGTGCCCCGCGACGGCTTTTCTCTGCCATGGCTTATATCACCCTCAGTCATTTTCTGCCAAATGATCGTCAGAAGAAGCGAAAGAAGCTGGTTCGTTCATTATATACAGCTTCGCATCATCATGAAGATGGTCAGTACTTATTTTCAGCAGCTGCAGACATACCAGGATCCTAGGGTCCCCACTGCAAGCATGAGCACTTTCCGAGGAGTGCCGAACCAGTCATACCTGGGGTGAGCCTTTCTCCTCTCCAGCATTTCAGGGCAATAAGACTGTACTAAATTGGGCAGCTAGAACAAGCTTTTTATATTCCACTGCGTTGAAGTTCGACTACTTATTCCTTCCAGATGGATGCTTCACACACCAAAACAATTCGATGATGACGTCGCTCAGAAGGAAGAGATTGAAATGATGCCTATTGAGAAGGCAGCAACAAGGTGCAAAAATATCGTAGGTAGTTTCATGAATTCATTACTCGTACATATTATACAAGTACAGTATAAAAAAAATTCCACCGCTAACTAATGAAAATTCCACCAGTTTGTTCTTCAAGGCAAAACGCTCCCAACTCTCCACTCCCCCTATATGTATAATTATTGAGCGAATTTTAACTCAATTTTAAATGAAGGACCTGTTCTTTATCTAGAAATTACGGACTGCCTTCTATATGTAATGCATCACACAGCAAGCCTGAATAGCTATAAAATAAAATAAAAACAGCAATATTTATAAAACAGGGCTTTAAGAAAAGGCAGAAATTCAAAAAAGTAAAGAAAGGTTAAAATGTTAATATTTTAAAATTTTAAAGGAATGAAACTATATTACATGATGTAGATACAGATACAAAAAGGTTCGCTTCGCCACTATAACCAGACAAACCTTTACGATATGTTCCTCCCGTGGCTGTTCAGTGAAGAAGAGGAACCTATTATAAGGTATCTTTAAAATCTGTCTATATGCGAAGCGAGATAGGAAAATGAAAAAGAAGCGTGATCAGATGAAGAAATTTTGAGAAAGAATATTCGACTTGTCGTTCGCCTGATATTGGAAAGTCGTCGACTCTTCTACTTACTGTTCTACTTAGTATTCTTGGACGATATATCTGCTGTACCTTCAGTGGCAAAAGGGTAACTCTCTTGACGAGAGTCTTTATTCATTTGCCACCAATACAGGTGAAAATCGATATCCTTCGGCGGCCGTCTGTATTGATTGTCGTACTTCATTTGTGATCGTGACTCCGTCTCGGTCGTGTTCCGTTCCAGTGTCCAGACGCAAGCGCTCGAGGATTGATGATGCCGTTACCATGTCGCAAAAGGACTCTCTGAGTTCTCTTCGGGACATCGTCAATGATCCAAGCATACCGGCCTACGTGAAACTGATGGTGGACTTGCTATTGGAGACGAAAGAGGAGATCAAGCAAGTGAATCAAAAGAATGGCGAACTTATGGACGAATTGCTAAAGTTACGGGAAGAAAACTCTAGGCTCAAACAACAATTGAGTGCTTTTCAATCGCCTCCTACTTTGTCTTCGACTCAGGCTTCCCGTGTTGATTTTTCTTGTAACACAGACAGCTTTCAACCCGCAGCTTCCTATGAAGAACATGAGCGGACTCGATCCATTGTAATTTCTGGTCTTCCTGAATCTCAGTCCCATACGGCTTTCAACAGGATCGTTCATGATTTTTCAAGTACGCAACATATTCTCGATTTTCTCAATGTTGACTGTCTTCCTACTACAGTTTACCGCATGGGAAAACCAAACCCCTCTAGGCCAAGACTGCTCAAAGTGATTCTACCATGTTCTCGTTTTCAAAAGACAGTCCTCAAGCTAGCACCACGTCTAAGATTCTTCTCGCAAAAAGGCATTTATATACGCCCTTCCCTCACATTTGAGGAGCGGAAACTTAGACGTGAAGAACATTTGCGCATGACCGGTCGATTGCCCGAGCGGCCCATACAAATCACAAACTGTCCTCGATCTATCGACCAGACATGCAATTCTCCTTCTGGTGTTGTAAATGGTTCATCGGGAAACCAATAGGTGCTCCACGGACGATTCGCTGCGCCCTTGCCAACATCAGATCTATAGTAAAAAACGGAGATGCCTTTTCTTTATTTCTCTCTCTTAAGGACTGTGACCTTGCCCTAGTAACTGAATCCTGGCTTAGCTCCAAACATGAAGTTGCACCCATACTTGGTCCTATCTCCGGCCACTATGTGGCAGTTAGAAGTGACAGACTCCACAAACCAGGTGGAGGTGTGATTATGTTTCTAAGAAATCGGTTCGGTTACAATGTGATTTTCAAAGAATCAGTCAAAAATTCTTATGAAATTTTGGTCTCTGACTTGTTCTTATATTCTAAAAAGTTAAGAGTAATATTGGTTTATCGAACACCAAACTGTAGTGCATCCAGTTCTCATCAACTCGTTAAAGCGATTAGTGACTTTTCATCTATTGGAGTGCCTTGCATAGTCCTTGGAAACTTCAACCTCCCCGATATTTGTCGATTAAACAGTACTACCGCTTCTTCCTCTTCTTATGCGCAAGAATTTGTAGATATGTTCTCCTCACACGAATTCCAGCAACTTGTACTCGCCCCTACCAGAGGCACCGCCTATCTAGACCTGCTTTTTTGTAATTCACCGGGACTGGTGAAAAATGTAAAAGTAATACCACCTATCGGTGGGAGTGATCACGCTGCTGTTAAATTCCATTTGGATATCAAGGGACTGGAATCACCTGTTCGTAAAAGACGAGACTTCTCTGCTGCCGATTATTTAGGAATTCAACACTATCTCAGCAGTATTGATTGGCTAGGATCTTTTGGTACAGCTAATACTGTTGACGAGATGTACGAAATATTTATTGCTGTACTTCATCATGTCGTTGAGCAATTTGTGCCTTTGAGAAATGTTGGTGATGAAAACATAGACGTCCCCCTGTATATCCGAAGGATGATTGACCACCGGAATCGATTGTGGCACAAAGCTAATTCGTTGAGAGACGCTTCTAGTCGGCAAACTTTCCAAAGGTTTAATGCTAAAGTTGAGAAAAAAATCGCTAAGTATAATGAATACTTAGAGGATAAAGTTACAAACGTCAAACACCAATCTAGGTTATACGCTTTCATCGGAAACCGCTTAAAAGATAAAATTGCTATTCCTGCACTCGTCGACAGCTGTGGAGAAACACATTTTACTGACCGTGATAAAGTTGAGCTCTTAGCCTCTCAGTTTCAGAAATCTTTTAGCAAACCTACCAGTTATTCGGCAGCTCACAAAGAAATTAACTTTCCTCCAATGGAGCCTGTTACTTGGTTTAATAGAGAGGATATCATTGAGCTCCTTTCTAAGTGGCCAAGTTCTATGTCGTTGACACCTGATTTTCTTCCACTCAAGTTCATTAAGAAAATCCTTGTT
Organism: Heligmosomoides polygyrus bakeri; assembly: GCA_947359475.1. NCBI lineage: Eukaryota > Metazoa > Nematoda > Chromadorea > Rhabditida > Heligmosomidae > Heligmosomoides > Heligmosomoides polygyrus. The sequence goes on along the minus strand of OX375868.1, from coordinate 86,359,589 downwards.
CAGATCTCTTTTCCTTTAGAATATCTCTTTAATTTATCATACATGAGGGCCGAAGTCCCCTGTAGATGGAAATCCTCGTTTGTTGCCCCCATTCCTAAAAAGCCGCCTTATCATAAGCCTGAAAACTATAGGCCGGTTAGCATTACTTCCATTTTTTCTAGATCTTTTGAAAAGATTGTTAAAAAATGTATCATTGATCATCTCGAAAAGCATAACATTATTCCAAAGAACCAGCATGGTTTCTGGAGAAGACGTTCCACTGAGACAGCTCTTCTGTCGTCAATCAATGACTGGACTAAAGCCATCGACGAGCGCAAAGAAGTACATGTAATTTACTTTGACTTCTCTAAGGCCTTTGACAAAGTTCCTTTTTGCAAGCTGATTGAGAAACTGGAAATAGTTGGCATTCATCCCAGGTTAATCCGCTGGATTCGTAACTTTTTAGAGGGCCGCACTTATCAAGTTAGACTAGGCAATACCTTTTCGTCGGTCTATCAAGTAACCAGTGGTGTGCCACAAGGTGGTGTGCTTTCCCCTCTATTGTTTCTATTATACACGTTGGATCTTCCAGGCAAAGTACTAGAATTTGACGTTCAATGTCAAATGTACGCTGACGACATTAGGATATACAAGGCTATTTCAACATCAGATGATAGTGAAGCGCTTCAAAATGCCATAGATTCTGTTGTGGAATGGTCCAATAAAATGGAAATGCCGCTTTCAGCTGAGAAGACAGTGGCGTTACGCATAGGTAATTGTCAGGGTACCGATGCGCATATGGTTTATAAGGTAAATGATTTTTCTCTCAATTGGACCTCGGAAGTGAAGGATCTAGGATTCTTGATTAATTTTTGACAAGCTTTGCTTTGATAACCATTGCAAAACTCTGGTTTCAAAGGCAAATCATAGGGTGTATAACCTATTCAAAGCGCTCCGAACAAAAAATCCTCAGACTTTAGTCAAAGCCTACAAAATTTATGTACGTCCAATTCTGGAGGGAGGTACCACTGTTTTCTCGCCTTATAAAAAGAAATTCATAGACCTTATTGAAAGTGCTCAGAATAACTTCACTCGCAAGGTTCTTATGCGCTGTACAGGTCTAGATTATCAATACATTCCCAATGGAGACGAAAGACGGAAACAACTTGGGCTACCTAGTCTGCAGAGTAGGAGAGCTAGAAATGACCTCCTGATGGTTTTTAAAGTGATTACAGGTAGAACTGAACTAAATTCTAGAGATATTTTTAACCTATTGCCCTCTAGAACTAGAGGAGCAAATGCTAAGCTGAGGGTTCCAGCTACTAGGTCACAGGTTCGTCATAAAAGCTTTCCCATAAGAGTGATTCCGTTATTCAATAAGCTGCTTGATGAGAACATTCTTTCTCTACCGCTCTCTGCCTTTAAAAAACTGATTTTGTCGCGTAGACACTTAGGGGTTTCCTGATGAAATCATTCATTATTGCAATTTAATTTTACATCTTTCCTGCACTACTATGTTGGATTTTGTTGGAGTTTTTCTAGTGTCTCTCTAACTATGTTTCCTTCCTTTGAAGTTTACTAGTGTTTGTTGCACTATGTTCCTGAGTTTGTTCTAATGTTGTGTTTCGCGTCTAGATGTTGCTATTACTCGCGTGGGCATGACCTGCGCCTCCAAAGATAAAGATAAAGATAAAGAATGAATATGAAAACATAAAGAACTAGTCTTAATTTTAGAAAACTGAGAGGAGAAGCAGGGTGGGGGAGGGGGGAATGAGGAGCAGACAACAAGTCAGTTAAATAATCCATGATGGATAACTCAAAAAAATAACAAAATATGTTCTTGTAAGTTCAAAGTGACTACTTGAAAAGTGTATCATTATAGTAATTACAATAAGTAATATAATTCTTAGAACTATTTATAACTATTTATTAGAAATAGCACATAGCCTACAAAACCCAAACCTCTCTGCAAAAGTGAAAAGTCTGTAGTTTTCTTTTTTTGAATGAATTAGTCGATCTGAAGCTTTAAGTTCTGCTTAAGGATGAACTTCCTTCAAATCTGCGGAACTATGAGAATACCTTTGGACTGCCACGATTCTTTGAGCTGGAGAATTTTCAAGACGAGGTTCCATTCACGGTAAGCCCAATTTAGTATTCTCTCTATCGCGAAAATCTCAAAAGTGTAAAAAACTGTTTACGGCGAGTTTCTGATCCTTTTTACTCACGTTGTCTACTATCTGAATGTATATCTACTTGCAACTCATCTGAGTTGCCCATTTCAAGCAGCGTATTTGGATTATTTATTTATTTATTTATAGGCGCATAACAGCACAGTCGGAAGAGTCGTCGGCTGTCGCGAGCTCTCCGATTCAAAGCCCTTGGTTCAGATTTCCTACCCAGGCAAACCAAACCTTCTATTGTTCCAAAGTCGGTGAGCTGTTACCAGACTCATAGGTGAAGGATAGAACGCTGACTTGTCCACTGATTGGCCACCGCAAGTTACTGTAAATGTCAAAACGCAATCAAATTGTCTTCACGATTTCAACGCAAAGAAATTGAAGTGCAACCATTTCAATCATAAATGCTGAAATGGCATGTGATACCATCCACCACTCGAGTGAGAAACCGGCACTGACATTTATTCGAACGAGGGAAAGATGGCGCTGTTTTAAATTCCCACGGTCGCCTTGAAAGATACGCGCTCGAACATGTGTGCTAGGTAGTCGCATATGAAATGGGTGATTTTGATACCTCAATTTCTGGTCAATTTTGCGTGGCTACGCGTGTTCACTTTTCAGGCATTGTACAGTACCGGACATGCCGCTGCGTCCAACAAGCACAAGCGGCGCGAAAGATGAGAAGCGGCGCAAAACGGTGCCGGAGAGCGCCGTTTTCCATCAGCCTTGAAGCTTATTATAGCGCGATATAATAAGCCTCAAGGCTTGAGGCGGTTAAGTGAAGTACATAAGTACGCTTTAGGTTAAACGCATTAATGAATGATAAAGGACGGTGCTACTCAATTCCTTTGGGATGCGCCACGCATCCTACTTCTGCGGGAGTCGTGGAGGCGATCTGACTGCCTATATGACTTGCGGTGGTCAGCCGATGGACAAGTCAGCGCTTTATCCTTCCCAGAGAAGTTCGCTAGCAACTCGCCAACCGCGGACAGATAGTTGTCTAGGCTGCCCCTAGGCGACACCTGAGCCAAGAACTTTGCATCGAGGTGCACGCGACAACCGGCATCCTCTCCTACAGCGCTACCTCTCCACTTGTATAGTAACAATATCAACAATAGCGATTAAAACGAGCGTCCACTTTCTAGGTGTGCTACACGTACGCCATTTTGGATCTCCTTCTCGTATTTGAAGCGGAAGATCAAAAAGCTGGTTTCTGTGTTGTGACGACGGCAGAAGGATGCGAGGTCAACTATATCAATTCCAGTAAGCAGCACCAAATCTTCCTCGCTTAAAAATTCAATTTGATTTCACGATTCTTATGTTAGCTAGAGTAGTGTTCAATTTGACGTGAAAGGTGTCTAATTTGATATGAAAAGCGCCCAGTTCGACGTGAAAATTTTGTCAGAGGGTCAATGAAATCATCGAATCAGAAGACAGGCAATGATTTTCGCCGCTTTATATAAACATATATCGGAGAAGATTTATGGAGAAACAATACCAAACCTCAATGGTTTGTTTCACCACCTCCCTTCAGACAAACCGTTTTTATTATAACATCTCCTTTATAACTTTTTTAAACCCACTTTTCCAAAGACTAATTTTGATATATGAATGGGTTATGAACTGCTCTAACCCAAGTTATTGAATACGTGCGTAGTTGGCTCACTTCAGAATTGTCTAAAAGACCCGGAGTTTCAGCATCCTGCAGTGCTATCCTGCTACCCGAGCAAAATGAACGTGAGGTATATCAGACCCATGACGGTTCCACAGGTGTCCGTCCCTACAGCTTCTAGAAAGCGTCTTGAATATCTACCTCTTCTTCCGTCTCGGTCGCATATTTGGACACAAATTCTCACAGCTGAATAGTGGAGTTGCACATGTGAAATGGGCTGTCAGACGACGAGATAATGACGACGGATTTGGGGACGAGACGGGTGTGTTGTGTGTTCGAAATCCGGCGAGATCAATGGCATGTCGGCCAGCCGAACAACCGCCGCTCGCAACAACAATTGCTTCGTCACTCGCAGCGATCACGACAACTTATTCGACTGGGCCACCATTTCTTCAGCCGATTCCGATAGCCACCTCCAACGCGTTCCACCAGTCTGGGTCTTCTTTTTAGTGTGAGAAAGTAAGGAGAATGTTACGCTACCTCCCTTTCATCTTGTGCCTCGCTGACCTTCATTGGTTCTCTTTTTCAAAGCCCAGTGTTTCTTCCAAATGTCGCTTCGAAATTGCGGTCTTGATTAAGCTGGCTCCGAAACTCTAAGGCTCCACTCTCCTCAAGTATTCGCTTCCGTTGCTCTACAATGGAATTAAGCAGGTTGAAAACCGTCCGCCGTTTTCGGCTCATGGTTTCAATTAATCCCAGCTCAACGTTGAAGATTTCTATGAACATATGGAATGTAAGATTCTTTTTTTTTTTGGTGTGGGATTGTTTCAGTAGGTAGCCTAACTGCTCGAAACAGAACCCATTTTTCATAAAATTTGGATTTTTAGAACTTATGACCTTTCGTTTTTTAGGTTTAGCGGCTGTTTAGATGTATACTATACCGTGTTTGCATTTCATTGTTATATTTATTTATATTCTTTGTATGCATTATCATTAGTTTATATTGTTATTTGTTATGCACCATATTTAGTTATTTATTGTGTATAGGGGAGTGAAGCGCAGTCAGAGATGCCGACTGACGCGTGCAGCCGATTCTAGGTTCTTGGTTCGGATTTCCCGATCAGGATAAGCATTCCATCCTTCCGAGATCAATAAATTGGTAGCAAACTTGTCTTGGAACATGCTGCACTGGCCCGTTGATCGACTGCGCACCGCAAGTCATTGTATGGCCAAATACGCATTCAAATCGCCACCATGACGTCCCGTAGAAGAAGGACGCCTGGCGCATCCTAAAAGGGATTGGTTTACGTCGTTCGTTTTCCGTTTCATTTTATATTGTGTATTATACCGCGGCATTTCTGCTATTTTTCTGCCATATTAGTCTTTACCTTCAAACATGTTTATATCTAGTCGGTTAGGTTAACTCAGTTCCTATGGAAGTAACTTCGAATGGAAGCCTAATGACGGCCTAGCTATGACCGGACCCAAGACTGGACTCCTAGGTGCTTCCTTCTTATAAGCTGCTCGAAGGTGATTTTTCTCATCCAACCGGAATCACGCCATAGCTACATATACTGAATGCCTAACCGACCTCTACACCGTTATACCACGATCAACTTCAGTGTCGCAAACTATATTAAATTAAATTTCTTATTACTGTCATCCTCATGTTATCTCCATTCTTTGGGTCGGGCGCCCTATATCTGAGCTTCTGAATGCTGCAGAACACTTGAAAATAATGAAAGTTCAGGACATAGTGAAACCACGCTCGTTCTACGTTGTTGTTTTTACTCGTTAGGTTGCTTGGGTTGTGCAGGGATGTTTCGTTTGTTTTTACCTGTTTTATGAGCGGACTTGAGATTTTTCGTTACTCTTCCTTGCCGAAATGTCCAGCAGCATTCTCTTTACTGCATGTTTGGCTTTTTTGTTGTTGTTTATTACACAGGTGTGCTGATAGCGGTGTCAGCGATCAACAACCAAACGCAACTATTGTAACAAATCACTCGCGCAGTAATCTAAAAAACGGCAGGAGTGGTAGATTTTCCTGAATGTCTCATAGCTATTTATAGAAGCTTTTAATTTCTTAGTCTTCAGTTTTGAAGGTGCATTGTAAGCTCTTCTTGACTTTTTAAGATCGACCATGGCTTTTGATTCTGATTGATAACGATCGAATTTTTTTAAGATTCTTGCTCTGTGATACGGTACTATGCCGTCATAAAGGCTTGATGCTTTAACTAGAGAGAAGAGAACTCCTTTGACAGCTTTGCCATCACAAAGTTTACGCTTGAAAAATGGGTAAGGAATAGTCTGTGGATTGACTGAACCCTTTCACTCCTCTGATCAAGGTCTCCTGCATTCTGTTTCGCGTTCGAACTCTCCATTGGCACTGCTAAATTACTGTCGAACGCAAGCTACTTTCTTCAGGAGGATGTCGCGACGACCACGATGAGCTATAAAAAGACGAAAATTTCAGATTTCCAGAATGACGATTATTTTTCGTTCATTCAACCCTTGATCATGGAGTAATCTGAAGTCGTTCTGTAACTTTTAATGTGTGCTTGCCACCACCATGTGGTTCTTCAATGTAATGCATACCATCTATTCGTGCTTTAATCCATTCAGACTCTCTAATTCAACTCTTACTTAAGAAGCTCAACACCATTGACATTTGTTTTCTCAAGCGAAAAGGGAGGACACAGTCGGATGACTACGTAAATGAGGCGGTGTGACCCAATCTTACAGCTGAATTGAAGTGGTGGAAATGAGCACCATCGGCATTTGCCTGTCACGGTACAAAGCGGGACCCCAGGAGACGATGTTCTTATAGTAAGCATTGGTGGGCCAGTCTGTCCGGCACACGACGGCGACACTCCGAGTAGATGCCTCGCGAGAAAACCGTGACCGATCTATGGTTGTTCGAACTAAATTCTCATGAGAAGAAAAGAGGTATCACTTGCATCACCTGCAGTTCTATTGCTTGTCGACTTGCCGAGCGAAAGCTGGCAACGTCTCCATTCGTCCCTGTCGCGTGTCAAAGTGGTGCATTGAAGCGTTTTGGTAGAAGAAACATGAAGAACATCAATCCTTTCGGTGTGAGCCTTCAATATGAAGTCCGACAGTAGGTTTGAAGGCGACCGGCTGTCTTCCTGACATCTATCAAAATTTGGGCGGTCATGGTACTCGTCCGCCTGATCCGATTGCAGCTAGCCCACCAAATTTCTGACCGGTCGCACCTTCGGTTATCAAAGAATATTTCTGGAGCTTATGGTTAGAGGATTGGAGGCCTTCTATTGCAGCGCGAAGAATTGCACTACTCCGAGCTGCTTTCTCTTGATTGTTCGTAGTGCAACGAAGATCGCGTGTTCATCCTGTCTTCGGAGAAGTCCGGCTTCTAAGGCGTTCAGAGAAAACACCGGAGTGCAAGCCGCTATAATCCAATGCTACAGCGTCAGCCAAATACGCACATCAATTTTCCCAGCACTACCATTCTGAAAACATGGAGAATATAATACATATAAGGATTCCCAAGAGAAGGTGCCGTAGGCGGGACGGGGCGCCGGCGGCGTGTGGTATTAACGAACGCCTCGTCGCCCGAAGTGACGTTGGCCAAAATTGTTTACACGTTGTTGTCCAGTACTGACGCTGAAGACCTCCGGAAAACGAGTAGCTGATGTAGGTCCCGACTAGAAAGAGTACAGTACCTTTGCCGCTTGCCGTTGCCGCATGCCGCTGCCTGCCGCCAGCGAGATTCGATTGTGCGTGAGCGGCGTGCTTCACGAGTTTTGCCGCCCGTCGCCGCAAAAGTGCGCGGAGGATTTAAGGCGGAGGAGAACACATAAGCCTACCATTGGCTTTAATACTGCACTTCTACCTTTCTACCAACTGTCCGTCTTACTCCCAGTCAATTATAGCAGCAGATGCTACTTTCGCTCGACGTTTTTTCGCACGAAAAGGCCTCCCTTAATACCGCGCCGCTCCTGTGCCCTGCCGCGTGCTCGGTGCCTTCCCTCCTGAGCCCATCCAGAAAAAGTGGTCCGCATTTACTTTTAGTCTGACTCAAACACAGCGCTTCCCAATTTCACGGTCTGCGACCAAGTCTGGACCGCGCAGAATTGCTGTGCTTTTGAGGGACCGCTAAAAGACCTTTAGTGTCAAGACAGCAATCCCTGTAGCCAGGGCAGATGAGCAAATTCATCGGAAGAGGTTCGATCGGAATGCGTGAAGACTGGATGTCGGCGACTTCAAATTGGAAACGCCGGCCGTTGCCAGCTCGTTAATTGCATAAGAACGCGGTTCCGCCACATCTAGGCCCAATTCCGCAGAAGATGAGACGGCGTCGGAACGGCTAGTACGATGAAGCGGTTCCGCTTCCGTTCTTGCACCGCTGTTCGGACGTAGAGGTACCACACCTTTACAGCTCTCCGCGCCATCTGACACTCGCCATTCAACTTCTCCGCTGCTTCGCACTCTTCCAGTGCACTTACGTCCGGGAAACTTTCGGGGACCTATCTCGCCTGCTCATCGCTCATCCGCCGGCAGCATCGACTCCAGGACAACGTTCTTGTTGCCCCAGCCAGGAATTGCTCGAATTTCTCAACGCAGAGAACTCGACCAGTTGTCGTGGCCGTCCTTCCATCCCTTCGCACTCCGCGCTGTCCTCCTGCAATTGGCTAAGTGGATGGGACGAGTGATCTCTTGCAAAAGCTCGCGCTGACCTTCGCACGCTCCGCTGCTCGCCTCTAAGGCCAAGCCTGGACTTACCCATATTTCTCCACTTAGGTGGTGGAAGTTTCTTCGAGCACTTCTTCACTATGGGTGGAAATTCGTTCTCCTCAAGGCCGTCTTAGTACTCCCGCAATAGTCCTTTCTTGCGTGCGAAATCAGGCAGTTTTATTCCTTAGATTCGACAAGTTTGCATTGAATACATTGGGGGCTGTGTTCGCGAACGCCTTTTTCTTCTTCAGCGTTTGCCCCGCTTCGTTAGAGGCGCTCTGACTGGACATTGAATGGTGGTAGCAAAATTTCACAAGCCTTATCGAAATTCAGGTCGATGTCGCGAATGTGGGCAGCATTGGAAGGTGGGAGCGCGCCTACCAATCCTAACCAATCAGGACACTGACCGAACAAGAGCCGGCGGAAAAGGGTGCCGACCGTACGTCTCCTCTCTGGGTGGCACGCACATTCAATGAGACCTGATTGGCTGGTGGGCTACTTGGCCTCTCAACGCTGCCCACATTCGCGACTAGGTTCGAAAGTATCCTTTGAAGTTAGTCGTTCCCTTTAAGCAGCAAGAATTTCTGTAAGATATGAAGTACCACGTAGTACAGCAAACACTACCGATGGTGAGTTGAAAATTGCAGAGTTTCTCGTATTTGTCGTGAACTTCAAGCGGTCTGTAAATTCCTCCAATTCAAGAAATTTTTGTGCAGTCTGATACACCGCCACAGTTTAATTATCTACCACCAAATGACTGTGTAGTGGTGGCTCAGGGCCTCATTAATTATGGGCGTTGAGGAGTCGCTACGTGAATGAACAGCCAAATTAACGCTCTTCTTTAAAGCTCTTCGAATATTCTATAGGTTTCACCGGCTGGCGCGACTTTCTCGCGATCATAGGACGATTTCGTGGGATATTGTAAATGAATTCCGCTTAGAGCTTTATCAGGTTGTGGCGCCATGTAAACAAAAAACTCCTTAAAAAAGAGTCATATAGGAAAATTCACTTGGAGCTCTTTACATGTTCCTTTTTTATTCTTCATACTAGCCTCTTGTAGGATGTTATTAACATGATCTATTGTGAATTGTACTACTACAAAATACAGTTTTGGTTTAATTACCCAAGTTTGAGGTAAACTGTGACCGACTGGTGTATGTGAGTACCGAAGGACATAAGCTGAACCATCGACAATCTAGGTTATCTCCTTCGTTTCCCAAATATTTTTATATTATTTGTTATTTTATTATAAGTTGATGTGAATTACATAATTTCCTTCGTACCGAACGAGATTTTTATGGTGGAACTTTTATGGTGGGGCCTGACGGTCGTTCTCTTCATAGGCCTGAGCTTGTAGGTTTTACGCGGAGAGGAGCTGGAATCTTATTTTATTATATTTTGTTTTACTATTTGTTTATTTTATTAATTATGCAGTTTTTCAGTGCTCAGGCTGCTATTTTATATTGTTTATTATCAAAGCAGACGGACAAGGGTCCTCTTTCCGCATTGCCTAGGCACGGCTTTTCTTCGATGTTATTCAGCTTAAACTGTACCGTACGTTGTTCGGGGTGTTGGTCTAAAGGTACAGGAACCTAAGAGCTCCTGTTACTTCGCAAGCTGTATGCTAAGGGAGGGCTCATCGTAGCACACAGTTGGAGGATGTGCTGGCTGTACCGTGCATCCGATACCGGGTTCCTGGTTCGAATTACCCTCCCAGGCCAACGAAACCTTCCATCCCTTCGGATGTCAGTGTATTGGTACGGGACTCGTCCATGCAGAATGCAGCATTGATTTGTCAATTGGCTGGCCACGCTAGTCATTGTATGTATAGGCCATGCATACATTAAAATTGCTAGACCGTAGAAGTAGAATGCATGGCGCATTCTAAGAGGGATTGACTTTCCTGTATCCTTTATGTTTTACAGATGATTAAGAGGAGGAACCTGTCATTTTGAACATCCACCACGGCAAGATCCAAGTTCCGCATTCTTACTTATAATCCCATCCTCCGGATCTTTACTGACCAAGATATGCCTTTTATTTAGATTCTTCATGGGTTTAAAATTCTGCAGAGTATAAGATAACATACAATAGAATATACAATACAAAATGCACATAATATAAAATAAAAAGGACAATGGACGACGTTACTCAATCTCCTTTGGAATGCCCCACGCATTCCATTTCGGCGGGAAATCGGGGAGGCGATTTGAATGCGTATTTGGTCATGCAATTACTTGCCGTGGCCAGCCGATGAACAAGTTGGCGCTTCATCCTTCCCAGACAAGTCTGCTGCCAATTCACCGATCCCGGAGGGATAGAACGCCGAGCGGGACATCCGAACCAGGAATCTAGAATAGGGTGCGGCCGGCGCCTGCAGTATCTGCGATAGACACGCTCTCAATCTGTCAGCATGCTGTTGAATTTCCGACACAGTCCTGAACCTGAGCTTTATTTGACACTGGATCTAGCGCTTTTAAACAGATGGCGAAAATTGGTCGTTAATCTAATCCTCCGGAATGCGCCACGCATTCTAATTCGTCGTTATGGCGCGGTGGGGGTGACAAACTGGAGCAGCCCCCATGGGAGTACCCAGGAAAATATTACCAGACGGCTATGACGATGCCGAGTAACTGGTTTTGGATGGATACAATATTTGCCAAAACAAAATTGATGAGAATGGTGGGCAAAAAACAAAGCTTGATCAACCTTGCACGAAGAGTGATGTCCATTACATTTGCACCGGATGGCCTTCTGAATTCAGTATGCTGTGAGTTTCATCAAGTTCATAGGTCTTCCTTCCTCTCTAAATCACCTAACTCAAAACGCTGGTAGACCGAACGGCCGGAGTGCAGACCTGAAATCAATTTGTGACCAATGGCGCATCAATTTCTTCAGAATTTCTCTCTCGATCACGCAACGAGATAGACGTAGATTAGTTATTCTTCGCCCCAGAATCTCTTTTAGATTATCCTTTTTTCGTTCAGACCCGGCTCCGACTATGCTACGTTATGCAAAAAGTGCGTTTCTCAGCTGTTTTGAAAAATAAGGGCGCACAACGGGTACGGGGGTGCACCCTTATGACGATGAATTTTTCATGCTTTTTTTATACTAGAGCTCACAATTCTAGCACAGTCCTAGTGTGAGGGTGACCCTCTGCTGGGAAAGCGAAGTGTTCTATTCTCCCGCAGCTGTTTATTGAAAATTTCCAAGCCTACAGGGAGTTGCACCTCCCCCTCCCCACATTCCCGTATCCAAAAAGACGTGTGCCGTCGCGCCTATATGCAAGCTAGATGCTAGTGGAGCCAAACTCTAGCTATTTTTTCCTCGGACTGTGTTATTTGGAAGTTGCTGTTGTTGGGGTTCAGTTTTTTCTATTTCGCTAATCTGTTGTTCCATGAGCGTGTTCTAAATCGCGTTGGTTCATCGTGAGCCTTGGAAAATCAGCCCATGATCATGATGACGAGGGGACTTTCCAAGGCTCCAAGTTCTCCGAATGATTTTCTTGCCGATTTGGACTCGTTGCCATCGTTTCCAGTGGCACCACGTGAAGCAGCGGACATCGCCACAAGAGGTGCACTTTCAACGGTTAGCGATTTAACGAATTTAACGAATTAATGGCATTTTTCGTTGAAATCTGACTTAACTTCTTAACGGAATTTTTAACGGACTTTTTTCCCAGTAATTTTATCGTTTATTCTTAGTCCTTACTAATGCTGCAGACCTCATCATCTCACCTAGGACTGTTCCTGCCAAACTATTAAAATCAGCAAGAATATTTTAATGCTCTTACGCTATTCTCATTTTATGGCACATTTGATTTTCTCTTTGATTTTTGATTCGATTTTGATTTTCTGAAGATAATGTTTTTTGGAGCTAGAAATTTCTTCGCCGAGACCCCAAGCACGTCAACGAATCCACAGAGTTACTGGTTTAATCTCCTCGTAAGATATGCCTATCCTCACTTGGTGCTGCTTATCCCAGAATACTTTTGCTCGTCACCTGAAACAGTCGAGACGTAGAGAATGTTTTCGGCCGCTGAACGTATCCTAAACGATTTTAGAAAAGTTCCTAAACGTAGAAAACCGCTAATAACAAAAATTGAAAAGCTATTTCTCCTGAACGTTAACACGTTGACGCCGTGTCACACCCTTTCGGCGGAGTGGGACCATGCGACGCGATGTCGTGTCACGCTTTCAACCCTGCAAAAAAAGCGATCCCACGTGCCAGGTATACGAAAGTCGTGCGATCGACAACGTATTAACATTACTGATAGATTTTAATTGTATTTTTATTGATTTTTCTGTACTTAGTGGGCTGGTATTCTCATCGAGATTGTGTACTCGTACAGCAATCACACAAACCGGTTTCTCACAGAAGTAGGAAATGGGAGGGGAGGAAACTCCGGAGTCTGCGGGCACCAGCCCATTAAGTACCGTTATTTTGAATAATAATTCCGTGACTAAACGTACTCCAGATCTTGCTGATAATTCGTTGCTGAAGGCTTGGTTATTTTGCTGGCCACACTTTGTTGACATTGAATTATCCATTTTACATTGCATGTGGGCGCGTGTGGCGCAGCCAGAGGTGGCGCCGCCTGCCGCGTGCACCCGATACCGGGTTCCTGGTTCGGATTTCCCGTCCAGGCCTACCAAGCCTTCCATCCCTCCGGGGTCGGTGAATTGGTACCAGACTTGTCTGGGAAGGATAGAGCGCTGACTTGTTCATCGGCTGGCCACCGCAAGTCATTGCATGGCAAAATACGTATTCAAACCGCCTCCAATATCGCGTAGAAGTAGAATGAGTGGCGCATCCCGAAAGGGATTGAGTAACGCCCTTTGTCCTTTACATTGCAGTGTTGCGCTCCATTCCTGGAGCTTCAGCTTTTGACCTGTTGAAGTTGAAACGTGTAACGCTTTCATTGATTTTTCATTTGAAATAACAGTTTGTAGCTATTTGTGTTTTTCAACGAAATTTAACTATTTACCGGAAATTTAACGGAAATTTTCCGTTAAAGAATTTCGTTAAAAAATTTAACATACAGAGGTCTGCGTCCACCCCTGATCGCCACCGTTTTTCGTGCATTTATCGCCCCGTTAGAATTCGTTGTAGATGGCGTAACTGTAGAGTAAACTGGTGTGTCGAGAATTCGGACTCTTTTTTCAATTTTTGGCTCTATTTATCATTTTATTTCTGTGCTTTTCAGAGGCGCTTTATGTAAACTGTTTTAGAGACATTATTACCTTAATGGTCCTTATAATGAATTTGCCTTAATTCGGATAGCGAAATAACTCTGCAAACAATGTTGACGAGGCGATATTGTCATACTTTTTGATTATTTCCGTACATCACTTAAACGAGAAAATGACGCATACTTTCTCGCTACTTTGCTTTGTAGTCGTGATGGAGGCGAGCTCACTCGAGGTTCCACCGCGGCTGTCTCCTAAGAATTGCTCGTCTAGATGTGGAAGAATCCAGTGCCATTCTGTCATTATTGAATGGACGAGTCTAGTTCAGTAATGCTGGTTTTTGTAGGCGATATTGGGTAGGGGATGGCATTAAGGAGCGCGAGCCACCGTCATTAAACCGTGTGCCTCCATGCAGCACATCGCCTTAGATAATTCCATTTCTTTCGCATGGACAGAATTAGGCCGTTTATTCCGACACATTCCGCCGTTTTCCACTTTTCTATATAGTTTCAGATGATCATAACTACATTCTGAGCTAACCGTTTTGAATTACGTAAGAACTACTGCACTTTTCACAACTCTACCGAAGAAATCCGCTTGTATTAGGTTGTCCCATAAGTCCCCGCCGTTTATTCCATGATCGACTGTCGTTGAATCCTGGCATGACGTTGATACCAATAGGACTGTTCGAGCTGTGGAGCCAAGATTGTTAACCACACTTTATTCGGCTGACGTTTCGGCGTAACCGCCTTCTTCAGAGCCTGGAAAAGTCAAGCGAGGTTTGAAAGGTTACTCGTCCAAGAACTATTTCAAGTCACAGGAGTTTCCGGAACTAATAGGAAAAGGAGACGAAATGGGAGTGAGACAGCCCAACTAACCTTATGGAAGCAGCCAAGAGGCTGGTGCGTCACCCTCGGATGGAGGCAGTTTGGGTGAATGAGACTACCACCTAAGGTCAACCCCTCAGCGACCCTCCGGCTGTCGCCCTCCGGGGTCGAGCCCACAGAGGTCAGCAAATGGGGCCAGCTCCTGGGTTAGCGCTACGCGCTCTTCCCTCCTATTGATCGCGGGATTCTTGAAGGCAATCCACAGCGCTTCGAGAGTCTTGCGTGCTGCGATATCGACCTCTCGAGCAAGGATTGTAATCGCGACATCAACCATTGCGCCACCATGGCTACGCTGCCTGTGCTCCCCCAACGGCGTGGAAATCTGGCATCTCCGAAGCCCGTCCATGTGTTCCTTGACCCTAACCCAAAGCGGCCTGCCCGTCTCACCGATGTATTCCTCATTGCACTCCGTGTAAGTGATGAGGTATACCACACCTGAGGCCGTACAATCCCCTTCCTTTCCAAACGGGCAGACCATGCAGGACGGGGTATCACAAGCGCGGTCATACAGCCGGTTCCTAACAAGTTGGGTCCTGAGGTTAGCAGGCGGTATGTTAACTAGCCTGACCAGGCCTTCTAAGTCAGCCTTGCGTATACATTCCCGTACTTGAGCACTAAGAGCATCCGTGATGAAGGGCACCAAGAAAGGAATTTTGGTGCGCTCTTGTTCTGTGCGTCTTTGTGCTCCTGCAGGCGGACGACGTTGCTTAGGAAGGCTGTCGGAAGTGTACCCATTGGACAACGCTATACGAGATGCCATCTCCCTAGAAGCGGACTCGAATTCGTCGTTGGAGGATACCAACGCCGCTGTGCGAAACATGTTATTTACAATGGCCCTCTTGGCACTGCTAGGGTGTGCAGACCTGCAATGAACAATGATGTTCTTGTTGCTCGGCTTCCGGTACCACCTAGTCTGGAAAGCGTTGTGAGAGACATGAACTTGCACATTAACACAACGTCAGCCGAATAAAGTGTGGTTAACAATCTTGGCTCCACAGCTCGAACAGTCCTATTGGTATCCCCGCCGTTTTTTTCAACGATTCACTGCAGGTTTCGCCGGCGGTCTCTTGCATAGCGCTGCCTTCGAAAGAAAATGATTTGCTCTATCAGAGCATGTATTGCATTTATTTTTTCATCATGAATTTTGTCAATTTTTAGGTCGTTGAAGTGAAAAGTGAAAAAGTGAAAAGTGCCATCTGCGCAGTTGCTTCCCCCGCTTAGGTTTGGAATTTTTTGCGCAGCTTTTCATAGCATTTGGAAGACAATGTTCTGTACTACAACAATATGTGTTGGTCCTATTTTCTCACCTGTCCTTTATTGATTTTTAGGCAATCAAATTGGGAATTCCGACTGTTCCGTCCGAATTTATACCGAAACTCCGGTTCTGTGGTTGGACTTTTTTGCTTGGTATTATATGCCGTTTGGAACAGGATGTCTTTCTCAGTAAGAATTTGTGTCGCTTTATTGGCTCCCGCTGATTTCTGTCGAATATCAACAATGAAGAAGGAGAAGGAGTTGTTGGTGAAGACGATTTTTCTCTTTTTGGCATTTTGTTGACATTCAATAGAGATCAATAAACGCGACACATATTCTTATAGAGCAAGACATTTTCTTGCGAATGACATATAACACCAACCCAAAAAGTGCAACCACAGAGCAGGAGCTGTCGGCAAAAATAACCATCCTCCTTCGGACTCCCAATTTGATGACCTAAAAATCAATAAAGGACAAATGAGCAAATAGCACTACACATATTCTTAATACAGAACGTAATACAGAACATTGTCTTCCAAGTGCTATAAAAAACTGCGCAAAAAATTACAAACCTAAGCGGAGAGAACAAGTGCGCAAATGGCTACTTTTTCACTTTTTCACTTTTCACTTCAACGACCTAAAAATTGACAAAATTCATTATGAAAAAAGAAATGCGATACAGTTTCTGATAGAGCAAATCATTTTCTTTCGAAAGCTGTACAGCCCTATGCAAGAGACCGCCGGCGAAATCTGTAGTGAATCGTTGAAAAAAAACGGCGGGACTTATGGGACAACCTAATAAAATGTTTTCAAATGTGCACATGTGGAGAGTTAGAACTCCTGAACAGTTGAAATACATTCTTGTCTGTTACTTGAACACAATGAAATTTCGTCTCTGAATGCTTTCTCAGAAACCCAATAAGACATCTCTGTAAAAGCGGCACTTTTTAGACAGAATAAACCAAGTAAAATATCACTTTCAGTCAGAAACTCGAAGTTTTTAAAAGTGTTTTTAAGGTCCTATACAGACGAACATCATCTACGTGTTAATTTGTAGATATCGCTCGAATGGGTTGGAACTTTATTCCGAGAGTAGACGCATTCTTGCGGGTTTTCGGAACTACGGTAGTCGGTGGGGAGCATGTGGCTATGCCACCATCACGCCTCAGCTCCAGAAAGTGCTCCTCATTCGCTGCAACTGGCCTTCCAGACCGTGCTTGGTCCTCCAAGCAAAAGCTTCGTTCTTGAACTTCCGGAGCCGTACTTTCGTTGTGCCGTAGGAGGCAGTGGGGGGACCCATCGTCCCACAAATGTTATCCACCGCGACTCTTTCACTGCTTTGTCCTTTGAACTCGTCAACCAGAAGAAGTCCAAGATGCTTGCAGTCGAGAACGATTTTCTCGGCCATAGTCGTAACGGAGTGTAACGACAATAGTGGTAAATGTAGGCCATAGGTCAGCCTATATAGGCTCTATTGGGAGAAGGTTCCAGGACACTTTTTAAGAATTTGGCGGAACGCCAAAGTGAGTGGCGGGAAACTTTCCTTAGAACCTAATAACATTAGGTTGTCCGAAAAGTTCTCAGCGTTTTGTTTTACTATTTTTCATTCGTCTATTACTAAGTGAAGCACGTGAAAGTCGAACCATCCCAAACAGTTCGCGGTTCGCGGAAGAGCTAGACGTCAGTGAAACTGCTGTTGAGGATGCCTTGAAACGCCTTTGTAAGGTGAAAACGCTCGAAAAGTAGGTGCCCACGAGTAGAGTGAGCAGCAAAAATTGTCACTTTTCGAGATTTGTTCTTCTCTACATTTACGCAACAAACCGACCCGTTTTTGGATCGAATCATCAATTTTGATGAAAATTGAATTCTGTTGGATAGCCGGAAATGTTCCGGACAGCGGTTGCACGCCGAAGAACCCCTAGACATTTTCAAAGGCGAATCTCCACCAAAAAAGTGTAATGGTTACTGTGTCGGCGGCTGGTGTGATCCATTACAACTTTTTGGCATCGGGCCAAACGATCGTAGCAGATTCCTACGGTAAATAACGACGAAACGCACCGAAATTGCGTCAACTTCAGCCAGCTTTGGTCAACAGAAGAGACCCGATTTTTTGCACGGTAACGCCCGCCCACACGTTTCACAGATCACTATTCGAAAACTGAACGATTCAAGGGTTGAAGTTCTGCCTCAGCCGCCATATTCTCCAGACCTCTCACCAACCGACTCCATACAAACACTTTCAGAACTATCTAGCTGGTAAAACCTTCACCAATCAGTACCAAGCCAAAATTGCTTTCGCGGATTTTGTCGAATGTCGACCATCTAATATTTCGCTGACGGAACAATTCGACCGGTGGCCCATTTGCAAAAGTGTAGCGATTCGATCGGTGCTGGTTTCTACTGAATCCGATAAGATTTGCGAAAGTTATAGTAGTTCAAAGTGAAGTTCTCAAAACGCTGAGAACGTTTCGGACAACCTAATATTACCATAGCTTCGTGGGGATGCATAATTAAAAGTGGAGGACATTGGGAGGGAGGCTAAAAAATCATAACTGGAGCATCAATGAGAGATGAGCACAGTACTCTATACTGAAAGCCGTAAGCTGCAGAGTGTAAAGCGGAGCTAAAGGCGGATATACTGAAGGCATCAAAACGGCGAAAACATTACGTCAGACCTCATTGTAGTGGCAGTGCAATGCTCAAGTCCATGGGAAGAGCAGAAAGCTATGGAAATTCTGTCGCATCTGGCGCTGAATTCCGCCATTCTTGCCTCGACCATATTGTCTGGTAGTCGACTTCCTTCGGCGTTGTTGTCAGAGGGGGAAGTTGGTAGCAGCGCATCCGGCTGGTGAATCTGCCGCGCATTTTTCGCTATAAACAAGCAACTATCGAGCGAGTCCGATGCGCGGAGGTCTCTCCGGCCTTTGTCCTAACACTCTCAGTTTCCTCCATTTTCGGCCTTCTAGTCCCGGCTATTAATCCCCGTTCTGATGCGTGAATTCGCTCGCTCTCGCATACGGCTCCGGCCACATCGACCCATCACTGCGCTAGTCGTCTAATGCGCTCTATTGCTGCGAAAATAATGTCTGCCCTTGATATTACTCATGACGACGACTACTCGTGCAACTCTTTATACATGGAAATAAAGATCTCCGACAGCTAACTAACCACTAAGCTTTTAAATGAGGCAGATTCTTCTAACTATTATGTATACCGAGAAATTTCCTCACTTCAGTACCAATCTCTCAGCTAATATCAAAAAAGTTATGATCTATGCAGAAGTTCTAAGAATTGCACGCACTTGCAGCTTCAAAGAGGATTTCACAACTAGGAAAGGGCATAGTAAAAGGTAACTATCCGAATCAGATTGTGACAGTAATTTTTTCAATGTCTCGTTATTTAAATGTAATCACAAAAAGAAATCTATTCAATATAAATATGATCTAGGTCATACTATTATTCAAATAAAGAGCTCGGCACGTTAATGTTTTGATTAACGTTATTTTCATCGCTTTATAGTTTTTATCCCATTTTAAATTCAGGCACGTTTATTAGGTTGAAAAAAGTCTCTTCATACTTCGAAAAGTTTTCTACCGTTCTGTTTGTAAACGCACTAGCCAATATTGATAGCTGATTTCATAATCCTATCATACTTGTCTACCGTTCGCACGCGGACATAAGTCAAGACCCTTCTCGTCCTCGTTATCTATCCAACCTTCCGGACTCAATGCCAGATCTACCTCATGGCCATTTTCGGCACGGCATTCTTCATGAATTCATTGAAGGATCTACAGCACGTCAGGCAGCCGACCAAATTAACCATTGATATGTCTTGGGATCTACTACCCATCGCGCCTGTTACGAGTGGTTCGGAAAGTTTCTAAAAGGAGATTATTCACTCAAGGACAAAGCAAGGTCAAGAAGGCCACTGAATTGGACGACACTGAACTACTCCATCTTCTTCGCACCGATAGTAGGCAGACGACACGTCAACTGGCGGAGAAGCTCGAAGTGTCTAATAGGAGGAGTGGGAATCCATCTGAAGGGTCTTGGCTTTGCATGGAAATTTGGAGCTTGGATTCCACATGCCCTGTCAGACACTCAGTGCAAAACCATGTGTTGCAAGACTCACAAGGAGCTGGGCTGGGAGGTAATGCCACATCCACCGTATAGTCCTGACCTCGTCCCTACCGACTACCGTCTCTTCTATGCTCTCAAGCGAGAAATTGGATAGAAATATTTTGAAACGGATGAAGACCTCAAAAGTTGGATTCAGCAATGGTACGACTCCAGAGCTGCAGTGCTTTAAGCTAGAGGAATTAGAAAAGTACCCAGTCCTTGGAGAATTGTAGTGGAACAAGGTGCAGTTTATCTCAATTGATTTGACATTGTAGTTGTGAAGTAATACTTGATACTTGAAAAAAATGAAAAGACTTTTTTCCAACCTAATACTATAGCAACATATATCTTATTATGCTCGTGGATGTGAACTGGAGTGTATTTGATGGTTCGGCTTGGAGGTCTACCTTTTCATTATGTGGTTGGGTTGCTCCTTATCTCGTCAGCCAACTCCTTCCCTATGTATCTTCCCTGTTTCCCTTTTCCAGTATTCCATTTCTCGTCCCTCCCCATAGTCGATCTTCTCGACGAATCACGTTGCGCTTTTCGTGCCACTGCTTTATCTATTCTACTTTTGTGCACACTTACTACATCTCCTTACTCCTTTTTATTCAATGTTTATTTATTTCTGGTGGTATCTTTACGGCATTAATTCTATAACATATCTAAAACTTACTTTTTTTGGGCGCGTGTAGCGCAGTCGGAGGAGGCGCGACTGTCGCGTGCAGCCGATACCAGGTTCCTGGTTCGGATTTCCTGCCCAGGCCAACCAAGCCTTCCATCTCTCCGGGGTCGGTGAATTGGTACCAGACGTGTCTGGGAAGGATAGAGCGCTGACTTGTTCATCGGCTGGCCACCGCAAGTCATTGTATGGCCAAATACGCATGCATGTCGCCTCCACGACATCCAGTAGAAGTAGAATGCGCTGGCGCATCCCAGAAGGGATTGAGTAACGCCGTCCTTTATCCTTTATCCTTTATACTTTTTTCACGTTTAATTGTTGCTGGTCACGTCCAACGTCAGCAGCAGGAGTTCAGGTTAGTTTACAGCAGCATCTACTTCTTCTTCCACGTCACTGCTAAGTATAAGTTTATTATGTTGCTTAAGGCAAACGTCAAATACGAGCAGAACTGCCAAAACATGAGAACAACTGACGAACAAACAAACAAAATTGCTAACCATGAGTGATAAAACGTCCAAGGTTGGGCGAAAAGTCGTTGTTCTTTGCAGGCTTGTGGTACATGGAATCACTCTATTTACGCAAAAAATGGAACTTAGTGAAGTTTTAGCCCTATCAAATGCAATTTTGTTCCACGCGTGACTGATGAAACAAACCACAGGGGGATGGTACTATGTGTGTTTGGTTCTCGTCAAAGGCCGATGCGAAACGAAAGGCAAACTTATTCTTTGTTTTCTACACTTTTACAATTAAAGTTACTATCGCACTTATATGGCACTACTCTTTTGTAATTAGTTTCAGCCCCTTCTTTCATTCGCAATATTTTGTGCTTTGTACTGCATGTATTCATTTTCGTCAAAATTTAAGCTGGCGAACGGTTGTAAACTCAAATAGTGGCACCCATCCAGCCTGACAAAGGAGGAAGGATGAAGTTCTGTCTTCGTGGAGTGGTGGTAACTTTCCTAGGTGGTTATTCAAATCCATTGCTGTGTCGCTGTTCTTCACCTGCTTCACTACGTTCCCTCTCGATGCATATCAGGCTTTTTGAATCTCTTTAAACCCTTCTCGTATGATTTGCTTCAAAGTAGCGTCTTACACTTCAATTTTATGCCTAAATACAATGGTTGGCGTGAGTCAGTCCTCTCCGAGATGCGCCACGAATTCTACTCTTACGGAATACCATGGAGGCAATTTTAGTGCATGTTTGGACTAACCAAGATGTGCATGTGGCCAGCCGATGAACCAGTCTGGAAGGGATAAAATACTGCTACGTATCTCAGTGTTTTTCCCAGACAAAGCTCTCAGGGTTTCTGCCCAGGCAAAGCTGGTACAATTTCGCTGATTCCAGAGAGATTTAAAGCTCTCTTGGCTTGAGAGCAGATCTGAAACAAGGACTTTGAATAGGAATGTTCGCGACCGCCGGTGCTCTCCCATCTGCGCCATCACGTGCCCGAATTTTCTGGTTTTTTTTTTATCGTGAACTTGTATTGCATTCTTCTCATACCTAAAATTCTCTTCTGTCGCGAAAATCTGTTTTTGATCCAAATCGCTGCACATTAATCCTACTCTGACTTATCGCCTTGGGTTAGCTAGGATATTGAAACAGTTGTCTCTTTACGACTAAAGCTTTCGCTGACAGAATATTTATCCTTATGACATCAAATTCCTAGCATGCCTTGTTGTGTCGGCCTTCCTCCTCCGAGTTGTTCTGACTCTTTTTCTAATGGTCGCAACAGCGGTATAAAATGTATGAAAGTCTCATTAGTCTTCTTTTTCCTGGTTCACAGCGCATTCCATATGGTTTGGTACGACCCTGGGGTGTAATGCTTTGAATGCTAACTTGAGTGGAAGTCTGAAGCGCTGATTACTTCCTCATTCTCCTTTTAATATTCAGTGAAATATTTGCTGCGGCTGGCGTAAATTTGCAAGAAATGGAAGAAACACAGGGCAGACCATTTCTTTAGATTTGTACCTGAATTTGATTTTCATTGTAGCCCGGATGAATGCATTTGCTCCCCCTTTGAGGTTCTGTAGGGTAGGCTGACCGCGGCATAGAACTACCAGGGACCAGATTCATCAACCGCTTACCGGCCGGTAACGGTATATCGGTTATCGTAGCTGTATCCCTATGTCTCGGTATTTCTCAGTATCACTACATAGGCTGATATGGGTGAGGTGATGCCGGCGGTATCGTTGATGAATCTGACCCCAGAGCGGATTCCTACAAGAATAGCAGCTACTTTCTGCAGATACCTCCACACGCGGGTGAATGTTGTGGGCGTAAATTAAATTTTTGTTTCCCTTCAATGTTTAAAATTGTTATCTAGGGAAAGCACTGCTTGGCTTCCCCAGGTTTCCTTCAAAGTCGAAATACTAGCAGCAAGAGTCACTAACTCTGTGAGCCTCCCGCATTTTGTGAAACTGAACTCCTCTTCTGCGGTATTCCTTGTGTACTTCTCATACTATTTCTGCTTCAATATAAATAAATACAAGAGTAAAGCACAGGGGTAATCAATCCTTCTTTATGTTGCGCCAAGCACTCTATTTCCACGGGATATCGTGGAGGAAATTTGAATGCGTATTTCGACGAATGACTTACAGTGACCATTCGATGGCCAAGCCAGTGTTGCATCCTTCCCAGACCGGTAGCAATTCACCAACCCGGAGGGAGGGAAGACTTGAATGACTTGGGCGAGGAAACGGAACCGAGTATCTGGGAGGGCAGTCGTTCGGTACACCGTGCTGCCCGCCGCCCACTTCCCGCCCTGCCCGCGCCGCCCTATTTGGTCAAGTTTGCTGCGCGCGAAACCGTCGTTAATTGGCGTGACGTCGTCCAAAAACCTAACAGCTGATAGCAGACGATTGGCAAGCGCATCTCGGGAAACTCTGAAGTCATTTTTCAGATGTTGCCAACTCTGAAGATGTTGCTGTACTTGTCGGGAAATGCGGACCACGCCTTAGTACTGAGCAATGTGGCGGAACCTGAAGAAAGCCTTGGCGCTGCAGCTGAAAGCTCTTTTCCTCCAAATGTGGTGAACGAGATTCTGACTCTTGTGTCAAGAACGAAATCAGTTCAGGATAGAGCTGCAGGGCCAAGGAAAGTGATCAGAAATGCGATGCCTCCATGTGATGGCAGGGAACCGGACATCTTTCCTCGGCGCGACCCTCGCCCCGCCCCTTTCTGGAGGCGGTGTATCCAACGACTCTCCGCCCAAAAATACTAGAGGAAGACGACACCATATTTCCAAGAACAATTATTTCCATTTCCATTGCTATACAATGGCTGATTAAAATGCAATGTATGCGTTTCTTGGTTTAGCACCACAAACAAGTTTACCAATATCACGAAGTGAGAGAAGTTGGAGAGTAGCAGTAACAGTTGCGAGTGTGACGGACAGGCGAAGGAAGTTAACGGCTTTATGCCTTTCTCTTCCTTTTTGTTCTTACAAGCTAATCAGAGGAACAGTGAATCCATAGGTAAATGTGCTGTTCGCAGTATTCCAATTCAGCATAGACGGTGGTCGGATAAAAAATTTTTTTCCAATGCTACATGTTGTTCTCGCGCCTTCTTTCTGCCAGTGAAATCTCAGTGGTTACCTTGCTTGTTCGAGGAAAAATCCTATCATATAAAGGAGTACTAATAATAATCTAAAATTTGTTCTACAGCGCTATGAGGCAGCAATCATCTAGTGCTGTGCAAAAAGGATATCGCGCCACGCTTTAGAAGATCTCGTCGCGATTTTTATTTGATTCATTACTATTTTTACTTGATTCACTATCGTTTTTGGACGCGTGTAGCGCAAACGGATAAGGTACCGGCTGTCGCGTGCACTGGGTACCAAGTTCTTGTTCGAGTTTCCCGCCCAGGATGACCAAGCGTTCCATCCCTCCGGGTCGTTGAATTGTTACCAGATTTGTCTAGGAACGATAAAGCGCTGGCTTGATCATCGGCTAACCGCTACAAGTCATTGAGTGGCCAAATACACATTCACATCGACTTTGCGAAGTGACTGAGTAGCGCCATCCTGTTTATCCTTTATCTTTTTAATTTCAATTATGTATTTATATGGTGGGATATTTTGAATATCTACTTCTCGAAAAGAAGTATCGCTGTATGCTGGTAATGTTTTGAATGTCCAGCTCAAAGTAAATGGTTTTTGCAATGCACAGAATTGTGAAACTCTCCCTTATCGCTTCACGATTGGAATCCGCCGCCTCGGCGTTGTTGTTCCCTACGGGTAGACGATGACTGTACGATTCAGTCTGTTGACTGAACTTGTAGTATCAGCTTTTCCTAGGTATTCAGCAGTCTGTTTATCTATTCCGATGATGTGAACGTACTGCAGCCGTGTGTTCTATTCAAAGTAGTGACTCGGTCAAGTTATTGGCTGGAAAAGGTTTGAGCAAGGAGAAGTACAATACCGCTCAAATTCTTTGCAAAAAAGACGCTTTGCGACGGATTAATCCGTCACAAAGCGTCGCGTTGCCATAACTCTTTTCAAAGTTATTTGTTTAAAATCTTATTAACACCATTAGAAGCCCCGTCTCATTTTCTATCCAGCGATCTAAACACCATCTAAAACGATTGCACAGTGACCTAGTTATGAAGCTTTTGCTTCCTTGGCTCCGTTAATTGATTTACGACCACTCCGAGATCCCCAGTGGCATATCCTTAAGGCGTTTCGTTGAGGAGATTCATCGAAACTCAGAAATCCCCTATTGTTTCAGCATATCTGTATTTGTTGCGCATCAAGTGTTATTGTGGTACTAAATAGTGCCAAGTTTGAATAACATAGGCCCGATTTCGGATAAGCGCAAACGGGCGGATACCTAAGATTCAGCTAAGAATTACCCAACTAGTAGCCTGCTACAGAAGACAGTATTCTACTATTCCATTGCGGGAACGATGGTCTTCATAAAAAGTGTAAAATGGCTTGAGAAATGGACAGAATTAACTAGATTTTCTTTTTTTTCAACAAGGGATTGGTCCAATTTCAATATGCGGCGTAGGATTTCCAAAATAGAAGAGCTCCAATGAAAAAATCCCGTTTGAAGAACGACTTTATGGTCGAGTCTTTTTTAATAGTGATATGATCCAGCTGCACCGTTGATTTAGTAGCTGGATTCCTTCCTAAGTGCATTACTACTACAGAATGATGTAAATCATGAACTTGATGAATTTTTTTATTTTCGCATCTCGTTTATATAGATGAGTTTATTCGAAAAACCAACTGGACAGTACTTCT